>CM035138.1:127632521-128882521 GCA_020205605.1 Panax ginseng | reverse complement strand
TGGTTAACTACTCATCATGCAAAATTGATTGTTTTCGTAAGGTTGTTAGCTTTCATATTCCTAACCAACCTATTATGCGAATTCAAGCAACCAAACCATTAAAATCAATCACCGCTATCTCAAGCTATAAAGTTATTCGCTTAATGAAAAACGGATGTCAAGCTTTCTTAGCTCATGTCACGGATCTAAACAAAAATACGCCGCTTTTGAATGATATTTCTATTGTTAATGAATTTCCCGACGTATTTCAAGAAGAACTTCCCTGCCTACCCTCAGAGCGTGAAATTGAATTTTGTATCGACCTTGAACCCAAGACAAAACCCATTTCCAATGCCCCATATCGAATGGCTCCTATTGAACTTCGTGAGTTAAAGACTCAACCGCAGGAATTGTTAGACATTGGTTTTATTCATCCTAGACTTCTCCTCGGGTGCTCTCTGCTCTATTCGTGAAGAAGAAAGATGGGAGTATGCAACTTTGTATTGATTATCGGAGTCAATCATGTCACCATCAAAATAGGTACCCATTGCTACGTATTGATGACCCGCTTGACCGCCATAAGGAGCCAAATTCTTTTCAAAGATTGATCTTCATTCCGGATATCACTAATAGAAGATTAGAACCGATTTATATTCCAAAGACGACTTTCGTAACACCTGATGACGGGCATTATGAATTCCTTGTCATGTCCTTTGGATTGACTAATGCTCCTGCTGCCTTTATGGATATGATGAACCGAGTATTCAAGAAATATTTGGATCACTTTGTGGTCGTCTTTATTGATGACATCCTTTTTTATTCCAAAAGCCGTGAAGATCATGAGCAACACTTGAGGCTGATACTCCAAAAACTTCGTGAATATAAGCTTTATGCTAAGTTGAAGAAATGAGAGTTCTGGCTTGAGGAAGTAGCATTCCTTGGGCACGTGGTATCAAGTCATGGAATATCCGCTGACCCAAAGAAAGATCAAGCTATTCAAAGTCGAGAAACCTAAATCAAAGGACCAAAGTAACGAAGCTTTGTTGATTTAGCTGGTTATTATCGGAAATTCGTGGAAGGATTTTCTCAAATCGCTACTCCACTAACTCAAATTGACTCGGAAAGATACAAAGTTCTATTGGAGCGAGGAATGTGAGAAGAGTTTTCATTAACTCAAGAGGAGACTCATTTCAGCACCTGTTCTGACAATACCATCTGGTTCGGAGGGATTTGTCATCTACAGTGATGCTTCAGGCAAAGGGTTAGGATGTGTTTTCATGCAAAATGGGAAAGTTATAGCCTATGCCTCACGACAACTCAAAGAATATGAGAGGAATTATCCTACTCATGATCTAGAGTTGGCAGCTATTGTTTTTGCACTAAAGATTTGGAGGCATTACTTGTATGGGGAGAAAGTGGAGATCTTTACGGATCATAAAAGCCTCAAATATTTCTTCACTCAAAAGGAACTCAACATGCGACAACAACGTTGGCTTAAACTGTTGAAAGATTATGATCATACCATCTAGTACCATCCTGGAAAGGCGAACGTGGTAGCTGATGCATTGAGTAGAAGATCATATGTGGGTACGAGTGCGATATTGTCAACGCAAAGGCCCATTTTGTGTGACTTGTGAAGGATGGAGATAGAGTTAATGACTCCAGGGACCCATATGATGATGACGAATATACGAGTAGAACCGACTTTAATTGATAAAGTTAAAGCTGCTCAAGCTACAGACCTGGAGCTGATGCGTATGAGGAAGAAAGTACAAGAAGGTGTTATGCCGGAAGCAAGAATCGATGAAGAAGGAATACTTCGAGTCAAACTCCAAAATTTGTGTTCCTAACGACCCGATTTAAAGTATAAAATCATGATGGAGGCGCACAACACACCGTTTACAATCCATCCTGGGAGTACCAAAATGTATCGTGATCTTCGTCATACATTTTGGTGGAGTAATATGAAGAGAGAGATAACGCTATTTATCTCAAGGTGTCTAACTTGTCAACGAGTCAAGACGGAGCATCAAGTACCAAAAGGTCTATTGCAACCACTTGAAATTCCAGAATGGAAGTGGGAGCACATTACCATGGATTTCAAGCATCGGTCTTCCCAAGGTTTCTCAAGGCATAGATGCAATTTGGGTCATTGTTGATATATTGACGAAGTCCGCTTCAATTTCTTACCAATACGAAAACTTATACACTTGAACGCCTTGCTCTCAGTATGTACATAAACGAGATTGTAAGATCGCATGGTATGCCAAAGATCCATAGTTTCCGATCGAGACCCAAGATTCACTTCACGATTTTGGGTTAATTTGCAAAAAGCTATGGGCACGAATTTATGATTTAGTTCGATATCATCCTGCATTTTGACCAGACAATCGAGAGGACTATTCAAACTCTCGAAAGATTTATTAAGACTCGTGTCCTTAACTTCAAGGAAGTTGGGATAAGTTCTTACCATTGGTGGAGTTTTCCTACAACAACAGCTTATCAAGCTAAAGTCGGGCATGGCTCCATTCGAGGCGCTGTATGGAAGAAAGTGTCGCTTCTCCATTATGCTGGGATGAGGTGGGTGAAGCAACGTTGTTGGGACCGGAGTTGGTACGTATGACTACGGAAAAGATTCAAACGATCCGACAACGTATGAAAACCTCACAAGAGCGACAAAAGAGTTATGCTGATCTTCATCGAAAGGACGTGGAATTCGATATTAGAGATCATGTGTTGTTACGTGTTACTCTATGAAAAGGAGTTACGAGATTTGGAAAGAGAGGAAAGCTCAATCCTCGATTCATTGGCCCATTTTTAATCCTCGATAGAGTAGGAACTGTGGCCTATAGACTCGCTTTACCGCCAAGTATGTCTCATGTTCATAACGTTTTTCATATATCCATGTTACGTAAATATGTGAAAGACACGAACCACATTATTGAGTTAGAACCGGACGAAATAGCGGAAGATTTAATATATGAAGAGGTTCTTGTTCAAATCTTGGATAAGAAAGAACATATTCTACGCTCCAAGATTATACCTCAAGTCAAAGTTTTATGGAGGAACCACGATGTTGAGGAAATGACCTAGGAATTAGAATCTGAAATGAAATTAAGGTATCCTTACCTCTTTGACATACCAGTATCGCACTCCTAATTTCGAGGGCTAAATTTCATAAGAATGAGATTGTAAGACCCTCAACTTTTATGAATAAAATGAATTTTTCTATAAATATTATTTTGAATATTATGGAATGAATTTGATATTATGTTATAGTTGTGGGTAATATTTATAAATTTTGCAAAACGCAAGTTGTTATATAATATTCGATTGGTCGGGAATATTCGCTTTTAACGTAAAATATTCGTGACGACTAAGACAATCATCGTGGACACCACAATGGAATTATCATTTGATTGAGAAAAACGACAAAAATATTTTTATGAAAATAACTACGGAAGTTTTACCGCTAATACTTCGTTGAACTAATCGATAGTAAAAGTATAAAGAATACGCGGGTTGCATAGTATCACACCTGGTATTGATTATTGATGCTTACGTGAGAAGTCACCATTTTTGTTCAATTATTGTTATAGTATTTATTGTAGATTTTGGCGTATTTTTGGACCCCCCGCCTACTCATTTTCAAAAAAATAGTGTCTTATGAATGTGATAATATATATATATATATATATATATATATATATATATATATATATATATATAGTTGTCACGTTGTGTGTGGGGGGGATTTGGTTTTAGAGTCAATATTATATATATATATATATATATATATATATATATATATATATATTGTGGGTTGGTTTGCAAGTTGGTATATGAGAGTACAATCATTATTATTATTATATATATATATATAATAATTTGATTGTTTAAGCGAGAAAGTTCACGGGGTTTACAACTCGTGACTAGTGTTATATATATAATGTATATATATATATATATATATATATATATATATATATATATATATTATTTAAAAGATTTTGCTTTAAATACTGGAATCGTCCGATTAAAAGTAAATCAATCTAACCGATGCTCATGAATTAGTTACTATGCACCCATTCTTCTATAAATAGAAGCTCATTCCTTCATTATTTTCTTACGAATTCACTGAAACTCTAGAGAGAGAAAATTATAAAGAGAAAGAAGAAGAGAAGTCTGTTAACTTTCTTTTCCTATATCCAGTTTCTTTTGCGGTAAGGGGTATTATTTCTTTTGTATTCATGAAGAGAACTTCAGTTGTTCCATTATTTATTATTCTCGTTGGAATAACTCAGATACGCTGCTACCCTATACTTGGTGAAATTCTTCTGTTATTCAATTCGTTATTATTCTGTTGGAATATCTTGTCATCATGCGTTTTACGCCGACCGATTCCGCCTTTTATTATTTTGTTGGAATATCCGTCTCATGCGTTTCTTTTTGGACTAATTACCTAATTCCGCTTTTATTATTCTCGCTGGAATATCCTGCTCAGGCATTTTACGCCGGACTGATTCCGCCTTTTATTATTCTCGCTTGAATATCCGTCATCAGTGCGCTTTTACAATTTCGGACTTGGTTCCGTTAATTATTATTCTGCTGAATAACTCATGCATATGGCTCTATCGCATGCCCGGTGATTTCTTTTGTTATTCCATTCCTTATTATACTCAAATTGGTTAAAGTTTTAACTTCTATACTCCATAAAATTAGTGGAATATTCTTGATATTTGCGCTTCATCCAAATCTTTTTTCATGGAAATATTCTTCCGAGCATTCTTAAATTTTACTCTACAAACCAAAGATCATGTTGACAATTTGGACGTTATTGGTTCCTGGATAAATTAATTCTTGAACTTGTTTTATTGAATTCTTATATCATTGTCATCATCCTCATGTTTATATTTTTGAAAGTCATCTCATGGCCTATAGTGCATTGATGGACTTGGTATGATTATGACCAGGGATTATTCTTGTAATCATGACCGTAATGTTATAAATGATGTGGTAAAAGTCCTCATTGGGCCGTAGTGCATTGATGGACCGTTGTTGGCATGATAATGACCATTGATGAATATACGAATGTCCTTGGCCCGTAGTGCATGGATAATTTGTGGTCGTGATACTAAAGAATATCCTTGGTCGTAGTAATGTAAGTGATTCGATGATGTGGATTATTTATGAAGTCGAGTCTCAAATGATAAAAGTCATGAAAAACTTTTTAAATCATAGAAGATAGTAGATTTTATTCTCTACTTGACTCTTCTAATGGATTGCTTGTTCCTCCTGCAGCTTAAACTTGATGTTTGTTATATTGTATCGCTTTAACACTATTTAAGGCTAATGATAATTTATTCTCGCATTATCTTAGTCATAATATTTCTTCTCGGGGTAGTTGAGCTCACCCTTTCTTTCACCGTTTTCTCTTGTGAAATGAGAACGTAATGGGACGACGAGCCTGGGATCGGGTGATGGTCCTGATGATCGATTAGCTAGTAGTCCTCACTATTTTGTTAAATAGTGTGACAATAAATGTAATGAGGACTCATTCTGAGAGTGAATATTGTCTAGAAAATAGTATTTGTATTTAAACTCACAGCTCTCTTGTTGTATAATTAAGATTGTATTTATGTTCTGCACCATGTATTTGGCGACTTCGTAATAGTGATGTATACCTATTTTGGGGCGCCACACACTGTTCCACCATATATATATATATATATATATATATATATATATATATATAATCTGTTTCTCAACAAAGTGGAGGGAGCAAACTAAAAAAATAACCTATTATATAATAATATTGTTTTTCGCCATTATATAGCATAAAAAATCGATTTTCTATCCTATAATGACGAAAAAACATCGCTATAATCGGTTGTTTTTTAATTCACTCCCTCCAGTCATTTGAAGAGAGTCGGGATATATATATATATATATATATATATATATATATATATATATATATATATATATATATATATATAGGGGTTGATCTATAGCGGCTGTGTACAATAAATTGTGATTTATCATCCATCCGCACTTTAGTTTAGAGGTGTCCACACTTTTAAAGTGCATATTCAACTTTGACCACTTTAGGATCCGCAATTTAGTAATGTTAACGATATCTTTAATATTATTAAATATATTATTGCGGACGATGTCTTTAATATTATTGAACGACAACAGCCACGCAGTTTTAATGATTTATCGCTCAAATTATAGCTTTTAGAGCTCCGATTATGTACTATAAAGTTATTATGTTTGAAGTTTGATTTATGAAGAAACCATATTTGATTTGATTTGAGTAAGGTATTTGTTTTTTTTGGTGACTAAATTGATGTGCAAGGAGTCCGAATATTCCCCCACGCACTCCGTCTTTCATCACTTTTTGATATATGAATGTGCACATCGTGTATGGGAATAAGTTTTGTTTCTTTACGTTGGGATTGACTCATACTTTCGAGTTCAACTAATGATCACTAAAATAGGGTAATCAGAAGGTCAAGCGTAATGTGAATTTGGGCTTAAGGATTTATTAGTAGTCCGGTCATGGCCTCATGGGTACTAATGTACTAGGCTTAAGGCTCATGTTATAATCACTTGGGTTTTTTAGTTACTGTAAAATATTGTTTGGTGTGTGGATCATTGATCAGCGTGTGAGATATCTAATGAATACATCAAACAAGTAATATTAGCCAAATTGATGAACATGAGATATATCGTGTATCTATTATTTTTTGTTCTTCATCTATTTTTCTGTGAGATTATTGTGTGGTTCGTTCTTAAATTCTAACACTCTCTCTACTCTGTCTCACTAAAAGCTAAGCTTTGACATATCTATGTATACATAGGTTGTATTGACAGTAAGAGGAAGAAGATGGAAAATGTAAGACCCCGAATTTTATGAAATAAAAATATTCAATTTTTCTTATAATTACGATTCAGTAAATGGTTAAATTGATAAAAATTTAAAGTTAAAGGTGATATATGATTTTTTTTTTCAAAATACGCAAGTGGTTATAAAATATTCATTGTTGTCGGGGAATATTCGTTTGGTCGTGGAATATTCTTTCCGTACGGGAATATTCGCAATGCGAAAAAAACCATTTCAGGGCCCATAATGTAATAACTGCTTGATGAAAAAATGACAAAATTGAGTTTTTACAAATAACGGCGTAATCGTTATCAGATTAACATCGTTGGAATACCCGTGGGTAAATTAAAATGTAATACGCTGCTATTGCACAAGAAGGCACCAGTATTGCACAAGATTTTTGAATTATTGATTCTTACGTAAGAAGGCACTACTCAATAATTGTTACAATAATTCTTGCTCAATATATTATTTTATTGGTTCAATAATTGTCATATTTGATATTTTATATTATTGTTATTTCAATAATTATCAACTTTGCATGTTGTTTCCCATTATCAGATCAATAATTCATATTATTTGAATAATATTATTAGATAGTATTATTGACAATGTCTAGAAAGTTTTGTCAAGGAGAGGTTTGGTCACCTAATTGCGCGCCAGTAAGGAGAAATTCTTATTGGAAAGCCCCCTCTTTCCTGGGAACGACCTGGTTGTCATAATTGTGATTCTGTAATATTATTTGTGAATAATTAATTATTGATTTATATGTTAAGGAAATATTTATTTTATGTGGATATAAATGATAGATATATTTATTTTTATGTGGATAAAAATGAAGGAATTAATGCTGAGGTGTTTTATCAGTATTTTATCGGTGTGGAGGTATTAAAAATCATCCGTTTGTGGATTTCAGATATTTTTGGTTTGGAATTTGAAAAAACTCAAAGCTACAAAGTTGTAGAGAATTCGATTTTAGTCAGAATGGACATAAAATTCATATTTTTCTGATAACCGGGCTATTTTCTATGAATTGTTGAAGTTTTGAAAAATAAAATGATTTTAATTAATTTATGGGTGGGACCCACTTGATTATCAACATGTGGGCTGCTGAAAATTGGTTCAAAGTTGGCTGGTGGGTGAGAATTTTCAAGAGGCATGCGTAGAAATGTTGAATAATAATAAATATATTTTATTATTTTAGTCTCCTTTTAGGTTAAAGATTTTCCTATAAATAGGTGCTTATGTTAGAATTGAAAATCACAAATGTAAACAAGTTTTCTTTCTCTCTATATTATCAAGCATATTTTTGTGAGTATTTCGCTATCTTAAGTGTTGCTCAGCGTTATATCCAATATTCAAGTCAATCATTTCTTTTTGAGGTAAGGGATTTTAAGGGTTATTATGTTTTTCAGTTCGTACTTCTTGACCTTCGTAAAATTCTCGAAAAATTTGAAATGATAATTTGATGAGTTTTATTGATTGTGTCCAAAAATGGTGATTTTTGAATGTATAGATTAAGAGTTATGAATTTTACGGGAAAATACTATTTTAAAAATAACCGCTTATAACTCCTTGTGGTTAACTCCAAAATTGATAAAATTTTTATTGGGAGTACATCTATTTAATATCAGTGTACTCTGTGAATTTCGAAATTTTTGGATAAAAGTACAATTTATGATAAATGTCTAAATATTCGGCAGTTTTGGCCATATGAAAAATAGTAAATGAATTTTAAAAATTCCAGGAAAAAATATATGTTCAATATGGGACTATATTCTGCTAAATCCCAGAAAAGAAATATTTTATGTTATGTGAAGTAAGAAAATTGGAAAATAGGATTTTATGGCTTGAGAATCCTATATGAGGTATATGTAGATTTTTGATGAGAGTTTTGGTTATTGGTGATGAAATCTTATGAGTTTGGCATTTTATGATGATTAAATGCATTATTTAGTAAAGTGTAAACAATTAAAATAAATTGTTTATAAATTTAAGAAATGTTATTCTTTCAATATCATCATACCGAAATATTGGTATAGATTTTATTGTGGAATTTTTACCTTTTTCATGTCGGGGTTACTATTCACGAGTTACTATTCATGAGTTACTATCCACGAGTTACTATTTATGACAAAATTGATTTCTTTTTCTAACCAAATTATAGTTGAGTTATGAATATTACTCTTGAGATTAAATCTATATGTTGATTATATTATTTTTATTATCATATATAACATTTTTATAACCCTAATGATGATATTAATTTCTCTTTGACTTGAGTGTAAAGATGGGTAGATTATTGGTATGATCATGACTATGGGTTCTCTTTGGCCAAGAAAGTCAAAGTTGAATTGTTGGTAGGTATGATCATGACCATTGAATTTATAATTGAATATCTTTAGCTTAGGTGCAAAAGGTGAAATGATCAACATGGTTATAATTATTGTTTATATAAATTCTCAATGATTCTATATTTTTTGAGATAATAATATATTTGGCACTGTAGTGCAAACATGAACTGTTGATGAATATATTTGGCCTGTAGTGCAAACATGAATTGTTGATGAATATCTTTGGCCCGTAGTGAAAAAATGACATGTTGTTGAATATCTTTGGCCCGTAGTGCAAAGATGACTTATTGTTGAATATCTTTGGCCAGTAGTGCAAAGATGAACATGTGTTGAGATGAACATGACCAACTGGTGATACAAATGAATATCTTTGGTCGTAGTGCAAAGATGAAGTTATTAATATGATTATGAACAGGAAATGTGATTTGGTGTAACCATGATCGTTGATGTTTCAGGTAAAGATAAGTGATGAAAATTATCTTCGTCCTGGATGAGAAGAGGAATTTAGAACTACAATTATGATTATGAGTTATTCATATGATTGTGGACCAGAATTGTTGATTGATGTTACAGGGATAAAATATTGTTGGTGGATTTTTAACATAGAGAAGATAATAGACTTTATAGTCTATTTGACTCTTCTAATGGATTGCTCGTTCTGCTGCAACTATGGTTGAAATTTTTATCATCTACCATATGTTCTAAATCTCTGATTTATTATTGATGAAGGCTATTGATAATTTAATTATCTTTAGTCATGATATTCTTTATCGAAGCTAGTTGTGTTCACCCTTTTGCTTCACAATTCCTTTCGTGTAATAAAAGTGTAGTTTGGGTCGAAAGCGGGGGTACAAGGGAATAGAATCGGTGGTCTCTAGTCATGGAGTTCTCCCTAAACAAAGATAAACAAGTGTGTTATATACATCTTTTAGTAGTTATATTTGGTGAATCATATAGGGTGGCTAGACCCAACGTTGGAAGGGTGTTTTGCCACTATCATACAAGATGTCTAATGACATACAACCCTGTGTGTCATCATAAGATGTGGTTGTGCTCATCCACTTGCTGAGTATATTTATGAGCACTACCTATATAATCTTGGTGTTTGTTTGAAGTATAATTCTCAATTAGAGACAGTGGAGATAATGATAAGTCAAGAAGACTCACCATTGGGAAGAATATGATAGTAATCTTCTCGCTTTTCTTTGGGGTCTATTAATCAACCAAGGATAATTACGTGGCCATATGATATCTATCATAACCTAGAAGCATGGCCTCCCATGTACGAAGTTTTCCTTGAGCACTTCCCAAAGATTCTAATTTCTAAAACAGTTTTTGACTATACCTTTATGTAAGGTGTCGTTGTGACGTGCTATCCAAGGTTGGGATGAGAGTCACAGTTGGTATATATTTATATCCAAACTCACAGTATATGTGTTGTTGTATTTTGCATGACAATTGTTGTAATAAAGTTGTAGTTGTTTTCTGTACCATGTGTTTGGCGACTCAGAATGGGTTGGATGGAATGGACCTATTTTGGGGTTGTCACAGTTGGTATCAGAGCTTAGGGATATGATCTCTGGCGGAGATCGGGGAATAGAACTAGTAGGGGAGAGATAAGTAAATCCTTCGCTAGTGTGTCCTACCTAAGCTTATTTGTTGGTCAGTCATAATATCGGGATATTATGTGATATGTTAATTTATTTAATTAACCCTTGTTTTATGGCAGTATTTGAGAATGGCTGCTGAGAATGTTAACAATGGAATGAATGAGATCGTGGGGATACCTCTAATCACCAACTAGGATAATGTGATGTCAGGCGAAGAAGGAATTAGAGATATCCATGTGGTGAGTGAAGAATTGATAGTTGCACCCGAGATAGTTGCAGAGGTAACAACTGAGAGTGAGGAAGAAGAGGAAGGAGAGGTACCTGAGGAGAATTTATTAGAGGTATTATATGATCAAAATATAGAATTTCAAAATCGTATTCATGAGTTAGAAGAACAGGCTGAAGAACGACAGGCGGTCGTGGAACAAAAGGATGCAACAATTCAAGCTTGTGTTACCCGATATGTGATGCTTGAATGTAAGCATTCTTTGGCGAGTATAAGATGATAAAGATGGAATCGAAATGAAAAGAAGAAAAAAGCCGAACGAGTGAGAATAAGTGATGCATGGGCAAAAGCCGCGACAACGTAGATATTGTGGAAAGAGATGTCTGATCTAAGAAGGCTAAAATAAATGATATGAATTTCTCTTTTTGGAAAGCAATTGGGAGAATCCAACATCGAGTTTTGAATTACCCTGTATATAGCGGTCAACCTAAATCTGATATGGATCGAAGATTGATGATTCAGATCATGAATCAGGAGTACGACGAGGCAGTTGAGGGAGGAATATGTCCTATAGAAAAGTATATTCCAACGGTAGTGATGACGCCAATCTTGCCCCCGCATAAGTCAAAGCCGGGTAGTTCGAGGGATGGCGGTTGTCATGACTTCCCAACAAGTGAAGAACCCAAATGAAGTTATCACGGGAGATGAGCAATGGAGAAATCATGATGACCCAGGAGATAGAATCTGAAATGAAAGCAAGGTATTCTCAACTTTTCGAAATACCAGGTACGTAAATTTCGGGGGCGAATTTCATAAGGAGGGGAGATTGTAAGACCCCGAATTTTATGAAATAAAAGTATTCAATTTTTCTTATAATTACGATTCAGTAAATGGTTAAATTGATAAAAAGTTAAAGTTAAGGGTGATTTATGAAATTTTTTTCAAAATACGCAAGTGGTTATAAAATATTCATTGTTGTTGGGGATTATTCGTTTGGTCGTGGGATATTCTTTCCGTTTAGAATATTCGTATGACCAAGACAACCATTTGTGGGCCCATAATGTAATAACGGTTTGATGAAAAAATGACAAAATTGAGTTTTTATAAATAATCTGCGTAATCGTTATCAGATTAACATCATTGGAATACCCGGTGGGTAAATTAAAATGTAATACGCGTTGTTGCATAAGAAGCACTTGGTAGTGATTGCAGTATAAGATTTTTGAATTATTGATTCTTACGTAAGAAGACACTACTCAATAATTATTACAGTAATTACTGTTCAATATATTATTTTATTGGTTTAATAATTGCTGCGTTGATTTTTATATTATTATTGTTTCAATAATTATCACTGCATAGTGTTTCCCATTATCAGATCAATAATTTATATTATTTGAATAATATTATTAGATAGTATTATTTGCAATGTCTAGAAAGTTCTGTCAAGGAGAGGTTTGGTCACCTAATTGCGCGCCAGTAAAGAGAAATTCTTATTGGAAATCCCCCTCTTTCCTGGGAATGGCCTGATTGTCATAATTGTGATTCTGTAATATTATTTGTGAATAATTAATTATTGATTTATATGATAAGGAAATATTTATTTTATGTGGATATAAATGATGGATATATTATGGGACTATATTCTGCTAAATCCCAGAAAAGAAATATTTTTGGAACTGATTTGGTATTTTTCATAAAAATGGACTAGTTATGAGTAAATGAATTAAATATGTTATGTGAAGTAAGAAAATTGGAAAATAGGATTTTATGGCTTGAGAATCCTATATGAGGTATATACAGATTTTTGATGAAGGTTTTGGTTATTGGTGATGAAATCTTATGAGTTTGGCATTTTATGATGATTAAATGCATTTTTTAGTAAAGTGTAAACAATTAAAATAAATTGTTTATAAATTTAAGAAATGTTATTCTTTCAATATCATCATACCGAAATATTGGTATGGATTTTATTGTGGAATTTCTACCTTTTTCATGTCGAGGTTACTATTCACGAGTTACTATTCATGGGTTACTATTCACGAGTTACTATTCATGACAAAATTGGTTTCTTTTTTTAACCAAATTATAGTTGAGTTATGAATATTACTCTTGAGATTAAATCTATATGTTGATTATATTATTTTTATTATCATATATAACATTTTTATAACCCTAATGATGATATTAATTTCTCTTTGACTTGAGTGTAAAGATGGATAGATTATTGGTATGATCATGACTATGGGTTCTCTTTGGCCAGTAGTGCAAAGTTGAAATGTTGACTGGTATGATCATGACCATTGAATTTATAATTGAATATCTTTAGCTTAGGTGCAAAGGTGAAATGATCAACATGGTTATAATTATTGTTTATATAAATTCAAATGATTATATATTTCTTTGATAATAATATATTTTGGCTCAGAAATGCAAATATGAACTGTTGATGAATATATTTAGCCTGTAGTGCAAATATGAACTGTTAAGGAATATCTTTGGCCTGTAGTGCAAAGATGAATTGTTGATGAATATCTTTGACCCGTAGTGCAAAGATGACATGTTGTTGAATATCTTTGGCCCGTAGTGCAAAGATGACATGTTGAATATCTTTGGCCAGTAGTGCAAAGATGAACATGTGTTGAGATGCTCATCCACTTGCTGAGTATATTTACGAGCACTACCTATATAATCTTGGTGTTTGTTTGAAGTATAATTCTCAATTAGAGACAATGGAGATAATGATAAGTCAAGAGAAGACTCACCATTGGGAAGAATATGATAGTAATCTTCTCGTTTTTCTTTGGGGTCTATTGGGTCAACCAAGGATAATTCTGTGGCCATATGATATCTATCATAATCTAGAAGCATGGCCTCCCATGTACGAAGGTTTCCTTGAGCACTTCCCAAAGATTCTAATTTCTAAAACAGTTTTTCACTATACCTTTATGTAAGGTGTCGTTGTGACGTGCTATCCAAGGTTGGGATGAGAGTCACAGTTGGTATATATTTGTATCCAAACTCACAGTATATGTGTTGTTGTATTTTACACGACAATTGTTGTAATAAAGTTGTAGTTGTTTTCTGTACCATGTATTTGGCGACTCAGAATGGGTTGGATGGAATGGACCTATTTTGGGGTTGTCATGGAAAACTCCTCTAATACGCACGACTATATTGTGTATTGTTGTAACAAATTCGCGATTGGACGATCATAATTTATTGCAAGTATATTCTTAATTTTACAACTGTGTGGCTATGGATCGGTCCCTCTGTGACGCCCCCAAAATAGGTTCAATCCACAACCCATTCTGAGTCGCCAAATACATGGTACAGAAACAACTACAACTTCATTAATACAATTGTCGTGCAAAATACGACAACACATAAACTGTGAGTTTAAATACAAATATTGTCTTCTAGTCAATATCCACACTCAAATAAAGTCCTCATTACAATTATTGATACACTATTTTATAAAATAGTGAGGACTACTAAAACAGCTATCTTGAACCATCACTCCACACCCCGACTAGTACTCGCTACATTCTCGCCTCCTTAAAAGAAAAATGGAACAAAAAGGAAAAGGGTGAGCTCAACTAGCCCAGTAAAGAATATTATGACTAAGATAGTGTACAACAAATTATCCTTAGTCTTCAACAGGGAAAAATCTTATAGAATACAATAGACAACAAGTTTTAGATCAACAACTGCAGCGGAAACAACAATTCATTAGAAGAGTTAAATAGAGAATAAAATCTACTATCTTCTATATATGAATTTAAAAGTCCATCGTCAATATTTTATCCCTGTAACATCAATCAACATATATCTAGAATCAAATATTCATCTTTACCACTACAGCCAAAGATATTCATCGATTAGTCATGTTCATCTAAACACTGCTCATCTTTGCACTACGGGCCAAAGATATTCATCGAAATCATTCATCTTTGCACCACGGGCCAAAGATATTCATCGATTAGTCATGTTCATCTAAACACTGCTCATCTTCAGACTACGGGCCAAAGATATTCATCATAAAATCATTCATCTTTGCACTACAGCCAAAGATATTCGATTATATCATCATTTAGGACCGAGGATGATGAAAAATATTTTAAAGAAAACGAATCCATTGAAACAAAAGAACAAATATTAAGGATTAAGTAAATAATCGTGTGGAGTAAAATTCAAGAATGAAGACCAAAACATAGATCCAATCAAAGATAGGAATCATAATGAATAATCTTGGACATAGAAAGAAAATTCAATTTTTCCGTGAATAAGTGTCGATTCGTGAATAAAGTGCCGTATACGTAAATAGTCCCGTATACGTGAATAAGAATCAAACACCAAAAGATAGAAATTCCACAAGAAAATCATCATGCTTAAAGTGAATAGTACTCGTGAATAAGAACTCATCATGAATAGTAATTCATGAATAAGAACTCATGAATACTAACTCATGAATAGTAACCCGACATGAATGAAAAGTTCTAAATTTGATAAAAAATTCGCACCAATATTTCAAGATAATGATATTGAAGAAATAATATCATTTACGAAGAAAATAACACCCTTAACTCAAAAAGATAAGTATTTACATTTGTAATAATCGATATAGTCTTTGAAAGAACTTGCACCGTATAACAACACTCAAAGTATCAAAATACTCACAAGAATACGCTCGATAATATAGAGAGAGAAAGAGAGAGAAAACTTCGGTTTACGGTGTGATTTTCAATTCTAACCTAAGCACCTATTTATAGAAAAAACGCTTAGAACACCAAAGCGAAAAAATTTAATAAAATAATATTATAATTAAAAAATTTCAAGCCCACCTTAGACCAACTAAATTCAGCACATTTATATCACATGTGTAGCCCAAAAAAAGTTTTTCTTAAAATAATTATTTAAAACTTCCAAAAATCAATTATTCTGGAATTTCGGAACTTCAATAATTCGTAATAAATTGCCCTTTTCGGAACCACATGTCTTTCCTATAGGAAATTTCATTATCTACAACTTTGCAGAATAAAGTTTTTCCAAATTCCAAATGTAAATTGACCAAAAATCCTGAAACCAAGCGATTTTATAGGCTATAATCAAATTTCAATCTAGAAATGGGGTCCACCAACACACAAAACATGTGTTAATCATTTAATGCAACAAAATACTCTTCCTCCTCATATACTCATATATATCACATTTATTGTAAAAAATATCACCATTATTATATAATATAATAAAATATTATTTTATCGGAAAAGATAAAATATCAATTTTTAACAATTGTCACTTTAAAAATTTTCTCTATCTAAATCCACATAAAATCAATATTTTTCTCATCATATAAATCAATAATTAATTATTCACAAATAATATTACAGAATCACAAGATCTTGTATTGGTGCCGTTCCAAGGAAAGAGGGCTTTCCAATAAAGATTTCTCCTTCTTGGCAAGCAATTAGTTGACCAAACCTCTCCTTAGACAGAACTTTCTAGACATTGTCAATAATGTTATCTAATAATATTATTCAGATAATATGAATTATTGTCTCGATAATGGAAAATCTTGTGTAGTGACAATTATTGAAACAACAAGAATATAAAATATCAACGCAAAGAATTATTGAATCAATAAAATCAAATCTTTGAGCGAACTCATGTAACAATTATTAGTAAAGCCTTCTTACCTAAGAATCAATAATTGGTGCAATACAAGGATGCTCTTGTGTAACAACGCCGTATTCATCGTGTTTTAACCACCGAGTATTCCAACAGGTTTAATTCAGAATAACTACGCCATTATTTATAAACAACTTATACTTGTCGTTTTCTTCATCCAATCACTTTCCGTTATGGGGCCCACACAAAGGTCAAGTAAATGTCGTTTAATATTCACGAACAAAGAAGAATATTCCTCGACCAAACGAATATTCTCCGAAAAACAATGAATATTTTATAACCACTTGCTTATTTGAAATATTTGCGCATTTTACCCATAACTAACCACATTAATCAAATCAACCCTTACTATTTCAAAACAATAATTAGAGAAATTAAATCTTTATTTATAAAAAGTTGGGGTCTTACAAACTCCCCTCCTTATAAAATTTCGTCCTCAAAATTGATGTGCGTAGGACATGCTCCTTCCTACCCAAGATCTTGACTGGTACCTCCTCGTACGTTAAATCTTCTGTTATCTCGTCTGGTTCTAACTCAATAATATGGTTCGGGTCGTCCACATATTTATGTAACATCGTAACTCAAAAAGCGTTATGCACACGCGTCATACTTGGCGGTAAAATGTGTCTATAAGCCACAGTTCCTACTTGATCGAAAATCTCAAATGGACCAATAAATCGTAGGATTGAGCTTTCCTCACATCGCCGATTCTCGCTTTTGGAATAACGACTTCTTGCATCTTCTTCTTCATATTCATCAACTCCGGGTCTGTAGCTTGAGTAACTTTAAATTTATCGATTAAAGTCGATTCTAATCGTATATTTACTATCTTCACGTAGGTTCGTATATTCGCACTTGTAAACGTATACGATCTTCTACTCAACGCGTCAGCTACCACGTTCACTTTTCCTACGATGGTATTGAATGGTATAATCGTAATCTTCAACAGCTCGAGCCAACGTCTTTGGCGCATGTTACTATCGTTTTATGTGAAGAAATATTTAATGGTTGAAGAAATGGGTTTTGTACTGGGGTCAATACAAAATTCGATTTCACGTTCTAGGGGTAGGCTAAGAAGTCTTCAAGAATACATCAGGAAATTTATTAACAATAGAAATGTCATTCAAAACTATGACTCTCATCCAAGACTTTGATAGCACATGTAATGAAGGTTTCTCCTAACGGAGTTTCAACCGATAAGTCAAAGTCTAATCTCTCCGGAGTCAAATTTAAACGTTGAGCGCAAACAAGAGAGATAAAAGAATGAGTAGAACCGATATCGAGTAAGGTATAAACTTCGCAAAAATTTATAATTAACTAACCCGTGATAACTTCGTTCGATTCCTCGTCAGGGTAATTCAAAACTCGATGTTGGATTCTCCCAATTGCTATCGAAAAAGAGAAATACATATCATCTATTTTAGCTTTCTTAGACCGGACTTCTCTTTTCACAATATCAATGCGTCGTGCGGCTTTTACCCATGCATCTTTCATTCTTACTCGTACAGTTGTTTCTTCTTTCAGTTGCTCCTTGACATTTGAATTCTCAGATTCCAGCTTTAATATCGTATACTCTGCCAAAGAGTGCTTCTGTTCAACCATCGCACATCGGGTAATACAATTTTGAATTGTTGCATCCCTTTGTTCCACGACATCACCGTCGATTCTTCACTCGCTTCTTCTAACTCATGAATACAATTTTGCAATTCTACATTTTGATCAATAAGTTCTTCTAATAAATCATCCTCGTGTTCCTCTTCTTCCTCACTCGGTTCTTACCTTTGCAACTAACTATTGAGTCTGACTTTTAATTCCTCAATCACCACATGGATATCTCTAATCACATTAACTTTGGTTGATGATTAGAGGTGTCTCCACTATCTCATTCACTCCATTGTTAACATTCTCAGTCGACATTCTCAAATACTGCCATAAAACAAGGGTTAATTTAACAAATTAACAAATCACATAATAGCCCTATATTATGACCCACCAACAAATAAGCTTAGGTATGACACACTTGGCGAAGGATTTACCTGCCTCTCCCTCCTAGTTCTATTCCCCGATCTCCGCCAGAGACCATATCCCTAAGCTCGATACCAACCGTGATGCCCCCAAAATATGTCCAATCCACAACCCATTCTCGAGTCGCCAAATACATGGTATGTAAAACAACTACAACTTCATTAATACAATTGTCGTGCAAAATACGACAACACATAAATCTGAGTTTAAATACAAATATTGTCTTCTAGACAATATCCATACTCAAATAAAGTCCTCATTATAATTATTGATACACTATTTTACAAAATAGTAAGGACTACTAAAACAGCTATCTTGAACCATCACTCCACACCCCCAAACTAGTACTGGGTTACATTCTCGCCTCTACGAGAGAAAAAAAACAACAAAAGGAAAAGAGTGAGCTCAACTAGCCCAGTAAAGAATATTATGACTAAAGATAATGTACAACAAATTATCCTTAGTCTTCAACAGGGAAAAATCTTATAGAATACAATAGACAACAAGTTTTAGATCAACAACTGCAGCGGAAACAACAATTCATTAGAAGAGTTAAATAGAGAATAAAATCTACTATCTTCTATATATGAATTTAAAAGTCCATCGTCAATATTTTATCCTTGTAACATTAATCAACATATATCTGGAATCAAATATTCATCTTTGCACTACAGGCCAAAGATATTCATCGATTAATCATATTCATCTAAACACTGCTCATCTTTGCACTACGGGCCAAAGATATTCATCGAAATCATTCATCTTTTACACTACGTGCCAAAGATATTCATCGATTGGTCATGTTCATCTAAACACTGCTCATCTTTTCACTACGGGCCAAAGATATTCATCGAAAATCATTCATCTTTGCACTACGAGGCCAAAGATATTCAAATTATATCATCATTTAGGGTCGAGGATGATGAAAAATATTTTAAAGAAAACGAATCTAGTGAAACAAAAGAACAAATATTAAGGATTCGTACTTTACACAATCCAAGTTTAAAAATACTTCATAAATAATCAGTGTGACGCCCCCAAAATCGGTATACATCACCCATCTTGAGTCACCAGATACATGGTACATAATTCAAATACAACTTAATAATACAACCGTCGTGAACAATACGATAAAACATAAACTGTGAGTTTGAATACAAATATTGTCTACTAGAGAGTATACAAACTCAAAAGGAGTCCTCATTACAATTATTATCACACTATTTCACAGAATAGTGAGGACTACTAATGCAAACATCTAGGACCATCACTCTGTTCCCCGACTAGTCCCAGCTACGTTCTCATTTCTTGAAGAGAACAGTAAAAGAAAAGGGTGAGCTCAACTAGCCCAGTAAGAAATATTATGACTAAGATAATACAGAATAAATTATCAATAGCCTTCAACAGTATAACAACTGATAGAATATAATAGACAACAAGTTTTAGATCAAAAACTGCAGCGGAATATGCAATCCATTAGAAGAGTCAAGTAGGGAATAAAATCTACTATCTTCTATGATTTAAAAGGTTTTCATCACTTTTATCATTGGGACTCAACAATAAATAATCCACATCATCGAATCACCCCGCTTTCTACTGCCAAGGATATTCTTTAAGATCACGACCACGAATTATCCATGCTACTTACGACTAAAGATAATCATGTTTTCATCAACTGTCATCGATCATGCCATAAAACAATTCATCTTTTGCACTACTGCCAAAGAGAATCCATAGCCATAATCATACCAAAAATCGTCCCATCAATGCACTACGGGCCAATGAGAACTTTTTCCACATCATTTGTAATATTACGGTTATGATTATACCGAATAATCCCCTCGTCATAATCATACCAAGTCCATCTATGCACTACAAAGCCACGAGATGACTTTCAACATAATATAAGCAATGAGGATGATGACAATGATATAAGAATTCAATAAAACAAGTTCAAGAATTAATTTATCTAGGAACCGATAACGTCCCAAATTGTCAACATGATCTTGCTTTGTAGAGTAAAATTCAAGAATGCTCGAAAGAATATTTCCATGAAAAGATATTGGATGAAGCGCAAATATCAAGGATATTCCACTAATTTCATGGAGTATAGAAGTCAAGATTTTAACCAACCGAGTATAATAAAGAATGGAATAACAAAAAGAAATCACCATGCATGTGATAGATCCATGCATAAACGAGTTATTCCAATGTAATAATAAATAACGGAACCCGGGCCGGCGTAAGCCTGCACCGACAGGATATTCCAATGAATAATAAAGACGGAATCGAGTCCTGTGTAAAACGCATATGAGCGATGGATATTCCAATGTAATAATAAAGATTTTAACGGAGTCCAAGCGTAAACGCATGCATGTGATATTCCAACGAAATAATAAAGAATGGAATAACGTAAGAATTTTCACAAGTATGCGGTGCTTGATGACAAAAGTTATTTCAACATAATAACAAAGAATGGAATAATGTAAGTTCTCTTCATGAAGACGAAAGAAAGAAATAATACTCCCTACCTTAGAAGAAGCTGGATATAGAAGTAGTGAAGTAGCGAGGATACTTTTCTTCTTTCTCTATAATTTCTCTCTATAATAATTGCTCTATAGCTTTAGTGAATTGGTGAGAAATGAAGGAATAATGAGTCTTTTGTTATAGGAAAATATAGTTTCGATAATTGCGCGTTTTGGGACTCGAAAAATTACAATCTGATACCTCTAACTTTTCTTTCATTTTAATTTAGTCCTATGAAAGTATTATCAATCTTGCACCAACTCCCCTAATAGTAAATCATGTGAATCAATAGTACAATCATGTGAATAAATAGCATAATCATGTGAATAAATAGTATAATCATGTGAAAAAATTAATTACAATATAGTACCTTCAACTATAGCTCCATTTTTAACTTAGTCATGCAATTATTATCAATCTTGCACCACCACCCCTAATAGTATAAGAATGTGAATCAATAGTACCCCGTGAATAATAACTCATGAATAGTAACTCGTGAATAGTAAATCATGAATAATAACTCGTGAATAGTACTTCGACACGAAAAGTGCTCCGAATACCCGAGTGAACAATATAACCTCCAGACATCAATTATCATCGAAATAAATGTCAATTTCCACTAACACTAATAATCTCAATACAATGGAACAATCAATTTCATCTTTAATCAACACAACTTATTCATCATTAATATTATAACTCACAATATTTAATAACCAGGTCGTTCCCAGGAAAGAGGGGGCTTTCCGATAAGGATTTCTCCTTATTAGCGCGCAATTAGGTGACCAAACCTCTCCTAGATAGAACTTCTAGACATTGTCAATATTGCAAATAATAATATGAATAACTTTGTCGTCTCAATTATTAATTTAATAATAATAAATATTATACAGATGATACTGTGATAATAATTGAATCAATAATATGAGAGATATGATGCTACAATTACTGTAGCAATAATTGAGTATAACTGAGTGACTTCTCACGTAAGCATCAATAATCAATACCGTGTGCTACTATGCAACCACGCGTATTACTGTACTTTTAACAAAGGGTGTTTTAACAGTAAATGGTAAAACTTCTGCCGTTATTTTCATAAAGTATTTTTGTCGTTTTCTCAATCTGACAATAATTCCGTTGTGCAGTCCACCAATGATTGTCATTGTCGTTGCGGATATTCCCACAAAAAAGAATATTCCCCGACCAATCGAATATTATATAACAACTTGCGAACTTTGCAAAATTTATAAATATTACCCACAACTATAACATTATATCAAATCCACACCATAATATTTAAAAAAAATATTTCGAGAAAATTAAATCTTTATTCATAAAATCTGGGGTCTCACAATCTCTCCTCCTTATGAAATTTCGCCCTCGAAATTTACGTGCGATACTGGTATCTTAGAAACAATTGAGATACCTTGACCTCACTTCAAATTCTAACCGTTGAGGTATAACCTTTGAGTGTCGAATATAATCCTTCTTATCCAAGATTTTAACACGTATCTCCTCATACATTAAATCATCCGCTATCTCGTCCGGTTCTAAATTAATAATGTGGTTCGGGTCATCCCCATATTTACGTAACGTCGATATGTTAAAAAACGTTATGAACACGCGACATACTGGCGGTAAAAGCGAGTCTATAAGCCACGCAGTTCTACTTTTATCGAGGATTTCAAATGGGCCAATTAAATCGAGGGTTGAGATTTCTTCTCTTCGTCGATTCTTGCTTCTAGAATAACGCCTTTTTGAACCTTCTTAATTCTTCACATTCATCGGCTCCAAAAGTGTAGCTTGAGCGGCTTTAACTTTATCGATTAAAGTCGATTCTACTCAGTATATTCGCTTTTTTCACGGGGGTTCGTATATTCGCACTAAAGAACGCATACGATCTTCTACTTTCGGTAGCGTCACTACCACGTTCACTTTTCCACGATGGTATTGAATGATATGATCGTAATCTTCAACAGCTCGAGCCAACGTCTTTGGCACATGTTACGTTCGTTTTAGGTGAAAAAAATATTTGAGGGCTTAAAAAATGGGTTTTGTACTGGGGTCAATACAAAATTCGATTTCACGCTCTAGAGTAGGCTAAGAAGTCTTCAAGAATACGTCAGAAAATTTATTAACAATAGAAATATCATTCAAAATTGTGACTCTCATCCAGGACTTGGATAGTACGTCATATTGATACCTATCAACTTGACATAGTCATTCACGACGTCACCTACAGAAAGTCTGGCTTCGGTGCATTCCACATAAGAAAGTCAACAACGAAAGGACCGAGGCTCTTTACTTATGGCTTGATATGACAATGATTAACTTTAGTGGTTTGGTTGCTTGAATTCACATAAAAGATTGGTTAGGAATATAAAAGCTAACAACCTTACGAAAAGCATAATGAGTAGTTAACCAATCGATTCCTAAAATCTCATCAAAGGCAAGTATTTTCAAAGAGACAAGATCGACACGTAACGTGAAAGTGTTGATTTGAACAAGATTTATAAATAGTGGAGGTAACGAAGGTTTCTCCCAACTGAGTTTAAACAGATATATCAAAGTCTAACTTCTCTGGAGTTAACTTCAAACATTGAACACAACTAGGTGAAATAAAAGAGTGAGTAGAACCGGTATCTAACACGGTATAGACTTCACAAGAGTTTATGACTAACATACCCGTGAAAATTTTATTCAGGTTCCTTGTCACGAAAAAATGTTCTATATTGAATGACAAAATCGGGCTTAGTGACCTTCTCTTCCACAATTATAACATGCTTTGACGGTATCGCGTAGTTTGGACTGATGTGTCCCTCCCCTCCGCATTTGAAGCATATGATAGGTGGTCGTTCTCCTTCCTTAACAACGGGTGCTGGTGCTGACGTCTTTCCATCAATGTTGAATCTCCTCTTCTTGAAATGTCCATTCTTATTATTTTGACCATGATTACCACTAAAGTGGTTACCATTTCTGGCATGTTGATTCCCTCCATGCTTATTGTCACCGCTTTGATGACTGTTATCACCAGTATTATCATTTTGCCGGCTGCTCTCTTTTGGTTGCGTTGACTCATTATCGCACTCCACTAACTAAGCCCTATTTACAACATCTGAATACAAACACAGTTTATGAGAAATAAGATATTGACGTATCTCCGGCTTCAAACCTCTTAAAAACATTCGCGTCATTCACTCCTCATTATCGACCAAATGGGATGCAAACCGGGATAACTCCGCAAATTTAGCCTCGTATTGCAACACGGTCATATTGTTTTGTTCCAACTTGATAAACTCCACCTCCTTCATGTGACGAATACTTTCAGGAAAGTACTTGTCGTTGAACAGCTCTTGAAACTTCTCCCAAGACATCTTGAGTGCGTCAGGCTGGGTACGTTTTACAGATTCCCACCAGTGATCTGCCTCTTAACGCAACATAAAGGTGGCAAAGGGAACCTTTTGCTCCTCGGAGCATCCCAAGACATCAAATATCTTGGTGATCTGCTTTAACCATGTTTCTTCCTGAAGTGGTTCTGGCTTTTCCAAAAACTCCGATGGTCCCAGCTCCTTGAATTGCTTAGCGGTGACCAACCGTGGGTTGCCATTGTTTCCTCCTGTATTATGAACAGGAGTGGCCTTCGCCTGATGTTGCATGAATTCTAAAAAGCTCCTAAACGTACCGTCGTTCGTCAATTGATCAGTGTTGGTGTTTAAAAGAGGATTATCGCCATCCTGTTGCACATTGTCTTGATTATTGATCTGTGGAGACTCAACGGTCTCCTATGCTCCATTGTTATTCTCAATATTCTCGGATGTCATTTTCAAATACTGCCACAAAACAAGGGTTAATTAACATCACATATTATCCCTATACTCTGACCGACCAATTAAATAACAAATAAACTTAGGTAGGTCATACTAGCAAAGGAATTCCCCGTCTCTCCCCTCCTAGTTCTAGTCTCACATCTTAGCCAGGGATCATATCCCTAAGCTTTTATACCAACTGTGCTTTAACCACCAAAATCGGTATACATCACCCATCTTGAGTCGCCAGATACATGGTACATAATTCAAATACAACTTAATAATACAACTGTCGTGAACAATACGACAAAACATAAACTGTGAGTTTGAATATAAATATTGTCTACTAGAGAGTATACAAACTCAAAAGGAGTCCTCATTACAATTATTATCACACTATTTCACAGAATAGTGAGGACTACTAATGCAAACATCTAGGACCATCACTCTGTTCCCCGACTAGTCCCATTACGTTCTCTCATTTCACGAAGAGAACGAGAAAAGAAAAGGGTGAGCTCAACTAGCCCAAAGAAGAAATATTATGACTAAGATAATGCAGAATAAATTATCAATAGCCTTCAACAGTATAACAACTGATAGAATATAATAGACAACAAGTTTTAGATCAAAAACTGCAGCGAAATAAGCAATCCATTAGAAGAGTCAAGTAGGGAATAAAATCTGTTGGGAGAATGCATATTATGATTTGATGTTTTAATGCATGTGTTTATGATTATTTGTAAGGTTCTTAAATGAATATATGTACAAGGATTTAGTGGTAGATCAAAATTGTTAGGCTGATCTAAGCTTTCAACGTGTATCATTCTGTTAAAGAATGTATAGATAGAAAGATCAAAACTGTTAGGTTGATCTTAAGATGTAATAGATTAGTCTTGAAGAAATCATAGTGCATCAGTTTGATTAACATTGCAGAAGTCAAGGCAGAAAATGTAGAGCCTAAAGATCTTAGTGTGCCTGCCTTGAAGGAGACTCTTCGGACTTCGTAGAATGGTCCCAACGATTGTCGAGCTAACTCCACGATCGTAGTGTGCTGAAGGAAAAATGAAGTTTACAAGTCAACGATCGTAGTGTGCTCTCGGGAATGTAGAGTCAACAACACGAGCAAGAGAAGATCGTAGTGTACGAAGGTTTTAAAGGGAAATCGTAGTGCTCTCAACTAATAACATCGTAGTGTGCAAAGATGTAAAAGACACTACGATCTAAATCGTAGAACACCACGATCCAAATCGTAGAGCATCATCTGTCTCACGTCAAAAAACGTCAAGCCGAATGATCTGTGTTTTCAACAAGTGAGGAATGGATCCCAGATGCTGCAGTACTCATCAGTCCCAGATTGTATGAAATATCCTTAGTATGCAACAAAGAAGCGTATTGAAGAAGCTAAGGATAGTACTATGGGTAAGAGGGACAAAACACCTTTTCAGGTGGTAGGTGAGAAAGCGACCAAACTGCGGTGTCGATGGGCGAAATGCGAAATTCACAAGATGTGCGTAAATGTCTCCATCACAATCTGAAAAGTTCAGATGCATTTAATGCCACAACGGATAGTTTTCAACACCACATATATCTGATCGAATGATGATGAGAGAGAGGATAAGCAAGCATTAATCAAACAACGTGAACATCTCTCTCAAGCTCAACTCTACGATCTGAGATATTGCAAAGCTTGCTCAGCTACTCAGTTCTTAACGAACCAGTGCTTACACAACAACTGAGTAGCAACCATCAAGAACTCAACAACTATCAATCAATTGAAGAAGGATACCAAGTCTGCTGGACTTGAAGAGTTGATAGTGAACTGTAAGAAAGCAAAGTCTGCTGGACTTGAGAGTTCAAGAGTGAACTAGAGAAGTTCCTAGACTGCTGGTCTAGAAGGAATCTGTGTGATTCAGAAGATTGTAAAAGACATCCTTAGTGGATATCCTACTCGTTGAGTAGAAGAGTGGACTAGGAGCTTTGAGTGCTCAGAACCACTTAAAAACAACTGTGTCGTTTACATTCATGTTATAACTGCTTTATCTGCTATAACTGCCTTACTCGCTCATAACTCCATTTCTTGGTAAAGAAGATTAAAACAAATTCTAATTCCGCAAAGTTTTAATCATTATCTAAGAACAAGTTAAAATGAAATGATTTTCAAATATCTATTCAACCCCCCCTTCTAGATAACCTGTGCCTACTAGGAACTAACAATTGGTATCAAAGCAGGTTCTATTTTATAGCTTACACGCTTTAGTAGATCCAAATGACACTCGTACCAAGCGAATCCGGGGCCAGGGAGGCAAAGAAGCCACCAATATGCAACAAAGATAAATTTGCTAACTGGAAAGTCAGGATGCAAGCTTACATGGACTCAATTGATGAAGATCTATTTGAGACTGTTCTTAATGGGCCCTATATACCGACAAAGCTTGCACCAACCATTGACGATCCAAACAAAGTACAAATAAAAGTGAAAGAAGAATGGACAGACACAGAGGAGAGAGCTGTCCAACTTGATAAAAAGGCAAAGAACGTCCTGTTCCAATCCTTAAAGGACGATCAGTTTGAAAATGTTGTAAACAGCGAAACAGCTAAAGAAGTTTGGGAAGCACTGCTGATTATGCACGAGGGAACTGAAGAAGTCAGAGAGAACAAGCAGTCTCTCCTGACACAACAGTATGAAATATTCGCTCATGTGCAGCGAGAAAATGTGATTGCAACTTAAGAAAGATTTAACGTTCTACTCAACTCTCTACGAGCGTATGGGAAGATCTATCCTAACAAGGATCTAACCATAAAGTTCATGAGAGCCCTACCGAGCAGGTGGGATGCAAAGACCACAACAATAAGAGAATTAAAGAATCTTAATGAGATGACAGTTCAACAACTATATGGAAATCTCCTGACGTACGAACTGGAGCTGACCCAACGCACCGAAACCTTATCAGAAGGAAGAAGAAAGGATAAGGGTGTTGCTCTCAAGGCAAATGAAAGTGCATCGAAAGTCATCACTGAGATTAACTCTGATGATGATGAAGACGATGACGATGACTTTGCTATGCTGGTAAAGAGACTAAGAAGGTTCATGCGATAAGCGAGCGAATCGGCAAGCCAAAGAAAGTCGAAGAATTCACGCCGACCAGGGAACAAATGAATGATTTATGCTACAACCTAAAAGAAACTTTGGTCATTTCATTGCCAACTGCAACAAGCCTATCAAAGAAGAGCTAAAGAAGAAATCTTAGGCAAAGAAAGAATACAAAGGAACCAAGAGGCCTCAGAAAAGAGACAAAGGCCTGGTTGCCGGAGGATCATGGAGTGATTCAGATAATGACTCAAATGCAGACTTCGGAGATGAGGAAGAACCACATATGGACAATCTGTGCTTAATGGCCAAACATGCAAAGGACAAAAAAAGCCTAAACATACATGATGTAAGTATCGATGAGGTATTTGACTTTAATTCTCTAGAATGTAGATATAAGTGACTTGAGAACTGCTTTGCATGGCATAACCATTGACCTACATCAATACATGAAGTTGTTCAGAGTCTTGTCTAAAGATCATTCACTCCTTCAAGGGGAGAAGAAGAAAGTTCAAGAAGAGCTTGAAACAACTCTTCTAAGTACTAATCTTCTCTCCAAGCTTGAAGCTAAAAATGAAACTTTAAAACTGACAAACACACATCATGCACAAAGAGAGTCTAAACTAACCTCTAAAATTGAGGATCTAGAGAAGACTATCTCTGCATGGAACAGATCCTCATCATCCATGGACCGCTGCTTCTCTAGTCGGAGAAGCACATTCGGCGTAATGAGCTTAGGCTTTGGGAATCCATCTCGAGCTAAGTATGGAAAAGACAATGGAAACTAGCACTAGTAATGTCTCAAGTTTTGGTAGAGGCATTGCTTTTGTGAAATCCTCACAGTTTGAAGAACCAGTTCAACTTTGTTCTACTATCTCTAGTTATACTCAGAGAAGTAAAGGACCTCACGCTGGTCTGGGTTTCATCAAGAAAAAGAGTAATCCAACCTCTACTTACCAACTTCGAAGAATAGTAGAGTCAAACAAAATCAACTCTACGAATCAACTGGGAAGGTACAGTAGAGGTAAGGCACACTCATCACTATTTATGAAACCTAAGGACACGTGGAAGAAAGAGAATCAGTTTAACAGAAGGTTAACTAAGGAACCACACAAGTCCAAGTGGAAGATGAATCACCACACACACACACAGGCATGCATTATAATAGATGCTTCATATGCAATAAAAATGGTCATAGGGCTACAAAGTGTTATTATAATTCCATGCATGTGAGACCCAAGATTAGACAAATTTGGGTCCCCAAAGGCACTAATAAAAGAAGGACCCATGCAAATATGGGTACCAAAATGAAGGTTCAAATGTTTTGACAGAAAAGAGCTCCACGACCTTAACATGGTATCTGGACTGTGGTTTCTCGAGGCATATGACAGGGAACAAAGCTCTACTATCCAACTATGTAGAAAAGGAGGGTCCATCACCATCTTTGGAGATAACTACCGGCAAAACAAGAGGATATGGCTCTGTGGCAATGGTGCAGTATCTTTCAACAAAGTAGCTTATGTGGAAGGACTCCAACACAACCTTCTAAGTATCAGCCAACTCTGCGATAAGGGTCACCAAGTAACATTTCTCAACAACCAATGTCTAGTCAGAGATTTGAAGACATCTGCCATAAAGCTGACCGGAACAAGAAAAGGAAATGTCTACACAGTAGATCTTGGTCAACTAAGCTCTGATGAGACAATATGTTTTCTGGCAAAAGCATCTGAGGAAATGAGCTTGGCTATGGCAAAGAAGGTCATCTCACTTAAACTTCAAAAACATGTCCAAACTGGCATCAAAAGATCTCAGAATGGCCTACCCAAGTTCAACTTTGTGAAGGAAAGGCTATCTGAACGCTTTGCCGACTTGGAAAGCAAACCCGAAGCTCATTCAAGAAAGCAAGACCGCACAACTCCATTGACAAACCCTTGCAAATGCTCCACATGGATCTTTTGGACCAATCCCAATAGCTAGTCTTGGAGGCAAAAGATACTCTCTAGTCAGTAAGTAATCGACGACTTCACCAGATTCACATGGGTATTCTTCCTAAACTTCAAAAGATGAAACTAGCTCTCAATTAATCAAGATGTTTAGACTGGTGATGAATGAGAAAGGAGAGAAAATCAAGGCAATAAGGAGTGATCATGGAAGAGAATTCGATTTCTCAGAAATAGACAAGTTCTGCTCAGACAATGGCACCAGTCATAACTTCTCAACTCCACAAACTCCTCAACAAAATGGAGTTGCTGAAAGAAAGAACAGAACTCTGATAGAGGCTGGAAGGACCTATACTAATGGCTTCAAATGCACTTGAGTACTTCTCGTGGAGGTTGCCAACACTACATGCTACACACGTAAAAGATCATTAATTCACTCTACGATCAAGAGGACACCCTGAGAACCGTGGAAAGGAAGGAAACCAAGTGTCAGCTATTTCTATGTCTTTGGTTGTGCATGCTATATTCTCAACAATGGAAAGCGATGTCGACAAAATTCCACCAAGTCGACGAAGGGATTTCTTGGATATGCCACGAGCAGAAAAAGCTTACGGGGTGTTCAACAAGAAAACACCGAATGTCAAAGTCTCAATACACATCATCTTGATGAAACCATACGCAAACAAAAGCGATTGCCTCTAGAAACTATGATAGATAATGCGTATACACTATGAATGCAATCGTCGAGCTCAACACTACGATCGTAGTACCGCATGAAAAAATCGTAGAGAGCATGATAATGAAATCGTAGAGAGGTCCATCCAAGACAATGAGCCTCCACTTCAAGAAGAAGAGATAGACCTTACAGGTCCCTAAGGCGAGAAGGGATCGGGACGATGTCCCAACAGGGAACAGATGGGCAAGGATCATACTCGAGGATCTAATCATTGGAGATCCAAGTGCAAGAGTTAAAACAAGAGCTGCTACTCAGAATGAATGCTTCTATCTAAGCTTCCTATCACAGATAGAGCCAAAGAAGATAGAGGATGCTATGGAAGACTCCAGTTGGATAGAAGCCATGCAGGAAGAACTCAACCAATTTGAACGAAGCAAAAAGTGGAGATTGGTACCAAGACCAAAGAGTCATCCTGTCATAGGAACCAAGTGGGTCTTCAGGAAAAAAATGGATGAAGATGGGGTCATCACCAGAAACAAGGCAAGATTAGTGGAAAAGGGCTATTCTCAAGAAGAAGGCATTGACTATGATGAGACATTTACTGTTGCGGACTAGAAGCCATCGTAATCTTTCTTGCCTTTGCTGCCCACATGAAGTTCAAAGTCTTCCAGATGGATGTCAAGAGTGCATTTCTAAATGGAGAGCTTCAAGAAGAAGTCTACGTAGAACAACCTCCAGGTTTCATCAATCCATCTCTTTCCAATTATGTCTATAGATTAGACAAAGCTTTATATGGTCTTAAACAAGCACCTAGAACATGGTATGAAACATTGACTAACTTCTTAATAGAAAATGGGTTCACTAGAGGTAGAGTAGATACCACACTATTTCTTAGAAAGCATAAAGACAAAGTCTTACTAGTTCAAATATATGTTGATGATATCATTTTGGTTCTACCGACGAAAAGTTATGTAAGAGATTCTCTAAAGCTAATGCAAAGCAAGTTTGAAATGAGCATGATGGGTGAAATTGAATTTCTTCCTTGATCCGCAAGTGAAGCGGTCGATGAAGGAATATTCATTAACCAAGCCAAATACATCAAAGACTTACTAAAGAAGTATGGCATGGAATCGGCCTCTCCCATGAAAAAAACACAATTGCTCCAAAGAACCAAGCTTGACAAGGATGAGAAAGGTAAATGTATTGATATAACTCAATACTGGTAGGTATGATATAGTTCTCTTTTATACCTAATCGCCATGAGACCAGGATATAATATTTGTAACATGCATATGTGCTTTAGATTTCGAGCTAACCCTAAAGAGTCATATGTATGCTTTGTAAAGAGGATCTTCGGTATCTCAAGGTACACCTACTTTGGGGCTATGGTATCCCAAGGAATCCTCATTTGAACCGATAGGATCTGAGATGCAAATTTTGCGGGATGCAAAATAGATGTAAAAAAAATACCGATGGCACTGTCGACTTCTTGAAATAGACTTGTGTCTGGTTTAGCAAAAACCAAAACTCGGTGTTTACTTCAACCGCAGGTTTTGAATATATTATACCGGTAGTCACTGTACTTTCGATCCTATGGATGAGAAATCAATTTCTTGATGTTTTACAAAACCACTAGATGAATCCAGTTTAACAAGTTAATAAGTGAGCTAGGCATGCTAAATCTTCAACCATGAACTGTATGCTCTAGATTGTCTTAACCATGCACGTAGATATAAAGGCATACTCAAAATCATAGACATGATCAAGGGAAGTTCACGATCGTAGAGCCGAACAGACAACTACCTCAACGATCGTAGCAAAGACTCAACTATCATAAAGCCCTTCCAACAAGTAAAGTGAATCATGTGATGACAAGCCTCATAACAATGCAATCTCTCTAAGAGGTGCCTCAGGGACAAACCTAACCCTTAAATCACCAAGAGGTTGGCCCTTCCTGAGTTATCTTAAAAAGAATGCTTAGTCAAAAACTCATCACAAGGATCCGGACAGACTCTACGAATGGTGATCAGACTCAACGACTGCCGGACAGACTCGATGATCGCAGGACAGACTCAAAGACCAGAAGACTATCTCTACGATCGTAGTCATCCTAAGGACATCTCAGCACTGAAGACTCAAAGGCAAATCAGTACATTCATGCACAGTCAAAATTGTAGAGCCAAGCATAAGGCGACACCTGTCCCACTAAGTCAAAAAAAAAGAGAAGGAAGCTATAAGTACAAATTAGAACCGTGTTTTTTTTTGAAATCTGAATTTCAAAAGATTATCTCTCTCTCTCTCAAAGCAAAGCCCTAACTCAAGAGAAAGCTCAGTCGTATTCCACTTCTCAACTACAGAATCATGGTTGCTTCGAATGTAATCTCAGGCTACAGACTCTATTTCGATGAGTTCAAGGATGCTCCACCAAAATTTCACAAGACCTTAGTACTACTAAAGAAAGGCGGGTCTCAAGAGGCGCTGAAAGCAATCACACCTCATCTATCCTAAGCTAGTGAAGGAGTTTTACAAGAATGGAGTGTCTGAACACAACACCATCACTACACGTAAGAAGAGTTGAAATGATGCTAAGGGAAGAAAACTTCAATCGGCCCTAGGTTTCAAGCAACGTGGGGCACCCATTTCTAGACAAGATAAGCTTCCAGAGGGTTTGAAGAAAATGCACCACAAGAAGAATCCCTCCGTGAAAGGCTACAAAAGAAGGAGTTCCCTCAAAGGTACGATTTTTTGGCAGACATTATTGGGAAATGCATCTGCTGCAAGAGCTCAGGTCATGACTCGATAAATGAGACTCAGCTTAAGCTCATGTCTGCTTTGGTTCATGGTACTCAACTCAATTATGGGGCTATATTACTCGAGTGGATCGGCAAGTGGATCTTCAGCTCGAAGAAATCAAAGAGTACTCCGAAGATGCTGTATGGGAGATTCATTAGCATCATTCTACAATCTGCATTGGGTGACAAAATTGGGGATGATGAAGGAGAAGCTATCAACCCAAATCGAAGAATGACACAGCAATTGTTTAAGAACTGGGAAAGGAACCTGCTTGATTATGTAAGAATGATGACAGAGTCCAGTGGGAGAACTAGGGAACAAAAGGCGAGGCTTTCCGGGAGGAATGTCCATTGTCAAAGAAGTTGAAGAAGAAGAAGAAATGCATGAGGAGAACCCTCTGCTTCTTGCCGTAAAAAGCAAGGCAAGAGAGAAAGTTAAGGAAAAGATAAGTCGAAGAGCCTCAAGGATCTACAACTAACATTCTTGTAGAGTCCTCTGACATAGAGACTCTAAGGAGGCTAAGGAACATACAATAGCAAGAGGAAGCTGAAGAGGATCAAGCCACTATTTCACAAATCTTAAAGAAGAACAAGACTGGTCATAAGTCCAAAAGACCAACAGTGTCTTCGATCGTAGAGTCTCTGCTGTTCTCTGAGACCAGGCCACGTGTGGCAGAAATGGAAGAAGCTGCTTCAAGAAGAGTGGTTGATCAACGTGGCAAAACAAAGACTCAAGAGAGTCCAGAAGTGGTGACTAAAATCGCAAAAGCAAGGAGAAAAGGTGGTCAAAAGTATATTTTGAGAATGAAAAATCTTTGAAGAAGGAAGCCAAGTGTGGGCTGCAAAAGTAGAACTATCCCAAGTAAACTTAGAAGAAGATGCTCCAAATTTGGGGAGATTCCTGAAATTTTCATGATCGAGTATACATCGGCTGAGGGGGAGAAGCCTACTGCTCAAGAAAAGGTTCCAGTTGGAAGGGACTCTCTGAACTTAGAAGAAGATTTACCAGCTGAGGGGAGTTTCTAAACCTCGAAGAAGATGTTCATAGTGAGGGGAGCCTCATAATATCCCAATGGCTGAAGAAGAGGTCCTTGCTCAAGATGGAGATGAACCAATACCATACCTTCCAGAGGCCATTGAGATAATGGATTCTTCAGAAGAAACCAAAGAAGAGGAAGAAAATGATGATGATGATGAGCTTGAAATTACCGTGTAGGGAAAGATGGATCTGAAAGCTATCTGTACAACCAAATGTTTTCTTACCTACCCATGATGGCATACCATCAAGCTCAAATCCTGAAATCATGGGATCACATGTTCTGGAGCTTCAAGGAATATCCAGTAATCTCAGTTCTGGCTCATGGATTTCCAGGGAAAGTCATCTTCGCCAAAAAGCTACTTACCAACCATTCCTCATCAAAAGACAAACCTGAGGTATTGACTATCCCTACCAGTTTTAGAGTTAATCACCTGCCATCATCTTTATTTAGCTATTTCTATGAATTTCCTAAATGGCTGGAAGTGATTCCCAATCCAATAAAAGCAGGTTTCGATTCACGAGAATCCTAAAATTCTGTAACTAAAGAACCAGAAGAAGTCAACCTTACCCTACTCCCTCAAATCACCAACTCTACGATTCCAGACTGAAGCCACATCGTAGAGTCCAATGTTGAAATCATAGAGTCACCTATCCCAGATATCCAAACCCAAACCCCTCCAGCTGATATACCATCCTCCTCATCACATGACTTTTTCAGTCTTAATCTTGCATTGTACAATTTGCAAGATCAATCTCCACCAAGAACCCCTCAAATGGACAATCCCCAATCAAATAATGCTCTCCCAAGCCTGCCTACCAAGGATGACTTAAAAGAAACCTCTGAGCAGATGATCAAGTCTATCGAAGCAAGTCTAGAATCCCACTCGATCTCCTCAACATCCACTTTGAATCAAATGATAAAAAGCTGCCTAACAAATTCCCTAAGTACAATGAATCTTGAGAGCTCACTACTGAGGCTAAGGGGAAATTATCAAAGAGATTCTCAAGAGTATATCGAACGCGAGATGAGATCCATTTCGAGTTCTTTGCCAAACAAAGAGAGGCCGTGCTTAAAATGCATTAAAACCAAGATCGTCAACATCAAATTATGCTGGACAATATTCTCAACTTGAAAGCTTACATCTATGACTTCCGAAAATCTTATGCCAATCGGAGCGGCGTAATGATATGATTCGATAGTCCTCCAAAATAAAGAAGCTAGAGTGAAAAACGGATCAAGGAGAATAGAGGACATTGCTTTCAAACCCAAAAGCCAATGAATGAGCTTGTTCGAGGAGTTAATCGGTACATGTCTGCCGATATTCGAACCCTTGATCTTGACATAAAGGGGAGAATAATAAAAGGAAAGGAGATCAAGGAGGTCAAGGCGGAGGAAGAGGTCATAAAACTCAAGAAAGGGGAGAAGTCAATTTCTAGCTTTCGAGACATCACGAAGCCCTCTGCAAGACATCATCGACTCAACGATCCGGTCGGCAGGAAATTGTAACAGCCTATTCCTCGAGTCATAAAGGAGCCAACTCCTAGCTCACAAGAGCGTGTCTCACGGTAAGCATAAGAATGCCAATTGGAGATCCCGCATTCATGCACGAGACATAAAGAGAATCCAGGTTCTAAGTCTGGCGAAATGGAAGAGTTACATGAGGAATGAGGAAGCTCAAAGGAAAAAGAAGGGTGAAGAGTATGCCAATCCTCCTCCACATAAGAGACCAAGAAAACAGAGATAAGTTGAGAGTTTAATGTTTTATTGATGTAATGCTATATTGTAATATCTTCTGATCATCAATAAATTCATGCTTATTCTCTAGAAATTTCAGCTGCTCACGGAAATACTAAGTCATCTTTAAATTTCCTGCAAATGCATCTAGTCACTAATAATCATGACAACAAATCTCCTTGGTTATGTCAACATCAAATAGGGGGAGATTGTTGGGAGAATGCATATTATGATTTGATGTTTTAATGCATGTGTTTATGATTATTTGTAAGGTCCTTAAATGAATATATGTATAAGGACTTAGTGATAGATCAAAATTGTTAGGCTGATCTAAGCTTTCAACGTGTATCATTACATTAAAAATGTATAGATAGAAAGATCAAAAAGCGTTAGGTTGATCTTAAGATGTAATAGATTAGTCTTGAAGAAATCATAGTGCATCAGTTTGATCAACATTGCAGAAGTCAAGGCAGAAAATGTAGAGCCTAAAGATCTTAGTGTGCCTGCCTTGAAGGAGACTCTTCGGACTTCGTAGAATGGTCCCAACGATTGTCGAGCTAACTCCACGATCGTAGTGTGCTGAAGGAAAAATGAAGTTTACAAGTCAACGATCGTAGTGTGCTCTCGGGAACGTAGAGTCAACAACACGAGCAAGAGAAGATCGTAGTGTACGAAGGTTTTAAAGGGAAATCATAGTGCTCTCAACTAATAGCATCGTAGTGTGCAAAGATGTAAAAGACACTACGATCTAAATCGTAGAACACCACGATCCAAATCGTGAGCATCATCTGTCTCCACGTCAAAAACGCGTCGGTAGAATGATCGTGTTTTCAACAAGTGAGGAATGGATCCCGATGTCAGATACTCATTAGTCCCAGTTGTATGAAATATCCTTAGTATGCAACAAAGAAGCGTATTGAAGAAGCTAAGGATAATACTTATGGGTAAGAGGGACAAAACACCTTTTCGTGGTAGGTGAGAAAGCGACTGCAAATGTCGGTGGGCGAATGCGAAATTCACAAGATGTGCGAAATGTCTCCATCACACAGATGCGAAAAGTTCGGATGCATTTAATGCCACAACGGATGGATCCAACGGATAGTTTTCAATATCACATATATAAAGATCGAGACGGATGATGAGAGAGAGATAAGCAAGCATTAATCAAACAACGTGAACATCTCTCAAAGCTCAACTCTATGATCCGAGATATTGCAAAAAGCTTGCTCCATTACTTAGTTCTTAATGAACCGGTGCTTACGACAAAAGAATCGAGTAGCAACCATCAAGAACTCAACAACTATCAATCAATGAAGAAGTATACCAAGTCTGCTGGACTTGAAGAGTTAAGAAGTGAGCTGTAAGAAAGCCAATTCTGCACGGACTTGAAGAGTTCAAGAGTGAACTAGAGAAGTTCCTGGCTGGCGATGTCAGAAGAATCATGTGATTCGGAAGATTGTAAAAGACATCCTTAGTGGATATCCTACTAGATTGAGTAGAAGAGTGGACTAGGACCTTTGAGTGCTACGAACCACTTAAAAACAATCGTATGCGTTTACATTCATGATATAAGCTGCTATAAGCTCGCTATATCTATTTATATCTTCTATAATCGCCTTTACTCGCTCATAACTCCATTGCTTGGTAAAGAAGATTAAAACAAATACTAATTCCTCAAAGTTTTAATCATTATCTAAGAACAAGTTAAAACGAAAAGATTTTCAAATATCTATTCAACCCCCTACAGATAACTTGTGCTTCACTAGAACTAACAAAATATATTATCTTCTATAATTTAAAAGGTTTTCATCACTTTTATGGTGGGACTCACTTTTAATAAATAATCCACATCATCGAATCGCCCACACTACTACCAAGGATATTCTTTAAGTATCACGACCACGAATTATCCATGCCACCTACTGCTAAAGATAATCATGTTTTCATCAATCATTCCCGATCATGCCATAAAACAATTCATCTTTTGCACTACGACCAAAGAGAATCCATAGCCATAATCATACCAAAAATTGTCCATCAATGCACTACTGCAGACAATGAGGACTTTTTCCACATCATTTATAACATTACGGTTATGAATATATCGAATAATCCCTAGTCATAATCATACCAAGCCCATCTATGCCATTACGAATACATATGACTTTCAACATAATATAAGCATGAGGATGATGACAATGATATAAGAATTCAATAAAACAAGTTCAAGAATTAATTTATCTAGGAACCGATAACGTCCAAATTGTCGACATGATCTTTGCTTTGTAGAGTAAAATTCAAGAATGCTCGTAAGAATATTTTCATGAAAGATCTTTGGATGAAGCGCAAATATCAAGGATATTCCACTAATTTCATGGAGTATAGAAGTCAAAGTTTTAACCAACTAAGTATAATAAAGAATGGAATAACAAAGAAATCACCATAAATGCGATAATCGCATGTATAGGTTAGTCCAACGAATAATAAATAACGGAACCCGGTCCGGCGTAAAACGCATGCATAAGATATTCCAACGGAATAATAAAGAGCGGAATCGGTCCGGCGTAAAAAGCGCCTAAAAGAGGATATTCAAATGAATAATAATAAAGATGGAACCCGTGTCCCGTGAGAACGCTATTGACGGGATATTCCAACAGAATAATAAAAAATAAAATAATAGAAGAATTTCACCAAGTATGAGGTACTTCGCATAGACAGGTTATTCCAACATAATAACAAAGAATGGAATAACGAAGTTCTCTTCATGAAGACGAAAGAAAGAAATAATACTCCTACATGTAAAGAAAAGCGAATATAGAAGTAGTGAAGTAGCGAGAATACTTTTCTTCTTTCTCTCTATAATTTCTCTCTATAATAATTGCTCTATAGCTTTAGTGAATTGGTGAGAAATGAATGAATAATGAGCTTCTATTTATAGGAAAATATAGTTTCGATAATTGCACGTTTTGGGGATCGAAAAATTACAGTACAATACCTCCAACTTTTCTTTCATTTTTAATTTAGTCCTGCAAGTATCATCAATCTTGCACTGAACTCCCTAATAGTAAATCATCATGAATCAATAGTACAATCATGTGAATAAATAGTATAATCATGTGAATAAATAGTATAATCATGTGAAAAAATTAATTACAGTACAGGACCTTCAACTATACCTCCATTTTTAACTTAGTCATGCAATTATTATCAATCTTGCACCACCACCCCTAATAGAATAAGAATGTGAATCAATAGTACCCCGTGAATAATAACTCGTGAATAGTAACTCATGAATAGTAACTTGTGAATAGTAACTCGTGAATAGTACTCCGACACGAAAAGTGCTCTGAATACCCGAGTGAACAATATAACCTCCAGACATCAATTATCATCGAAATAAATGTCAATTTCCACTAACACTAATAATTCCAATACAATGGAACAATCAATTTCATCTTTAATCAACACAACTTATTCATCATTAATATTATAACTCACAATATTTAACAACCAGATCGTTCCCAAGAAAGAGGGGGTTTTCCGATAAGGATTTCTCCTTATTAAGCGCTTGAATTAGGTGACCAAACCTCTCCTTGTGAACTTACAGACATTGTCGATATTGTAAATAATAATATGAATAACTTTGTCATCTCAATTATTGATTTAATAATAATAAATGTTATGCGAGATGATCTTATGATAATAATTGAATTAATAATATGAGAGATATGATCGGAAGAATTCATCGTAGCAATAATTGAGTATAACCGAGTGACTTCTCATATATAGCATCAATAATCAATACTGGTGTCTTCTTATGCAACCACGCGTATTCATCATACTTTTTAACAACGGTGTTTCACGATTTAATAGTAAAACTTCCATACCGTTATTTTCATAAAGTATTTTTTATCGTTTTCTCAATCCGGCAATAATTTAGTTTATTAGGTCCACCAATGATTATCTGGTCAATACGGATATTCCTCGATAAAAAAAATATTCCCCGACCAATCGAATATTATATAACAACTTGCGAACTTTGCAAAATTTATAAATATTACCCACAACTATAACATTATATCAAATCCACACCATAATATTTAAAAAAAATATTTCGAGAAAATTAAATCTTTATTCATAAAATCTGGGGTCTCACAATCAGAGTGGAGTAAAATTCAAGAATGAAGACCAAAACATAGATCCAATCAAAGATAGGAATCATAACAGACAATCTTGGACACAGAAAAAAAAATTTAATTTTTCCGTGAATAGTCTTAAATTCGATAATGAATAGTCTGTATAGTATCGTGAATAAAGAACTCCGACACCAAAAGATAGAAATTTCGCAAGAAAATCATCATGCTTCGTGAATAGTACTTATGAATAGTAACTTATGAATAGTAACTCATGAATAGTAACTAGTGAATAGTAACTCATGAATAGTAACCCCGACATGAAAAGTTTTAAATTTGATAAAAAAATTCAGACCAATATTTCGGCATAATGATATTGAAAAATAATATCATTTACGAAGAAAATAACATCCCTTACCTCAAAAAGATAGTCTTAGCTCATGTCTTTGGATATAGTCTTTGAAAGAACTTGCAATTAGTATAACAACACTCAAAGTATCAAAATACTCACAAGAATAAACCGATAATATAGAGAGAAGAGAGAAAACTTGAGTTTACGGTGTGATTTTCAATTCTAACCTAAGCACCCTATTTATAGGAAAATACTTAGAACACCAAAATAGAAAATTTAATAAAATAATATTATAATTAAAAAAATTCAAGCCCACCTTAGACCAACTGAATTCAGCACATTTATATCACATGTGTAGCCCAAAAAAACGTTTTTCTTAAAATAATTATTTAAAACTTACAAAAATCAATTATTCCGGAATTTTAGAACTTCAATAATTCATAATAAATTGCCCTTTTATCAGAAAATTTGAACCACATGTCTTTTCCATAAGAAATTTCATTATCTACAACTTTGCAGAAGAAAGTTTTTCCAAATTCCCAACAAAATTGACCAAAAATCACAAAGACAGGCGATTTTATGAGCTATAATCAAATTTCGATCGAAGAAATGGGGTCCACCGACACACAAAACATGTGTTAATCATTTAATACAACAAAAATACTCTTCCTCCTCATATACTCATATATCCCACATTCATTGTAAAATATCACCATTATTATATAATATAATAAAATATTATTTTATCGAAAAGATAAAATATCAATTTTTAACAATTGTCACTTTAAAAATTTTCTCCATCTAAATTCACATAAAATTAATATTTTCCTCATTATATAAATTAATAATTAATTATTGACAAATAATATTACAGAATCACATGATCTTGTGAACCGGTAGTTCCTCGAGAAAGAGGGGCTTTTCAATAAGGATTTCTCCTTCTTGGCGTATGATTAGGTGACCAAACCTCTCTTTAGATGTAACTTTCTAGACATTGCCAATAATGTTATCTAATAATATTATTAGGATAATATGAATTATTGCTCAGATAATGGAAAATCTCGTGTAGTGACAATTATTGAAACAACGATAATATAAAATATCAACGCAGCGAATTATTGAATTAATAAAATAAAATCTTGAATAAATAACTCACTGTAACAATTATTGAGTAGTGCCTTCTGCTACGTAAGAATCAATAATTGGTGCAATATCATTTTCTTCTTTGTCTGACAATGCGTATTCTTGTGTTTTAACCATCGAGTATTCAACAAGATATAAGCAGATGAATAACTACGTCGTTATTTATAAACAACTTATACTTGTCGTTTTCTTCATCCAATCGCTTTCCGTTATGGGGTCCACACAAATTTCTTGGCCAATCGTCATTTAATATCCCTCGACGGCGAAGAATATTCCACGACCAAAGCGAATATTCCCCGAACAACAATGAATATTTTATAACCACTTGTTTATTTGAAATATTTATGCATTTTACCCATAACTTAACCACATTAATCAAATCAACCCTTACTATTTCAAAATAATAATTAGAGAAATTAAATCTTTATTTAGAAAAAGTTGGGGTCTTACACCCTCTATATATAAAATAATTGTTCTTTTTGAGGTTGTGTCACATTTTTTCCCTTTTGTCCTTACAAATTTGATTTTATTACAATTTTGTCCTTCTAATTTTTTATTTTGTTTTATTGTACTCCAAAATTTGATTGGATAAAACTCATTATATCTTTATGATAATTGCACACGTAACTAGACGTACGTCTAAGTCGATAGTTAAGAAATTAAATTAAGATTAACCTATACTGATCATGCCATAAACCATATTATTTGAGACCACATTATATAGGATTTAAAGAGATTTAAAAATCAAAAAATTTTGTGACAAAGTTTCCAATTAAAAGCACTAGTGTTTGAACCTACAAATTACAATTAAATACTAGTACTACTTCAATTCCTAGTTTCTACTCCTCAATGTAATTACAAAAACTCTATGTGGACATGAAAATTGGACATAATATATTTAAATTTTACTTATTTATATTTTGACCCCCAATAATAGGTAAAAATACAAATAGATGAAATTTAAATACACTCATTTCCAATTTTTATGTCTACCTAGAAGAGCTCATGTAATTAATATAATATATGTAGTTGGGTAAGTTGTTTGTAGTGTTTATGTTGTCAAAGCATCAATTGATGGAGGTTAGGTTGAGGTGGCTTTCTAACGAGAGCAGATCGTCTGTCCCCATTTTTTATGTCTCTCACTTAAATTTTGACACCTGGTCTCTTACTTTAACACCAATTAATTTTAAAATTAAATAAAAAACTAGGTGTTAAAATTTAAGTGAGGGACACAAGAGAGACATGAAAAATGGGGACATAGGATCTGCTCTCCTTTCTAACCAATCAACTAAATTATTCAAATCATTATTCACTCAAAATGGTGGGGGCATTGACTGGGTATTACATTACATATATGAATATTCTAAGGTAGTGTGTTGTTCCACGATTGATCTTCCATTTTTTTTGTCTGCCAAAGTGTTGTTGGTTGTCAATTCTAACCCTAAAGTTGTAAACAATTTTTGTTTTTTTTTCTCCCGCTTTATTTGCTAATCTCAACTTCAAAAAAATAAATAAAGAAATGCAATTTGATTTAACTTGAAGCAACTAACTTGAATAATTCTAACAATTCTAACTTGAAGCATAGAATCATGATAGAGGCACACAACACACCGTTTGCAATCCATCCTGGGAGTACCAAAATGTATCATGATCTTCGACATACATTTTGGTGGAGCAATATGAAAAAAGAGATCGCGGAGTTTATCTCGAGGTGTTTAACTTGTCAACGTGTAAAGGAGGAGCATCAAATGCCAAAGGGTCCATTACAACCACTTGAGATTCCAAAATGAAAGTGGGAACACATTACTATGGATTTCGTTATAGGTCTTCCCAAGGTTTCTCAAGGCATAGATGCGATTTAGGTTATTGTTGATAGATTAACCAAGTCGCGCCCATTTCTTGCCCATCATTGAGACTTATTCCTTGAGCGTGTTGTTAATATATGCGTAAATGAAGATTGTAAGATTACATGGCATGCCAAGATCCATAGTTTGGATCGTGACCCAAGATTCACTTCTACAATTTTGTTTTTTTCTCCGCTTTATTTGCTTAATCTCAACTTCAAAAAAATAAATAAAGAAATGCAATTTGATTTAATCATAATTTTAATCTTCAAAGTTTGATAATATGGACAAAAATTAATATAGGTCATAAAAATCAATGAATATTAATCTAAAACATAGTTATACAATTCATGCTAAAATACAAATTGAACAATATAGTTTAGACTTAAAATCGATTTCACCCCAAATTTTATTTTTGATTATATGTGTCCTAAACTATGAGTGTCATCAGATATGTCAAAACAATTTGTACCCTCCACCCTAAAGTTTAGGGCAACAATAAGTCTACAATGATCGACGGGTTCCGACTAGCTGGAATCAAATTATTATTTTTTTTGCTTTTGATTGTCAAATAATTAATGTGATTTAATGGAACTGAAATTTTTATAAAAGACAGTGATTTAGGTGTCCTTTGGATATATGTAAAAAAAAAATAGAGTTGTATAGTCTGTGCAACTCTGTAAGACCCCAACTTTTTAATGAATAAAATCAAATTTTCTTTATTTATTATTGTAAATAATAAGGTATTAATTTGATATAATAACTTTGGTTATGGGTGAAATGTGAAAATTTTGCGAAATAAGCAAGTGGTTATAAAATATTCATTTTGTCGGTGGAATATTCTTTACGTCGGGAATATTAAATGCGACTGCCAGACAATTAATAGAGCCCCATAACGGATAACTTGATCGAATGAAGAAAACGACAAAATTGAATAATGGCGTAGTTATTCTTCATTAACAACTGTTGGAATACCCGGTGGTTAAAGTAAAATAATACACGTTGTTGCATGCGATGATACTGGTATTACGCAGTATTTGTTGAATTATTGATCCTTACGTGAAGGCACTTCACTCAATAATTGTCACGATGAATTCTTGTTCAATATTTTATTTTATTGATTCAATAATTCTTTGCATTAATATTTTATATTATTGTTGTTTCAATTATAAATCCTTTGCCGATATCTCCTTTATCGGATCGATGATTGATTATTTGGAATAATATTATTAGATAACATTATTGGCAATGTCTAGAAAATTACATCAAGGAGAGGTTTGGTCACCTAATTGCGCGCCAAAGAAGGAGAAATCCTTATTGAAAGCCCTCTTTCTTGGGAACAGCCTGGTTGTCATAAATGTGATTCTGTAATATTATTTGTGAATAATTAATCATTGATTCATATGATAAGGAAATATTTATTTCATATGAATATAAATGATGGATTTATTTATGTGGTTATAAATGAAGGAATTAATGTTGAGGTATTTTATTAGTATTTTGTCGGGATTGGAGGTATTAAAAATCAAACCAAAGGTGTTTTTGAGATATATTAAGGGAGTTATAATTTTTAATCCGAAATAGTTGGATCATTGTAATTTTTGGATATGTTATACATATATAAGTTGAGTATATTTTCACAAATTTTGAACCGTTAAAAATGAGCGTATGATTTGTTATGAATTTTAAGAGGTGGTGATTAGAAATCGGGTTATAAATCATTTTGGTGGAAAATTCTAGAATTAGTGGGCCCCACTCTTGGTTGGTGAAGAAATATGCTGAGATTTTTATTCAAATATGGTGGGTGGGAATAGTAGCGGTAAAAAGCCATCGAGTTCAAGAGTTAAATCTGCCTTGATTGTCTTAACATTTTCCTATAAATAGAGGCTAAGTTAGAATTGAAAATCACACGAGAAACAAGTTTTCTCTTTCTCTCTAGATTATTGAGTATATTTTGTGAGTATTTAGATAATTTATGAGTTTACATTAATCGATTACAAGTTTACTTGACTTTATCTGAGATATTCCAATCAGAAGTACTGATATTTTGAGGTAAGGGATGTTATCTTCTTCTTAAATGATATTATTTTCTTTAATATCATTATGCCGAAATATTGGTGAACGTTTTTATCAAATTTGGAACTTTTTGTGTCGGAGTTACTATTTACGTATATGGCACTATTCACGTATACGGCACTATTCACGAATACGGCACTATTCACCGAAAAATGAAATTTTCTTCTTTTTTTCCAAGTTGTCTATTATGGTTACTATCTTTGATTGTATCCATGTTTTGATAATTATTTTTGAATTCTGCTTCAAAATTGGTTATTTCAGAATATTATTGAACTTGGATAAACTGTAATAATCCTTAATATTTGATCTGTTATCTCACTGGATTCGTTTTCTTTAAAATATTTTTCATCATCCTCAGTCCTAAATGATGATATAAATGAATATCTTTGGCCTGTAGTGCAAAGATGAATGATTACCTAATGAATATCTTTGGCCCATAGTGCAAAGATGAACAGGTGTTGAGATGAACATGACCAACTAGTGATACAAATGAATATCTTTGGCATGTAGTGCAAAGATGAATATTTGATTCAAGATGTATATTGATTGATGTTACAGGGATAAAATATTGATGATGGACTTTTAAATCTTAGAAGATAGTAGAATTCTTTCTCTACTTGACTCTTACAATGGATTCTATTTTTTCATTGCGATTGTTGATCTAAAACTTGTTGTCTATTATATTTTATCAGTTATTCCTGTTGAAGACTAATGATAATTTGTTGTATATTATCTTAGTCATAATATTCTTTCTTGGGCTAGTTGAGCTCACCCTTTTGTTCCATTTTTTCTTCTCGGGAGGTGAGAACATAAGCGAGAACTAGTCCTGAGTGCGGAGTGATGGTTCTAGAAAGTTGTTTTAGCGATCCTCACTATTTTTAAAATAGTGTATCAATAATTGTAATGAGGACTCCTTTTGAGTTTTTATACTCTATTTGTATTTAAACTCACGATTTAATGAAGTTGTATTTGTTTACATACCATGTGTTTTGGAGACTCGAGAATGGGTGATGTATACCTATTTTGGGGGCGTCACGGTTAGTATCGAGCTTAGGGATATGATCCTGGTGAGATGTGAGACAAGAACTAGGAGGGAGAGCAGAATTCCTTCGCTAGTATGACTTTGACTAAGTTTATTTGGTATTTATTTGGTCGATTGAGTATAGGGATAATATATTTACATGACTATTAACCCTTGCTTTATGGCGATGTTAAGAATGGCGGTGAGAGCGTTAATAATGGAGTGAATCGGATCGTGGAACAACTTTGATCACTACCCGAGGCGTGCAGCGGAAGGCAATAATCCTCCGTAAACAACGTTCTGAACAAATGATGAATGATGGGATGTTTAGAAGCTTTTTGCGATTCATGCAAAACCCGAGACGAGGAGACTCGCACTGCAAAATACGGTGGAAATGCTAGCGATACACGACTTATAACGACAAGGCAGATTCAAGGAGTTAGGACCACTGGAATTTAAGGAAAGCGGGATCCGATCATGGCGGCGGAAGCGTGGGTCAAACAAATTACCAAGATATTCGATGCCATGGGATGCGGAGGAGCGAAGGTTCCATTCGCCACTGTATGTTCAGCGGTGAAATGCGAACCAACCGGTGGAAGTCGTAAGCGTACCCGCCCGGCCCTTTTCGGCATGTCTTGGGAAGCGTTTAGAGAAACTATTCAATGACAAGTACTTTCACGAAAGTATTAAGTCATATGAAGGAGGTGGAGTTTATCGATTTGGAACAAAACAATATGATGGTGTCGATGCGAGGCAAAGTTTGCGAGTTATCGAGTTTTACACCTCATTTGGTCAAAATGAGGAGCGAATGAGCGAGGATGTTTCTAAGAGGTCTAAAGCAGAGATTCGACAATATCTTATCTCTCATAAATTTTCTTTATATTCGGATGTTGTAAATAAGGCTCAATTATTAGAAGCGAGATAATGAGTATGTTCAACCGAGGGAACACAACCGGTCATCTGGGTGGCGGCGATCATCGAAATGAATGACAACGGAGGAAGGAAAGCATTGGACAAAAGCGGTAACCACTGCGGGTGGTAATCGTGGCCGTGATAATAGAAGGACCGAGTCGGGAGGAGATTTCAAAAGGAGAAGGAACAACAATGATAATGTGAAGACGTCAGCACAAACATCAACTGTTTTTAGGGGAGGAGAACAAGCACCGGTCGTTTGGTACAAATGCGGGAAGGAGGGACACATCAACCCAAACTGCCCACAACAATCCAAGGTGTGTTATAACTGTGGAAAGGAAGGTCATATAGCTAGAGATTGTCTAGTTGCGAAACCAAGTTCAACAGGGATGGTGACTCCAAAGGTTGTCCCGGACAAGTCAAAGTCGGTGGTTCCTGGAAGGGCGTTTGTCGTGACTGCACAAAACATGAGGAACCCGAACGAGGTGATCACGGGTAAGCTAATCTTGAATTCTCGCGAAGTTTATACCTTACTAGATACCGGTTCTACCCATTCTTTTATCTCTCCTGCTTGTGCTCAACTTTTAAACTTGACTCCGGAGAAATTAGACTTTGACTTATCTGTTGAGACTCTGTTGGGTGAAACCTTCGTTACATCTATAGTTTATAAATCTTGCATGATCCAAGTTGGCACTATCACATTACCTGTTGATCTTATCTCTTTAAAGATACTTGCTTTTGATGTGATTTTAGGAATTGATTGGTTAACCACTCATCATGCTAAAATTGATTGTTTTAAATAAGGTTGTTAGATTTCATATTCTAACCAACTTTGTCATACAATTCAAACTACTAAACCACTAAAATCGATCATTTGTCATATCAAGCCACAAAGCTATTCATTTATTGAAAAATGGATGTCAAGCTTTCTTAGCCCATGTTATGGATTTGAACAAAAACAAGTCGATTTGAATAATATTTACATTGTTAGAGAATTTCTGATGTATTTCTGAAGAACTTCCGGTTACCCCCAGAGCGTGAAGTTGAATTCTTTATTGACCTTGAACTGGTACAACGCCCATTTCTAAAACCCCATATCGAATGGCTCTATTGAACTTGAGAGTTAAAGGTCCAACTACAAGAGTTGTTGGACATCGGTTTTATTCATCCTAGTACATCTCCTTGGGGTGCTCCTGTGTTATTCGTAAAGAAGAAAGACGGGAGTATGCGACTTTGTATTGACTACCGAGAGTTGAGCCATGTCACTATCAAGAATACATATCTGCTACCTCGCATTGATGACCTATTTGACCAGTTGCAAGGAGCACAATTCTTTTCAAAGATCGATCTTCATTCTGGATATCATCAGCTGAAGATTAAAATTGAGGATATTCCAAAGACTACCTTCAGAACTCGGTACGGGCATTATGAATTCTTAGTCATGTCTTTTGGATTGACTAATGCTCCTGCTGCTTTCATGGATATGATGAACCGCGTGTTTAAAGAATACTTGGATCAGTTCATTGTTGTCTTTATTGATGACATCCTCATCTATTCCAAAGCCGTGAAGATCATGAGCACCATTTGAAGTTTGTGCTATGAAAGGCTTCGTGATAACAAGTTGTATGCCAAGTTGAAAAAATGCGAGTTTTGGCTTGAGAAAGTAGCATTCCTTGGACACGTGGTGTCAAAACATGGAGTATCTGTCGACCCGGCGAAGATTGAAGCCATACAAAGTTGGGAGCAACCAAAGTCGGTGACCAAAATCACGTAGCTTTACGGGCTTAAATTTGTTATTATCGAGAGATTTGTGGAAGGATTTTCTCGAATCGCTACTCAGATTAACTTCGGCTAACTCGTAAAGATATAAAATTCAGTTGGAACGAGGATTGCGAAAAGAGTTTTCAAGAACTCAAGAGAAGACTCATTTCGGCACCTGTTCTAACAATACCATCTGGTTCGGATGGATTTGTTGTCTACATCGATGCTTCAGGAAAAGGGTTAGGATGTGTTCTCATGCAACATGGGAAAGTCATAGCCTATGCCTCACGGCAACTCAAAGAATATGAAGGAATTATCCTACTCATGATTTGGAGTTGGCAGCAGTCATTTTCGCGTTGAAGATTTGGAGACACTACCTGTATGGGGAGAAAGTGGAGATCTATACAGATCATAAAAGCCTTAAATATTTCTTCACCCAAAAGGAACTCAACATGTGGCAACGACATTGGCTCGAGCTGTTGAAAGATTACGATCACACCATCCAATATCATTCTGGAAAAGCAAACGTGGTAGCTGACGCATTAAGTAGAAGATCATATGCGGGTACGAGTGCAATGTCGTTAACACAAAAGTCCATTTTGTATGACTTGCAAAGGATGGAGACAGAGATGAAGGCTCCAAGTACCCACGTGATGATATCAAACATGCGAGAAGAACCGACTTTAATCGATAAATTTAAAGATACTCAAGCTACGGACATGGAGCTGATGCGTATGAAGAAGAAAGTGCAAGAAAGTGTTATTCCAGAAGCAAGAATCGATGAAGAAGGAATACTTCGAGTCAACTCCAGACTTTGTGTTCCTAACAATTCTAACTTGAAGCATAGAATCATGATAGAGGCACACAACACACCGTTTGCAATCCATCCTAGGAGTACCAAAATGTATCATGATCTTCGACATACATTTTGGTGGAGCAATATTAAAAAAGAGATCGTGGAGTTTATCTCGAGGTGTTTAACTTGTCAACGTGTAAAAGAGGAGCATCAAATGCCAAAGGGTCCATTACAACCACTTGAGATTCCGAAATGAAAGTGGGAACACATTACTATGGATTTCGTTACAGGTCTTCCCAAGGTTTCTCAAGGCATAGATGCGATTTAGGTTATTGTTGATAGATTAACCAAGTCTGCCCATTTCATGCCCATACGTGAGACTTATTCCCTTGAACGTCTTGCTAATATGTACGTAAATGAGATTGTAAGATTGCATGGCATGCCAGTATCCATAGTTTCGGATCGTGACCCAAGATTCACTTCACAATTTTTGTTTTTTTTTCTCCCGCTTTATTTGCTAATCTCAACTTCAAAAAAATAAATAAAGAAATGCAATTTGATTTAATCATAATTTTAATCTTCAAAGTTTGATAATATGGACAAAAATTAATATAGGTCATAAAAATCAATGAATATTAATCTAAAACATAGTTATACAATTCATGCTAAAATACAAATTGAACAATATAGTTTAGACTTAAAATCGATTTCACCCCAAATTTTATTTTTGATTATATGTGTCCTAAACTATGAGTGTCATCAGATATGTCAAAACAATTTGTACCCTCCACCCTAAAGTTTAGGGCAACAATAAGTCTACAATGATCGACGGGTTCCAACTAGCTGGAATCAAATTATTATTTTTTTTGCTTTTGATTGTCAAATAATTAATGTGATTTAATGGAACTGAAATTTTTATAAAAGATAGTGATTTAGGTGTCCTTTGGATATATGTAAAAAATAGAGTTGTATAGTCTGTGCAACTTTGTAAGACCCCAACTTTTTAATGAATAAAATCAAATTTCCTTTATTTATTATTGTGAATAATAAGGTATTAATTTGATATAATAACTTTGGTTATGGGTGAAATGTGAAAAGTTTACAAAATAAGCAAGTGGTTATAAAATATTCATTTTGTCGGTGTAATATTCTTTTTGTCGGAGAATATTCGTACGACGGCGCAGCCAATTGAGGGCCCCATAACGGATAACGGTCTAATGAAGAAAACGACAAAATTGAATAATGGCGTAGTTATTCTGAATTAACACTTTGTTGGAATACCCGGTGGTTAAAGTAAAAATGTCTGCGTTGTTGCCAAAGATGGCATCTCAGGTATTACACGCAGTATTGTTGAATTATTGATCCTTACGTAAGAAGACACTACTCAATAATTGTCACAGTGAATTCTTTATTCAATATTTTATTTTATTAATTCAATAATTCTTTGCATTGATATTTTATATTATTGTTGTTTCAATTATCGTCATTTTACACGATATCTCCTTTATCGGATCGATAATTCAGATTATTTGGAATAATATTATTAGATAACATTATTGGCAATGTCTAGAAAGTTACATCAATGAGAGGTTTGGTCACCTAATTGCGCGCGATGAGAAAATCCTTATTGGAAAGCCCTCTTCACAGGAACGACTGGTTGTCATAAATGTGATTACATAATATTATTTGTGAATAATTAATCATTGATTCATATGATAAGGAAATATTTATTTTATGTGGATATAAATGATGGATTTATTTATGTGGTTATAAATGAAGGAATTAATGTTGAGGTGTTTTATTAGTATTTTGTCGGATTGGAGGTATTAAAAATCAAACTAGTGTTTTTTTGAGATATATTGTGGGAGTTATAATTTTAATCCGACCAGTTGGATCATTGTAATTTTGGATATGTTATACATATATAAGTTGAGTATATGTCCACAAATTTTGAACCGTTAAAAATGAGCGTATGATTTGTTATGAATTTTAAGAGGTGGCTGATTCAGAAATAAGGTTATAAATCATTTTGGTAGAAAATTCTAGAATTGGTGGGCCCCACTCTTGGTTGGTGAAGAAATATGCTGAGATTTTTATTCAAATGTGGTGGGTGGGAATAGTAGCGGAGTAAAGCCATCGAGTTCTGAGTTAAGTGCCTTGAGCGTCTTAACATTTTCCTATAAATAGAGGCTAAGTTAGAATTGAAAATCACACCGAAACAAGTTTTCTCTTTCTCTCTCTAGATTATTGAGTGTATTTTGTGAGTATTTAGATACTTTGTGAGTTTCTATTAATCGATCTGCAAGTTTCCTTGACCTTATCTGGAGATATTCCGATCGAAAATTGATATTTTGAGGTAAGGGATGTTATCTTCTTCTTAAATGATATTATTTTCTTCAATATCATTATGTCAAAATATTGGTGAACGTTTTTATCAAATTTGGAACTTTTGTGTAGATTCTTATTCACGTATACTGAAACTATTCAACGTATCTGACTATTCATTAAAAAATGAAATTTTCTTCTTTTTGTCCAAGTTGTCTATTATGGTTACTATCTTTGATTGTATCCATGTTTTGATCATTATTTTTGAATCCTGCTTCAAAATTGGTTATTTCGGAATATTATTGAACTTGGATAAACTGTAATACGAATCCTTAATATTTGATCTGTTATCTCACCGGATTCGTTTTCTTTAAAATATTTTTCATTATCCTCGATCTAAATGATGATACAAATGAATATCTTTGGCTGTAGTGCAAAGATGAATGATTACCTAATGAATATCTTTGGCCCGTAGTGCAAAGATGAGCAGTGTTGAGATGAACATGACCATTTGGTGATACAAAATGAATATCTTTGGCTGTAGTGCAAGATGAATATTTGATTCAAGATGTATATTGATTGATGTTACGAGGATAAAATATTGATGATGGACTTTTAAATCTTAGAAGATAGTATAATTCTTTCTCTACTTGACTCTTCTAATGGATTCTTTGTTTTTCCACTGCAGTTGTTGATCTAAAACTTGTTATCATTATATTTTATCAGTTATTCCTGTTGAAGACTAATGATAATTTGTTGTATATTATCATAGTCATAATATTCTTCTTTGGGCTAGTTGAGCTCACCCTTTTGTTCCATTTTTCTTCTCGGGGAGGTGAGAACATAACAGAACTAGTTCTGAGTGCGGAGTGATGGTTCTAGAAAGTTGTTTTAGCGATCCTCACTATTTTTAAAATAGTGTATCAATAATTAATAATGATGACTCCTTTTGAGTTTTTATACTCTCTATTTGTATTTAAACTCACAGTTTAATGAAGTTATATTTATTTCTGTACCATGTATTTGGCGACTCAGAATGGGTGATGTATACCTATTTTGGGGGCGTCACAAACTCTGTTTTTTACATGTATCCAAATGACACCTAAATCATTGCATTTTGTAAAAATTTCAGTTATAATAAATAACATTAATTATTTAGGAGTCAAAAGCAAAAATAAAATAAAATAAATTCCGGCTGGTCGCCAACTCGGTCGTAATTCCATGTCCCCGTTGGATTCTTAGGGCAATGGAGAGGGTGTAGATTTCGAAGGGATCTGATTATCATGAAGTTTAATTTTTGGTAAGTTGGTCAATTGACCAATAAAATGCTGACACACATAAAACCTCGCATGTGTGTCAGCACTCTATTGGTCAATTGACCAACTTATCCAAAAATAAACTTCGTGCTAACCACTTCCATTTTGAAGGGTGCAACCCCTCAAAATCAATTAATTTATAACATTCAAATCTTAACTATCAGCCAAAATTCATTTAAATGTGGACAAATATGGGCTACCCATTAGCTTGCCATCCATTTTGACAGGTCTAACTAAAAATTAAAATATCGCAGTACTCGATTCACTTTAATAACAATAATTTCATCAATAATTTAATTTTTAAATTCTTAAGTTTAATATAATCCATCAAAAAAAATATTATTTTAGAATAAATCTCATTTCATAAGCTACCATTAACTTAGATGCGATGAAGGTGAACATAGTGTGACATTTTAATAATTAATGATTTAAATTCGAACAAGTTTCCAATAACTAAAAATATGTACTGTATATAATTTTTTTTACTATAATAATATATGTAACTAATAAAATATATAGATTTTTTTATGTGCAACTTATTTTTGTATTTTTGAACTTAATTTGAGAATTTTTTTAATATTCAAAACTAATATAATATCTTTAATTTTAATTAATATAATTATAAATATTATAAGCAATCAAAAAGTTGCCCCAATTACAAGATTTATTATCTTAAAGTTTAAATAATTACATTAAATTTAAATCAAATAAAAATAGTCTCAAATTCACTTTAAAAAAATCACAATCCCTCTCATTTATTTTGGACTTGAGGGAAAAGTACCTTAATTTTGATAAGCTGACCATACTATGGGCATTATTATTTTGGTCCGGATGATTTGGTGGGTCATTGATCCACGTTGAGGAAGTCTCCCCACGTAGGAACATGTTTGGACAATTAGAAAACTTTAAGAAATCTAAGATTTCTAATTATATTTGGTTTCTAACTCCTAAGTAAAGTGTTATGATAAAACCTGACTTCCCTTCTTTAAAGAGATTCAATTCAATCTCATTAAGGAATTTGACCTAATGGGGAATCATATTTCCATCAAGGAAGGGCGTGTAGAGAAGTTTTGATCACTATAAATAAAAGACTATACTCCAGTTCACAGGTACACACAAATCATTATTATTTTCCAACACTAAATACCTCAATTGTTAAACCTTGTTCAGCATGTACTTATTCTCACACCGGAGCTATCCCGGCGACCCAAACCTTCAAGCTTTACGTCTGATTTCGTTTCTGTGCAGGATTGGAAGCGTTTTTGGTAATTGCAGCGCGTTGACGAATCTTGGCATTAACATTGGCTCTAGAAGGAGGGCAGTTTAAGTGCCAGGAGTTTTCAATCACAAAAGAATTTGATCAGGAATAAAGGCGACAAGTAAGACGGTCTCCGGACACGGAAAATCAAATGCCAACCCATCTGCTCAGCCTAAGGGTTTGGTCAAGGACAAATTGGGGCAATCCAAAGAAATCGTAGACATGCTCAGGCCCCATAGTCATTCAATGGGTCAAAAGAATACTCAAATGGATGTAGTCAAACGTCGGTTGTTCTCAACGACAAGAAAGGAAAAACGACATTATGGTCGGATCAAGGATATCCCATCTCGAGCGCATACCCAGGAGGATCGAGACTTCAGGCGAGACATCCAGGACACCGGGCAGTTGATCTTAGCCCAAAAGGGTTCAGGAGAACGAGAACACTGCTGAAGCCATCCGTCTTCAGCGAAAGGAGTTGGATGCACAGTTAGTTGGCATTGCTGAACGAATATGAGGTTTCTTCTACGTATAATCGTCACCAGGAAGCATCACCGGGGAATCGATCCAGGACACATCGTTCAGATAGTTCTCAGCAGGAAAGGAGTAGGTGCCGAAGTCGATCTCGAGAGAGGAGCATGCATAGAAGTCATTCTCAATACAGCAGCATGCATAAAAGCCGCTCTCGTGAAGGAAGCAGCGAAGGCAGATGAAGGACCGAATGGAGAAGCCTTTCTAGAGCCCAAATATTAGGATAGGCCAGAGTCATCCCTTGGGAGAAACAAGATCAATGCATTTTTTCGGAGACTTACGGAGCTGGATAAAAGACTTGCAGCCCCCAATCAGGAGGAGACTCCGATTGACCCAACTCCACCATTCTCTCCAGAAATAGATCGGGTTCGGGCCGATCTGAACAAAAATGCCCCACACATGGAGAGTTACGATGGGAAATGAGATCTGTATGAGCATAGTTAGGCATACGACCGGCTGATGAAGTACTATGACTATTTTGACGCCTTCAATTGTCAGATGTTTATTACGACTTTGAGGAATAAGGCTCGGCAGTGGATGAAATCGCTATGGCCAAACTCAATCTCATCATGGAAGGAGCTCTGTGACCAGTTCCATAGCCACTTCGGGAGTAAAAAAAAGAGGGGCAAGCCTACCGGTTCTCTAGTTTAGATATGACAGTATTCTGATGAGACCCTTAGCCAATATGTGAAAAGATTCCAAGAAGGGGTTGGACATATGAGGCAATTGGATGGTCATCTGGCCCTCAGATATTTTCAATCAGGACTAGACGTAGTGAGGTCCCTAAAGTTAGTGAAGAATTTAATGTTCAACATCCCGAAGGATTTGACAGAGGCCTATGATATAGTCGAAGAATTCATCGTGATCGAGGAGGTCATGGGCAGTCTAAAACCGAACGCAGTGGAGAAGCCGACGGATCGGAATAGGAACAACTATCACAGGTCAGACAATAGTAACAGAACAGACAACCAGAAGATGTATTATAATAACGAGGGTTCAGGGGGAGGCCTACCGCTCTTCCCGACCTGAATGGTCAATAAAGTGTTCACCCCACTCAATACGGATTGGACTACTATATTTGATCAAATAAAGGATAATTTGTTTTTTGAACCATGTCCAGACAACACCCGTTTAGAGAGGGGGGAACCAAAATAAGTACTGTGAGTATCATCAGGTTACTGGACACACCACCGAAGCTTGCAGGAACTTGAAAAGGTTGATCGAGAAGAATGTTCAGAGTAGTGAGCTGGTTTAGTATGTTTTAGGGTGAGAAGTTACGAGAACAAGGAAAAATATCACTCATAACCCAGCCCCTCATCCACAACCTGATCAAACCCAAACAGTTCGTCGGGTAGTAGATGTGATCATAGGTGGGTTGGGTGCAAAACTGACAGGAAAGAAGAGGCGCGGGGTGCTGGACTCGATTTTGACAGTATCTGAACAACCTCGCAGGAGGGATAGATTATACCATGTCACAATAATTTCTTTCACCGATGAGGACTACCCATCAGAACCCATTGAGCCACACGAAGGGCATTGGCAATCATTGAAAAAGTGGGATCAATGGACATGAAACAGATTATGATCGATAATGGCTTTTCGATCGATATATTGTATGCCCATGCATATCAGAGGCTGGACTTGGAAGGCAGATAGATGGAGGTCAGATAGAAAGATCTAATGTATTGGTTCAGTAATCTTCCAGTTCGAGTAGCAGGGACTATTGAGTTATCAGTCATCTTCAAGACGACTCAATAGCAAGTGGAGATCAATATCAAAGTTTTTGTGGTGTATGTGGACTCGTTGTATAATGAAATCCTGGGTCGATCGACGTTGACAGAATTATAGGCAGTAGCATCGATTCCTCATTTTAAGTTAAAATTCCCTATGCCGAATTGGGTTTACGAGGTCAAAGGAGAATTAGATATGTCTCGTAGGTGCTATCGAAATTTATTGATATCATCAGGGGTCAGGGTTAGCAAGCAAAGGCAAGCGATGGCGATTGAGGTGGAACCATTTACCGAAGAAAGTACAGAACCCCTTGCCTTGCCGAGCGAAGAGACATAGGACATTGAGCTGGTCCTAAGGAAGAAAGATAAGATAATCAAGATTGGTTCGGGGTTACAGGAGCCTTTTCGGATGGGATTGATCGATTTGCTTCAGGTATATATCAATATTTTTACTTGGGTGCCTAGTGACATGCCTGGGATTGATGAGTCCGTTGCAGTGCACAGATTGAAGGTGGATCCCTCCAGGAAACCAATCTGGCAGAAGAGAAGATCATTGATGATGATGTGGCTTAAGTTGTTGGCAGCTGACTTCATATTCGAGATTAACTACCCGAAGTGGTTGGCGAACGTGGTTTTGGTTAGGAAGCAGAATGGGAAGTGGAGGATTTGCATAGACTACACATATTTGAATAAGGCTTGTCCGAAGGACTTCTATCCACTTCCACAAATCAACCAACTGATAGATGCCACTTCAGGGTATGCATTGTTAAGCTTTATGGATGCCTTTTTGGGATACAATTAAATTTTTGATGCATAAGGAGTATTTCTATAAGAAGACTTTTATTACGCATCGGGAGATATATACTTACAGGAAAATGACCTTCAGATTGGAACGCTGAAGCAACGTATTAAAGGATGATGAACTACATGTTCTAGAAACGATTGGGCTCAAACATGGAAGTGTATGTAGACAACGTGATCGTCAAGAGTATGTCAGTTTGGGAACATTTAGATGACTCAGAGGATTGCTTCCAGGCTATTCGACACTATAACATCAGACTGAACCCGACGAAGTGCACTTTTGGCCTCGATTCGAGAAAATATATAGGTTATCTGGTACGTAAGAGGGGAATAGAGGCGAATCCAGAGAAAATAAAACAATCTTGGATATGAAGTCTTCTCAATCATTCAAGGACGTTCAACGCTTAACAGTTTGAATTGCATATTTGAGAATTTTATGTCCAAATTAGCAGAGAGATGTTTACCATTTTTCGACACATTGAAGGGTCTGAAGAACGAAAAAATATTTCAATGGATTTTAAAGTGTGAAGACGCTTTTTAGGGAATTAGACAATACTTGACTTCGGCACCTCTAATGGTGAAGTCGGTGCCTACGGACCCTCTATACTTATATTTGGCGACTAGGTCGTTGGTAGGAGGAGCAGTGTTGGTTCGAAGGATGGGAGGAAAGCAATTTTTGATCTACTACGATAATCATGTTCTTCAGGATGTAAAGACAAGATATCCAAATCTGGAGAAGTTTGCGTATGTTGTGATAATAGCCAGTAGAAAACTTCGGCATTACTTTCAAGGTCGGTTGATTGTGGTATATCATATCAACATTTGAAGAAAATTTTAAATAAATTAGACACATCGGGATGGCTCACAGCTTGGGCTATGGAGTTAAATCATTTTGTTCTGGAATATCATCCTCGAACTACAATTAAAGGTCAGGGCTTGGCTGACTTTGTAGTAGAGTGTTCTTTCACTAAAACCAAATTTGTGGATCAGACATAAGCGGTGGTGGGTTAGGTCACGGATACTGAACTAATTCAGACTTCATGGGTATTGTATTTAGATGGATTGACAACTTCAGATGTCAGTGGACCAAGAGTAATTCTGACCATTCCTGAAGGCTTCAAGGTGTAGTAGGTTATCCGCTTCGGGTTTAAAGCGAGAAATAACGAATATGAATATAAAGCGATCTTAGCCGGTTTATGATTGGCCAAAATTATTAAGTTACAGAGGCTAGTCATCTTCAGCGACTCGCAGTTGGTGGTCAAGTAGGTTTCAGGGGAATACGAGGCTTGGGGGGCAAGGATGATAAAGTACTTAGCCGAAGTCCGGAATAAACTGCACTATTTCAATTTCTATACTTTTTAGGGAGTCAATCGGTTGAACAACACGGTCGTCGATGCTTTGGCCAGACTAGCTACGACGGATGTGAGCTCTTTCAGTGGGTTAGTCTATTTGGAGGTTCTTGATGCTCTAAGCATTTAGAGGTCAGAATTATTAGTAGTAGAATGATCAGATTGATTTCTCACACCTTACTTGGATTATCTGGCAAATAGCGTGTTACCTTCGGATATGATACTAGCAAAGAAAATAAAGTACAGAGTTCAAACTTTATTGATGGGGATCTGTATTGACGATCATTCTCTTCCCCTCTGCTGAAGTGTTTGGTCCAGTCTGAAACTGAGTATGCACTTCGGGAGGTTCACGAAGGCATTTGCGAAGATCATATGGGAGCTAAGGCATTGGCATAAAAGGTGCCTCAACATTCCAAGAGGCAAATGAGTATGTATAGAAATGTCATAAATGCTAGTTGAGTAGTCCTATTCCTCATAAGCCGCCCAAATAATTGTATTTGGTTCTGTCCTAATCCCATTTACTGTTTGGGGGATCGACATCTTAGGTTCATTACCGAAGGTAAAAGGGAAAGTCAGCTTTGTGGTGGTGCCTATCAATTATATGAGCAAGTGGGGGGAGGCTAAGCCCCTTAAGTCGATCAAGGAACAAGAATTTTTTAAATTTATAAAAAAGTTCATCGTCTTTCGATTCAAAAGTCTCATGGAAATAGTGTCGAATAATGGTGGACAGTTTGTGGGGTCTAAGTTTGAGGAATTTCTAAGAGACTTGGGAACCTCAGAAAACTTCGGTTGCTTATCCTCAATCCAATGGACAAGTAGAGGTCACCAATCAGACTTTGTTAAAAGGAATTAAAAGAAGGCTAAATGAAGCCAAGGGAAGGTGGCCCGAATAGTTGATCAGTATTTTGTGGGAATATTGAACTATTCCTAGGACAACAAAATGCGTTTCTCCGTTCAGGTTGGCCTATAGGATCGATGCCCTTGTTCCAGTTGAGATCAGGTTTTCTTCACTTCGGGTCAGCCAATTTAAAGAGATGTATAATGATGAAGGCCTTTTTGCCTCAATCCTGATTTGTTAGAGGAGGTTCGGGAATCGACCCTGGTAAAACTAGCAGTCTACCAGAGGAGAACAGTCAGGCACTATAACAAGGGGGTAAAGTTGAGGAGATTTGAAGATAGAGATCTAGTTCTTCGAGAAGTGGGGGCTTCTTCGCCCCAAAACCTCGAAAAGATAATTCCCAACTGGGAAGGACCCTACGAGGTTACTCAAGTGCCGAAGCTAGGAACTTACCGGCTTCGAACAATGTATGGTACATAAGTCAAAAACACTTAGCATGCAGGGAGGCTTAGGAAGTACTATCAGTAGTACATGTTAAGTAGTTTTCTTTTATGACTCTGTAAATCTTTTCTAAGTTATTAATAAAATAAACATTCGATTTTGATAAAAGATATATTTTTCATTCATTTTTAATATTTTTACATTGGAAATTATTTACATATAAAAGAAATACAATTATTCTTAACCAGGGTCAGCTTCGTCATCAGAGGAGTCCAGGATGTTAGTGTCGAGACCAGCTGCCAACATCTTTTCCCTTATACTTTCTTTGTGGCTTTGATAGCCTTCGACAAATTGGGAGATGATGTGGTTAGTTAGCTCAGGAGATTCCAGATACTCCTCGATGATCTTCAGTCTGTTTGCTTTGGAGATGGTTAACTTCTCAGTTTTCAACCGTTTGTAATCATTTTCCAAATTCGCGGTTGCCCTCAGCAGGTTTTTCATTTTATAGTGAAGTTGCTCAAACTGATCTTTCAGAGTCGTGTAAGCTTTATGAAGGGCTTCTCTATCCTCTTTTAGCTCTACCCGTTCCACAAGGATTTTATCCTTTTGTTCGAAAAGCTGAGAGATTTTTCACTTCAGTTCTTCATTCAGATCGTTCGAAACATCTTAAAGTTATGACTTAAGATGTTCGGCTATACTTTCAAGCTCTTTCTCCCGAGCTGAAATCTCCTCGACTCGAAGTAGCAGTCGGTCGAAGAAGGACAAAGCCAGTGAATAATATAAATAAGTTAAGAGGATGTGTCTAGGGGTAACTATTAGAATAGAAATGGTAAAATAGTTGTTCTCACCCGACCCATGGGGACAACAGTGAATATTACAAGCTCCTCAAGTTCAAGAACTTCAAATTTCTCATCATCTCTTGGCAAGACGAATGCATTAAAATTCTCATACGGAAAGTCGTTTGGCATATCTTGAGACTAGACGGTGTTCAGAAACCACCGTGGTTGGTCTTTGGAGGTTGATGGCTTTTCGGGAGGTGTAGAAGGATGAATTTGTCTAGTTTATTCTTTATAAGCCTTTTGCATGGGAGGTTCAGCTGCAGTTTCTTCGATTCGGTAGTCAGATGGAAGTTCTTGGATAATTGTTGGATCGAGGATTTGGGGAGCGTCATTAATGATAAGAGCCTCAACAGTGGAAGTAGAGGGCAGCGTGGATGTTTTTGTTAGATCTGGTCATGTCCACAATTTTTTTGGTAGACAATGTGGTGGACATTGGTACAACAGTTATTGGTTGTACGATAAGGGGTGGTGCGGCTGTTGATGAGGGGTTTGGGGGGGTTTCGATTGGAATTTTTGTAGTAAGGATAATCTCAATTTCTGAGCTCTCATCGGTGATCGGTTGAGGAATTGGTTCGGTAAGGAGGGGAGGTTGTGAGCTAAATGCATCAAAGCCTTCTGGTTTAAAGATTGATACTACAAATATAAAAGGAGAATAAATTAGAAGATAATTAATATTGAACTAAAAAGGAAAGGGTTCGTATCAGCACTTTCAACCATGACTGTAGAGCTAAGCCGGGTCAGATAATACTTTAACGGGCCAATCAACTGTCTTCATCTTACTATAGAAGGATCGGAATGCGTTGATTCGACTCTTAGGAAATTTGGTGACTTTGAGAATGGATTCATTTTGGGAAGCCCAGTTTGGTAGGAGCTTTAGATCGGTTCCCTTGATAAAGATTCATTGTGGGTGTCATCCTTTGTTGTTAGATGAATTCTTTATATATGTGTTTTTTTAGGACAAAGGTTTAGTTGGCTTAGACCCGTTTTCTTGCACCGGGTTACGTTATACAACGCAAAAAAAAGTTTAATCCTGGAGTAATCTTCAGCTCTTGACAAAATGTGACGAATGAAATCATATGAACATAAGAGTTCGGCACCAGTTGTGAAAACCTAGTTCCAATAAGTCCAAGGAAAGAGGAGATGAATTTGTGTAGGGGAAATCAGATGTCGTACTTAAGGGCCCAGAGATGAATGGCTACTCATTCTCCTTTTGGGCGCCAATACATCCTCTCGTGGTATTAGAGGGCTCGGATGGAGTATTCGTTTGGTATAATGTATTAATATCACATATATCAATATTCTTTAAATAATGAGTGTAAGACCCCGAATTTTATGAAATAAAAGTATTCAATTTTTCTTATAATTACTTTTCAGTAAATGGTTAAATTGATAAAAGTTAAAGTTAAGGGTGATATATGAAATTTTTTTCAAAATATGCAAGTGGTTATAAAATATTCTTTCCGTAGGGAATATTCGTTTGGTCGTGGAATATTCTTTTTCCGTTGGGGAATATTCGCAATGCAATACAAAAACCCATTGGTGGGCCCCATAACGTAATAACTATCGGATGAAGAAAACGACAAAAGAGAGTTTTTTTATAAATAATTCACAGTAGTTATTACCAAGTAACACCGCTGGAATACCCGTGAGTTAAAATACGATAATATGTGTGGTTGCACAAGAAGATACCTGCAGTGTTGCACCAATTATTGATTCTTACGTGAAGAAGGCACTACTCAATAATTGTTACGATAATTACTGCTTCGATTATTTTATTTTATTGATTTAATAATTGTTTGCGTTGATATTTCATATTACTCGTTGTTTTAATAATTGTCACTACACAGTATTTTCCATTATCGGAGTAATAATTCATATTATTTGAATAATATTATTAGATAACATTATTGGCAATGTCTAGAAAGTTCTATCTAAGGAGAGGTTTGGTCACCTAATTGCAGCATGAAGGGAGAAATTCTTATTGGAAAGCCCCATCTTTCCCAGGAACAGCATGGTTATCGATTATTGTGATTACAGTAATGTTATTTGTGAATAATTAATTATTGATTTATATGATAAGGAAAATATTGATTTTATGTGGATATAGATGGAGAAAATTTTTAAAGTGACAATTGTTAAAAATCGATATTTTATCTTTTCTGATAAAATACTATTTTATTATATTATTATAATATAATAATGATGATATTTTTACAATGAATGTGGGATATATGAGTATATGAGGAGGAAGAGTATTTTTGTTGCAAAATTTGTTTAAAACATGTTAAACATGTTGGTGGACCCATTTCTTGACTGAAATTTGATTATAGCCTGTAAAATCGTCCGTATGTGAATTTCGATTAATTTCTGTTTGGAATTTGGAAAAACTTTCTTCTGCAAAGTTGTAGAGAATTGAATTTCCTATAAAAATATGCGAGATTCGAATTTTCTGATAAAAGGGCTATTTATTATGAATTATTGAAGTTCCAGAATAATTGATTTTGAAGTTTTAATAATTTTTATTAAGAAAAACATTTTTTGTATTATTGGTGGGTTGTCAAACATGCTAAATTGGATGATTCAAAGGTTGGCGTGAAAATATAATAAAATATATTATTATTATATTATATTTTACTGCTTTTGAATGTTCTAAGCATTTTCCTATAAATAGGGTCTTGGGTTAAATTGAAAATCACACCGTAAATCAAGTTTTCTCTCTATATTATCGAGTGTATTCTTGTGAGTATTTTGATATCTTGAGTGTTTCAATACTTGCAAGTTCGTTCAAATATTATTCCAAATGAAGTCGCTCTTTTTGAGGTAAGGGATAGTAAGGATTATGAGGATAGTAAGTGGGTGTTATATTCTTCTTAAAATGATATTTTCTTGATATCATTATGCCAAAATATTAGTTGAAAATTTTATCAAATTTGGAACTTTTTATGTCGGGTTACTATTCATGAGTTACTTATTCATGAGTTACTATTCACGATTACTATTCACGATTTACTATTCATGAGATTACTATTCACGACGAGTTACTATTCATGAGTTACTATTCACGAGTACTATTCACTACAAAATTAGTTTTTTTTTAACCAAATTATAGTTGATTTATGAATATTACTCTCGAGATTAAAACTATATACTTGATTATATTGATTTTATTATCATATATAACATTTTTATAACCTCGATGTTGAAATTCTCTTTCACCTGGAGTGTAAAGATGGGTAGATTATTGGTATGATCATGACTAGGGTTCTCTTTGGCGATGGTGAAAAGTTGAATTGTGGTTTGGTATGATCATGACCATTGAATTTATAATTGAATATCTTTAGCTTAAGTGCAAAGGTGAATTGATCAACATGGTTATAATTATTGTTTATATAAATTCTGAAATGATTATATATTTCTTTGAGATATGAATATCTTTGGCAAAGATGACTTATTGATGAATATCTTTGGCCCGTAGTGCAAAGATGAATGATTTCTGATGAATATCTTTGGCATGTAGTGCAAAGATGGTGCATTGATGAATATCTTTGGTAGTAGTTCAAAGATGACTTTATCAAGATGATTATGAATGTGAACCGTGATTTGGTATAACCATGATCTTTGATGTTTCAGGTGATGAAAATTAACTTTGTCCTTGACGAGGAAAGGAATTTAGAACTACAATTACGATTATGAGTTATACACGTGATTGTGGACAGGAATTGTTGATTAATGTTACAGGGATAAAACATTGTTGATGGACTTTTAACATGGAGAAGATAATAGATTTTATGGTCTATTTGACTCTTCTAATGGGTTGCTCGTTCCGCTGCAACTATGGTTGAAAATTTTTTATCATCTACCATATGTTCTAAATCTCTGATTTATTATTGTTGAAGGCTATTGATAATTTATTTATCTTTAGTCATGATATTATTTACTGAGCTAGTTACGCTCACCTTTTTGCTTCACAATTCCTTTCGTGTAATAAAAGTGTAAATGGGTCGAATTGCGAAATAACAGGGAATAGAATCTGGTCTATAATCGTTGAGGTTCTCCTAAATAGGTGAAAGCGAACCCAACTTTGGAAGGGTGTTTTGTCACTATCATACAAGATGTCTAATGACATACAACCTCGAGTCATCATAAGACAGGGATGTGCTCATCCACTTGCTAAGTATATATACGAGCACTACCTATATAATCTTGGAGTTTGGTTGAAGTATAATTCCCAATTAGAGACGATGGAGATAATGATATGTCAAGAGAAGACACACCATTGGGAAGAATATGATAGTAATCTTCTCATTTTTCTTTGGGGTTTATTGGGTCAACCAAGGATAATTTTGTGGGCATATGATATCTATAATAACCTAGACGCATGGCCTCCCATGTATGAAGGTTTCCTTGAGCACTTCCGAAAGATTCTAATTTCTAAAACAGTTTCGACTATACCTTTATATAAGGTGTTATTATGAGGTGCTGTCCACGGTTGGGACATGAGTCACAGTTGGTATATATTTGTATTTAAACTCACAGTTTATGTGTTGTCGTATTTTGCACGATAATTATATTAATGAAGTTGTAGTTGTTTCTGTACCATGTATTTGGCGACTCAGAATAGGTTGGGTGGATTGGACCTATTTTGGGGGCGTCACAGTTGGTATCAGAGCTTAGGGATATGATCTTTGGCGGAGATCGGGAATAAAACTAGGAGGGGAGAGATGAGTAAATCCTTCGCCAAAGTGTCCTACCTAAGTTTATTTGTTGGTCGGTCACTATAATATCGGGATATTATGTGATATGTTAATTTGTTAAATTAACCCTTGTTTTGAAGCTGTATTCTAGAATGATATCTGAAATACAGGAGATGAGCAATGGAGAAATCATGATGATAGGGGAGATAGAATCTGAAATGAAAGCAAGGTATTCTCAACTCTTTGAAATACCAAGTACGTAAATTTCGAGGACGAAATTTCATAAGGAGGGGAGATTGTAAGACCCCAAATTTTATGAAATAAAAGTATTCAATTTTTCTTATAATTACTATTCAGTAAATGGTTAAATTGATAAAAGTTAAAGTTAAGGGTGATATATGAAATTTTTTTCAAAATATGCAAGTGGTTATAAAATATTCTTTCTGTTGGAGAATATTCATTTGGTCGTGGAATATTCTTTCTGTTGGGGAATATTCGTATGACGGCGCAGCCATTGGTGGGCCCCATAACAGAATAACTGTCGGATGAAGAAAATGACAAAAGAGAGTTTTTTATAAATAATGGCGTAGTTATTCACTGAATTAACTCGTTGGAATACCCGGTGGTTAAAATACGTGAATATCGTGGTTGCGTAAGAAGCCTGCAGTATTGCACCAATTATTGATTCTTACGTAAAAGGCACTACTCAATAATTGTTACGATGAATTATTTATTAAGTATTTTATTTTATTGATTTAATAATTCATTGCGTTGATATTTCATATTACTTGTTGTTTTAATAATTGTCACTACATTATTTTTCATTATCGGAATAATAATTCATATTATCCAATAATATTATTAGATAACATTATTGACAATGTCTAGAAAGTTACATCTAAGAGAGGTTTGGTCCAACTAATTGCACACCAAAGAAGGATAAATTCTTATTGGAAAGCCCCTCTTTCTCAGGAACTACTTAGGTTATCGATATTGTGATTCTGTAATGTTATTTGTGAATAATTAATTATTGATTTATATGATGAGAAAAATATTGATTTTATGTGGATATAAATGGAGAAAATTTTTAAAGTGACAATTGTTAAAAATCGATATTTTATCTTTTCTCGATAAAATACTATTTTATTATATTATTATAATATAATAATAATAATATTTTACAATGAATGTGGGATATATGGAGTATATGAGGATGAAGAGTATTTTTGTTGCAAAATTAGTTTAAAACATGTTAAACATGTTGGTGGACCCATTCTTGATTTGAAATTTGATTATAGCACAGTAAAATCGTCCCATATATGGATTTCGGTCAATTTTTGTTTGGAATTTGGAAAAACTTTCTTCTGCAAAGTTGTAGAGAATTGAATTTCCTATAAAAATATGCGAGATTCGAATTTTCTGATAAAAGGGCTATTTATTATGAATTATTGAAGTTCCAGAATAATTGATTTTGAAGTTTTAATAATTTTTATTAAGAAAAACATTTTTTGTATTATTGGTGGGTTGTCAAACATGCTAAATTGGATGATTCAAAGGTTGGCGTGAAAATATAATAAAATATATTATTATTATATTATATTTTCTGTTTTGGTGTTCTAAGCATTTTCCTATAAATAGGGTGCTTAGGTTAGAATTGAAAATCACACCAGAAACTGAAGTTTTCTCTCTCTATATTATCGAGTGTATTCTTGTGAGTATTTTGATATCTTGAGTGTTTCTATACGGTGCAAGTTCGTTCAGCGTTATTCCAGTCAGAAGTACTGCTCTTTTGAGGTAAGGGATAGTAAGGGATTGTAAGGGATAGTAAGGGGTGTTATATTCTTCTTAAAATGATATTTTCTTCAATATCATTATGCCAAAATATTAGTTGAAAATTTTTATCAAATTTGGAACTTTTTTATGTCGGGGTTACTATTCATGAGTTACTATTCATGAGTTACTATTCACGATTTATTATTCACGAATTACTATTCACGATCTACTATTCATGAGTTACTATTCACGACGAGTTACTATTCATGAGTTACTATTCACGAGTTACTATTCATGAGTTACTATTCACGGGTACTATTCACTACAAAATTGATTTCTTTTTTCTAACCAAATTATAGTTGATTTATGAATATTACTCTGGAGATTAAAACTATATATTGATTATATTGATTTTATTATCATATATAACATTTTTATAACCCTGATGTTGAAATTCTCTTTCACTGGAGTGTAAAGATGGGTAGATTATTGGTATGATCATGACTAGGGTTCTCTTTGGCCGATGAGTGAAAAGTTGAATTGTGGATCGATATGATCATGACCATTGAATTTATAATTGAATATCTTTAGCTTAAGTGCAAAGGTGAATTGATCAACATGGTTATAATTATTGTTTATATAAATTCAAAATGATTATATATTTCTTTGAGATATGAATATCTTTGGCAAAGATGACTTATTAATGAATATCTTTGGCCCGTAGTGCAAAGATGAATGATTTACGATGAATATCTTTGGCATGTAGTCAAAAGATGGTTCACATTGATGAATATCTTTGGTAGTAGTGCAAAGATGAATTTATCAACATGATTATGAATGAGAACGTGTGATTTGGTATAACCATGATCTTTGATGTTTCGTGATGAAAATTAACTTTGTCCCGGACGAGAAAGGAATTTAGAACTACAATTACGATTATGAGTTATACACGTGATTGTGGACGAGGAATTGTTGATTAATGTTACGAGGATAAAACATTGTTGATGGACTTTTAACATGGAGAAGATAATAGATTTTATGGTCTATTTGACTCTTCTAATGGATTGCTTCGTTCACCGCAACTATGGTTGAAAAGTTTTATCATCTACCATATGTTCTAAATCTCCGATTATTTATTGTTGAAGGCTATTGATAATTTATTTATCTTTAGTCATGATATTCTTTATCGAAGCTAGTTGTGCTCACCCTTTTGCTTCACAATTCTTTTCAGGTAATAAGAGTGTAGCTGGGTCGAGTGAGAATAACAGAGGAATAGAACAGTGGTCTATAGTTGTTGAGCTTCTCCCTAAATAGGTGAGGCGAATCCAACTTTGGAAGGGTGTTTTGTCACTATCATACAAGATGTCTAATGACATACAACATCGAGTCATCATAAGACAAGGATGTCTTTCATCCACTTCTTTGAGTATATATACTGAGCACTACCTATATAATCTTGGAGTTTGGTTGAAGTATAATTCTCAATTAGAGACGATGGAGATAATGATATGTCAAGAGAAGACACACCATTGGGAAGAATATGATAGTAATCTTCTCGTTTTTCTTTGGGGTTTATTGGGTCAACCAATGATAATTTTGTGGGCATATGATATCTATAATAACCTAGACGCATGACCTCCCATGTATGAAGGTTTCCTTGAGCACTTCCCAAAGATTCTAATTTCTAAAACAGTTTTCGACTATACCTTTATATAAGGTGTCATTATGAAGTGTTGTTCACGGTTGGGGCATGAGTCACAGTTGGTATATATTTGTATTTAAACTCACAGTTTATGTGTTGTCGTATTTTGCACGACAATTGTATTAATGACGTTGTAGTTGTTTCTGTACCATGTATTTGGCGACTCAGAATAGGTTGGGTGGATTGGACCTATTTTGGGGGCATCACAATGAGTCTGTCTAACGACTTAATACTCGTGACTTTTAATTACGTAATTTTTTATTATTACCTTTGCTATGATGAGTTCAATACATTTGCTACTGTGACAATTATTAATTCAATAATATGAAATACTAAGCATTTACTATTGTGACAATTATTAATTCAATATATGAAATACTGTTCATTTGCTATTGTGATCATTATTAATTCAATAATATGAAATATTATATAATACTCGCAGTATACATCGTCAATATTAGCATAGAAAAAATAAAAATAAAAAATACTCGCATGTGAGAAAAGTAATCTCTAAAACAGATAAAAATAAAATCTCAAAAAGACCGGGAAAAAAAAACAATTTCATGAAGATAACAAATCCCACCAAAAAGGAAAAAAACACATTTCATAAGAAGAGATAATAAATTATGAAAACTGATATTTTCACATGACTTTTTAAAATAGTAAAAGAAAATAGATCCAGAGCATCTCCAAAAGGACAACCCTGTCCAGATTTAAAAAGAAGGCTAGAGAAGAAGAAGAATTAAGAGTTCAAATAATTGACAAATCATTTATTTCCACAAACAATTAGGCAATACCAACTATTTATATACATCATTTTCTTCTCATTACATCCTTGAAGAGCTTACAACATATTTTTGGTCAATTTTTGCACTTATAAGTCCTTCAATTGACCCAAACAAGGCAAATATTGCCACCAGCAAGCAAATAATGCTATACATGCGAAGAGCAACCCACTTCCTTGTCCAAGTTCTAATATTTTTCTGAACAAGGTACATTTCCAAGGGGAAATATATGACCAAGGGCCAAAAGGTCAAAGCTCCTGCTACTGCAACAACTTGATTGAAGTAAGGAAAGATTATTGCTATTACAGTTGTTAATGCAACATAAGCAGTTCGGAAGAACAGCCTTAGAAGATTTAGTCTAAACTCCGGCAACCATGGAAGTTTCAAAGTATAGTTTTTATATACAAATTTACTGCTCGGGAATCTCTCAGAAAACGATCTTTCTGCAAGTGCAAACTGTGGCTGACCGAATACCTGGCAACATAAAGCATGCAAAAGAAACGTACAAGCTTAAAACAGTTTGGACAATTTTTACGAGAGCAATTAGGATGCAGTTGAGGAATATGAAGCTTCTATTTGTACCTGATATCCTCCAATCAAATGGAGAACAATGCAAGCATTAGCAAAGTCAATAAGCCAATATGGTTCGTAGAATCCAAATCCAGTCAGGAGATTCCCTGGAGTAGAATTTCCAAAGGCCGCATAGCCAAACCCTCCACAGCATAGGTTAAAAAATGTTGTAATAATGGTTGATACTGTTGAGGCCCTCTTCATGGTGACTTTTTCTTGTGGAGGCGATCTCAGAGTATGCTTCACAATTAGGAAGTTTTACCAATTTATTTACCATGATACAATATGTTCTCATTTTTATATTAGCAAATCTTGTCTATTAGAAAAACAACACTGCTCTACCTGTATATCGAGAAGGATTAACGAGAATGGGAAGGCAAAAGCAATTGATCCGAGAGCTTGAGAGACTGACCGTACTTTTTGAGCTGTAGTAGCAGCTGGAACTCCTCCAATGCTACCTTTGATTTGCCCATCTCCTGCAATTTCAGGTTTAATTATGTTCAACCAACCAAATTGTTTTCAAGTTAATTTGTATTGAAAAAATGTATGCAGTCCTCATCTAGTTTTTTCCATTTCCGTCAATATACATTACTACGACGCCACAAAGATGGGATTTTTTAATTCATTAACCATACCTATTGCTTTTGCCAATCCAAGTGCCAATCCAATACTAGCATAGGAGAAGGACATGATAGCAGCAACAACAGAGAGCCATTTTGTACTATGAAAATCAGGTATTTGGGACACTATAATTTGAACAATACCAAATAAAAGCATATAAAAAGTATTTCCATATTCACAATCGGACGCGTGCCCTTCCTTGTGGTAACAGTTTGATTGCTGAATTGCTCTGTAAAATTAAAGAACAATACATAGGAAGTATTATGAACATATACCAATATCAAAGTTCTTCTATATAGTGTATATATATCATACATGGTCGTTCCACGTACAATACTTGGGAAGTAGTATGAACTTTGTGGAGAAGTAATAAGTTATGGTGAGCATGTAGAGGTTTACTAAACATACCTCATGCTGATTCCAGATGTAATGATATAGACAACTCCAGTCTTGAATAAATTTACTCGAACCAGAATATCACACAACTGGGCACTCCTATTTCCTGTAATTTTATGAACAATTTTGTGTCAACTAATTGAAAAAACAGATGAATTGATAGTGTGTTGGGGAGCATTTGTCATGGTAGCCTGTAAATTATCATTGCAGTATGTGGAAAGTTTGCCCTTTAAAGCTAAATAAGCAAACCTCCTACGAATTTGGGATGTCAATGATCTAAACTTCAGGATTATTCTCGTTCGTAATAATGTTCAATGTTACTTGCATTTCATTGAGCCACCAACTACGATTTGGGTAAACAATGGCACATATGTAGTCATGTTATAACAGAATCTTTAATGCAGCAAATCAATAAATAAATAATTAAATTGGGTTATCAATTGGTTTCCTGGGATTGTTATAGCTAGTAAAAAGGATTTAGGTAAGCCATATTCTTACCTAAGATCGTATTAACAGCTTCCATGTAAGAGCCATTTCTGGAGGGTCCAGAATCAGGATCGGGAGATCGGTAACATTCACAGAGAAGGAAAGCAGAAAAAAGGCTTGTCAATGCTAATACTAGCATGGATAATGGACCAGCAATCCACCCAAGCTGAGCCATGCTCCAGGCCAAGGATAATACACCTGACCCTATCACCCCAGTTATTATATGTGCCACAGCAGTCCATATGTTTCCTTCATCAGCACAATGAACAAATATAACAACAAATCATTCAATAATAACTTGTCCTAATCAAGGTCCTCATTAAAAATAAAGTATTCAATCATATCACCAAATAACAAATTTGTGATGATAAATTAGAATATGTTTACCACTCATACCCATATGCAATTCTGAAGCAGGACGAAAACGACTGGGGGGCTAGATATCGTTCTAGAATCCACCAACGATCCTTGAATCGACAAGGGAGTGTCTGGGGCCAGAAGTGTCTCTTAACAAATTCTAATTTCTTCTCATCGGAGTTCTTTCACAAATATAGCTTTTTAATTAATCATAAGTTATCTTCCATTTCATATTGGATACACTTTTAGAATAAGGATGGATTACTATTGAAAATACAAGGCTCAGTCACACTAAACACGCCCTACAGTTTTGGCTCGTGTGCCAAAAAAAAAACCTCTCAAGAGTCTTGACCTATACGTATTATCAGATCCTCATTAAGAATAATAACTTGATCAAGATCCTCATCAACAAATCATTCAATAATAACTTGTCCTAATCAAGATCCTCATTAAGAATAAAGTACTCAATCATATCACCAAACCAGTATAATTAGACCAAATAAGAAATTTCTGATGATAAATTAGAATATGTTTACCACTTGTATGGAGTATTTTCGGCAAAACTAATGATTTGGCCACCAAAGTTGGCACGTTTTACTGAATTTCTGATTGAACTTTTAATTTGTCAAATTAACTAACTGAACTAATTAAAATTTTCAAATTGAATCATTCGGTCAAATCTGGCTAACGACTGTCAAAATTTTTCATACGTGAAAGCAAAAAAAAAAAAGGAAAATAAAATAAAAAATGAGTTGGCCGATGAGCAACAATAACATGAAAATAAAAATAAAAAATTTATTTTTTAACACATTTTTTATATTTTAAAATTTTAAAAATGACAAAAATATAATAAAACAAAACAAAAACTAATAAAATAAAATATTTTTTCATTCATTAAATTAAATTTATTTATCAAGATAAATCAAATCTTAATCAATTAAAAAATCAAACATAGTTTCCTTAAAAAAGACAATATTAATAACTAAACATTAAAATTAAAACCAAAATCAACAACACATCTCTGTTCTTCGACTAAAGCAGATCTGAAAACGATTCTCCTTCATTCGCGATCCTCCTTCATTCGCGATCCTCCTTCATTCGAATAACAGATCTGAAAACGATTTTCCGGATCGTGATCCTCCTTCATTCGAACGCACGGTACATTCCATAGATCTGAAAAAATCCATCTCATAGTTTCTGTTCTTGATTTTACCATATACCAGTTTCTGTTCTTGTACTTTGGATCTTTAATTTTATCTGTTTGATGTTTTCTTTATTCTCTCTTTTCGAAAATCCTTCGATTTGATTATGTCAATCTGAATATATGACTTCGAATTTGTATCTATTGGGCATGTATTCAAACATCCACTCTCGTCTTTATTTTCCGTCTCTAAAATTCTGTTTCTCATCTCTTAATTGAGACTGTGATGTTGAAAACCTACCTATTTTCTGAGGGATTGTTTTTCCTTCTGATTGAGAAAATATCAATGGATCCTGAATTCCATGAAGATCTGTCGGTGACGGTGGTGTCCGGTGATAGTGGTGGGGCCGCGATGGAGGAGAGCGGAAAGAGGGTGGTGGTGGTGGAGGATAGGAAGAGGAGGGAGTGGCGCGTGAGCTGAAGGTTTGAATTGGGATTGAGTTCAGGGGTGTTGTGGTGGTGGGGTAGGAGAGGTGAAGGAAGGAGGGTGGCGGTGCAGCCCATGATGACGGTGGTGCATGGCGGAGAGATAGAAGCAGAGTAAATGAGGTGAGAGAAAGAGGAGGGAGGTGGAGGTAAGTGGAATTTGCCGGATGAAGATTTTTTTAGATGTTCTTCCATATGTAATTGATTTAATGAATTGATTATATATTATTATTTTGATGATGTAGAAAGTCAGAATTGATTAAAGTTTTTTATTTATTTTTTTGTCACATGTAATATTTTTAATTTTTGTATATTTTTTTCAGCGCCACGTAGATAAAAAATTAACGTGTCTATTTTTTTTAACGGAATGACCCAAATTAAAAATTTTAATTAGTTCAGTTAGTTAATTTGACAAATTAAAAGTTCAACCACGCATTCAGTAAAACGTGTCAATTTTATGGCCAAATCATTAGTTTTGCCGAGTATTTTCAGAGAGAATAGCTTAAATAACATTTAACTGTCTAGTTTACATCCAAATTATACAAGTTTTCTAAGAATATGCCAAACACCAATTTGAAAATTAAAAATCAAATTGGATGCCACTTCAACTGGCATTGGAGTGTTAATTCCCAGATTACCTTAACTAAATTATTTTTAAAAAAATATTCTAATTTTTTTAAAACGAATTTATTTTTTTAAAGAAATTTGGAGAACTGTAGAAGAGTTATAACATATTTCTCAGGAGAATGATGCCAAAAATAAAGTTTAGAGCTTTTTAGATTTTTTAAAAAAATTGCTTTATGAAAAAACATTAAAAAAATAAATTTTAAAAAATTTACGCCAGTTAATTTAAAAAAAAAATACTCCAACCCCACTTCAACCGGCATTCAAGGCAATAAAAATCAAATTCTAAAAAGACAAATTCCAACGTCACTTCAAGTGGATTTTGCCTTTTGCCAAATTTTCCAACAAGTGGCGTTCAAGTTACATTTTCCGAAAGGAAAACGATTTTTTTCATGTGGAGTGTTAATTATTTTTTAAAAAATATTAAAATAATAGTAATAAAGAATCCAACGCCACTTCAACGGCCGTCAAAACTCTGACATCTTTAATTTTTTTTTGTAAAGTCTCTGATTTTTTTAAAAAAATAAAATAAAATCCAACGCCACTACAACGAGCTCTTTGCACGCCAGTTGAAGTTGCGTTGGATCCTTTTCTATTTTTTTTCTCTAAATTTCTTTAAAAAAATAAATTCTTTTTTCAAAATAATTTAATTAAGTTAATGGGAAATTAACACTCCAACCCCGGGATTGGTTAGTATTAAGTTCATTTTTACGTAAGTTGGTCAATTGGCCAATAGAGTGCTGACACGCAAGCGAGACTCTATGTATATCAATATTCTATTGATCAATTGACCAATTTATCAAAAAATAAACTTCATGCGATCCCCGTTGAAGTGGGGTCCAATTTGATTTTTAATATTTAAGCTATTCTCAGAAAATTAACACTCATATGCCCATATGCTATTCTGAAGCAGGACAGAAACAACTGGGGCTAGAATCCACTAAGGATCCTTGAGTCGACAGAGGAGTGTCTGGGGTTGGGCCAAAAAGCTCTCTTAACACCTTTTTTCTATTTCTCATCGGAGTTCTTTTTAATTAATAAAAAAATAAAAATTAAAGGTAACTACTACGTACCCAATAGATTTTAGTATCTGGAGGATGTAAAATTTTGAGATTTGTGGGATGATATTATGAACATAAAACAAACACTCAAACTTAAAAGAAAAATGGGATGAAAGTAGAAGAAGTACCAGTTGGATTGAGTGGAGATAGGGTTGAAGAAGATAAAATTGAGTTGGGCAATAATACGATGGTCAATCGATCATCTTCTCCTTCTCCTTGTTCTACTCCCATGGCGGCCCCAAATGACAATCGCCTGTGCTTCGATCTTAAATAAGTTAAACGAGCGAGCGGAGATGGGTGGCTAAGCCGTAGACGTAATGGTTACTTATTTGATCATACTCCACGCTCCACAGTTCATTAGTCTTCCTCTTAAGGTCCACATATTTTGTACTTTAATGCTATAACGACAGCTGACAAAACATAAAATAAAATGATGTGATACATTAATTAATGGGAAAAAACACTGTGGTTGTCATGTTTTAAGCAATTAGTTATTGTGTTTTTAAAATATTCAATTATCTTACCGTACTTTTTAAAAATATACAATCAGGCCATTCCGTCCATTTTTTGTAACCGACGTTAACAAATCTGCTTGGGTTTCTTACGTGTCTTTTTGGAAAAAAATAAAAAAAACTACGTGGTATATGCTTAATTACGTCCTTATGTGGCAACAAAATAATTTTTTAAATGATTTTCTTTATAATTTTTTCTTCTCAAACAAAAAAATAAAATAATAAAATCATTATGTGGTATAAAAAATAATTAAAATAATAAAAAAATTAAAATAAATATTTTAATTCATTTTTTTATAATTTTTTCTTTTCTTTTTATCTTTTCCTTTCTTTTAATAATTATTTTTATTTTAAAATTAATTCTAAATAATACAAATAATATTAAAACTTTTTAATAACTAAACATAAAAACAAAAAAAAAAATAAAATAAAAATGGGGGATGATTGAATCCCTGGAGATGAATATTTTAATTATTTGTATTATTTAGCATTAAAATAATTAAAAGAAAGGAAAATAGATAAAGGAAAAGAAAAAATTATAAAAAATAATGAGGTTTTAATTTTAAAAAAAAAATAATTATTAAGAGAAAGGAAAGATAAAAGAAAAGAAAAATTATATAAAAAATGAATTAAAATATTTATTTTAATTTTTTTACCACGTAATTTTTTAATTTATTTTGTTTTTTGTTTTTATGGTTAGTTATTAAAAGTTTTAATAAGCATATACCACGTAATTTTTTATTTTATTTTGTTTCTTGTTTTTCGTTTTTTATGTTTAGTTATTAAAAGTTTTTAATATTATTTGTATTATTTGGAATTACTTTTAAAAATAAAAATAATTATTAAAAGAAAGGAAAAGAAAAAAGTATATAGAAAATGAATTAAAATATTTATTTTAATTTTATTATTTTAATTATTTTTTGCCACATAATTAATGATTTTTTTTTTGTTGAAATTAATGTAATGTTGTAATAGATCTCATTGATACAAAATTTTGATATATTATTTGTATTATTTGGAATTAATTTTTAAAATAAAAAATAATTATTAAAAGAAAGGAAAAGATAAAAGAAAGAGAAAAATTATAAAATAATGAATAAAATATTAATTTAATTATTATTTTTTATCACATAATGATTTTATTATTTTATTTTTTTGTTTGAGAAGAAAAAATTATAAAAAAAATCCATTAAAAAATTATTTTGTTGCCACATAAGGATATACCACATAATTAAGCATATACCACGTAATTTTTTATTTTTTTTTCAAAAAGACACGTAAGAAATCCAAGCAGATTTGTTAACGTTGGTTACGAAAAATAAACGGAATGGCCTGATTGTATATTTTTAAAAAGTACAGTGGGATAATTGAATATTTTAAAAGTATAGTAACTAATTGTTAAAACACGACAACCACAATAGATGATGGTGCTTTTTCCCATTAATTAATTAATATTTTCAGATGAACTAGATGATTATAAATACTGTATATACATTTTTTTTCCTAATATTTATATCTAATTATGTTTCTACCATTTATTTTTTATTTTCTGTATTTATGATATCTTTTATTTGATGTGAGGAGGCCCAATATGATGGGACCTATGAGTTGTACATAAACCAATATTATTTTGGTTACTAAAAAAGAACTATAAAAATATATATGAAAAAAATGTATATACACAATTGTAAACCGTCGGTATAGTTTTTTTGAGCATATTGTGGACTGTGGTGCTAGTTTCTTTTTTTCGTCAGTTTTTGATTTGAGAAAGTGCATCTTTGATAGAGTGGTGGCTTTATTTAAATTATTGGACGTATGCAATTTAATTACCAAAACACAACACTAAATTCTTTAAGGACGATGACCCATCCATAATAATCTTTTCAAAAGGGGGCCTCCATTTAGGTTCAATAATGTGTGTCATTCATTTATATGGTAGCTAAAGTAAAGGGTGATGTTTACTCAAGGGATCAATATTTATGTAAAGGAAATTTATAACTTCACACCAGAAAATATGAAAATCGTGGTTATAAATTTGACGATTTTTACTGTCATTATATATCTATAGTGACGTTTTACATGCAAAAATATTAAAAATTATTGTAAAAATATCAATTTTTGTATATAAACTGCTCTTTCACGTGCATAACAATTTTACGTGTGACCAACTTTTTGTTAAAATATCAAAATCTCTATGAAAATAATTTTAAAAAATTAATGTAAATGAGTCGTAACATCTAGTATGATCACAAGTCATGTAAAAAGGTTAAGGTACTTGATATTTATAAAGAGAGACATAGGTGGTTAATTGATAATTAATATACATAATATTTTAGGGTGGAGTAACCCTAATGTCTTTTGGGCTAGGAGACATGTCTTCTCCTAATAGATTGTATTTTAAGAAAATTAATATTTTTATATCAATATTTGATATTTTTATTAGCTAATTAAAATTCAACATATCAACTAATATATAGATCATAGTGTAGAAATATCAAATATTAATGTGAAAATATCAATTTTCTATTTTAATATCCTCATAATATAAATATCAACAGTTTCTTAAAAAAATATGAAAACAATCTGTAAGACCCTAACTTTTATGAATAAAGATGAATTTTTTTCTCGAAATATATTTTTGAATATTATGGAGTGAATTTGATATAATATTATAGTTGTGGGTAATATTTATAAATCTTGCAAAGTAAGCAAGTTGTTATAAAATATTCGATTGGTCGGGGAATATTCGTTTTAACAGGGAATATTTCATACGACGACCACGATCGTTAGGGGAACCCACAAATGAAATTATTATCGGGTTGAAAACAATGTAAATATCTTTTTATAAAAATAACGGTGAAAGTTTCTGATTAATCTGTTGAATTACCTATGATAAAAGTACGATGTAATGCATGATTGCATAAGAAGACACCAGTATTGATTATTAATGTGAGAAGTCACTCGATTTTTATTCAATTATTGTCACAGTAATTGCTGCATAGTATCTCACGTTATTTGATTCAATTATTATCAATATTTTATATATTATTAAATCAATAATTGAGATGACAAGTTATTCATATTATTATTTGCATTATTGATAATGTCTAGAAATTTACATAGAAAAGGGGTTTGGTCATCTAATTTAACGGCTACCATAGGAGAAATCCTTATCGGAAAGCCCCCTCTTTCCTAGGAATGATCTGGTTGTTAATATTGCAAGTTATACTATTGATGAATAAATGTTGTTAAAAATATTGAGGGAATTTTATGAAATATTTGTTGTAAGTTTGACGTATTATTTGGATCCCCACTTACCCATTTTTCAAAATAATCGGTAGAAAGTTATTCAGTATATATAATAAGTGGTGGGGCCCACGAGTTATATATATAATGGGGTGGGGCCCACATGTTTATTCGACGTGCTTATATAAATTTGGGGCCATATCATTATAAACTTTTTGAGTATCCAAGAGTTCGGTCAGGAAAGCAGTATCGTCGGTTCAATTATTCTTGGTTCAAAGATTGGCCATGGTTAGAGTATTCACCTCTTAAAAATAAAGTATTTTTTTTCCCCTGCTTTCTTTTTGCAAAGGGTCCAAAAGTTAATCATGCACTAACTACTGATGGATTTAATGACTAGAAAAGAGTTCGAGATGGAAAGAATTGTGTATTTTTAAATCACATTGGAGGTCCATGCTCATTACATAATAGTTGTGAGAAATGCGTTGCGGATTTGATGAAAACACCTCAACATGTTGACATAATTCTGAACCGACTAAGCAAAGATGAGATTTTGAAGAACCGGCTAAGACTCAAGACAACCATTGAATCTGTTCATTATCTGCATATCAAGGGTGTGCTTTTCGGGGTCATGACGAGTTTAGATTCCAAAAACTGTGGCAATTGTGTTGAACTTATAAAGCATACATCAAAGTTTAGTCCGGAAGTTTCTAAAGTTGTTTTAGGAAATGCCCCAAAAAATGCTACATACACCTCACCCACAATCCAGAAGGAGATTTTGAATATTCTAGCAAACAAAGTGAGAATGCACATTCGAGGAGAAGTTGGGGATTCTGGCTTTTGTATTCTTGTTGATGAAGCACAAGACTCAGCTCATAAAGAGAAAATGGCTATTATTTTGAGATTTTTCGACAAAGAGGGTTTTCTAAGGGAACAATTTTTTGATATTGTGACTTCATCAAGAGATATCTAAAGTTCTTCTCCATCATAATTGTAAGACCCCGAATTTTATGAAATAAAAGTATTCAATTTTTTTATTTAGTAAATAGTTAAATTGATAAAAGGTTAAAGTTAAGGGTGATATATGAATTTTTTAAAATAAAAAAGTGGCTATAAAATACTTATTGTTGCCGGGGAATATTCGTTTGGTCGTGGAATATTCTTTTTGTCGGGGAATATTCATACGACGGCGCAGCTATTTGTGGGTCCCATAACGGATAACTGGCGGATGAAGAAAATGACAAGTTTGAGTTTTTATAAATAACGGCGTAATTGTTATCGTTAACACTGTTGGAATACCCGGTGGGTAAAGTAAAGTGTCTGGCGTTATTGCACGAAGAAAGCACACGCTTTACGGTATTTTTGAATTATTGATCCTTACATAAGAATGCACTACTCAATAATTATTACAGTAATTATTGTTCAATATTTTATTTTATTGATTCAATAATTGCTGCGTTGATATTTTATATTATTGTTGTTTCAATAATTATCACTGCACAATATTTCTCATTATCATATCAATAATTCATATTATTTGAATAATATTATTAGATATCACTATTGGCAATGTCTAGAAAGTTCACTCAAGGAGAGGTTTGGTCACCTAATTGCCGCCATGAAGAGAAATTCTTATTGAAAGCCCCTCTTTCCCGAGAACTACTGGTTGTCATAATTGTGATTCTGTAATATTATTTGTGAATAATTAATTATTGATTTATATGATAAGGAAATATTTATTTGATGTGGATATAAATGATGGGTTTATTTATGTGGTTATAAATGAAGGAGTTAATGTTGAGGTGTTTTATCGATTATTTTGTCTGGATTGGAGGTATTAAAAGATCAAATCGATGTTATTACAGCTTTATTGTGTGAGTTATAATATTTAATCCGACCGTTGGATCGTTGTAATTTTTGGATATGTTATACATATATAAGTTGAGTATATGTCCACAAATTTTGAACCGTTAAAAATGAGCGTATGATTTGTTATGAATTTTAAGAGGTGGTTGATTCGGAAATCATGTTATAAATCATTTTGGTGGAAAATTCTAGAATTTGTGGGCCCCACTCTTGGTTGGTGAAGAAATGTACTGAGATTTTTATTCAAATGTGGTGGGTGGGAATAGTAGCAGGTAAAGCCATCAAATTTACGAGTTAAGTCTGCTTTTGACGTCTTAACATTTTCCTATAAATAGAGGGCTAAGTTAGAATTGAAAATCACACCAGAAACAAGTTTTCTCTCTTTCTCTCTCTAGATTATCGAGTGTATTTTGTAAGTATTTAGATACTTGGTGAGTTGCTATTCTTCAGTGCAAGTTTCCTTCAGCGTCATATCCGATATCCAGTCAAAAGTGCTGCTCTTTTGAGGTAGGGGATAGTAAGGGATTGTAAGGGATATTAAGGGATATTAAGGGATGTTATATTCTTCATAATGATGTTATTCTTTCAATATCATTATACTGACATATTGGTATGGATCTTATTGTAGAATTTCTACCTTTTTGAGTCGGGGTTACTATTCATGTATACGACACTATTCACGTATACGGCACTATTTACGTATATGACATTATTTACGTATATGGTACTATGTACGAATACGGAGTACTATTCACGAGTTACTATTCACGAGTTACTATTTATGAGTTACTATTCACGAGTTACTATTCATGAGCTACTATTCACGAGTTACTATTCACGAGTTACTATTCATGAGTTACTATTCACGAGTTACTATTCATGAGTAATTCACGGGTTACTATTCACGGGTACTATTCACGACAAAAATTGGTTTCTTTTTCTGACCAAATTATCGTTGATTTATGATTGTTGCTCTTGAAAATAAATGCAGTTGTTGATCGTATTGTTTTTATTATCATATATAACATTTTTATAATCCTGATGTTGAAATTCTCTTTCACTTGAGTATAAAGATGGGTAGATTATTGGTATGATCATGACTAGGGTTCTCTTTGGCCGATGGTGAAAAAGTTGAATTGTGGATCGGTATGATCATGACCATTGAATTTATAATTGAATATCTTTAGCTTAAGTGCAAAGGTGAATTGATCAACATGGTTATAATTATTGTTTATATAAATTCTGAAATGATTATATATTTCTTTAAGATATTAATATATTTGGCCAGTAGTGCAAATATGAACTGTTGAGGAATATCTTTGGCCTATAGTGCAAAGATGAACTGTTAATGAATATCTTTGGCCCGTAGTGCAAAGATGACCTGTTGTTGAATATCTTTGGCCATAGTGCAAAGATGAATTTATTAGTATGATTATGAACATGAACTGTGATTTGGTATAACCATGATCTTTGATGTTTCAGGTAAAGACATGTGATGAAAATTATATTCGATCACGGGTACGAAGAATTTAGAATCACAATTATGATTATGAGATATTCATATAATTGTGGAAAGGAACTGTTGATTGATGTTACAGGTATAAAACATTATTGGTGGACTTTTAATATGGAGAAGATAATAGACTTTATGGTCTATTTGACTCTTCTAATGGATTACTTTCGTTCACCGCAACTATAAATTTGAAAAGTTTTATCATCTACCATATGTAAGACCCTCAATTTTTTTAAAAAAGGAATTTCCTTTATTTATTATTTTGAAATAGTAAGGGTGGATTTGATTAATGTGGTTAGTTATGGGTAAAATCATGAAATATTTTAAATAAGCAGTGGTGATATAATATTCATTATTATCTGGGAATATTCGTTTGGTCGTGGAATATTCGTCTTTGTCGGGGAATATTCGTATGCGACGACGCAAATTGACCATGTGTGGGCCCCATAACGAAAGCGATTGGAGGAAGAAACGACAAGAATAAGTTGTTTATAAATAACATGCACGGTTATTACTAATTAATCTTGTTGGAATACCCAGTGGTTAAAACACACTAATGTCGCGTTGTTGAGCGGTGAAGCACCTGGTATTGCACCAATTATTGATTCTTACGTAAAGAAGACACTTACTCAATAATGGTTACAATAATTACTGTTCAGTATTTTATTTTATTGATTCAATAATTGCTGCATTGATATTTTATATTGCTGTTGTTTCAATAATTGTCATTACACAGTATTTTTCATTATCGAAGCAATAATTCATATTATCTGAATAATATTATTAGATAACATTATTGGCAATGTCTAGAAAGTTACATCTAAGGAGAGGTTTGGTCACCTAATTGCGCGTAGAAGGAGAAATCTTTATTGAAAGCCCTCTTTTCCTCGAACCGCCCTGGTTGTCAATATTGTGATTCTGTAATATTATTTGTGAATAATTAATTATTGATTCATATGATGAGAAAAATATTGATTTTATGTGGATATAGATGGAGAAAATTTTTAATGTGACAATTGTTGAAAATTGAAATTTTATCTTTTTCTGATGAAATAATTCATTTAAATATATATATATTATTATATTTTAATAATATAATAATGGTGATATTTTTACAACGAATGTGGGATATATGAGTATACGAGGAGGAAGAGTATTTTTGTTGCAATAAATGTTTAAAACATGTTAAACATGTTTGGGGACCCCATTTATTGACCGAAATTTGATTATAACTTTTGTAAAATCGCTTGCTTTATGGATTTCGGCCAATTTCTGCTTGGAATTTGGAAAAACTTTCTTACGCAAAGTTGTAGAGAATTGAATTTCCTATAAAAAGTCTCGAGATTGAATTTTTTTGGCAAAAGGACTATTTATTATGAATTATTGAAGTTTCGGAGTTCCAAAATAATTGATTTTTGGAAGTTTTAATTATTTTAAATAATAAAAACGTTTTTGGTGAGTGTTCCACATGTTATAAATGTGTCATGTTGCTGAATTCAGATCTAGGAAGGTTGGCGTAGAAAACTTAATATATATATTATTAATTTATTAAATTTTCTGCTTTGGTGTTCTAAGCATTTTCCTATAAATAGGGTGCTTAGGTTAGAATTGAAAATCACACCAGAAACTGAAGTTTTCTCTCTCTATATTATCGAGCGTATTCTTGTGAGTATTTTGAGTATACTTTGAGTATTGCTATACGGTGCAAGTTCAAGTCATAGCCTATATCCGGTGTTTCAACTAAGTCTTGTCTTTTCGAGGTAAGGATGTTATTTTCTTCTCAAATGATATTATTTCTTCAATATCATTATCTTTGAAATATTGGTTGGAACTTTTTATCAAATTTGGAACTTTTTCATGCTCTGGTTACTATTCACGATTCTACTATTCATGAGTTACTATTCACGATTACTATTCACGAAAGTACTATTCACGAAGTGTGAAGATGTTTTTTGTGAAATTTCTATCTTTTGGTGTCTGAGATTCTTTGTTCACGTGTACGGCACTATTCACGATATCGACACTATTCTCGAATACGGCACTTTATTCATCGAAAAATGAAATTTCTTCTTTTTAGTCCAAAATATCTATTCGGATACTAGCTTTGATTGTATCCATGTTTTGATCATTCTTGAATTTTACACCACTATGATTATTTTGAGGTATTTTTGGATATGGATAAAACAAAGTACGAATCCTTAATCCTTAATCCTTATCATTTTGTTTCAATTTGGATTCGTTTATTTAAAAATATTTTCATCATCCTCGGTCTTAAATGATGATATTATTGAATATCTTTGGCACAGTAGTGCAAAGATGAATGATTTATGATGAATATCTTTGGCACATAGGCAAAAGATGAATGATTTCGATGAATATCTTTGGCCCGTAGTGCAAAGATGAACAGTGTTTAGATGAACATGACCAATCGATGAATATCTTTGGTCTCAGAGTGCAAAGATGAATATTTGATTCCAGATATATATTGATTGATGTTACAGGGATAAAAGATAGACGATGAACTTTAAAATTCATACATAGAAGATAGTAGTTTGCATTCTCTACTTAACTCTTCTAATGAATTATTATTTCCGCTGCGAATATTGATTTAAAACTTGTTGTCTATTGTATTCTATTAGATTTTTCCCTGTTGAAGACTAACGATAATTTTGTTGTATATTATCTTAGTCATAATATTTTTTACTGGGCTAGTTGAGCTCACCCTTTTCCTTTTTATTCCATTTTTCTTCTCAGGAGACGAGAATATAACGATTACTAGTCGGGGTATGGAATGAAGGTTCTAGAGAGAGTTGTTTAGTAGTCCTTACCATTTTTGTAAAATAATGTATCAATAATTATGATGGGGATTTATTTGCGTGTGGATATTGTCTAGATGGCAATATCTGTATTTAAACTCACAGTTTATATGTTGTAATAATAAAGTTGTAGTTATTTCTGTACCATGTATTTGGCGACTCAGAATGGGTTGGATGGAATGTACCTATTTTGGGGGCGTCACACCATATGTTCTAAATCTCTGATTTATTACTGATGAAGGTTATTGATAATTTAATTATCTTTAGTCATGATAGTAATCTTCTTATTTTTCTTTGGGGTCTATTAGGTCAACCAAGGATAATTCTGTGGACATATGATATCTATCATAACCTGGAAGCATGGCCTCCCATGTACGAAGGTTTCCTTGAGCACTTCCCAAAGATTCTAATTTCTAAAACAGTTTTTGACTATACCTTTATGTAGGTATCACTGTGAGGTGCTGTCCACTGATGGGACATTTGTCACATTTGGTATTAGAGCTTAGGGATATGATCTCTGGCGGAGATCGGGGAATAGGACTAGGAGGGGAGAGATGAGTAAATCCTTCGCTAGTGTATCCTACCTAAGTTTATTTGTTGGTTAGTCAGAATATCGGGATATTATGTGATATGTTAATTTGTTCAATTAACCCTTGTTTTGAAGCTGTATTCTAGAATGATATCTGAAATACAGGAGATGAGCAATGGAGAAATCATGAGGACATGGAATATGGAAGCAAGGTATTCTCAACTTTTCGAAATACTAGGTACGTAAATTTCGAGGACGAAATTTCATAAGGAGTGGAGATTGTAAGACCCCGAATTTTATGAAATAAAAGTATTCAATTTTTCTATTTAGTAAATAGTTAAATTGATAAAAGGTTAAAGTTAAGGGTGATATATGAATTTTTCAAAATAAATAAGTGGCTATAAAATACTTATTGTTGCCGGGGAATATTCGTTTGGTCGTGGAATATTCTTTTTGTCGGGGAATATTCATACGACGGCGCAGCTATTTGTGGGTCCCATAACGGATAACTGTCGGATAAAAAAAATGACAAAGTTTGAGTTTTTATAAATAACGGAGTAATTGTTATCATTAACACTGTTGGAATACCCGGTGGGTAAAGTAAAGTAATACGCGTTATTGCACAGTAGCATACGATTTTACACAGTATTTTTGAATTATTGATCCTTACATAAGAAGGCACTACTCAATAATTATTACAGTAATTACTGTTCAATATTTTATTTTATTGATTCAATAATTGCTGCGTTGATATTTTATATTATTGTTGTTTCAATAATTATCACTGCACAATATTTCTCATTATCAATCAATAATTCATATTATTTGAATAATATTATTAGATAGCATTATTGGCAATGTCTAGAAAGTTCTCACAAGGAGAGGTTTGGTCACCTAATTGCGGCGCCCAATAAGTAGAAATTCTTATTGGAAGTCCCTCTTTCCGGGAACTACCGGTTGTCATAATTGTGATTACAGAATATTATTTGTGAATAATTAATTATTGATTTATATGATAAGGAAATATTTATTTGATGTGGATATAAATGATGGGTTTATTTATGTGGTTATAAATGAAGGAGTTAATGTTGAGTTGTTTTATCAGTATTTTGTCGGATTGGAGGTATTAAAAGATCAAATCGTTGTTATTACAGCTTTATTGTGTGAGTTATAATATTTAATCCGACCGTTGGATCGTTGTAATTTTTGGATATGTTATACATATATAAGTTGAGTATATGTCCACAAATTTTGAACCGTTAAAAATGAGCGTATAATTTGTTATGAATTTTAAGAGGTGACTGATTCAGAAATTAGGTTATAAATGATTTTGGTGGAAAATTCTAGAATTGGTGGGCCCCACTTTTGGTTGGTGAGAAATATGCTCAATTAAATTTTCAAATGTGGTGGGAGGGAATAGTAGCAGGTAAAGCCATCAGGTTGCAGGTTAAGTATGCTTCGGCGTGCTAACATTTTCCTATAAATAGAGGGCTAAGTTAGAATTGAAAATCACACTAGAAACAAGTTTTCTCTCTTTCTCTCTCTAGATTATCGAGTATATTTTGTGAGTATTTAGATACTTGGTGAGTTTCTATTCTTCAGTGTAAGTTTCCTTCAGCGTCATATCCGATATCCAGTAAGAAGTGCTGCTCTTTTGAGGTAAGGGATAGTAAGGGATTGTAAGGGATATTAAGGGATGTTATATTCTTCATAATGATGTTATTCTTTCAATATCATTATACTGACATATTAGTATGGATCTTATTGTGGAATTTCTACCTTTTTGAGTCGGGGTTACAATTCACGCATACGGCACTATTCACGTATACAACGCTATTTATGTATATGGCACTATTTACGTATATGACATTATTTACGTATACGGTACTATGTACGAATACAGAGTACTATTCACGAGTTACTATTCATGAGTTACTATTCATGAGTTACTATTCACGAATTACTATTCATAAATTACTATTCATGAGTTCCTATTCACGAGTTACTATTCACAGGTACTATTCACGACAAAAATTGGTTTCTTTTTCTGACCAAATTATCGTTGATTTATGATTGTTTCTCTTGAAAATAAATGCAGTTGTTGATTATATTGTTTTTATTATCATATATAACATTTTTATATTCCTGAAGTTGAAATTCTCTTTCATTTGAGTATAAAGATGGGTAGATTATTGGTATGATCATGCCTAGGGTTCTCTTTGGCCAGTAGTGAAAAGTTGAATTGTGACTGGTATGATCATGACCATTGAATTTATAATTGAATATCTTTAGCTTAAGTGCAAAGGTGAATTGATCAACATGGTTATAATTATTGTTTATATAAATTACGAAATGATTATATATTTCTTTGAGATATTAATATATTTGGCCTATAGTGAAAATATGAATCATTATGGAATATCTTTGGCTTTATGGTCTGCAAAGATGAATCATTAATGAATATCTTTGGCTGTAGTAGTGTAAAGATGACTGTTGTTGAATATCTTTGGTCGTAGTGCAAAGATGAATTTATTAGTATGATTATGAACATGAACCTGTGATTTGGTATAACCATGATCTTTGATGTTTCGTAAAGACATGTGATAAAAATTATATTCGTCACGGTACGTGCGAAGAGGAATTTAGAATCACAATTATGATTATGAGATATTCATATAATTGTGGAAAGGAACTGTTGATTGATGTTACGGTATAAAAACATTATTGGTGGACTTTTAATATGGAGAAGATAATAGACTTTTATGGTCTATTTGACTCTTCTAATGGATTGCTTCGTTAAAATTGCAACTATAGTTTGAAAAGTTTAATCATCTACCATATGTTCTAAATCTACGATTTATTACTTGATGAAGGCTATTGATAATTTAATTATCTTTAGTCATGATATTCTTTCTTGGGCTAGTTCTGCTTTCACCCTTTTGTTTCACAATTCCTTTTAGTAATAAGAGTGTAGTATTGGAATCGGCGAGGTAATAGCGAAATAGAGCGATGGTCTCTAGTCATGGAGGTTCTTCCTAGCGTTATAGAAAGGTGTTGTATACATCATTTAGTAGTTATATTTGGTGAATCAAATAGGGTGAGGCGAACCCAATGTTGGAAGGGTATTTTGCCACTATCATACAAGATGTCTAATGACATACAACCTCGTGTCATCATAAGACAGGGTTGTGCTCATCCACTTACTGAGTATATCTACGAGCACTACCTATATAATCTTGGTGTTTGGTTGAAGTATAACTCTCAATTAGAGACAGTGGAGATAATGATATGTCAAGAGAAGACTCACCATTGGAAAGAATATGATAGTAATCTTCTTGTTTTTCTTTAGGGTCTATTAGGTTAACCAAGGATAATTACGTGGACATATGATATCTATCATAACCTTGGAAGCATGGCCTCCCATATACGAAGGTTTCTTGAGCACTTTCCAAAGATTCTAATTTCTAAAAGCAGCTTTTGACTATACCTTTATGTAGGTATCACCGTGAGGTCTTTGTCATTTGATGGGACATTTGTCACATTACTGTTGGAACACAAGTCACAGCTTGGTATATATTTGTATTCAAACTCACAAACGATATGTGTTGTTGTATTTTATACGACAATTATTGTAATAAAGTTGTAGTTGTTTTCTGTACCATGTATTTGGCGACTCAGAATGGGTTGGATGGAATGGACCTATTTTGGGGTTGTCACAATAATTTGCAAGTTGAAAGATTAAGAGGTCAGGGGTATGATGGTGCTAGTAATATGAGAGGTGAATGGAATGGGTTACAGACATTATTTATGAGGGATTGCTTATATGCATATTATGTACACTATTTTGCCCATCAGTTACAATTGGTCTTGGTCGCAGCTTCAAAAAAAGTTGATCCTATTTGGAAATTATTTTCTTCCTTGAGTTCTATTGTCAATGTCATTTGCGCTTCTCCAAAACGTCATACTGAATTTCATGTTGCTCAAGTTATGCATATTACAAAATTGGTTATAGCAGGTGAGCGTGGAACAGGTAGAGGACTCAATCAGATTGGTACCTTACATAGACCTGGAGCTACTTGTTGGGGTTCTCATTTTACTTCAGTTTGTGACTTGATAGATAAATATGATGCAACTTGTACCGTTCTTGAATTTATTATAGATGATAAAACCACAGAGTATTTACTTGCGGGAGCTGATGGTGCTTACAATGCAGTTAGATCATTTCAATTCATATTCATCTTGCATTTGTTGAAAGACATGATGGGACTTATTGATGTCTTATGTCGAAAGTTGTAGCAAAAATCTCAAGATATTTTGAATGCTATGTATCTGGTGAAAATTAAAGTGAATTCTCTTCAGAAATTAAGAGAAGACGGTTAGGAAGATTTTCTTGAAAAAGTGATGTATTTTTGTCGAAAGCATGATATAGATATTCCTGACATGGACAGTCAATTCAATATGAGTTCACGTCGCCGTAATTGTCAACAAAGAAACATAACAACTGAGCATCATTATCGTGTTGACCTATTTTATGGTGCAATAGATTTTGAGTTGGTGGAAATGAATGGCAGGTTCAGTGAAAGAACAAAGGAACTTCTTATTCTTAGCTCATCTTTGGAACCTGCAGATGGTTTTAAGGCATTTAACATTAATAATATTTGCAAACTTGCAGAGAAGTTTTATCCTCGAGATTTCTCTAAACAAGAGTTGCATCGCTTGAGAAGCAAGATGACAATTTATTTGTACCTCATGATGATGTGCTCAAGAATGTTACTACTTTTGCTGAGTTATGCCAAGGATTATTTGAAACAAAAAAATCAACAACATAATTTTGACTTTGTCGATTTCCACAACAACTACAGAGAGATCATTTTCAGCTATGAAATGTATCAAAACAATATTGCGCAACAAGATGAAGAATGATTTCTTAGCTGATAACATGATTGTCCACATAGAAAAGGAGTTTATTGAGAACTATGATGCAGACTCAATAATTACAGAATTTGCTTATATTCAAGAGCGAAGAGTGCAATTTGACTAGGTATGTTATTATGTCTTGGACGACGTACGCTCGTTATCAAAATTTTATTAATGTTATAGTGAATTAGTGATGATTTTGTTTATTATTCAATTAGCTACGTGATTTTATGACATATATAGTTATCTTAATATATAGTTTAATTTAAAACGAAAATGTATGTAGTGAACGTTCACGAATTTTTTTTTCTAGCCCACCCCAAATCATAATCTTAGCTCCGCCCTTGTCCAAGATGATGAGAACGAAGGGGCTGATAAGATCAAATACAATCATCAAATTAGATCTGTCCTTCCTCCACTACACAGATTGGAAGATTTGAAGATTTAATTAAGGTGTTGGCGGATGACGGCTAGTTCAAGGGTCTCGACGAGTTCGGAGAGTTCGGTATAGCGGGAATTGAAGAGGGCTACGAGGACAGAGTTGGAGTTTATCTCGGCGGGGGCGGGGGCGACGGAGTTGGTTGTTGGGGGCGGCAATGCAGTGGCACATATTGAGAGGAGGGAGAGTAAGAATAAGGGGAGGAGGTTGGTGGAGCCATATTTCTGAGAATCCATGGTATAGGAGAGAATAACAAGTACAACTCCTCCTTAAATACTCATTCTTTGGATAATTTAATAACTAGCTTGTATTGTTGGAGTGGTCTGCAGGTCAACGCACATGTGACATCTTTAGCGGTGTCACGTGTGGCATGTATGCAGGTCAACGCACACATGTTACATCTCTGAAGGCTCAATATCTAAATTTTTGAACAAATCTAATTAGGCATCCCGATAAACACGCGTTGGACCCCTTTTGCATAATAAGATAACTCTCTCACAATGCTCGACCCCTCTTGGATAATGAGATAACTCTCTCACAAAGAAGGAAAAAAAATCAATCTCATAGAGAAAACAAATCCCACCAAAAAGAAAAACACGTTTAATAAGAAGAGAGAATAAATTATTACCAAACAACAAAGAACAAAAGAAAATAGCTCCGTATTACCAAAAGGACAGCCCTCTCGAGATTTAAAACCAAGGCTAGAGAAGAAGAATAAGAGTTCAAATAATTAACAAATCTTTTATTTCCACAAACAATCATTACATTCTTGAAGAGCTTAAAACATACTTTTGGCCAAATTTTGCGCTTATAAGTCCTTCAATTGACCCAAACAAGGCAAACATTGCCACCAGCAAGCAAATAATGCTATACATACGAAGAACAACCCACTTCCTTGTCCAAGTTCTAATATTTTTCTGAACAAGGTACATTTCCAAGGGGAAATATATGACCAAGGGCCAAAAGGTCAAAGCTCCTGCTACTGCAATGACTTGATTGAAGTAAGGAAAGATTATTGCTATTACAGTTGTTGATGCAACATAAGCCGCTCGGAAGAACAGCCTTAGAAGATTTAGTCTAAACTCCGGCAACCACGGAAGTTTCAAAGAGAAGTTTTTATATACAAATCTACTGTGCGGGAATCTCTCAGCAAACGATCTTTCTGCAAGTGCAAACTGTGGCTGACCATATACCTGGCAACATAAAGCATGCAAAAGATGGGTCATACCACTTGCAACTGAAATTCAAAGAAATGTAAAAGCGTAAAACAATTTGGACAATTTTTACGAGAGCAATTAGGATGTAGTTGAGGAATATGAAGCTTCTATTTTTACCTGATATCCTCCAATCAAATGGAGAACAATGCAAGCATTAGCGAAGTCAATAAGCCAATATGGTTCGTAGAATCCAAATCCAGTCAGGAGATTCCCTGGAGTAGAATTTCCAAAGGCCGCATAGCCAAACCCTCCACAGCATAGGTAAAAAAATGTTGTAATAATGGTTGATACTGTTGAGGCCCTCTTCATGGTGACTTTTTCTTGTGGAGGCGATCTCAAAGTATGCTTCACAATTAGGAAGTTTTACCAATTTATTTATCATGATACAATATGTTCTCATTTTTATATTAGCAAATCTTGTCTATTAGAAAAGCAACACTGCTCTACCTGTATATCGAGAAGGATTAACGAGAATGGGAAGGCAAAAGCAATTGATCCGAGAGCTTGAGAGACTGACCGTACTTTTTGAGCTGTAGTAGCAGCTGGAACTCCTCCAATGCTACCTTTGATTTGCCCATCTCCTGTAATTTCAGGTTTAATTATGTTCAACCAACCAAATTGTTTTCAAGTTAATTTGTATTGAAAAAATGTATGCAGTCCTCATCTAGTTTTTTCCATTTCCGTCAATATACATTACTACGACGCCACAAAGATGGGATTTTTTAATTCATTAACCATACCTATTGCTTTTGCCAAGCCAAGTGCCAATCCAATACTAGCATAGGAGAAGGACATGATAGCAGCAACAACAGAGAGCCATTTTGTACTATGAAAATCAGGTATTTGGGACACTATAATTTGAACAATACCAAATAAAAGCATATAAAAAGTATTTCCATATTCACAATCGGACGTGTGCCCTTCCTTGTGGTAACAGTTTGATTGCTGAATTGCTCTGTAAAATTAAAGAACAATACATAGGAAGTATTATGAACATATACCAATATCAAAGTTCTTCTATATAGTGTATATATATCATACATGGTCGTTCCACGTACAATACTTGGGAAGTAGTATGAACTTTGTGGAGAAGTAATAAGTTACGGTGAGCATATAGAGGTTTACTAAACATACCTCATGCTGACTCCAGATGTAATGATATAGACAACTCCAGTCTTGAATAAATTTACTCAAACCAAAATATCACACAACTGGGCACTCCTATTTCCTGTAATTTTATGTACAATTTTGTGTCAACTAATTGAAAAAACAAATGAATTGATAGTGTGTGTTGGGGAGCATTTGTCATGGTAGCCTGGAAATTATCATTACAGTATGTGGAACAATGATAAGGTTTGCCCTTTAAAGCTAAATAAGCAAACCTCCTATGAATTTGGGATGTCAATGATCTAAACTTCAGGATTATTCTCGTTTGTAATAATGTTCTATGCAGGGTATAGCTGAAAGCAACCACATTTTACTTTACTTACATTTCATTGAGCCACCAACTACGATTTGGGTAAAACAATGGCACGTATGTAGTCAAGTTATAACAGAATCTTTAATGCAGAAAATCAATAAATAAAAATTAAATTGGGTTATCAATAAGAAGCATTTAGGTAAGCAATATTCTTACCTAAGATCGTATTAACAGCTTCCATGTAAGAGCCATTTCTGGAGGGTCCAGAATCAGGATTGGAAGATCGGTAACATTCACAGAGAAGGAACGCAGAAAAAAGGCTTGTCAATGCTAATACTAGCATGGATAATGGACCAGCAATCCACCCAAGCTGAGCCATGCTCCAGGCCAAGGATAATACACCTGACCCTATCACCCCTGTTATTATATGTGCCACAGCAGTCCATATGTTTCCTTCATCATCACAATAAACAAATATATCAATAAATCATTCAATAATAACTTGTTCTAATTAAGATCCTCATTAATAATTATTTCAATTACAGAACTAAAATCAGTTTCTTTATAACTTGTCCTAATCAAGATCCTCATTAACAATAAAGTATTCAATCATATCACCAAACTAGTCATATCAGACCAATAAGAAATTTGTGATGATAAATTAGAATATGTTTACCACTCATATGCCCATATGCTATTCTGAAGCATGATGGAAATGACTGGTGGCTAGATATCGTTCTAGCGCCAACAAATCGAGAAGCCACAAGATAAAAAACCATTAAGGATCCTTGAATCGACAAGGGAGTGTCTGGGGTTGGGTCAGAAGGGTCTCTTAGAGCCTGTTCGATAACGACTTATTTTAAAATGACTTAAAGTTAAAATATAAGTTGACTTATAAATTATTTTAAGTTGTGATTTTACTCGACATCAATTTGACTTATAAGTTAGAAATTAAGTTAAAAAAAAAGGTGTTCGGCTCATAATGACTTATAAATTAAAATCAAATGTAAAGATTACTAAAAAATGATATTAATAAAAAGATGGGCAAAATAAAAGAGGGACAAAATAGAAGAGGGGAAAAATAGACATTACATTTGGTCAAACTAACTTATTTTAAATTGACTTATAAGTCATTTTAAAATAAGTTGCAAATACTTGCTTCTTCTTTTTTACTTAAAAATCAACTTATAAGTGAAAGGATAATTATTACTTGATTTTAGGTGTTTACCAAGTCTTGCTTCTGTTAAATAAATTCCTAGTCTTTAGGATTAGTTGAGACTGTTAGTGGTCAGTTTACACTAACCATGTTGGTTGATGTTTAGCTAAACATGAACTTTATTTTAGCTGTTCTGTTAAGTACTGTAAGGCTATTTATATAGCCAAGTTTGTTTAATAAGGTCATATGGTTATTAATCCAGAATATCATTGAGGTTTTTGTTTACTTCATCAAAGCTTCCCAACATTCTGGTATCAGAGCCATCACTGGGCCTGAGAGAGAGGAAATAAAAAAAAAAGGGGGGCAGCACCTTTGAGTGACTACCAAAACAGAGAGATGTCAGAAGAAGTGAAATTAAGCATGACGACCATGATTCCAATCTTGAATGGTCATTATGACCGTTTAAACATCTTGATGGAGAACTTCTTGAGATCCAAACAATATTGGGATCTTGTGGAGGCGGGTGTGTGTAAACTGTAAGAAATAAATATTGATAAAGCGCTTAAATGGGCAGACGAGTTATGAGGAATTGCAGCTGAAGGATTTGAGGGTCAAGAATTATCTATTTCAAGCAATAGATAGGTCAATCATGGAGACCATCCTGAAGAAAGACATTGCGAAGGACATTTGGGATGCTATGAAAAGGAAGTATGAAGGGAACACAAGAGTGAAGAGGTCGACTCTTCAAGGTCTCCGCAGAGACTTTGAAACTCTAGAGATGAAATCAGGTGAAACCATTACTGTTTACTTTTCTTGAGTTATGGCAGTGGCAAATAAGATGCGTGTGTATGGAGATGTGATGACTGATGTGACTGTGGTTGAAAAGATTTTGAGGTCTTTGACAGATAAGTTCAATTATATTGTTTGTGCCATTGAAGAGTCCAAAGATATTGATGTCATGTCTATAGATGAATTACAAAGTTCATTAATAGTTCATGAGCGAAATTGATAGACACAAAAGAATGATGAGCAAGCTCTTAAAGTTACATATGAAGAGAGATACAGTGGCAGAGGCTGAGGAAGAAGAAGCTTCAGGGGTAGGGGAAGAGGCAGAGGTCGACAAGCTTTTACAAAGGCCACGGTGGAGTGTTTCAAATGCCACCAACTCGGGCACTTTCAATATGAATGTCCAAGTTGGAATAAGGAAGCAAACTATGCTGAGCTTGAAGAAGAAGATGAGATGTTGTTGATGTCTTATGTAGAGCTGCATGAGGCCAAAAGAAAATGTGCTTGGTTTCTTTACTCGGGGTGCTCCAATCACATGTGTGGAGATCAAGCCATGTTCTCAAGGCTGGATGAGAAGTTCAAGCATTCAGTCAAGCTGGGCAACAACACCAGGATGGATGTAACAGGAAAAGGTGATGTAAAGCTCCTAATTAATGGTGTTAACCATATTATTACTGAAGTGTACTATGTTCCAGAGTTAAAAAATAATCTCCTGAGCATAGGGCAGCTTCAAGAGAAAGGCTTGACAATTCTGATTGAGGAAGGGGTATGCAAGATCTTTCATCCTTATAAGGGCTTGATTATTCAGACTGACATGAGCACAAACAGGATGTTCATCTTGTTTGCCCAATCACAAATGATGTCTCAGCAACAACATGAAAAGTGTCTTCACACAAGCTCACAGAATATGTCTCAGCTTTGGCACCAGAGATTTGGACACTTAAGCTACAAGGGTTTGAGGACCTTACAGCGCAAGAAAATGGTGCGTGGCCTTCCTGAGTTCACTGTCTTAGATGAGTTGTGCGAAGATTGCATTGTTGGCAAGCATCACCGTGATCCTATACCCAGGAAGAGTTCTTGGAGAGCTGATCAAATATTGGGTCTCATCCATGCAGACATCTCATGGACCAATCACTCCCATGTCCAACAAAGAACAAAAGGTATTTTTTGTGTTTCATAGATGACTACAGTAGAAAATCATGGATATATTTTTTGAGTGAGAAGTCATAATCATTGAGTCATTTCAAGTGTTTTAAGAAAATGGTGGAGAATGAGACAGGTTTGCCCATCAAGTGTCTGTGTACAGATAGGGGAGGCGAGTTCACCTCAGTTGAATTCAACAACTTCTGCATGGAGAATGGCATTAAAAGGCAACTAACAACTGCCTACACCCCTCAACAAAATGGTGTGGCAGAACGAAAGAATAGAACTGTAATGAACATGGTTCGTGCTATGCTCTCAGAGAAGGGAATTCCAAAACCATTTTGGGTAGAGGCGGTAAATTGGAGCAATTATTTGTTGAACAGATGTCCAACTTTGGCAGTCAAAGACATCACACCTGAAGAAGCGTGGAGCGAAACGAAGCCTTCTATTGATCATTTTCGGGTTTTTGGTTGCATAGCACATGTTCATGTGCCAAAGGTACGGAGGACTAAACTTGACAATAGAAGTTCTGTTTGTGTATTTTTGGGTGTTAGTGAGGAATCTAAGGGATATAGAATGTATAATCCTATCACTAAAAGGGTAGTGGTGAGTAGGGATGTGATATTTGAAGAGGATAGACAACGGGATTGGGATGTGAGTTATGAAGAACAAATTTTGATAAATTTAGAGTGGGAAGATGAATATGATGCAGAAGTAGGTGATAATAATGGTGAGAATGGGGTTGGAAATAATGGTGAAAATATAGGTGAGATTGGCAACAGTGATGGAGGAAATGAATCTCCAAACAATGGGGATAGTGAAGATAGTGGAGGTAGTATTATTGGTAAGAGAGTGGGAAATCATCCAGGATGGATGGGGGATTATGTTAGTGGGGAAGGCCTCGGGTTATCTGAAGATGAGAGTAATATAGCATTAATGGTGTCAAGTGATCCATTGTATTATGAAGAAGCAGTGAGGAATGCAGGCTGGAGATTGGCAATGGACAATGAAATTAAGTCCATACAGAAAAACAAGACATGGACGTTGGTTACGCTGCCTGTTGGGGCCAAGAAAGTTGGGGTGAAATGGATGTATAAAACCAAGTATAATGAGCATGGAGAGCTTGAGAAACACAAAGCGCGCTTGGTGGCCAAGGGATACACGCAGAAACATGGGATAGACTACACCGAGGTCTACGCTCCAGTGGCAAGAATGGAGACAGTGAGGATGGTGGTGGCTCTTGCGGCTCAAAGAAACTGGAAAATATTCCAGTTAGATGTGAAATCAGCTTTCCTACATGGTGAACTTAATGAAGATGTGTACGTTGAGCAGCCAAAGGGTTATGAGGTCAAAGGAAGTGAGGACAAGGTCTACAAGTTACACAAGGCTCTATACGGCTTAAAGCAAGCTCCACGAGCTTGGTTCAACCACATCGAGACTTACTTTGTCAGTGAGGGTTTCAAAAGATGTCCAAATGAGCAAACTCTCTTCACAAAAAGTAGCAAAGAAGGTAAAATACTTATTGTAAGTGTTTATGTTGATCTAATCTATACTGGCGATAATGAAGAGATGACGAGCAGTTTCAAGTGTTCAATGATGCAAGCTTTTGAAATGACTGATCAGGGAAAAATGAAGTTCTTTCTCGGCATTGAAGTATCCCAACAGCCTGATGGTATCTTCATATGCCAAAAGAAATATGCATGACGAGGTTTTGGAGCGATTTGGAATGTTGAACGATCCATGCGATCGATAGTCCAATTGTTCCAGTTGCAAGTCGAAAGCGAGGATGAAGATGGAGTTGCAATTAATGAGTCATATTACAAGCAAATTGTAGGGAGCCTCATGTATCTCACGGCTTCGTCTGCATATAATGTGCGATGTGAGTTTGATCAAGAAGGGTTCATGGCTAAGCTTCACAGAGATTCATTTACAAAGTCGCCAAAAGGATATTAAGGTACTTGAAGGGTACTTTTGATTATGGAATCATGTCTGAAGAAAGGGAGTTCGGATGACTTGATTGCCTACACGATAAAGTGACTATCTTTGGTGACTTAGATGATCCGAAAAGCACTTAAATATGTTTTTCTCATTAAGCTCAAGAAAGATATCTTGGCTTTCAAAGAAACAGCTGATTGTTACACTATCAACCACATAAGCAAAGTTTGTGGCAACAACTGGGTGTGCAAGTCAAGCAGTGTGGATGAGAAGAGATTTGAAGCAGCTGGAACATGCACAAAAGAAAGGCACCATAGTCATGTGTGACAACAGCTCCACCATCAAATTGTCAAAGAATCCCGTCATGCATGGGAGGAGCAAACATATTGATGTACGGTTCCATTTCTTGAGGGAGCTTGCTAAGGATGGAACCATTGAGTTGTTACACTGTGGAACAGAGGAGCAAACTGCAGATGTGATGACAAAGCCGTTGAAGTTAGATGCCTTCCTGAAGCTTAGAAGTCAGATGGGAATTTGCAAGCCAGCTGAACTAAACTAACTATGATTGATAGTTAGTTTAGGGGAGGGATTGAAAGGATAATTATTACTTGTTTTTAGGTGTTTACTAAGTCTTGCTTCTGTTAAATAAATTTCTAGTCTTTAGGATTAGTTGAGACTGTTAGTGGTCAGTTTCCACTAACCATGTTGGCTGATGTTTAGCTAAACGTGAACTTTATTTTAGTTGTTTTGTTAAGTACTGTAAGGCTATTTATATAGCCAAGTTTGTTCAATAAGATCATATGGTTATTAATCCAGAATATCATTGAGGTTTTTGTTTACTTCATCAAAGCTTCCCAACAATAAGTACAAAAATAAGTCGTTGCCGAACAGAAGTAATAAGTCACTGACGAACAAGCTCTTAACACCTTTTTTATTCTCATCGGAGTTCTTTCACAAAGATAACTTTTAAATTAATCAAAAGTTATCTTCCATTTCATATTGGATGCCCTTTTAGAATAAGGGTAGATTACAATTGAAAAGAAAAGTCAAAATTAAAATTAGATGCATAATATAAATCACTAAAGATACACAGTGAATATTCCTAATTGATACTAATTTAAAATCCCAAATAGAGCCTTAAATCAAGCTTAAATTATCCTAATTGATATTCTAATTGTTAGAATCATGCATATAAAATCTTCCTAACAACTAAATCTGGAAATTATGAATTACACAAGTAAATACAAATTATTACAATATCTTACTCACCATTTTCAAAAGATAAAAACTACTAAAAAAATAATACCACAAGTAAAGCGAATTAAAAAAAAAAGGTAACCCAGTAAGTAAAATCAGATTTTAGTATCTGAACAATGTAAAATTTTGAGATTTGTGGGATGATATTATGAACATAAAACAAACACTCAAACTTAAAAGAAAAATGGGATGAAGGTAGAAGAAGTACCGGTGGGATTCAGTGGAGATGGGGTTGAAGAAGAGAAGATTGAGTTGGGCAATAATACAATGGTCAATCGATCATCTTCTTCTTCTCCTTCTCCTTGTTCTACTCCCATGGCGGGCTTCAATTTTTCTAATCCTCAGTTTCAATCGCCTGTACTTGTACATAATTGATTTAAATAAGTTAAATGAGCGGAGAATGGAGATGGGTGCCTTAGAAAACGACTAATGTTTAATTGAAATTGACTACGCGCAGTTGATAGGTCATTGTGCCGTTTGAAGTTCAAATCGCACCCGAAACCGTTTAGGTGTAATTTGATAAATTTAAAATCGCACACAAAATTTGTAAGACCCCAATTTTTTATAAATAAAATCGAATTTTCTCTAATTATTATTGTGAATAATAAGGTATTAATTTGATATAATGCTTTGGTTATGAGTGAAATGTGCAAATTTTATAAAATAAGCAAGTGGTTATAAAATATTTATTTTTGTAGGAGAATATTCGTTTGGTCGTGGAATATTCTTCATTATGAAATAAATATTCGTATTTACCAAGGCAAGCAGCCCATTCAGGCCCCATAACGAAAAATGGTCGGATGAAAAAAACGACAAATTTGAGTTTTTTACAAATAATCTGGCGTAGTTATTACCGGATTAACACCGTTAGAATACCCGTTGGTTAAAATACGATGTCTGCGCTGGTTGCAGCGATAAGACACTTGCGGTATTACACAATATTTTGAATTATTGATTCTTACGTGAAGGCCTTACTCAATTATTATTACGAAATTCTTATCATTAAATATTTTATTTTATTGATTCAATAATGGCTACATTGATATTTTATATTATTGTTGTTTCAATAATTGTTACAGCACAATATTTCTCATTATCAGATCAATAATTCATATTATTTAAATAATATTATTAGATAACATTATTGACAATGTCTAAGGAAGTTCTGTCTAGAAAAGAGGTTTGGTCATCTAATTGCTCGCCAGTAAGGAGAAATCCTTATCGAAAAGCCCCCTCTTTCCTGGGAACGACCTGGTTGTCATAATTGTGATTCTGTAATATTATTTGTGAATAATTAATTATTGATTTATATAATAAGAAAATATTTATTTTTATGTGGATTTAAATGAATGAATTAATACTGAGGTGTTTTATCAGTATTTTATCGAAATGGAGGTATTAAAAATCATCTGTATGTGGATTTTAGACATTTTCTTATTGGAATTTGGAAAAGCTTTCTTCTACAAAGTTGTAGAGAATTAAATTTCCTATGGAATAGACATGAGATTCGAATTTTTTGATAAAAGAGCTATTTATTATGAATTATTGAAGTTTCAGAAATAAATATATTTTTATTAAAAATATGGGTGGGCCCCACTTTTGGTTGGTGAGAAATGTGCAAAAATTTCATTTCAAAAGTGGTGGGCGTGAATAGTGGCAGGTAAAGCCATCAGGTAGCAGGTTAGTTTGTTTTGGTGTTCTAAGCATTTTTCTATAAATAGGGTGCTTAGTTAGAATTAAAAATCACACTAGAATCATAAGCTTTCTCTCTATATACTATCGAGCGTATTTTATGAGTATTTAGATACTTTGAGAGTTGCTATTCAGTACAGGGTTTCTTCATCCTTATACCTGATATTTCAGTCGAAAGTACTGTTCTTTTGAGATAAGGGATGTTATTTTTTTTTCGTAAATGATGTTATTTCGTTCAATATCATTATGCTGAAATATTGGTATGAATATTATTGTGAAATTTTTACCTTTTTGTGTCGGGTTTACTATTCACGTATACGACACTATTCACAAATACGGTACTATTCACGAAGTATGATTTTTCTTGTGGAATTTCCACCTTTTCGTGTCGGGATTACTATTCATGTATACGACACTATTCACGAATACGGCACAATTCACAGAAAATTAAAATTTTCTCTTCTTTGTCCAAGATGTCTATTATGACTACTATATTTGATTGTATCTATATTTTGATCTTCATTCTTAAATTTCACTCCACTATGGTTTATTATGGAGTATTTTTGAACTTGGATTATCTAAAGTACGAATCCCTAATCTTTGTTCTTTTATCTCACTGGATTCGTTTCTTTAAAATATTTTTCATCATCCTCAGTCCTAAATGATGATATAACTGAATATCTTTGGCCTCTAGTGCAAAGATGAATGATTACATGATGAATATCTTTGGCTAAGTAGTCTGAAGATGAACATGTGTTGAGATGAACATGACCAATTTGGTGATATGAATGAATATCTTTGGCCAGTAGTGCAAAAGATGAATATTTGATTCAAGATGTATATTGATTGATGTTACATGGATAAAATATTGATGATGGACTTTTAAATTCATAGATGATAGTAGATTTTATTCTCTACTTAACTCTTCTAATGAATTGTTATTTTCGCTGCGAATATGGATCTAAAACTTGTTCTCCATTATATTTTATCTGATTTGTTGAAGGTTAACAATAATTTGTTGTTCATTATCTTAGTCATAATATTTTTTATTGGCTAGTTGAGCTCACACTTTTCTTTTTTGTTCCATTTTTCTTCTCAGGATGAGAGAATATAGCGAGAACTAGTCGGGGTATGGAAGGATGGATCAAGATAGTTATTTAGCAGTCCTCACTATTTTGTATCAATAATTTTAATGATGACTTATTTGAGTTTGAATACTGTCTATAAGATAATATTTATATTTAAACTCGCAGTATATGTGTTGTGACGCCCCCAAAATAGGTATACATCACCCATCTTGAGTCGTCAGATACATGGTACAGAATTTAAATACAACTTAATAATACAACCGTCGTAATACAATACGACAAAACATAAGTCGTGAGTTTGAATACAAATATTGTCTACTAGAGATTATACAAACTCAAAAGGAGTCCTCATTACAATTATTATCACACTATTTCACAAAATAGTCGGGACTACTAAGCCTATAACCCGCCCATCACTCGCTTCCCGACTAGTCTCTCGCTACGCTCTCATTTCCTAAAGAGAACAAGTGAAAGTAAAAGGGTGAGCTCAACTAGCCCAGTAAGAAATATTATGACTAAGATAATGCAGAATATATTATCCATGCACTACGGGCCAAGAATATTTATGTATTCAATAATGGTCATGATCATGCCAACAACTGTCCATCAATGCTCTACGGGCCAATGAGAACTTTTTCCACATCATTTATAACATTACGGTCATGATTACACCGAATAATCCCTTGTCATAATCATACCAAGTTCATCTATGCACTATAGGCCACATATGACTTTCAACAAAATATAAACATGAGGATGATGACAATGATATAAGAATTCAATAAAACAAGTTCAAGAATTAATTTATCCATGAACTAATAACGTCCAAATTGTCAACATGATAGTGCTTTGTAGAGTAAAATTCAAGAATGCTAAGAAAAATATTTCCATGAAAAGATACTGGATGAAACGCAAATATCAAGGATATTCCACTAATTTCATGGAGTATAAGTCAAAACTTTAACCAACCGAGTATAATAAGGAATGGAATAACAAAAGAAATCACCAGCATGCGATAGATACACCACGAAGTGAGTTATTCCAATGTAATAATAAATAACGGAATCAGTCCCACAGAAAGCGCACAAACATTATATTCCAACGTAATAATAAAGACGGAATCAGTCCGGCCAGAAAAGCGCATGAGCAGGATATTCCAATGTAATAATAAAGATTTTAACCGTGTCCGCCAGAAAAGCATTGTGACATGGATATTCCAATGTAATAATAAATCTGAACCGGTCCTAAAGAGAACGCATACGCGATATGATGTTCAACAAAATGATAAAGAATGGAACAACATGTGAATTTCACCAAGTATAGGGTAGCTCACAGATACATGTTATTCCAACAGAATAATAAAGGATGGAATAACAGAAGTTTTCTTTATGGATAAGAAAGAAATAATACTCCCTACCTTTAGAAAAACTGGATACTGGAATAGTGAGGTAGCAGACTTCTCTTCTTCTTTTTATAATTTCTCTCTATAATAATCGCTCTAAAGCTTTTGTGAATTGGTGAGAAATGAAGGAAGAATGAGCTTCTATTTATAGAAAAATATAATTTCGATAATTACGACGTTTGGGGCTCGAAAATTTCAATCAATACCTCCAACTTTTCCTTTATTTTAATTTAGTCATAGAAGTATTATCAAACTTGCACCACCTCCCCTAATAGTAAATAATGTGATTCAATAGTAAATTATGTGAATCAATAGTTCTAGACATGTGAAAATACGAATTACAATATAGTATTCCATCTATACCTCCATTTTTAACTTAGTCATGCAAGTATTATCAATATTGCACCAACTCCCCTAATAGTAACAAGAATGTGAAACAATAGTATACACATGTGAACAAATAGTTATAATCATGTGAAATAATAGCAATCAATTGCTCATTTATCCTAAGTTAAATACTTCGATTAGTCAATATAACCTCCGGACATTAATTATTATCGAAATAATTGTCGATTTTCACTAACACAAATAATTCCTACACAATGAAACCATTTTATCAAAAATATAAATTTTGAAATTTCGAAGTTTGACTTTTTTCGAAAAAGTCAACTGCTGACTTTTGACCAATAGTGAATTCGGAAAATTTTGTGTTTATAGACTATTTTACTAATTTCATCGCTCGGACTCAAATATCACGTCCAGCATCTCCAAATTCAACTCCTAACACAACTTCAATTTTAATAACATTCATCATTAATATTATAACTCACAATATTTATCAACCAAATTCGTTCCCGTGAAAGAGGGGCTTTCCAATAAGGATTTCTCCCTATTGGCGCATGATTAGGTGACCAAACCTCTTCTTGATGTAACTTCTAGACATTGTAAAAATTGCAATTTAATAATATGAATAACTTTATCGCCTCAATTATTGATTTAATAAAATAACATATTATGCGAGGCGATACTACGACAATAATCGAATCAATAATATGAGAGAGATATGATGCAAGAATTATCGTAGCAATAATTGAGTATAACCGAGTGACTTCTCACGTAAGCATCAATAATCAATACCGTGTTATTACTATGCAACCACGCCAGACATCAGACTTTTTTACTACCTAGAAAGTTCAATAGCTTAACGGTAAAACTTCCGCCGTTATTTTCATAAAGTATTTTAGTCATTTTCTCAATCCGACAATAATTACGTTGTGGGGGGCCACCAATGATTGTGTCGTTGTACAAATATTCCCCTGTTAAAATGAATATTCCCACCAATCGAATATTATATAACAACTTCACGTCTTTTGCAAAATTTGTAAATATTACCTACAACTATAACATTATATCAAATCCACACCATAATATTCAAAAATATATTTCGAGAAAATTTAATCTTTATTCAAAAGTTGGGGTCTTACTGACCTCCTTCTTATGAAATTTCGTCCTCGAAATTAGGGTGCGACTGGTATGTCGAAGAGGTGAGGATACTTTGATTTCATTTCAGATTCTAACTCCTGTGTCATTTCCTCAACATCGTGGTTTCTCCACAAAACTTTGACTTGAGGTATAACCTTGGAGCGTAGAATATGTTCCTTCTTATCCAAGATTTGAACAGGAACCTCTTCATATGTTAAATCTTCCGCTATTTCGTCCGGTTCTAACTCAATAATGTGGTTCGGGTCTTTCACATATTTACGTAACATGGATATTTGAAAAACGTTATGAACACGAGACATACTTGGCGGTAAAGCGAGTCTATAGACCACATTTCCTACTCGACCGAGGATTAAAAATGGGCCGATGAATCGAGGATTGAGCTTTCTTCTCTTTCCAAATCTTGTAACTCCTTTCCATGGAACAACACGTAACAACACATGATCTCCAATATCGAATTCTACATCCTTTCGATGAAGATCAGCATAACTCTTTTGTCGATCTTTTGAGGTTTTTATACGTTGTCGGATCATTTGAATCTTTTCCATAGTCATACGTACCAACTCTGGTCCCAACAATGTTGCTTCACCCACCTCATCCTAGCATACTGGAGAACAACACTTTCTTCCATACAACGCCTCGAATGGAGCCATGTCAATACTTGCTTGATAACTGTTGTTGTAGGAAAACTCCACCAATGGTAAGAACTTGTCCCAACTTCCCTTGAAGTCAAGGACATAGAGTCTTAATAGATCTTCAAGAGTTTGAATCGTCCTCTCCACCGCCTGCGTCTGGCTCGAGGATGATATGCCGAAGCTAAATCAGAAATCCGCGCCCATAGCTTTTTGTAAACTAACCCAAAATCTTGAAGTGAATCTTGGGTCTCGATCAGAAACTATGGATACTGGCATACCATGCAATCTTACAACCTCGTTTATGTATATACGAGCAAGACGTTCAAGTGTATAAGTTTCTCATATCGGTAAAAAATGAGCAGACTTGGTCAATCTATCAACAATGACCCAAATCGCATCTATGCCTTGAGAAACTTTGGGAAGACCGGTAACGAAATCCATGGTAATGTGCTCCCACTTCCATTCTGGAATTTCAAGTGGTTGCAATGGACCTTTTGATACTTGATGCTCCGCTTTAAATCGTTGATAAATTAGACACCTTGAGATAAATAGCGCTATCTCTCTCTTCATATTGCTCCACCAAAATGTATGACGAAGATCACGATACATTTTGGTACTCCCGAGATGGATTGCAAACGGTGTGTTAGCGCTCCATCATGATTTTATACTTTAAATCGTGGTCGTTAGAACACAAAGTCCGGAGTTGACTCAAGTATTCCTTCTTCATCGATTCTTGCTTCCTAAGATAGCAGACTTCTTGCACTTTCTTCCTCATACGCATCATACTCCGGATCTCAGAACTTGAGCAACTTTAACTTTATCAATTAAAGTCGGTTCTACTCAGATATTCCCCATCATCACATGGGTCCCTAGAGTTTTTAACTCTATCTCCATCCTTTGCAAGTCACACAAAATGGGCTTTTGTGTTGTGAATATTGCACTCGTACCCGCATATGATCTTCTACTCAATGTGTCAGCTACCACGTTCACTTTTCTAGGATGTTATTGGATGGTATGATCATAATCTTTCAACAGTTCAAGCCAACGTCGTTGTCGCATGTTGAGTTCCTTTTGAGTGAAGAAATATTTGAGGCTTTTATGATCCGTAAAGATCTACACTTTCTCTCCATACAAGTAATGCCTCCAAATTTTAAGTGCGAAGACAACAACTGCCAACTCTAGATCATGAGTAGGTTAATTCCTCTCATATTCTTTGAGTTGTCTCGAGGCATAAGCTATGACTTTTCCATGTTGCATGAGAACACATCCTAACCCTTTGCCCGAAGCATCAGTGTAGATGACAAATCCTTCCGAACCAGATGGTATTGTCAGAACAGGTGCTGAAATGAGTCTCCTTTTGAGTTCTTGAAAACTCTTCTCACATTCCTCGCTCCAATCGAACTTTTTGTATCTTTCGAAGTCACCGAGTTAATGGAGTAGCGATTCGAGAAAATCCTTCCACGAATCTCTCCGATAATAACCAATTAAACCGAGAAAGTTACGTTTGGCCATCGATTTGGGTTGCTTCCCACTTTGAATAGCTTCAATCTTTGCGGTCAACGAATATTCCATGACTTGATACTATATGCCCAAGGAATGCTACTTCCTCAAGCTTAACTCGCATTTCTTTAACTTGACATAAAGCTTATATTCACGAAGCTTTTGGAGTATCGACCTCAAGTGTTGCTCATGATCTTCACGGCTTTTGGAATAAATAAGGATGTCATCAATAAAGACGACCACAAAGTGATCCAAATATTCTTTGAATACTTTGGTTCATCATATCCATGAAGGCGATGAGGAGAATTAGTCAATCCAAAAGACATGACTAAGAATTCATAATGCCCGCATCGAAGTTCTCGAAGGCGCCTTTAGAATATCCTCGCTTTAACCTTGGTGATGATATCCAAAACGAAGATCGATCTTTGAAAAAATTGTGCTCCTTGTAATCGATCAAATTGGTCATCAATACGTGGCAATGGGTACCTATTTTTGATGGTGACATGATTCAACTCCCGATAATCAATACAAAAGTCGCGATACTCCCATCTTTCTTCTTCACGAATAGAAACAGAGCACCCCAAGGAGACGTCTTGGGGACGAATGAAACCAATGTCTAACAATTCCTGCAATTGGGTTTTTAACTCCTGAAGTTCAATAGGAGCCATTCGATATTGGGCTTTAGAAATGGGTTTTGTATCGGGTTCAAGGTCGATACAAAATTCAACTTCACGCTCTGGGGGTAGGCCAGGAAGTTCTTCAGGGAATACGTCAGGAAATTTATTAACAATAGAAATATCCTTCAAATCGACCTTATTTTTGTTTAAATCCGTGACATGAGCTAAGAAACTTGACATCCGCTTTTTCAATAAATGAATAGCTTTATGGCTTGAGATGACCGTGATTGATTTTAATGGTTTGGTCGCTTGAATTCGCATAATAGGTTTATTAGGTATATGAAAGCTAACAACAACCTTACGAAAATAATCAATTTTAGCATGATGAGTAGTTAACCAATCAATCCCTGTAATCACGTCAAATGCAAGTATTTTAAGGAGATAAGATGGACAGTAACGTCAGAGTTCTGGAATTTGAATCAAACAAGACTTATAAACAAAGGATGTAATGAAGGTTTCTCCTAATGGAGTTTCAACAGATAAGTCAAAGTCTAATTTCTACTGAAGTCAAATTTAAACGTTGAGCGTAAGTAGGAGAAATAAAAGAATGGGTAGAACCGAATTATCAAATAAGGTATAGACTTCACTAGAGTTTATGATAAGTTTTACCCGTGATAACCTCGTTCGGGTTCCTTGCTTTCTGGGAGGTCACAACAAACGCTTTTCCTTGCACTCACCGGCTTTTGACTTTTCTCGGGGACGGCTTTTGGTGCCTCCATCCTAGTTGAATTTGTCTTCTTGGTGAACGACAAAATCGAGCTAAGTGACCTTCTCTTCCACAATTATAGCATGCTTTGACGGCATCGCGCAGCTTTGATGATGTGTCTTTCCCTCCGCATTTGAAGCGCATATGATAGGTGGTCGTTTCTCCTTCCTTAACAACGGTCTTTGGTCGACGCCTTTCCATCATTGTTGAATCTCCTTTTCTTGAAATGTCCATTTTATTGTCTTGGCTATGATTACCACCGGAAGTGGTTACCATTTCTAGCATGTTGATTCCTCCACGTTTGTTGTCACCGCTTTTGATAATCGATACCACCGGGTATTTTCATGTTTGCCGACGCTTTCTCTTGGTTGCGTTGACTGACTTATCGCGCTCCAATAATTGAGCCCTATTTATAACATCTGAGTACAAACACAGTTTATGAGAAATAAGATATTGACGTATCTCCGGTTTCAAACCTCTATAAAACATTCGCGTCATTCGCTCCTCATTATCGACCAAATGGGATGCAAACTGGGATAACTCCGCAAATTTAGCCTCGTATTGCGACACGGTCATATTGTTTTGTTCCAATTTGATAGACTCCATTTCTTTCATATGACGAATACTCTCGGGAAAGTATTTGTCGTTGAATAGCTCTTGAAACTTCTCCCAAGACATCTTGAGTGCGTCAGGCTGGGTACGTTTTATAGATTCCCACCAGTAATCTGCCTCTTCACGCAACATGAAGGTGGCGAAGGGAACCTTTTGCTCCTCGGAGCATCCCAAGACATCAAATATCTTAGTGATCTACTTTATCCATGCTTCCGCCTTAAGTGGTTTAGGCTCTCCAATAAACTCAGGTGGTCCCAGCTCCTTGAACTGTTTAGCGGTGACCGTCCGAGAGTTTCCAGTGTTTCCACGTACATTTTGGACAGGAGCCGCTTCCCCTGATGTTGCATGAATTGCATAAAGCCTCTGAACAGTCCATCATTCATCATTTGGTCAAGTGTTGTTGTTTGCGTGAGGATTGTCGCCTTCGATGCACATTCTCCCGATTATTGATATGTGGAGACTCAATCGGTCCTCTTGTCCTCCATTGTTATTCTCAACATTCTCGGATGTTATTTTCAGATACTGTCACAAAACAAGGGTTAGTTGACATGTAACATATTATCTCTAAACTCTGACCAACCAATTTAAATACAAAATAAATTTTAGTAGGTCATACTAGTGAAGGAATTACCCTTCTCTCCCCTCCTAGTTCTAGTCTCACATCTTAGCCAGAGATCATATTCTTAAGCTCTGATACCAACTGTGACGCCCCCAAAATAGGTATACATCACCCATCTTGAGTCGCCAGATACATGGTATATAATTCAAATACAACTTAATAATACAATCACGTGTAGTACAATCACGACAAAACATAAGTCGTGAGTTTGAATACAAATATTGTCTACTAGAGATTATACAAACTCAAAAGGAGTCCTCATTACAATTATTATCACACTATTTCACAAAATAGTGAGGACTACTAATGCTATCATCCGCCCACACCCGCTCCCCGACTAGTCCTCGCTACGCTCTCATTTCCTAAAGAGAACGGTGAAAGTAAAAGGTGAGCTCAACTAGCCCGAAGAAATATTATGACTAAGATAATGCGTAATATATTATTGTTAGCCTTCAACAATTATCAAACCGATACAATATAACAACCATCAAGTTTAATCTGCAATGGAACAAGCAATCCATTAAAAGAGTCAAGTAGAGAATAAAATCTACTATCTTTTATGATTTAGAAGGTTTTCATCACTTTTATCACCGGGACTCAAATTAAATAAATAATCCACATCATCGAATCACCCCCGCACTACTGCCAAGGATATTCTTTAGTATCACGATCACAATTATCCATACGACTACGGGCCAAGAATATTTGTGTATATTCAATAATGGTCATGATCATGCCAACAATCGCCCATCAATGCTCTACGGGCCAATGAGAACTTTTTTCCACATCATTTGTAACATTACTACCAAGATTACACCGAATAATCCTCATCATAATCATACCAAGTCCATCTATGCACTATAGACCACGAGATGACTTTCAAAAAATATAAACATGAGGATGATGACAATGATATAAGAATTCAATAAAACAAGTTCAAGAATTAATTTATCCAGAACTAATAATGTCCAAATTGTCAACATGATAATCGCTTGCTGTAGAGTAAAATTCAAGAATGCTAAAAAAATATTTCCATGAAAAGATCTTCGGATGAAACGCAAATATCAAGGATATTCCACTAATTTCATGGAGTATAGAAGTCAAAACTTTAACCAACCGAGTATAATAAGGAATGGAATAACAAAAGAAATCACCAGCATGCATGCGATAGACCGCACAGCAAAAGTTATTCAATGTAATAATAAATAACGGAATCAGTCCCGTAGTAAACGCATGCATGTGATATATCCAATGTAATAATAAAGAGCGGAACCAGTCCTCCCAGTAAACGCATGCATGTGATATATTCAATAGAATAATAAAGACGGAACCAAAGTTGCTAGTAAAACGCATGTAAAGGATATTCCAATGAGAATAATAAAGATTTTAACCGTGTCCGGCGTAGAACGCATGCATACGTGATGTTCCAAATGAATGATAAAGAATGGAACAATGTAAGAATTTCACCAAGTATAGGTAACCCATGATACAAAAGTTATTCCAATGAATAATAAAGGATGGAATAATGTAAGTTCTCTTCATGGATAAGAAAGAAATAATATTCCCTACCTTTAGAAAAAACTGGATAATCGGAATAGTGAGGTAGCAGACTTCTTTCTTCTCTATAATTTCTTTCTATAATAATCGCTTCTAAATCTTTTGTGAATTGGTGAGAAATGAAGGAAGAATGAGCTTCTATTTATAGAAAAATATAATTTCGATAATTACATCGCTTGGGGCTCGAAAAAATTTCAAGACAATACCTCCAACTTTTTCTTTATTTTTAATTTAGTCATGGAAGTATTATCAAACTTGCACCACCTCCCCTAATAGTAAATAATGTGATTCAATAGTAAATTATGTGAATCAATAGTTCTAGACATGTAAAAATATGAATTACAGTATAGTACCTCCATCTATACCTCTATTTTTAACTTAGTCATGCAAGTATAATCAATATTGCACCAACTCCCCTAATAGTAACAAGAATGTGAAACAATAGTATACACATGTGAACAAATAGTTATAATCATGTGAAATAATAGCAATCAATTGCTCATTTATCCGGTTAAATACTAGATTTGTCAATATAACCTCCAGACATTAATTATTATCGAAATAATTGTCGATTTTTACTAACAAAAATAATTCCAACACAATGAAATCATTTTTATCAAAAATATAAATTTTGAAATTTCAAAGTTTGATTTTTTTCCCAAAAAGTCAACTGTTGACTTTTCTGACCAAATAGTGAATTCAAAAAATTTTGTGTTTATAGACTATTTTACTAATTTTATCGTTCCTGGACTCAAATATCACGCCTCAAAGTCTCCAAATTCAACTCCTAACACAACTTCAATTTTAATAACATTCATCATTAATATTATAACTCATAATATTTATCAACCAGTCGCTCCTGCGAAAGAGGGGGCTTTCCAATAAGATTTCTCCCTATCAGCGCCGCAATTGTGTGACCAAACCTCTCCTCGACGTAACTTCTGAATATTGTAAATATTGCAATTTAATAATATGAATAACTTTGTCGCCTCAATTATTGATTTAGTAAAATAACATATTATGCAGACGATACTACGACAATAATCGAATCAATAATATGAGAGATATGATGCAGCAATTACTGTAACAATAATTGAGTATAACTGAATGACTTCTCACGTAAGCATCAATAATCAATACCGTGCTGCTACTCTTATGCACCACGCCAGACATCGTACTTTTATTACCTCGATAGTTCAACAGCTTAATCGGTAAAAATTCCGTCCGTTATTTTCATAAAGTATTTTAGTCGCTTTCAATCCGACAATAATTCCGCTGTGGGGGTCCACCAATGATTGTGCCAGTTATCTGAATATTCCTCGTTAAAACGAATATTCTCCGGCCAATCGAATATTATATAACAACTTGCGTACTTTGCAAAATTTATAAATATTACCCACAACTATAACATTATATCAAATCCACACCATAATATTCAAAAATATATTTCGAGAAAATTTAATCTTTATTCAAAAAGTTGGGGTCTTACATGTGTTGTCGTATTTTTCACGATAATTTTAATAATGAAGTTGTAATTATTTATGTACCATGTATTTGGCGACTCAGAATGGGCGATGTATACCTATTTTGGGGGTGTCACAAAATCGCTTGTGATTGATGTGGTGCGATTTCAATTGATGCGATTTCGGTTTCAAAACCAATTGAAACAACAAAAAAGCCTAAGCCTTCAATAGAATTTAACACAAAACTCACATCGAGCAATTAACTTAGTGACAGAGTCGGCAATGGAAATTATATCAAGCATAGAAACAAAGTTCCTTCTGTCAAACATGTCAAATTCACCATCAAATCATAGAACAGTGAGACATAAAATAATTTTAGTTTATAATAAAGGAATGATGATTTATAATTAAAACATACGCTATATAAAACAACGGAGACCTAAAACATACGTTATATTCGATAACAAGTAATAAGGTTTATCTAGTTCCCCAAAAATTAATAACAAGTAAGAAGATTTATCTAGTTCCCCAAAAATTAAAAGTATATACTAGAGATAGAATAAAATCATAACTGTACTGAATTTGAAAAATAATTTATTAGACTATTACTACTATTGCATAGACCTTAACCAATGCATTAAGTGCTCGAGCTAACGAATTTGGCCCCTCACCTATAAGCCCCTCACCTATAAGCCCCTCCAGTAACGCATCAAACAAATCCGAAATTTCAAAACTCAAATGCTTAATTTTTGACTCTATAACCTCTAACTATCTTTTTTCAATTGGTAAAAAAATGACAATACAAGACTGAAGTTTTCTCTGAACGTGTTTAAGTGAAAAGTAACTTTAGAATTTACTAGAGATAATACATACATACACGCACTTGGTGCGGTTTGGATTTTATGCGTGCGATTTTGGCTAGTAACCAAACCAGAACAGTAAATTTGGTTATTCAACTCGCCTAAAACTGCCACATGTGCCGGAACCGTTGGTGCGATTTTAATTGGTGCGGTTCTTACGATTTTTAGTACAGTTTTGATTTTAATTTGGTTACTTGTTCAGCCCTAGATGTTGATTCATTAATGTCAATTTTTTATTTCTTAATGTTTTTCTAGTCGGACCTATACGTAGAGTCGTAGACGTAATGATTCCTTATTTGATACTCCATAGTCATTCTCCTCTTAAGGTCCACATTTTTGTACTAATAATAATGCTATAATGACAATTGACAAAGCATAATTAAAAAAATTGATGTATTAAATTAATTAATTAATATTTTCAGATGAACTAGATGATTATAAATAATTATACATCATTATATATATATATATATATATATATATATATATATATATATTTTTGGGCCTCCTCACACCTAGTAACATATTTTCTCAAATAAAAGATACCATATATACAGAAAATAGAAAATAAAAGTTAGAAACATAATTAGATATAAATATTATATAAATACTAATTTAGTAATTTATCCACAAAACTCTATTTTAGAGACGTCCATATTTCAAAATTTAAGAATAATTATCCGTGTATTAACTAATTTATTTCTCTCTTCACCTCTATTTTTTTTAAAATTTATCAAAGCTATATTTAAAACATAGTTTACGAGATGGAGATAGTAATTTAATACAATCTCAATCATAAGTAAAAGAAAACAAATTGATTAATATTTCCACACAAGAAAAAAAAAAAACCCAAATTAGAGGAAATAAAATAAATATATTTTACAAATATCCCTTTAATTATGATTCAGACCCTATATATATATATATATATATATATATATATATATATATATATATATATTAGTAGATTAGAAATGTAAATTGGGAATAAGTCAACAAAAGATAACATTTTCTGTCCAATGCATGTACAAAATAATGGAGTAAAACTATAGAGTAAAAGTCCATGAAGCTTTTGAAAAGAACAATAGTTTTAAAAAATAATAACATATATAAGAACCCAACACTATTTTAACTTTCTTACAAAATTATTTTCCTCAAAAGTGTAAGGGTCCGTTTGGTAACTGTTTTTGCTTTTAAATTTTTGTTTTTACTTTTTTTTTTTTGAAATCAGAACCAAAAAATAGTGTATGGTAATTGTTTATGCTTTGAAAAAATTGGAAGCAAAATCAATTTGGCAGCAAAAACTTGGAAACACAAAAATTGTTTCTTCAATTTTGACAAATGGCAACACAAGGAGCTATTTTAACTCTAATGAGATCCAGATAAAGTTCAAACTTTACCTCTTCATAAAATAAAATAAACACTTAAATATAATTATCAAACAACTATGTCTGATTTCTGTTTAAAAACAGTTACCAAACGAAACCTAAACTTTCTTACAAAATCACTTTCCTCAACACTTATGCTGAGTTTGGATTGAAAGAATAAAATGATCATCAAATACGTTATTTCTATTTCATTTTCTCCTCAATTCTATTCCCTCAATTCCAACGTAGCATAAAGTTTCAAGAGTTACGTCGATATTGTACATACCAGATGTATTACGGACTGATTCCTTCAATTAAAACGCACCAGAAGTATCAATGTGAGTTGCTAATTTTCAATTATGTGGTTTGCTTTGCTTATAGCTTGAGTATTTTAAATATAAGCTTCCTTCAATTCTCTTGACACCAAATTTTGACCTTATTAAGTCCTTTAATTGACCCTACTTAAGGAAAACATTGCCACCATCAAGCAAATAATGCTATACGTACGAAGAACAAACCCTCTTTTCCTTGTCCAAGTTCTAGTACTTGTCTGCACATGCAAGGTATATTTCCAAGGTGAAGTATATGATCAAGGGCCAAAAGGTAAAAGCTCCTGCTACTGCTACAACTTGGTTGGTGTAGGGGAAGATCATTGAAATTACAAGTGTTGTTGCAACATAAGCCGTTGGCAAGCAAAGCCTCAAAAGATTTAATCTAAAAGCCAGAAACCATGGAAGTTTCAAACTAATACTCCACCTGAAAACATAAGGCAAGCAAAAGAAAAGTCATACCGCTTCTTGTAATCAAAATGTGTAGAACAAGTCGAGGATATGTGGCTTGTATTTGGATCCAGACAGTTTGAAATAAACAGTCTATTTGGACAGTTTATAGAAACAAGTTGCATCGATACATTTAAGATCCTTTGTTATAATACAAGTATATGTAATTTTACCCTTACATTTGTACCTGATATATCCTCCTACCAAAACGGAGAACAATGCAAGCATTGGCAAAGCCAATAAGCCAGTACTATGGCTCATAGAATCCAAATCCACTTGGGTCTTAGGAGGTTCCCTGGAGTAGAATTCCCAAAGGCCGTATACCCAAATCCTCCACAGGAGAGGTATAAAAATGTTTCAAGACTAGTTGCCGTAATAGAGGCCTTCTTCATGGTGACTTTTTCTTGTGGAGGCGATCTCAAAGTATCCTTCACAATTTCAGCTTCAATTATGTTCAACCTTGGACTATTCACTTTTTTCTAAAGTACCCGTATCCAACACTTGACAATCAGATAAGTGGACACTTTATTTCCATGTCAGGCTCTTCAGGTAACTTTGGTTCAACCAAACAACCAACATGTTTTTTTAAAGTTAATTTGTTTTGAAAAAATGTATGCAGATCTGTCATGACGCCAATAGAACATAAATTGAAAAAAAAAATCTCTCAACATACCTATCACTTTTGCCAAGCCAAGTGCAGATCCAACAATAGAATATGTGAAGGACATGATAGCAGCAACAACAGAGATCCACTTGCTGATTTCAGATGTAATGACGTAGACAACTCCAAATTTATTCGAACCAATATATCACACAACTGAGCATTCCCCTTCCCTGAAATTCGATGTGCAATTTTGAGATTATAGAATTTTTTTGACAAGTAATAATTGAATTATCAAATGTAGTGGCTGAAGAGCATTTGTCATGTTAGCCTGCAAATATCATTGCGGTATGAATTTCTCAATGACCCGCTTCCCTTTTCTTTTTCTTTTTCTTTTTCGCTGCGCAGGGACGAATGTACGATTTAATCTTTGGGTGGGTGGGTGGGTGGGTGGGTGGGGAAAAAGGGTACTCGGGAAGAATGCATTGATATGCACCGTAATTGATGTAAGCTCGTCGAACTTCATCACACCACAATATTTCCATATTTCGATACGTTTTTCAGGATTACGCTCCAAATAATTAATATCTCATTCTTTACCTTCAATTCTTGGTGATTTTAGATAACGTTGTTCTTGTTCAGGGGTAGACAGAGATGCTTGAACATTAGGCTCAGGGGTAAGCAGAGATGTGTCAACATGATTTGATTGCTTTCTCTTGAAAAATGAATCAATAGTATGTGATTTTTCCATGATTCTAAAACAAAAAATAAAAAATACAATTAACTACACTACAAAAATGAATTAATCAATATTATTGGACCATTCATTAAACCTTTTAATAATAAAATTTTCATATATTTGCAATTAAATAAGTAATGGTTTTAGTTTGTTACTGAAAAATAAATTGAATATGCAATTGGAATTAACATATACAATTAATATTATGATCACCCATTAACATTTTAAAAATTAAAATATCAAATTTCATAAAATAAACAAAGATTAAAAAAAATAACATCCCGGAAATGAACATAAGAGGATCGGGATTCTAGGAGAGGCAGCCCAGACACCAGGCAGTTGATCTTAGCTAAAAAGGTTTAGGAGAACGAGGATGTCGCCGAAACCTTTCGTCTTCAACGAAGGGAGTTGGATGCACAGTTGACATTATTGAATGGAGAGGAGGTTTCTTCTACCCATAATCTTTGTCGGAAGGATCGTCCAAGAACAGAGGACGCATCGATCAGACGGTTCTCGGCAAGAAATGAGCATGCGCCGAAGCCGCTCTCGGGAGAGGAGCAGGCATAGAAGGCCCTCTCTTGTGAAGGAAGCAGCGAAGGCAGAGGAAGGACCGAACGGAGAAGGCAAGAAGCCTCTACAGAACCTAGAGATCGGGATAGGCGAGAGTCATCCTCTAAACAAGACCGAGGCACTTGCCCGGAGGCTTGCAAAGCTGGAGAAGAGCTAGCGGCCCCCAATTAGGAGACTCTGATTGACCCAACGTCACCATTCTCTCTAGAGATAGATCAGGTTTGGGTCGATCCGAACAAAAAAGTCACACACATGGAGAGTTATGATGTTACAGGAGATCCGTATAAGCATAGTTAGGTATATGACCGGCTGGTTGATGAAGTACTATAAATATTTTGACGCGTTCAAGTGTTAGATGTTTATTACGACCTTAAGGAAGGAGGCTCGGTAGTTGATGAAGTCGCTAAAGTCGAACTCAATCTCATAATGAAAGAAGCTATGTGACCAGTTCCATAGCCGCTTCGAGAGTAACAAAAGGGGGGGGGGGCAATGTTAGGGGCATGATTATTTGGGCCCATATGATTTGGTAGACGATGGTCCACGTGGAGGAAGTTTCTCCATGTAGGAACCTGTTTGGGTAATCAGAGAACTTTAAGGAATTCAATATTCCTAATTATATTTAGTTTATAACTCCTAAGGAAAGTATTAGGATAGAATCCGACTTCATTTCTTTAAGAAGATTTAGTTCAATCCCATTAAATAATTTGACCTAATGAAGAATCCTATTTTTATATGGGAAAATGCATGTAGAGGAGGTGGATAACTATAAATACAACTATACTCTAATTCTCATGTACACGCAATTCATTATTATTTTTCAGCAATAAATACCTCACCATTGTTAAACCTTGTTCAGCCTGTAGTTATTTTCATACCGAAGCTATCCCTCGGTGGCTCAAGCCGTCAAACTCTACGTGTGATCTCGTTTTTGTGTAAGATTGGACGTGCTTTTTGTGATTGTGACGCGTGGAGGCGTTAACAGAGCTAATTAGGTATGCTTATATATAAATGTATATTGGGTATATTGTATTACTTGGGAAATGCTTATGAGTTTACAAATATGAGCATTTTATGGTATAAATGTTAGAATATTTTATTTCCTTATGTGGCCTCTACTATTTATATAATTATTGGGCTTACATATTGTATTAATTTAATCACTTTATTTATGGGTTTGGTAATTAATTATGTAGCCTATAAATAATATTCCTAATAGTATTTGGCATAATGGGCCCTAGGGTTTCATAATCTTGATGGACGATTTTGACCCTTAGCTATTATATAAATAAAACAGCTTAGGTTTTGGGTCCAAATACGTCTCAAGAATTTTTATATACACACCTATACATCCATCCTAAGATTGAGAGAGACAAGCGGAAGCGTGATACATACAAGATGGTTTCTCTCAATTCATATAAGTACTTATTATTATGATTATTGATTATATTTATTCTATGCAATAACACGTTCATGAATAATTATGTTCAACATCTGGTATCAAAGCATGGTTACGTTATTGTATAAAAAAATTAATTATATATGATGTTATGCTATAATTTTTAATTCCGCATAATCTCTTTATTGGTATAATATAGAATTATTCTATATGTTAAGGAATTTCCGAAAATAATTTTTCCAAAAAGTGACATGTTCAGTATATGTGGAAAAGCAATTCATAGGCATGCATAACCCAACAACTAAATCTCCCACCTAGTACGATTTTTTTTTTTTTTTAACGATGCACGTCCCTACCCATTGGAGTTCCTTATTGTTAAGTAAAAATTAATTGGTTGCTTTCTTGTTACTGTTCCTGCTCTTTATGTCAACCTGTTACACTCATGTCCCACCTGTTTGACTTTACAAGTTTAGATTATAATGGGAATGGGAAGGCTTTGGTCTCTCTATTCTGCCCAAGGGTAGAGAATGTACACATCATATATATGGCAAACAGTATGTGAACCAAATTAATAAAATACAACTTTATAATGGAAAGGAATTGATTACCTTCAGTATTCCAGATCAAAGCTTTATTTAAGCTTAATAGACAGAGATTGCATGTGCGCAGATGAACGTCATGGTCATGAATATTAAAATAATATATATTAAATTTATTATTTATTATGTTTGAATAATATTATGATGCCCTCATGTATTCATGTTAAAATTAACGTGATTATTTTATAATTAATTCATATTCATAATTATATATTTTAATTTAAAACTTTGAACATGATGTGATATATTATTAGGGCTTTTAAGTTGTTACATGTAAATTTTAAATAATGTTAATTTTCAAACTTGATTAATATGTTGTTTAAAGAAAATTGAGTTTGATTATAATAATTTACATGTATGTGTGACTCTTTTATTGTTAAAATTAATAATCAACCCAACGGAGGGTTATTAATTGAAACAATTAAAGATTAAGAAAAGTCACATAATGTTACATTTAATAAATGAATATTTTAATTTTACCCAACGGAAAATTAGAATTAGAATTTTTTAAATGAAATTTTATTGCATAAGTAACATGTTTATTTCGTTTTCTGCCCAACGGTGATGCGTGGATAAATATGTTGTGCATTATTTTATGGGGATGTTATTAGTATATTATTAATTGGACCAACGAAAAATTAATAATTATGCACCAACATCTCATTAAAATCTATTTTTTAGGTATTGTAAATAGATTTTATGTAACTAACTGCTTGCCCTACAGTTGGTTTTTATTATGATTAATTATTATTTATTGTTGTACATTGTGGATTTCTTTTTATTTTTTGTAAGCGTGTTTATGAGCTTGATTATGTTTTGACATTGACTCCAACTAGTATTTCTGGGTATCTCTCTGGAATTGAAATCTTTAATGAAACATATTTTACTGCTAGAAAAGTGTAAGTGAAAATTATTCTCGGCACTATAGTTTTGGACTATGCACTACGAGTGGATCATTTTGGTCCACTTATAACTACTAGCTCAACTCAATTGAGCAAAAGGTTATTTATGAAGGTGGGAGCGATCCAACTGCATGTCCCTTATGATTATGAAAAAAAAAACTCTATCACGACCGTCATTCGAGGAGTCATTCCTGACTTTGAGAATGCTAAAGAGTACTTAACTTCAATCGAGTAACAATTTAAGGGTTCTTCTAAAACTCATGCAAGTACCCTTATTTTGAAAATGCTTATTAGCAGGTATGATGGGGTTAGCGGGGTGCGCGAGCATATTATGATGCTGAACAACATGGCTTTTAAATTAAAGATAAAGAAAGGCTTAAGGTTGAAAAACCTAATGTTGCTCATTTGACTACCATTGGATCCTATAAGAAGAAGGCTTATAAAAATGGCAAAGATTTTAAGAATAAGGATAAACCAATTTCTACTAAAACAAATAAGGCAAATTATTCAGGTAACAACTCTGAGACATGTCCTAAATGTCACTTCTGTAAGAAGAAATGACATATTCAAAAAGAATCTCCTAAATTAAGAGAATGACTTGAGAAGAAAAGTATATCGTCCTTCAATTATGTAACTTATGAATCCTTTCAAATTAATGTTCATTCTAATACATGGTGGCTTAACACTGGTGTTATGGTTCACATTACTAATTCATTGCATGATTTTTTTTTCAAAGAAGACACTCAAAAAAGGGAAAAGAACCATTAAAGTTGGCAATGGAGAGTCTATACAAGTTGAAGCTGTAGGAACTCTTCCTTTAGTTTTGGAGAGTGGTTTCATCTTGTATTTATATGATACACTTTATGTTCCCAGTATGACACGAAATTTAATTTCTGTATCTAAACTTGACGTTGATGGATTTTCATTTAAGTTTGGGAATAATAAAATAACTATTTATCATTACTCTCATGTTATTGGTTCTGGCTCTTTAGAGGGAAACCACTATAAAATAAATTTGGATAATGTCTTTGCTAAATCTTTGTTAACAATGAATGTGACAGAAACTACCTCTAAAAGTGGAAATAAGAAAAAACTGAATAATGAGAATTCTTCAAAATTGTGGCATCAACGCTTAGGCCATATTTCAAAAGACAGAATGCAACGTCTTATAAAGGATGGAATTCTTCATTCACTAGATTTTTCTGATCTTGACCATTGTATTGAATGTATAAAAGGAAAATTTGTGAAAGGTAATAAGAAAGGAGCAACAAGAAGTAGTGCACTTCTTGAGGTGATTCACACTAATATATGTGGACCATTTTCTCCAGGAATTGGTGGACATAAATCTTTCATTACGTTCATTGATGACTATTCTCATTATACTTATGTGTACCCTTATGGATATGGTACGTAGTATGTTATGCTATTCTAGCTTACCTGTGTTTTTGTGGACTGAGGCATTAAAGACAACTGTTCATATTTTAAACCGGGTTCCTAGCAAATCTGTCCCTAACACTCCTTATGAAATTTGGACAGGTAGGAAACCTAGTTTAAAATACTTACGGGTGTAGGGCTGTCCAGTCGAGGCTAAGATTTTTAATCCACAAATAAAGAAACTTGACTCTAAAACCATTAGTTGCCATTTCATTAGATATCCTGAGAGATCTAAGGGTTTTTGATTTTACTGTACCTCGCATACCACTAGAATTGTTGATGTAAGACCCCAAAATTTATGAAATAAAAGTATTCAATTTTTCTTATAATTACTATTTAGTAAATGGTTAAATTGATAAAAGTTAAAGTTAAGGGTGATATATGAATTTTTTTTCAAAATACACAAGTGGTTATAAAATATTCATTGTTGTCGGGAAATATTCGTTTGGTCGTGGAATATTCTTTCTGTCGGAGAATATTAAATGCGACCCAATGCAGACCATTTGTGGGCCCATAATGAGAATAAGCTGCCGGATGAAGAAAAACGACAAAATTAAGTTTTTATAAATAACGGTAATAATCGTTCACTGTTAACACTTGTTGAAATACCCGGTGGTTAAAATATCTGATGTCTGCGTGTTTGCACAAAGTTGCACACGGTTTTACATATTTTTTGAATTATTGATCCTTACATGAAGGCACTACTCGAATAATTGTTACGATAATTATTGTTCAATATTTTATTTTATTGATTCTATAATTCTTTGCGTTGATATTTTATATTATTGTTGTTTCAATAATTATCAACACATGATATTTCTCATTATCGGATCAATAATTCATATTATTTGAATAATATTATTAGATAGCATTATTGGCAATGTCTAGAAAGTTACATCGAGGAGAGGTTTGGTCACCTAATTGCGGCGCCCGATGAGAGAAATTCTTATTGGAAAACCCCTCTTTCTGTGGACCGGCTTTGGTTGTCATTATTGTGATTACGTAATATTATTTGTGAATAATTAATTATTGATTTATATGATAAGGAAATATTTATTTGATGTGGATATAAATGATGGATTTATTTATGTGGTTATAAATGAAGGAATTAATGTTGAGGTATTTTATCAATATTTTTGTTGGAATGAAGGTATTAAAAATTAAACCAGTGTTTTTGAGATATATTACGTGAGTTATAATTTTTAATCCGACCGTTGGATCGTTGTAATTTTTGAATATGTTATACATATATAAGTTGAGTATATGTCCACAAATTTTGAACCGTTAAAAATGAACGTATGATTTGTTATGAATTTTAAGAGGTGAATGATTCAGAAATTGTTGAAGTATCCGAATTTAGCATTTTGGTGGAAAATTCTAGAATTGAGGGGGCCCCACTTGTGGTTGGTGAAGAAATGTGCTGAATTTTATTTCAAATGTGGTGGGTGGAAATAGTAGCAGGTAAATCCATCAGGTTGCAGGTCAAGTCTGCTAAAATTTTCCTATAAATAGAGGGCTAAGTTAGAATTGAAAATCACACCAGAAACATAAGCTTTCTCTCTTTCTCTCTCTAGATTATTGAGTGTATTTTGTGAGTATTTAGATACTTGGTGAGTTGATATTCATCATTGTAAGTTTCCTTCAGCGTCATATCCGATATCCAGTCAGAAGTGCTGCTATTTTGAGGTAAGGAATTTTAAGGGATTGTAAGGGATTGTAAGGAATGTCATTTTCTTCATAATGATGTTATTCTTTCAATATCATTATACTGCAATATTGTTATGGATTTTATTATGGAATTTCTACCTTTTTGTGTCGGGGTTTCTTATGCACGATATATAGTCTTATTCACGTATACTGATCTTATTCACGATATCTATTACCTTATTTATGTATGTGGCACTATTTATATATATGATATTATTTACGTATACGGTACTATGTACAAATACGGAGTACTATTCATGAGTTACTATCATGAGTTACTATTCACGAGTTACTATTTATGAGTTACTATTCACGAGTTACTATTCATGAGTTATTATTCACGAGTTACTATTCACGAGTTACTATTCACGGGTACTATTCACAATAAAATTAGTTTCTTTTTCTGACCAAATTATCGTTGATTTATGAATCTTACTCTTGAAATTAAATCCATGTTTTGATGTTATTGTTTTTATTATCATATATAACATTTTTATAATCTTGGTAAAGAAATTTGTCTTTGACTTGAGTGTAAAGATGGGTAGATTATTGGTATAATCATGACTATGGGTTCTCTTTGGCCAGTAGTGCAAAGATGAATTGTTACTAGTATGATCATGACCATTGAATTTACAATTGAATATTTTTAGCTTAAATGCAAAGGTGAATTGATCAACATGGTTATAATTATGGTTTATATAGATTTTGAAATGATTATATATTTATTTGAGATATGAATATCATTAGCTTTGTAGTCTGAAAAGATGATCTGTTGTTGAATATCTTTGGCCCGTAGTGCAAAGATGATCATTGTTGAATATCTTTGGCACTGTAGTGCAAAAGATGAATCTGTTGACGAATATCTTTGGCCCGTAGTGCAAAGATAAATTTATTAGTATGATTATGAGCAGGAATGATTTGGTATAACCATGATCTTTGATGTTTGAGTAAAGACAAGTGATGAAAATTATCTTAAATCTTGGATGCGAAGAGAATTTAGAATTACAATTATGATTATGAGTTATTCATATAATTGTGGAAAGGAAATGTTGATTGATATTACAGGGATAAAATATTATTGGTGGACTTTTAACATGGAGAATATAATAGGCTGTATTGTCTATTTGACTCTTCTAATGGATTGCTTCGTTCATTATGAACTATGGTTGAAATTTTATCATCTACCATATGTTCTAAATCTACGATTTGTTATTGATGAAGGCTATTGATAATTTAATTATCTTTAGTCATGATATTCTTTCTTGAGCTAGTTGTGCTCACCCCCTTTTGCTTCACAATTTCTTTCGGGTAATAAAAGTGTAGGTTTGAGTCGAGCGGGGTAACAAGGAATAGAACGGTGGTCTCTAGTTGTGGAGTTCTTCTAAATAGTATAGACAAGTGTGTTGTATACATCTTTTAGTAGTTATATTTGGTGAATCATATAGGGAGGCGAACCCAACGTTGGAAGGGTGTTTTGCCACTATCATACAAGATGTCTAATGACATACAACCTCGTGTCATCATAAGAGACGAGGTTATGCTCATCCACTTCTTGAGTATATTTACTGAGCACTACCTATATAATCTTGGTGTTTGTTTGAAGTATAATTCTCAATTTGAGGCAGTGGAGATAATGATAAGTCGAGAAGACTCACCATTGGGAAGAATATGATAGTAATCTTCTCGTTTTTCTTTGGGGTCTATTAGGTCAACCAAGGATAATTACGTGGCCATATGATATCTATCATAACCTAGAAGCATGGCCTCCCATGTACGAAGGTTTCCTTGAGCACTTCCCAAAGATTCTAATTTCTAAAACAGTTTTTGACTATACATTTATGTAAGGTGTCATTGTGACGTGTTATCCAAGGTTGGGATGAAAGTCACAGTTGGTATATATATATTTGTATCCAAACTCACAGTATATGTGTTGTTGTATTTTGCACGACAATTGTTGTAATAAAGTTGTAGTTATTTTCTGTACCATGTATTTGGCGACTCAGAATGGGTTGGATGGAATGAACCTATTTTGGGGTCGTCACAGTTGAGGCTAGGCATGCTGAGTTTTTAGAGAATGATGATTTAAGTGGGAGTGGTGAGCCTAGAAAAATTTATCTTGAAGAAAACAGGTTTTATGTTTTTAATCATGTAATTCAAGAGGGTGAGGCACAACAACCTCTTATTGAGGCGAATGATGCCCCCGATATAGTTGAGCCACCACCTAATGTTGAACCTCACATTATTGAAAATCATATTCCTAAAATTGTACAGCCTTTACGTAGGTCAGAAAGACCTAGAAAGCCTATTAATTTTGATGATTTTATAACCTATCTTAATGAGATTGACTATGATTCAAGTAAGATTAATGATTCTATCTCCTATAAAGATGCCATTACGAGTGGTCAATCAACTCAATGGCTTGAAGCCATGAATGATGAGTTGAAATCAATGGAGCTTAATAACGTTTGAGATCTTGAATGATTACCAAAAGGTTTTAAACCTGTTGGTTGCAAGTGGGTCTATAAGACCAAATTAGATCCTAAAGGGAATGTTGAAAGGTATAAAGCTCAATTGGTCGCTAAGGGTTTCACTCAAAAGGAGGGTGTGGATTATAATGAAATTTTCTCTCCAGTATCTAGGAAAGATTCATTTACAATAGTCATGACTTTAGCAGCTCATTATGATTTAGAGTTACATCAGATGGATGTTAAAACTGCATTGCTTAATGGTAACTTGTATGAGAATGTCTATATGGCACAACCAGATGGTTTTTGGTTAAAGACAAGGAACATATGGTATGTAGACTTAAGATGTCCATATATGGGTTAAAACAGGCTTCTCGACGATGGTATCTTAAGTTTTATGAGGTAATCATTAATTTTGATTTTAAGAAAAAAATATAGTGGATCAATGCATATACTTGAAGGTCAGTGGGAGTAAATTTGTTATTCTTATTTTGTATGTTGATGATATACTACTTGCAAATAATTACTTAGACATGTTGCATGAGACCAAACGTTTTCCTTTTGAAAATTTTGATATGAAGGATCTCGGTGAAACCTCTTATGTTATAGGTATTGAAATTCATCGAGATAAGTCTCGTGGGATATTAGAATTGTCCCAAAGAGCTTATATTGACAAAGTTCTTAACAAATACAACATGCAAAATTGCTCCCCTACTGTCGCCCCTGTTGTTAAGGATGACAAATTTGGCTCATATCAATGTCCTAAGAATACACCTGAACGTGATCAAATGAATCTTATTCCCTATACTTCTGTGGTTGGGAGTCTTATGTACGTTACTTACAGGGTACTAAGGATATTATGCTTACATTTAGAAAAATAGATAACCTTGAAGTTGTTGGTTATTTTGATTCTGATTTTGCTAAGTGTAAAGACGAAAAGAAATCTACATCAGGGTACATCTTTATGCTTTCAAGAGGCCCTATTTCGTGGAGAACTCATAAGCAAGAATTAACTACCACTTCCACGATGATGGCAGAATATGTGGCTTGTTATCATGCTACTTGTTACGCCATATTAGTAAGGAATCTTATTTCAGGACTTAAGGTTGTAGATTCTATTTCAAGGCCATTGAAAGTATTTTGTGATAATAATTTCAACATTAGTTTTCCAACAAAGACCATTTCGAGTGGTGCTGGACTATACCTCGACACTAAGTACTTATTTGTCAGGGAAAGAGTTGAAGATCAAAACGTTGTCATTAAGTATATTAGTACGCATGATATGTTAGCGGATCTACTTACGAAGGCTTACCACCCAAGCTCTTTTTAGAGCATGTTGCCAGCATGGGTTTAACTGATAGTCTTAATTAGTAAGTTATTTTGAGTAAGACAACAATTTTGAGCTCGTTGTTTTGAACTTCACATTATGTTTATGGTTTGCTATTCTCTTTATTGTGCACACTTGAGAACTTGTGATCAAACGGTACGGTTATGTTTTGGACCATATGAATGAGTTTAATCAATTACCACTTATGTAAACTCTATTCATACTTGTTATGCTTAATGTTAATCTTTGTTTTAATAAAAGTACTAATTGTGTAACTAATGGGGATCTTGTGTTAATAGTGACACAAAGATTGTATTAATTCGCATTAGTATTTTTATTTGAACAAGATGTAGATATTAAATTAATACTTGACCAAATTAATGATTGTAAGCGTTATGTTTTATATATAAATAGTATTTCGGTCAAGTGGAAGAATGTTAGAATATTTTATTTCTTTATGTGGCCTCTACTATTTATGTAATTATTGGGCTTACATATTGTATTAATTTAATCACTTTATTTATGGGTTTGGTAATTAATTATGTGGCCTATAAATAATATTCCTAATAGTATTTGGCATAATGGACCCTAGGGTTTCATAATCTTGATGGACGATTTTGACCCTTAGTTGTTATATAAATAAAACAGTTAGGGTTTGGTCCCAGTTGTCGTCTCAAGAATTTTTATATACACACCTATACATTCATCTTAAGATTGAGAGAGACAATTGAAGACATTCATCCTTAAGCGCAGCGGAAGCGTGATACATACAAGATGGTTTCTCTCAATTCATGTAAGTACTTATTATTATGATTATTGATTATATTTATTTTATGCAATAACACGTTCCTGAATAATTATGTTCAACAATAAAATCATGCTTAATTAAGGAAGATAAAAATATCTTGGCCAAAAAGAAATTATCCTTCTTATCTTTTTTGTTCACTTCAATAAGACGGCATGCATGAAAAGACTAGTCTTTAAATTTGAAATTTACAACTACTAGTTACTTCAACAATTTGGTAATTGTGATTATTCATTGTTGTTGCCAACTTTCTATAAAAAACTTGTGACATTAAAATGGGACCAAGGGAGACCCAATTTATATAATTGTTTAAGAGTGCAGATGAAGTACCTAAAGTTTGAACTTACAATATACTTGCACCAAATAACTTGAAACCAAACAAATCTCCTCTTTCTATTCCCTTTACTAATTCAGAGCATCACTAGGTGTAAGGGTGGTGTAAGGGTGTAAACGAACCGAGTCGAGCCGAGTATTAAGTTGTTCAGATTTGGTTCATAAAATTTATCGAATATAAAATAAAGTTTGATTGAGGCTCATTTAAACTCTCGAATGGAAAGCACGATTTCGAATCGAATCCAATAAGTTTGAACTTTTTGAACGAATATGATCCGAGTATCAATAGAAAATTATAATTTGAGGAGATTCGAGTAATTTATCGGACTTTAAAATTTGCTCATATTTGACTCATTTATATTTTAAATCATTTCGAATCGAACTTTTTTAGTCAAGTCGATGAATGAATCGAGCTCGAATCGCTTTCGCTTTCATTTTACATGCCTTTAACTAGGTGCATGCATCTTTGGTTACACAGCATTTGGAACATCCAAACAACATTTTGTTCGTCTAAAGCAGCTTGTTTAACTCATAAACACAATATTTGTGGCTCAAACATAATGCATCAAAGGTGATGTTGTCCATTTGCAGGTCCAAATACACCAAACACTACCACTAGTGACCGAACAAACCTAAAGAGAAAATTTATCAGCTTGTTCTTGCTCGAATGAGTCCTTCAATGGACCCAATTAAAGCTACTATTGTGACAAGCAAGCAAACCGTGCTAAAAGTTTGAAGAACAACCCACTTTCTAGTCCAAGCCCCAATCTTTTTCTGCACAAAATACAACTCAACTGGGAAATATACAGCCATAGGCCAAAGGTTCAAGGCCCCCAATACTCCCAAAATTTCATTGAAATATGGAAACACCATTCCAAGACCAGTTGTTGTTGCAACGTATGCAGTTCGAAAGCACAGCCTGAAGAGATTCAAATGAAAAGCCGGCAGCAAAAATGGGAATTTACAGGCATAAAATGTAGTCATAAATTTATTATCTGGGAACTTCTCAGTGAACCATCTTTCTGCAAATGCAAATACTGGTTGACTATATACCTAACAAAAAAAATTATTAGCTGTGTTTTAGTTAGTTTTGTGAAAATGTGAATCAAACAGAGAGTTTGTAATGAAGTTGCAAATAAATAGAAAAGTTTATTGGTGTAATAATTTAGCTAACCTGATACCCTCCAATCAGATGTATAACAATGCAGACATTAGCAAAGTCAATAAGCCAAAAGGGTTCGTAGAATCCGAATCCGGTCAAGAGGTTCCCAGGTGTATCATTTCCAAAGGCTGCATAACCGAAGCATCCACAGCCGAGGTAGAAGAATGTTGTGATAAGAATGGCTGAAATTGAGGCCTTCTTCATGGTTTGGTTCTCCGGTGGAGGGGACTTCACAGTATCCTTCATTTTATGTAGTCATAATACACAATTTTAGAAAATTTATTCATTTTTAATATAAATTTTTTATTTTTCCGGATGCAAAATATTTAGAAAAATGCTAAGTAACTAGACAGAAGTTGTCTACTTTACCTAGACAAAACTTTAGAAGGCTGTATAGTACAATCCTGTAAAGCTTTGTCTGGGTAAACTAAACAATTTCTGTCTAATTACCTAGGATTACTCGAATATTTAAACTTTGGATTGCTCTGTAATGGTTTAAGACAGTAGAAGTATTCATGAAGAGAAAATAAACAATACCTGTATCTCTAGGAGAATTAGTGCATATGGATAGGCAAAAGCTATGTCACCAAGTGCCTGGAACATTAACCATAACTTCTCAGCTATGGTATCAGTTGGGACTCCTCTGATGGTACCCTTAATCTCCCTATTCTCTGTTAGTAAAAAAAAAGGGTCAGACTTACAAATATAAAAGGACAAAAGATGTTTTGTATCAACTATTAGTGGCAAGGGTTACAGTATTCTTTTCTTTCTTAGTTTCTAGTGGCCTTTAGAGAAACAATTTGGGTGTATTCGGTTTTTGGGTATGAGAGTTCTCTTTAAAAATTGTATTCTTCACACTTTGATATAGTGATATCTTCACAATAAGCATATTGGACCACTTCCTTACCTAAAATGTTAACTTATTAGGCTGAGGCTCTACCATACTTATCAACCCATCTACACTCTTGAATTTATACAATGTGGGATTCATGTGAAATATCCCAACACACATGGTCTTTTCTAATTCAGGTTTTCCATGTAAATTTTGTGTTCTTGTTTATAAGTTTTGATTGATTTCTTATTAATAGTCCAAAGAAGATTACAAAGATATATGGGAAAATGGAAATAGTTAAAGAAGAATTATCATACCAATTACTTGTGCAAAACCAAGAGCCAGCCCAATGAAAGAGTAAGAGAAGGACATAATTGCAGCAACAACAGACAACCAGGCCATGTTATGGAAATCAGGTATCTGAGACATAACAATCTGAATCCCTCCAAATACCAGCATATAAATGCTATCCCCATATTCACAAGGAGCCTTGTGCCCTTCTTTATGGTAACAATTTGATTTCTGAATTGCTCTACATCACATAATTGAAGCAAATAATCTTAATCAAATTCCTTAAAATCAAGTAGGCAAATTACGGAAATGATCCAATAGAAATTACCTCATACAGGTTGAAGTGGTAATCACATAAGCAACACCAGTTCCATACATGCTCACATACTGAAGTAAACCACATATCCATGTTTGTTTCCTTCCTGAATTATTATCACTAAAGCATATTAATAAGCATTCTTGTTATAACTTGAAGACTAGAGTCACTACACCAAGATTACCAGGTAACTCTAATTGCGCTGCGTTTTGCATACCAGGTCCTATCGTTCCGAATCATGATACGAGAACTAAGTTACCTTGTGTATTAACCACTAGTAGTGTTCTCTAACCAGATATCGTTCCGTGTACCCAGTCGATCAGCATTTCCTGGTAACCATGATCTTAGAATCTACTAAATGATTACCAAGATTAACTCTAACAGCATCCATGTAAGAAGGGTTCCGAACCCCAGTTACAGAATCAGGAGACCTGTAACAATCGGCTAGGAGGAACGAAGAAACATAGGTGACTACTGCAAAACACAGCAAGGCAACTGGACTTCCTATCCATCCTAACTGAGCTGTGCTCCATGCAAGAGACAGGACCCCGGATCCAATAACAGCAGTAATTATATGAGCTATGGTACTCCATATTGTTCCTGATATCAAAAAACAAAAACAAAAAAATTCAAAATTTAATTAGAAGAGTTGAAATGAAAATAACATAATATTGGTTCCAAGTGGAAGTTTTTTACCTGTTCTTATTTCGCGTCCGTCATCATCTGTGGGATGAATTTGATCCTCTGGTAAAAGACTGTGTTCTACTGCCATATCTGTCAGATTCTTGTTAGGCAAATGAAGTTTGCTGCCAGGGGAAGATCATGTAATGAAGAAATAAGCAATTCTAGCATACGTGGTCTAATCAAATTATTCCATGCTTTTAAAATTTGGAATTCTATTATAACTCCTTGTATCCCTGGAAATCTAACCAAATGCATTTGTCTGATTGCTTTCTTGCCGGCAGTGTAGTTAAAGGAAAACACTGCCACAAATTTCAGTCATGCCCTAACACCTAATTAAGTGTTGCTTTTGAGCCCCAAACGTTGCGTTTGAATAAGCTGCTTAAAAATTCGAGTGCCCAAGTATACACCAAGCCAGTCTATGGTTGTGATAAGAATTGTGACCATGACCATGACTTTCTTTCACCCTTTCTATCTTTTTTTATCAAAGTAAAAGTCATTTTCTTGGACGTAACTCGATTTCGAGTCCTAAAGTGTTTGGTGCTATTCTTGCAATGGCATCTAATCTTAATGGACAAACATCCAATGGCAAATCCAATGATTTCAAAGACATGCAGAATTGTATTATATCTTCACTTGGAGGCTAGCTACTTCCCATAAAAGATATTGTGGGAGCTGTAAAGCCAGATTCAAGAAGATTCAGAGTCATTAGAACCATGAATTCAAGGTGATAAAGACAGATGGGGTGGGTGGTGGTGTTATCAAATTATATATATTTGTTTCTTTGAAAGGCAACTGCATGTGTTTGCATGACTAAGGCCTGCTTGTGCTGATGCATACTTACCTCTCAAACAAAAGTCTTAACTGAAAGTAAATTGTCTTCTTCGGCTTTAAATCACTGCCAGTGACCAATAATTTCTCTTTGGTAAAAGCTTGGCAAGCTTTTCAGTTGTTATCAGTCCATCACACGAACCACTTTGAGCTCCGGTACATGGTTTTTTCCCTTATATCATTATTTATGTTTGCTATGACATTATTTGAACAAAAACACATCTCTTGCCGTCCATTGGAGAAATAGACCGTCCATATCTTCTTGTATATCGAGTCATCTTCTTTTTCAGGGAAAAAATCCACAAAAGTAGAAGAATAATGCTAGAGACAAACTATTTTATAAACATTTTACATCTCGATGAAGCATACTCCACCTCAAACATATCAAAGGACTCCAAGACTACATTGAAGTAAAAAAATAAAAGAAATATAATATTCTCTGGAATATATATATATATATACTGGTACGTCTAAAAGCGAACCTTAAAATGAGCGTAACCAAAGACAAACTGTCATCTTTGGTATACTATGGCGACGGCTTCGATCCGTCGCCATAGCCATGTAGTCTTTGGCGACGCGGTCAACTGATTGCCATAGACATCAAAGACGACGATTGCCTCTTTTTGTTGATTTTTAAAGTTCGCTTTAAACTCCTCTCAGATATATATATATTTAGATGAGATCGAAGCGTTCTCCTTAAATAGCATTCCGCTTTAAAATAGTATTCTTTTTATTAAAACTACGCTCGCTTTGGAGGAATGACGGTGACATTTTTTAGATCTGCGGTGACATTTACAAAATGTCACCGCTGGCCCCTCCAAAACGATTTAGCTTTTATAAAAACTTATTTATTTAAGGCGGAATCTGATTTAAGGAGAATCGCTTTTGATTCTCGACTGTATATATATATATATATATATATATATATATATATATATATATATATATATATATATATATATATATCACTTGAGTATACTAAAATGCTATACAAACAATATTTTGTTCGCAAAAGTACTTAGGTGAGGTCCACTAATATAAAGAAAGAAAAGATTCCCTAGTATACTATATATAGGATCCCCTGAGGGACGAAGCCATAAATCACCGCTCCTCGCTCAAATTTTGTAAACAACTTTATACAATCTAATTGAAATAAAATTTCTTTATATTGCAGTATATATAAACTATTTATAATATATAAAGTGGAGAAAAGAGAGACCTTAAATTTTTTGATATTAATATAATGTACCTAAAAAATTGGAAGTGATATATTTAAGAATTTGCTCTTATTTTAAAATGACGTGAAAAAATTTAAAATAACTTCTATATTTGGAAGAGAGGAAGTACTTATATATATATATATATATATATATATATATATATATATGTTATAGAATAAAAAGTGGTATATAAGCTCTTCACCGTCCGTTTTGTTGATGAAAGGCTGAGATCAGATTTGACTAACCACCGTCCGCTAGTAATACTAGCGGAAGTAATTAGTATAATTACCGGACATTTATGCCCCCCATTTAGCTCATTTAGACAAGTCAAATTTAGAATTTACACACTCCGCTAGTAATTCTAGCGGATGGTTTTGAACAGGTAAGAGTTTTGTGAAAAGTTCTGCACATTACAGACGAAGATTTTTGTGAAAAGTTCTGCGATTTGGGCGCAAATCGACGAACCCTAGTAGCAATCGTTCCCCAAATCACCAATACAGAGGCTGAGTTCGTGAAGAGTTCTGCGGCATAAACCGACGAACCCTAGAAGCAATCATTCCCCAAATCACCAATACATCGGAAGATTTCGTGAAGAGTTCTGCGATTTGGGCGAAAACAAATTAACCCTAGAAGCAATCATTCCCCAAATCACCAAGGTTAGCACATGTAATACTCAGATCTACGTTCCCCAAATTCACGTGTGTTCATACTGATTTTACACAAAAGTCAAACTCATATAGAAGGAAAACCTGGAAAGCATCTTCTAATTAGAATACAACTTTCAAAAACAGAAGACTTTGGCAATAAGAAAACCTGAAGCATCATAAAAAGTTGATCCATTTGGTAAAAGATAAAAAGGGCTCTGCAACCGTGGTGGGTGGGGCTGTAATTCTCAAAAGTGAGAGGAGAGGGAATGGAAAAGATTGTGAGCTGTTGCCCTTCCTACTAGTAACCTTATTCTCAAAAATAAGTAAAGTTGATTTACTTATTTTACTTACCGTCCGCTGATATGTCTAGCGTACGCTGCACTTACTGCTTTCAGTTCAATATTTGGTCTATTGGAGGAGGGGGCATAAACGTCCGATAATTATACTAATTACGTCCGCTAGTTTTACTAGCGGACGGTGGTTAGTCAAATCTGATTTGAGCCTTTCATCAACAAAACGGACGGTGAAGAGCCTATATGCCACTTTTTTTATCCCATGCATATATAGATCTTTATGGATCGCTTCTATATATATATATAGAAAGGATCGAAGCGTCTTAATTTATCAAAACATACTTTGCATATCCCTTTACCGACGGATCGGTCTGTCGCTATAAATTCGGTCCGTCGCTAAAAATTAAGATGACGGTTCTATATACAACGACAGACTGATTGAATAAGGGGTAAGCTTAAGATCCAGACTATATATATATATATATATATATATATATATATACGGTAAGACCGATCCGTCGGTAAAGGGGAATGCAAAGTATGTTGGATAAATGGTATGTTCTTGATCATTTCTATATATATATATATATATATATATATATAGTTATATGTATATATTCAATCGCAGAAGACACATTCAAATTCATGTTTTATGACGATTTTTTTTTAACTATATGACAGCTTATAATTGTGTATATGCTCTTGATCCTTTGCTCTATAGATATAGATATATGGATGTATGTTACGTGTGTCTCATTCTGAGCCCACATGCATATTTGACTACTCCAATAATTTCAGTACACTGCTGATTGTAATTAGTTAGTTTTTTATATTAAAGATCCTAATTACTAATAAACTTATAAGCCTTTTCCATCATTGTTAAATTGATAAACAATTGAGATATACTTCTCTTACAGAAGATCACACTCAATAGAAAGCAAAAGCAAAGTCATGTTCCTCTAAATAATAGAAACAACATAATTTAGTTACACTGCCCTGCACCTGCGTACATGTGTGTTGTTTACTAATGAATAATGCCACTACAAACATCTATCCCACAAATATCAAATTACAATCCCTTCAATTATATTTATCCTCCAATTTTCCTCAAGACATATTTAGCCACGTTACAACAACACAATTATTTGTATTCCGTTAATTTTTTGCGACGAATATTATTATATTGTTACAAGCAGGGGCGGATATGTTAAGGTGGCAGCATAGGCAGTTACCCCGGCATAGGCACCATATGATATAAATATTATTGTATTGTGAATAATAAGGTGTTAATTTGATATAATACTTTGGTTATGGGTGAAATGTGCAAATTTTACAAAATAAGCAAGTGGTTATAAAATATTCATTGTTGTCGGAGAATATTCGTTTGGTCGTGGAATATTCTTACTGTCGAGGAATATTCGTACGTTGGCGCAACCATTTGTGGGCCCATAACAGAAAAAGGTCGGATGAAAAAAACGACAAATTTGAGTTTTTATAAATAACGACGTAATGGTTATCGTTAACACTGTTGGAATACCCGTGGGTTAAAATACGATGTCTGCGTGGTTTTGCATAAAGATGACACTCAGAGTATTGCATAATATTTTGAATTATTGATTCTTACGTAACAAGGCACTACTCAATAATTGTTACGAAGAATTACTTCGCTCAATATTTTATTTTATTGATTCAATAATTACTACGTTGATATTTTATATTATTGTTGTTTCAATAATTGTCACTGCATAGTATTTCTCATTATGAGATCAATAATTCATATTATTTGAATAATATTATTAGATAGCATTATTGACAATGCATTATTATTATTATTATTATTATTATTATTATTTAAAGATAATAAATTTTACTACTCCACTTTGTTTAAAGATAACAAAGAAGAGAAGTGTGACGCTCCCAAAATAGATATACATCACCCATCTTGAGTCGCCAAATACATGGTATAAAATTCAAATACAACTTAATAATACAACTGTCGTGTAAAATACGACAAAACATAAGCTATGAGTTTTAATACAAATATTGTCATCTAGACAATATCCACACTCAATGGAGTCCTCATTATATTTATTATCACACTATTTCATAGAATAGTGAGGACTATTATTGCTATTATCTGGACCGTCACTCCGTTCCCCGACTAGTCCCAGCTACGTTCTCATTTCCTGAAGAGAAAAATGAAAGCAAAAAGGTGAGCTCAACTAGCCTAGTAAGAAATATTATGACTAAGATAATGCAGAATAATTTATCATTAGCCTTCAACAGTGTTAAACTGATAAAATATAACAAACATCAAGTTTAACTGCAGCGGAACAAGCAATCCATTAGAAGAGTCAAGTAGAGCATAAAGTCTACTATCTTCTATGATTTAAAAGGTTTTTCATCACTTTTATCGCTGAGACTCAGCTTAATAAATAAACCACATCATCCCTGCACTACGGCTAAGGATATTCATTAGTATCACGACCACAAATTTTCCATGCACTACGTGCTAAGGATATTCGTGTATTCATCAATGGTCATGATCATGCCAACAACTATCCATCAATGCACTACGGCCAAGGAGGACTTTTACCACATCATTTGTAATATTACGGTCATGATTATACCGAATAATCCCTGGTCATAATCATACCAAGTTCATCTATGCACTACATGTCACAGATGACTTTCAACATATTATAAACATGAGGATGATGACAATGATATAAGAATTCAATAAAATAAGTTCAAGAATTAATTTGTCCAGGAACCAATAACGTTCAAATTGTCAACATGATACTGCTTTGTGGGATAAAACTCAAGAATGCTCAAAAGAATATTTCCATGAAAAGATATTGGATGAAGCGCAAATATCAAGGATATTCCATTAATTTCATGGAGTATAAAAGCCAAAAATTTAACCAACTGAGCATAATAAAGAATGGAATAACAAAAGAAATCACCAGGCATGCGATAGGGATCGCATTGCAGACGAGTTATTCCAATGAATAATAAATAATCTGAGACGTGTCATGCGTAAACGCATACACACGGATATTCCAATAGAATAATAATTAATCGGAACCGGTCATGCGTAAAAGCCGCGCAGACGGGATGTTCCAAATGAATGATAAATAATAGAATCAGTCATGCGTAAAACGCATGCATGAGGATGTTCCAATGTAATGATAAAGAATGGAATAATAGAAAATTTTCACCAAGTATAGGGTAGTCCGCGTATACAGGTTATTCCAACAGAATAATTGATGATTGGGTAATATACCCATAAATCGGGTATGTTTGATCTTAAATTAATGTATGTTTAAAGCATTTTAAGTCATTTTATTTGTTTAAGTTGTGTTGTTGCAGGATTGTGAGTTGTTGGAACATTTGGGGCATAGGAGCTTAAATAGGGCTTAAGGATCATTCATCGTGCATACCGGTAATGGGCGCTATTCTTAATACATTTTCGGTAGCAAAGGCGCTGGAAATGAGCAGATGTCTTGTGACGGAGACGCAGCGTGGATCGAAGCGATGGATTTGCTTTTGACTTTTCCTTTGACTTCTTGCTTGGAGCTTGTTTGAAGCCTATTTGGATTGGGATTGTTGGAGTTGGACAAAGGAATATAAAATTGGTTGTTTTGCATCCAAATGAGGGATTTTTATTTCTACACAACGGGGAGATTGATTAAGGAGCAAGGGCAGATCTTGAAGGCTGGAACTTGGACTTCTTCTTCTTCTTTATTCCTTTAATTTATGTAATTCATTAAGGATGATTTATCAATTATTGTTGGTTTTTATTTTCGTCATGAACTAATTTCCTTTATTAAGATTCCAATGGAACCTTTTATGGTTATGAATTGATTATTTAATTTATTCCAATTATTTATGTTGAAATGAATTGTTCATTTTGTCTTGTGCTTATTGATTAATTATCCGCCAATAATTACCTTATTACTACTGTAAGGAATTGAGAAAGGAATTCTAGGGGTTAGAATGGGCATGGTGACATGTGACTTAGTTATTTGCACAGTAAATAATTAGGTTTGTGAATAGAATGAGAATATCTATTTGCCGCATGTAACACATAAGGAATTAGAATTGTAACGAGTTTAATTCAATTATTTTGCATAGAGATATAGCAAGGTTAATCTGGGTTAAATAGAAGGCAATTGATCACTCGAGAGAGGGCTTTTGGCATTTGAAAATTCTTGTTAACAATTCAGTAGATATAATAATTTGGGATAATTAGATAATTGATTTAATAATCATAATTGGGGATATTGGAGTCTTAATTGTTATTTATCTGCATTCACACAATTATTAGTTTGTTATTTGTTTTCTTTTAGAATAATTTCTTGCTTTGTTAAAATTAGTTTTATTAAGTCTTAAAATCACAATCATTGGTAGTTTAAATAAAATTGAATTGATATAGTACTAGTAGTTGGAGTTTATTAATTAGAATTCTCTGTGGGATCGACACTCTATTTTATCACTATACTACTTGTTGATCGTGTATACTTGCACGTTTGTTTTGATTGTGAAATCAACCAACAAGTTTTTGGCGTCGTTGCCGGGGAATTTTTTATTAATATTAATTTTATATTAGTTATAATCAATTCGGTCTTAATTTAAACGTTACTTATTTTTCTTCTTGGATTGGCGAAAATTCTTGTGGCGTATACACACTGGGAATCGAAAAGCTAAAAAGGAATTTTTTCCGTATACTGAGACGACATCGAAAGGAAGTTTGAAAATTGCGGTTGAATAGTGAGGTTATACATTTGGAAGAAGAATGGCGCATCAGAAATACCGTGAACATGGTAGGAGCATTTAAATCACTTAGGATTACGCCATCTCAGAATGTCACGGATATCTGATCAGTATTAGGGGCCGTGATCAATCGCGAGCAGTTTGAGATAAAACAGGAACAATTCGAGATCTTCTGAGAATACATGTCGGGTTTGGGGTAATTCGATAGATGATCCTAATGAGCATATCTTGAGTTTCTTGGAAGTTTGCGACACCTTCAAATTTAACAATGTATCGGAAGATGCTACAAGGTTGAGGATGTTCCCGTTTACTTTGAAAGATAAAGCGCGAAGTTGGTTACACTCTTTGCCTCCTGGCTCAATCACCACTTGGGACGACTTAGCTCAAAAATTGTTAGCTAAGTTCTTCCCACCAGCGAAGTCGGCAAAACTACGGAACGATATTCACACTTTCGCTAAATTTGATTCAGAGTCGTTATATGAGGCGTGGGAAAGGTTTAAGGATATGCTCCATAAGTGCCCTCACCATGGAATTCCGCAGTGGATGCAATTAGGGATATTTTGTGATGGTTTGCACGCATCCACGAGGTATAGTATTGATGCAGCAACAGGAGGAGCGATCATGTCTAAGAGTTTTGATGAGGCATATCAGTTTTGATGAGGCATATCAGTTGTTAGAGACAATGGCCACCAATAACTATCAGTGGCCCATGACAAGGTCTAATCATCCGAAAGCATCGGGAAAGTATGAAGTGGATGCGATGACAGCATTAACAGCATAAATGGCCGAAATGGCTAAACAAATAGAATTATGGCGTCCACAATCCACACAGCAGGTAGCGATGGTTTGTGGAATATGTGTTGGGGGTCATACTACGGATCAATGTGCCATAAATGCTGAATCAGCACAGTATGTAGGGAGTTTTAGTCGGTCTAACCATCCTTATCCGAATCAAAATCAAAATGCATATAATTCGGGCAGAAGAAATCATCCGGGGTTTTCATGGAGTAACAACCAAGCTGCAGATCAAGCGCCGAAACAACAAAACAATTTTGGGTTTCAAAATCAGACACAACAACCAGAGCGGAAAGCAAGTTGGGAAGAAGCCTTGGAAAGATTTGTTAAAGCATCTGAGAAAAGGAGTGAGGCAAATGAGAAGAAAATTAATCAAATAGAGCTGAATATGCAAAGCTAGAATGCATCGATCAAGAATCTGGAAAATCAAGTGGGACAAATAGCACATGCATTGAATAACCGACCACTTGGAACACTTCCGAGCGATACAGAGAAAAATTCGGGCAGAGATGAGCATTGTAAGGCGGTAACTCTACGAAGTGGAAAAGAATTACAAGAGTCAGGCACGGACAGGGAAAAGGAGGACAAGACATCAATTGAAACAGAGGAAGTGGTGGATACCGAAAAACGTCAAGATGAGACCTTACAATAGAAAAATTCGGAACCAACCAACACAATGCCTCCCATACCGTATTCGCAGAGATTTCAGAAATCCAAGTTAGATAAGCAATTTTCACAATTTTTGGATATCTTCAAGAAGTTGCATATCAACTGTAAGACCCCAAATAATTAATAAATGAAATTTATTTTCCTCTATTTATTATTTTGAAATAGTAAGGGTTGATTTGATTAATGTGGTTAGTTATGGGTAAAATGCGCAAATATTTTAAATAAGCAAGTGGTTATAAAATATTCATTTTTTTGTCGGGGAATATTCTTCTTGTCGGGGAATATTAAATGCGACATTTGACCTTATATATGAGCCCCATAACTGAAAGCGATTGGATGAAGAAAGCATAAATATAAGTTGTTTAAAAATAATTCACGTAGTTATTCTGCTATTTACCTTTGTTGGAATACCCGGTGGTTAAAACACGATGTCTGGCGTTGTTGCCAAGATGACACTGCGGTATTGCACCAATTATTGATTCTTACTTAAGAAGGCATTACTCAATAATTATTACTGATGAGTTCTTATTCGATTATTTTATTTTATTGATTCAATAATTCTTTGCGTTGATATTTTATATTCTTTGTTGTTTCAATAATTGTCACTACATGATATTTTCCATTATTGAAGCAATAATTCATATTATCCTGAATAATATTATTAGAAAATATTATTGGCAATGTCTAGAAAGTTCTGTCTAAGGAGAGTTTGGTCACCTAATTGCGGCGTGATGAAGAGAAATTCTTATTGGAAAGCCCCCTCTTTCTCGAGGAGCGGCACGGTTTCCCGATCTTGTGATTCTGTAATATTATTTGTGAATAATTAATTATTGATTTATATGATGAGGAAAATATTCATTTTATGTGGATATAGATGGAGAAAATTTTTAAAGTGACAATTGTTGAAAATCGATATTTTATCTTTTGTGATAAAATAATATTTTATTATATTATTATAATATAATAATGATGATATTTTTACAATGAATATGGGATATATGAGTATATGAGGAGGAAGAGTATTTTTGTTGCAAAAATTGTTTAAAACATGTTAAACATGTCTGTGGGCCCATTTCTTGACTGAAATTTGATTATAGCCTGTAAAATCACCCGTTTATGGATTTGGTCCAATTTACATTTTGAATTTGGAAAACTTTCTTCGTAAAATTGTAGAGAATTGAATTTCCTATAAGAAATCATGAGATTTGAATTTTCGACAAAAAGGGCTATTTATTATGAATTATTGAAGTTCAAAGTTCAAATAATTGATTTTTGAAAGTTTTAATTGTTTTAATTAACAAAAAGCGTTTTTTTGTGTTTGGTTAGCCTCATTAAACACATGCAAGTTCTTTGAATTTAGATGGTTCTAGAAAGCGTAGACAAATTTGTATATATATATATATTATTATTATATTAAATTTTCTGCTTTGGTGTTCTAAGCATTTTCCTATAAATAGGGTGCTTAGGTTAAATTGAAAATCACACCGAAAATTGAAGTTTTCTCTCTATATATTATCGGCGTATTCTTGTGAATATTTTGAGTATACTTTGAGTATTGCTATACGGTGAAAGTTCAAGTTATAAACTTTATATTCAAATTATTCCAGGTTAAATCTTGTCTTTCCGAGGTAAGGGATATTATTTTTTTCAGTAATGATATTATTTTTTCAATATCATTATGCTAAAATATTGATCTGAAGTTTTATCAAATTTGGAACTTTTGGTGTCTGAGTTCTTATTCACGATATCTGGCTTTCTATTCACGATATACGATACTATTCACGAATCTGGCATTATTCATTAAAAAATAAAAATTTCCTTTTCGGTCCAAAATATCTATTACGGATACTAGCTTTGATTGTATCCATGTTTTGATCATTCTTGAATTTTACACCACTATGATTATTTTTGAGGTATTTTTGGGCGTGGATAAAACAAAGTCTGAATCCTTAATCCTTAATCCTTGTCATTTTGTTTCACCGGATTCGTTTTTTAAAATATTTTTTCATCATCCTCGATCTTAAATGATGATATTATGGAATATCTTTGGCCTGTAGTGCAAAGATGAATGATTTCTGATGAATATCTTTGGTCGTAGTGCAAAGATGAACAGGTGTTTAGATGAACATGACCAACTGATGAATATCTTTGGCCTGTAGTGCAAAGATGAATATTTGATTCGGATATATATTAATTGATGTTACGGGGATAAAAGATGAGCGATGAACTTTTAAATTCATACATGAAGAGATAGTAGTTTGCATTCTCTTAACTCTTCCAATGAATTATTATTTCAAATTGCGAATATTGATTTAAAACTTGTTGTCTATTGTATTCTATTAGAATTTTTCTGTTGAAGACTAATGATAATTTGTTGTATATTATCTTAGTCATAATATTCTTTCTTGGGCTAGTTGAGCTCACTCTTTTCCTTTTTGTTCCATTTTTCTTCTCGAGGCGAGAATATAGCGAGTGCAGTATCGGGTATGGAATGAAGGTTCTAGAGAGAGTTGTTTAGTAGTCCTCACCATTTTTTGTAAAATAATGTATCAATAAATGTGATGAGGATTTATTTGAGTATAGATATTGTCTAGAAGATAATATTTGTATTCAAACTCACAGTTTTACTGTTGTAATAATAAAGTTGTAGTTGTTTCTGTACCATGTATTGACAACTCAGAATGGGTGATGTATACCTATTTTGGGGGCGTCACGGTTGGTATCGAGCTTAGGATATGATCTCTGGCGGAGATCGGAAATAGAACTAGGAGGAGAGACAGTAAATCCTTATTTAGTGTGTCCTACCTAAGCTTATTTGTTAGTTGGTCGTTAGATATAGATATTGTGGCGCCCCAAAATAGGTCCATTCCACCCAACCCATTCTCGAGTCGCCAAATACATGGTACGTAAATAACTACAACTTTATTATTACAACAAAGAAATGCGTGAGTTTGAATACAAGTATTATCTTCAGTACAATATCTATACTCAAATAAATCCTCATCACATTTATTGATACATTATTTTATAAAAAATGGTGAGGACTACTAAACAACTCTTTCTAGAACCTTCACTCCATACCCCGACTGAAGCATGTTCACTTCCCGAGAAGAAAATAGAACAACAAGGAAAAGGGTGAGCTCAACTAGTCCAAAAGAAGAATATTAACTAAGATAATATCAACAAATTATCGTTATCTTCAACAGGAAAATCTAATAGAATACAATAGACAACAAGTTTTAGATCAACAAATGCAATGAACAAAGAATCCATTGAAAGAGTCACGTGAGAGAAAGAATTCTACCGCCTTCTAAGGTTTAAAAGTCCATCATCAATATTTTATCCCCGTAAACAATCAATATTCATCTTTAATCATCTTTGCACTACAGCCCAAAGATATTCATTCAGATCACCAAATGCTTGGTCATGTTCATCTCAACACTGCTCATCTTTGCACTACGAAAGAGATTCATCGCTTTAATCATTCATCTTTGCACTACAAAAGCAAAGATATTCATCAATATCACCATTAAGGATGAGGATGATGAAAAAACATTTTTAAGAACGAATCCAAAGATATAGAAGGACAAATATTAGGGATTCGTTACAACGATTTATCCAAGATCAATAATACTTCATAATAAACGATTTTGAACCGTAACTCAAAAATAACGATCAAAACATGGATCCAATCAAAGATAGTAAATGAAATAGACATCTTGGACAAAAGAAAAATTTTCATTTTTCTATTGAATAGTCAGAGATATCGTGAATAGTCTTGATATCGTGAATAAGTAACCCCCAGACACAAAAGATAGAAATTTCACAAAAAAACATCTTCACGCTTACGTGAATAAGAACTCGTGAATAATAAATCATGAATAGTAACTTGTGAATAGTAACTCATGAATAGTAACTCGTGAATAAGAACTCATGAATAAGTAACCCCAGCATGAAAAAGTTCCAAATTTGATAAAAAGTTCAACAAAGATTTTGGCATAATGATATTGAAGAAAATAATATCATTTCATGAAAGAAATAACATCCACTTACCTCAAAATAACCGTATTACGATTGAATTTCGGTATAGTCTTGTATGTAAACTCGCATAGTATAGCAATACTCAAAGTATACTCACAAGAATACACTCGATAATATAGAGAGAAAGAGAAAAACTTAGTTTACGGTGTGATTTTCAATTCTAACTTAGCCCTCTATTTATAGGAAAATGTTAGAACATTGAAGAAGACTAAATTAATAAAATATTAATTTATTTATATAATTTTCCTTAGCCCACCATTTTGACCAAAGAAATCAGCCACAACACATGTTAAAGATGCCCACCAACCTTTAAAAACGTTTTCTTGAAAATAATAATTAAAACTTCCAAAAATCAATTATTTGAACTCCTAACTTCAATAATTCACAATAAATAGCCCTTTTATCAGAAAATTCGAATCTCGCGACTTTTTATAGGAAATTCAATTCTCTACAACTTTACGAAGGAAGATTTTCCAAATTCCAAACAGAAATTATCCGAAATCCATAAATGAGCGATTTTACGATCATAATCAATTATTTGGTCAAGAATTGTGTCCCACCGACACACAAAAAACATATGTTAAATATTTAATGCCACAAAATACTCTACCTCCTCATATACTCATATATCCCACATTCATTATAAAAATATCACCAGTTAATATATTATTAATATAATATATTTAAATGAATTATTTTATCAAAAAAGATAAAATATTAATTTTCAACAATTGTCACATTAAAAATTTTCTCCATCTATATCCATATAAAATCAATATTTTCTCATCATATAAATCAATAATTAATTATTCACAAATAATATTACAATATCACAATATTGACAACCGTGCAGCTCCTGTGAAAGGAAGAGGCTTTCCAATAAGGATTTCTCCTTCTCTACAAGCGCATTAGGTGACCAAACCTCCTTGAGACGTAACTTTCTAGACATTGCAAATAATGTTATCTCGATAATATTATTCAAATAATATAAATTATTGATTTGATAATGGAAAATCTTGTGTAATGAGAATTATTGAAACAACGGTGATACCAAATATCAACGCAACAATTATTGAATCAATATAATATTGAACAAGAATCATGTAACAATTATTGAGTAGTGCCTTCTTACGTAAGGATCAATAATTCAACAATACATGCAGCAATACCGCAAGTCTTCTTTGTGCAACCAATATATTCTTGTATTTTAACCACCGGGTATTCCAACGATTATAAATCGATAACAACTTCGCCTTATTATTTTTAAACAACTTATATTTGTCGTTTTTCTTCCTCTAATCGCTTTCCGTTATGGGGCCCACACATGGGTGCATTGCAGACATTGCATTTAATATTCCCCGAAGCGATCTAATATTCCACGACCAAACGAATATTCCCAAACAACAATGAATATTTTATAACCACTTGCTTATTTTGTAAAATTTATGCATTTTACCCATAACTAACTACATTAATCAAATCAACCCTTACTATTTCAAAATAATAAATAAAGGAAATTCCATTTTATTTATAAAAAAAATCGAGGTCTTACGGATATTATGTAATATATTGATTTGCTTAATTAACCCTTGTTTTATGACGATGATTTGAGAATGTCGAATGAGAATATTAACAATGGAAATGAGACCGTGGAGACGCATGTACTCACCAACGAGGAGAGAAACGTGCAACAATAGTGATAATGTTCTTCCATGAACAACACCACCGAGAGCGAGATGATGAGCGAGGGATGTTTAGAAGCTTTTGCGATTCATGCAAAATCGGACGAGGAGACTTCGTGTTCAAAATCTGAGGAGAAATGATAGCAATTCACGGGTTGTCATGACCCATGCAAGCGAGTTCAAAGAGTTGGGACCACGAAATTTAAGGGAAAGCCGGATCCGATCATGGCGAAAACATGGGTCAAGCAAATTACCAAGATATTCGATGTCTTGGTATGCACGGAGAAAACGAAGGTTCCATTCGCCACCTTTATGTTCCGTGGCGAGGCGGACCATTGGTGGGAGTCTATAAGCGTACCCATCCAACAACTCTTCGGCGTGTCTTGGGAGACATTTCAAACTATTTAATGACAAATACTTTCTGAAAGTATTAAATCATATGAAGGAAGTGGAGTTCATCGAGTTAGAGCAAAACAACATGATTTGCGGTGTCTCGAAGACGAGGCAAAGTTTGCGAGTTATCGAGTTTACCTCATTTGGTGGAGAATGAGGACCCGCATACGTCGATATCTCATTTCTCATAAATTTTCTCTATTCGGAGATGTTGTAAATGAGGCTCAATTATTAGAAGCGAGATAACGAGTACTGGTCTAACCGAGGACCACAACCAGGATCATCTAGGAGATGGCGATCAACAAAACAACGATAACCAAATGAGAGAAGAAAAAACAGACAAAAATGGTAACCACTCTGGTGGTAATCATGGCCATGAGAATAGAAGAAGCGAATCGGGAGGAGATTTTAAAAGAGAGATTCAACAACGACAATGTGAAAATGGCGACACCGATGAGCAATCGGTTCCAAGGAGGAATGACCACCACGTGCATTATGCTACAAATCTGAGAAAAGAGGGACATATCACCAAACTGTCACAACAGATTCAAGGTATGCTATAATTATGGAAAGGAAGGACATATCGCTTTCGGGATTATGCGGTGGCGAAACCTAGTTCAATGGGACGGTGACTCAAAATATTGTCCCGAGAAAAGTCAAAGTCAATGGTTCCTGGAAGAGCGTTTGTTGTGACTGGTCAAAATGCGAGGAACCCAAACGAGATGATCACGGGTAAGCTAATCATAAATTCTTTTGAAGTTTATACTTTACTAGATACCGGTGCTACCCATTCATTTATCTCTCCTACTTGTGCTCAACGTTTAAATTTGACTCCAGAAAAATTAGACTTTGACCTATCTATGGATAAATTCATCTTCCCCGCGGATTTCATTATCTTGGATTGTGAAGTGGACAGTGAAATCCCGATCATTCTTGGGCGACCATTTTTGGCAACAGGCAGAACATTGATTGATGTTCAAAAGGTGAATTGACAATGCGAGTTGAAGATCAACAGGTCACCTTTAATGTTTTCAAGTCAATGTCTTACCCAAAAGAAAAAGGTGAATGTATGCGAGTTGATATCATGGAGGAATTGGTGAATCACAAATTCAGCGCAAATCATTCGGAGGATCCACTTGAATCCATTTTGCTCGGGATAGACGAATGTGGAATTGAAGAGGATATTGAATATGTCAAATGGCTAGACACACCATCAGTCTTTCGAAAAAGCACTCAATCTTTTGACACCATAGAGAGGTCCGAAGCGGAAGGTAAAAAGTTCAAACCCTCAATAGAAGAGCCACCAGTGCTGGAATTAAAGCCATTACCATCTCATCTGCAGTATGCTTATTTGGGAAAAGACGATACCCTACCAGTTATTGTTTCAACAGAGTTGACTGACACGCAAAAGGAGAAATTTCTACGGGTCTTGCGGGAGTTCAAAACAGCAATTGGGTGGACTATAGCGGACATTCGAGGTATTAGCCCCTCATTCTGTATGCATAAAATCTTACTGGAAGAGGGGGCAAAACCAACCATTGAGATGCAAAGAAGGCTAAACCCCATCATGAAGAAGGTGGTGAAAAAGGAGATTATTAAGTGGTTGGATGCTGGCATTATTTACCCGATCTCGATAGTTCATGGATGAGTCTGTCATAATGCGTACCAAAGAAAGGGGTATGGCGGTGGTGAAGAATGAAGCTAATGAGCTCATCCCTACTCGAGCGATTCTGAGGATGAAGAGTATGAATGGACTACCGCAAGCTAAATAAAGCCACACGCAAGGATCACTTCCCCTTGCCATTCATTGATCAGATGTTGGATAGGCTAGCGGGACGTCAGTTCTATTGTCTCTTGGATGGTTATTACGGGTATAATCAAATTGCCATAAACTTATAGGAGGATCAAGAGAAAGCGACATTCACATGCCCATACGATGCGTTTGCATTTTGACGTATGTCCTTTGGCTTATGCAATGCATCGGCAACCTTTCAATGGTGTATGATGGCGATCTTCTCCGATATGGTCGAGAAAAATTTGGAGGTATTTATGGACGATTTCTCTATGTTCGGTGACAGCTTTGACCTTTGTTTGAAAAATCTGATTTTAGTGTTGAAACGATGCGTGGATACGAATCTGGTTCTTAATTGGGAAAAATGTCACTTTATGGTGAAAGAAGGGATTATTCTAGGGCATAAGGTTTCTGCAGCAGGGTTAGAGGTGGATAAAGCAAAGATAGAGACTATTGAAAAATTACCTCCTCCAAAGATCTCGTGAAGGGAATCCGAGACTTCTTGGGACATCTGGGGGTTTATAGGCGCTTCATTAAAGATTTTCACAAATTTCAAAACCTTTATGTTCCCTGTTGGAGAAAGACGTGCCTTTCAAAATGGATCAGTCATGTATCGAGGCATTCGAGGTATTAAAGAGGAAGTTGGTTTCTGCTCCAATCATTGTGGCGCCCGATTGGTCTTTACCGTTCGAATTGATGTGCGACGCCAGTGACTATGCAGTGGGAGCTGTATTGGGACAACGTTACGACAAGATTATTTACACAATCTATTACTCAAGCAAGACGTTGACAGATGCGCAGTTGAACTACACAACCACAGAAAAAGAACTACTTGCAGTTGTGTTCGCCTCCGACAAATTCAGAGCATATCTCATTGGGACCAAGGTAATTGTCTACACGGATCATTCTGCCATCAAATATCTGATTGAGAAGAAAGATGCGAAACCGAGGTTAATACGGTGGGTGTTACTGCTGCAAGAATTTGATTTGGAGATCCGGGATAGAAAGGGTACAGAAAACCAAGTGGCGGATCATCTCTCGCGGTTGGAAAATGATGAGGTGCTGAGGAAAGACAATGCAATGATTAACGAGAAATTTTCGGACGAACAACTTCTCCGAGTAACCACAACACTACCTTGGTATACTGATTATGTGAACTATGTGGTTGCTAAGGTATTACCACCGGATTTGAACTCACAACAACGAAAGAAATTCCTCCACGACGTGAAGCAGTACTATTGGGATGAACCATTCTTGTTTAAAGCCTACGCAGATCAAATGATTAGACGTTGCGTGCCACATGAAGAGATGGACAGCATATTAGGTCATTGCCACTCATCAGATTATGGAGGCCATTATTCCGGTGATCGAACTGCGGCCAAGGTGTTACAATCAAGATTTTACTGGCCTTCTCTATTCAAAGATGCTTACCTCTTTGTTCTAAAGTGTGATTGATGCCAATGCGTAGGTAATATCTCCAAGCGGAATGAAATGCCACTCAATTCTATTTTGGAGGTAGAACTGTTTGACGTATGGGGAATCGATTTTATGGGACCTTTTCCATCATCTTTTAATAATCAGTACATTCTACTGGCGGTTGATTATGTGTCCAAATGGGTAGAAGCCGCAGCTTTACCCACGAATGATGCCAACGTTATTCTACGATTCTTAAAGAAGAACATCTTCACATGATTTGGGACTCCCCGGGCAATAATAAGTGATGAAGGAACGCATTTCTGTAATAAGTAGTTCACAAAATTGCTGGTGAAGTATGGGGTTCGTCATAAAATAGCAGTTGCATATCATCCCCAAACCAATGGTCAAGCTGAGGTCTCAAATAGGGAGGTCAAGCGAATTCTGGAAAAGGTGTGGTCAATCCGTCACGAAAAGATTGGTCTTTACGTCTTGACGATGCTCTATGGGCATATCGTACAGCATACAAGAATCCGATCGGCATGTCACCTTATCGAATGGTTTACGGAAAGGTGTACCACCTCCCAGTCGAGCTAGAACATAATGCACATTGGGCCATTCGGAAGCTTAATTTTGATGTACAAGCAGCAGGTGAGAAAAGGTTACTGCAGTTGAACGAGATGGATGAATTCTGATTTAACGCCTATGAAAACGCAAAACTCTACAAGGAGAAAGTCAAAGCTTGGCATGATAAGAAAATTCTCGATAAAACATTTGAACCAGGCCAACAAGTCTTGCTTTTCAACTCGAGATTGCGTTTATTTCCTGGGAAACTGAAATCTCGTTGGTCAGGTCCTTTTAAAGTTATATCGGTTACACCACCTGGTAATATCGAGATCAAAAAATCAAATTCAAATTGCACATTCAAGGTTAACGGTCAAAGACTCAAACATTACTGGAGTGGACCCATCGAACGTCAAACTACGGTCATGAATCTTTCCGATCCAGTGGACAATTGAGCATAACAGCAAAATCGGGCCGACGACTGTAAACCAAGCGCTTATTGGGAAGCAACCCAATCAATTTTTATTTTGTTTTGTTTTATTTAGTGCAATTCATTTCCCTATTTTAGTTTTTGTTAGTATGGCTAGTCAACATTTTGGGTACTTGAGTCTTAATTTGTATCATGGTGGTATAGCCTTATTAATTAAGTCTCAATTTGCAGGTTGTAGGACGTGTGCTTGACTCTTGAAGTCACTGCCCCACAGCGCCTCGGCGCTCCATTTGAACTGAACCAGGGCGCTTCCAAGACTATCCTGCACATGAGCTACTGCATCCCAAATACTTCGAGCTCCAAATGCCTACGCCCGGCCTTGGCGCTTGTCCATGACATGACACTGCTGATGCTCGGTAGCCATTGTTTGTCTTCAAGTATTCACAAATACCCCAGTAACTTGACCATCATGTCATGTTCTGCTGCCGAGCGCCCCGGCGCTCGTTTCAAGCCAAAACTCAGCGCCCCGGCACTGAGGGTGCGTTCCAGATTCCAATATAGACTCAAATGGCCAGACGGTTACACTACTACACTTGAATTTTTTCTCTCCTCTCATTATATACACACGTCTCCACTACCTTTATATGGTAACTAAAAAGTGCTAATAATATTTTCACAATTCAAGACTAATTTTCACGATCCCTTGTTCTCTGTGTTCCATAAGTTTCGTCTATCTCGTTCAATTTCAACAAGATCAAACAAGGTATGTCATGCATTATACTTGAACCATGGGGCACAAAGCCATCTAATTATGTGATTGGTATGTACATACTCTACTTAATTCATATCTTGTTACACCAATATCGAAGCATGTCATTCTTCTGATTTTGACTATCTTATACGGCACATATGTGATTCTTCTCGGATTGGGATAGTATGATATTATAAATGATTGAATGCTAGGGATACAATGTACACCCACAAGGTATTTGATAATTTGCCTGAGTCAATGATCTTGTCCACATGCACACATATCACCATGTCCAAGCACTATTATTTATGGACCATCTTGACACCGCAATATTATCAATCTATTGTGCACATATTCATTGCGAGTATGGGAAGATTACACTGTATTGTTGCATACACTGGAGCATGTTGCTTTGCATGACACAACTTTTGGGCAAATTGTGCGTGTTGCTTTCAAAATACAGAATTTTAATAGCACGGGCATCTAATCGATATAATTGCCATTTTCATGCTTCATCCCCAGTCATGTACCCAAAATACACACATATTATACAGTTTGGGGGTAAAGTTATGTATAAGTTTACACAACCATGAATTCTTTTCAAAGCTAATACATGAGTATGTTTTTACTTGTAGAATTCTCTACATGGCATCAAAACGTCAACGAGGCGAAGGGTCAGGGACCGCTTCAATTCCACCTCCAAAATTTGATAGCAGGCATTTTGTTAGTGTCGCGACTCAAAAACGCTACAACCGCATGGCTACTCGCTCATTAGTTCCCGAACGTGGGTTGAGACCCGACCAATCCAAAGACGGGGACATAGCGGTGATGATAGCGGAGCAAAACTGGTTCACACTCACCGAGCAGCCCAATCCTGCAATGATTGCAGTTGTGAAAGAGTTCTACACCAACGTGCCCGAGCACGATCATTATGGGGTGTTTGTGAGGGGAAAAACAGTTGAAATCGGCGAGGAGGATATAAATGGGTGTTATCAACTGCCATTAGAGGGCCTTAATGATGAGTATGCTAGACTCGTGAGTGATGGACCGGACTACGAAAAGATTATTCGGGAGCTGTGTCAACCGGGCACCACATGGACCGTGCATGAGCGTGGCAGCATGACTTTCCCGTTGTCACACCTCAGTCTATATGGAAAGGCATGGTATGCCTTTATATGTGCCAAATTGATGCCCTGCACACATATGAGCTACGTAACCAGAGAAAGGGCTGTGGTATTATACTCAATAATATAAGGCCTAAAAATTGATGTCGGCCATCTTATTCAGCAGTCTATCCTCCGAGCATCTCACGGAGGGACCACATGAGGGTTACCACATCCGTCTCTGATCTGTGTTTTATGTGCTAAGTTCGGAGTCAAATGGAAATCAGATGAGATGATTCAAACGCCTATGCATGTGTTGGACCATAAGTTGATTAGCCAATATAAAGTGTGGACTGGTGGAGCAAACCACCCTAGGGGATTGGGTTTCATATTTCCCCAAGCTGAACCTTCTCAGGCTCCAGCACCTCAGGCTCCACCTACTTATGGCCCATCTACAGCAGCTCATCGTGGTGTGGTTCCCGAAGCTGTCCAGCGGGAAATAGATGGCTAGTTTTACAACATGGAGTCCCAGAATGTGCGTTTGTCGGAACGTCAAGACATGATTTTCAAATTTTTAGTTGACCAATTTGCGCATGAGAATGCATTGTAGTCCCAATTACATCCGGCGTTCACCATAGCTTTCCCTACGGCTCTGCTACGCGCCAGTGTTTCCCCCTTCCGATCAAGAGATGAGCGAGGATGAGGATGCTCCACCCGAGGAATAAGCTCGTCAAGGAAGTCCTCTATTTTATTTTGTTATATTTCTCGCATGAGGACATTGCTCTAGATTAGTTTGGGGGTAGTTCATTTTTATTTCTATGTAGTTTGTTATTAGTTTGTGGATGATTGTTAGTCATGTTGCATTTAGGATTGCATGTTAATTCCAGTTTTTGATAGTACGTATATTTGGGGGCCGATGATGAAATTAGAATTGCTTGAACAAGTCTAGTAAGGATTGTTGAGTCAGTGATATGATCTTCTTGACATAATTTGAATCTCTATCTGTTTGACACTAATATTATAGGAAAGCACTTTGAAAGATGACCATGTTAGCTATGATAGTTTAAATGGATAGATAATAGAGTTCTAAAGGATAAATGCTAGTGAAATGAAAGAGCAAGTTAAATAGTTAGTGAAGACTGAATTTAGATATGAACTCAAGTTTGGGGGAAAAATATTTGGAGTATATAAGCTTTAGAAAAAAAAAAGAGCAAAAGAAAAACACCGTGGCATGCTTGTCTAATTTTGTGGCCTTTGTTACTTGAGTAAGTAAGCCCGATGGGATTGTCTCTACACCTGGCGCCCTAAGGTCTTAATGGATTGGGAGTCATTGGTCGAAAGCTCGTTAAGGTAACATTGAAAAGCCTAAGGGAATAAGACAATGCATAGTCATGAGCAGAAAAAAAAATTATATATATATATATATAAAGCGGGAAATGTGCAAAATGCCCCCGTTTAGAAAAAAATATATATAAATAATTAAGCATAAGTATTCTATGTTGACCCCTGGATTTTGGTGATTGTTAATTTCGGTTGAATCTAGTTTATTTGATGAGCTCTTGGTTGGAAATGTATGAAGCCTATTAAGAACGGTATTATCTCTCATATTTTGCTTTTCATTAGTTAGCATGGTTGATGAACACACACACTCACAATATCAGTAATAACAGATTTGGATTGATTGATTGTTGGGATATTATTGATCTGCTTTATCATGATGTATTAGCATGGTTTGTGATTTTTTTGAGGCCCGTGGATATTTGTCAACTATTGAATTGCTGGAATTAAGGACATATAGGTTGTTTGCATTTGCATGATGTTTCGTTTTTCGTGTTTGTGTTTTGTTGCTTGAGGACATGCAACGATTTAAGTTTGGGGGTATTTGATGATTGGGTAATATACCCATAAATCGGGTATTTTTGATCTTAAATTAATGTATGTTTAAAGCATTTTAGAGTCATTTTATTTGTTTAAGTTGTGTTGTTGCAGGATTGTGAGTTGTTGGAACATTTGGGGCATAGGAGCTTAAATAGGGCTTAAGGATCATTCATCGTGCACCGTAATGGTATTATTCTTAAATACATTTTCAGGTAGCGGGTACTGAAGCGGAGCAGAATCTTGACGAGGGGCGTGGATCAGGCGATGGATTTGCTTTGACTTTTCCTTTGACTTCTTGCTTGGAGCTTGTTTGAAGCCTATTTGGATTGGGATTGTTGGAGTTGGACAAAGGAATATAAAATTGGTTGTTTGCATCCAGTTGAGGGATTTTTTTATTTCTACACAACGGAGAGATTGATTAAGGAGCAAGGGCAGATCTTGAAGGCTGGAACTTGGACTTCTTCTTCTTTATTCCTTTAATTTGTGTAATTCATTAAGGATGATTTATCAATTATTGTTGGTTTTTATTTCCGTCATGAACTAATTTCCTTTATTAAGATTCCAATGGAACCTTTTATGGTTATGAATTGATTATTTAATTTATTCCAATTATTTATGTTGAAATGAATTGTTCATTTTGTCTTGTGCTTATTGATTAATTATCTGGCCAATAATTACCTTGTTACTCTAGAAGGAATTGAGAAAGGAATTCTAGGGTTAGAACTGGGCATGGTGACATGTGACTTAGTTATTTGCACAGTGAATAATTAGGTTTGTGAATAGAATGAGAATATCTATTCGCCGCATGTAACACATAAGGAATTGGAATTGTAACGAGTTTAATTCAATTATTTTGCATAGAGATATAGCAAGGTTAATCTGGGTTAAATAGAAGGCAATTGATCACTCGAGAGAGGGCTTTTGGCATTTGAGAATTCTTGTTAACAATTCAGTAGACATAATAATTTGAGATAATTGGATAATTGATTTAATAATCATAATTGGGGATATTGGAGTCTTAATTGTTATTTATCTGCATTCACACAATTATTAGTTTGTTATTTGTTTTCTTTTAGAATAATTTCTTGCTTTGTTAAAATTAGTTTTATTAATTCTTAAAATCACAATCATTGGTAGTTTAAATAAAATTGAATTGATATAGTACTAGTAGTTGGAGTTTATTAATTAGAATTATCTGTGGGATCGACACTCTATTTTATCACTATACTACTTGTTGATCGTGTATACTTGCACATTTGTTTTGATTGTGAAATCAACCAACAATAATAAAGAATGGAATAACAGAAGTTCTCTTCATGAATACAAAAGAAATAATACCCCTTACCATAGAAAAAAACTGGATACTGGAATAGTGAGGTAGCAGACTTCTCTTCTTCTTTCTCTATAATTTCTCTTTATAATAATTGCTCTAAAGCTTTTGTGAATTGGTGAGAAATGAAGGAAGAATGAGCTTCTATTTATATGAAAATATAGTTTCGATAATCGCACGTTTTGGGGCTCAAAATATTACAGTACAATACCTCCAACTTTTCTTTCATTTTTAATTTAGTCCTGCAAGTATTATCAAACTTGCACCACCTCCCCTAATAGTAAATAATATGAATCAATAGTTCAATCATGTGAATCAATAGTATAATCATGTGAAAAATACGAATTATAGTATAATACCTCCATCTATACCTCCATTTTTAACTTAGTCATGCAAGTATTATTAATCTTGCACCAACTCCCCTAATAGTACAAGAATGTGATTCAATAGTACAAACATGTGAACAAATAGTTATATAAGCATGTGAATTAGTAGCAATTAATTCCTCATTTATCCGATAAATTACCCAATTTATCAATATAACCCCCAGACATACATTATCATCGGAATAGATGTCGATTTCCATTAACACTAATAATCCCAACACAATGGAACTATCAAATTCATCTTTAATCAACACGAACTTATTCATCATTAATATTATAACTCACAATATTTAACAACGAATTCGTTCCGGGAAAGAGGGTCTTTCCGATAAGGATTTCTCCTTATTGGCGCCTGATTAGGTGACCAAACCTCTCCTTGTGAAACTTCTGACATTGTAAATATTGCAATTTAATAATATGAATAACTTTAATGCCTCAATTATTGATTTAATAATATATCATATAATGCGGATGATCTTCGTGACAATAATCAAATCAATAATATGAGAGATATGATCTTTTGCCAATTATCGTGTAGCAATAATTGAGTATAATGAGTGACTTCTCACGTAAGCATCAATAATCAATACTGGTACTACTTCTTATGCGACCACGACGTATTCTTGTACTTTTACTTTACTAAGGGTAGTTCAACGGTTTTAACGGTAACACTTTCGTAGTTATTTTTATAAAAAGATAATTACGTAGTTTTCTAACTACGATGATACTTCCGTTAATAGGGGTCCACTAATGATGATTGTGTCGTCGTCATTTAATATTCCTGTTAAAACGAATATTCCACGACCAATCGAATATTATATAACCACTTGCTTACTTTATAAAATTTGTAAAAAATACCCACAACTATAACATTATATCATATCCACACTATAATATTCAAAAATATATTTCGAGAGAATTTAATCTTTATTCATAAAAGTTGGGGTCTTACAAGAAGTCTAGTCCATGTAAGCAAAAAAGTCTGGTCAACTTGCACAGTCAGCATTCCGTCCGTTTTTTCGGACGAAAATCTTAAGTAATGACCATTTTATAATTTTTGATAGTACAGTTATTCGATTGTAACAAAAAAAGTTTCGGAAACCACAATGAAAATTGGACCCTAGTACAATAAGCAAAAAATGTATTATCCCGTTGGACAATCTAAATAGTTAGACTTATGGTGCGTGAGTGGTCTCATGACCAACATCTTATGATCTTAATATTCAAAAATATTTAAAGTTCAAGAGTCACATTTGAATTTTACTCCATCAAAGTACGATCCAACTAATTAATTCAGTATTACTTAATAATTTTTACTAAATTTTTTAATATGTTTATTAAATAATAGTTCATGATTTATTCAACTATCAAGTACAAAAATTTCAAGTATTTCAATTATAATAACTTAAAATAATAAAGATATTTATGTCCTAATTATAAAAATTTAAAGGATATTTTTGTCTAAATAAAAAAATTCAAGATTACCAATATGTGGTGATTTCATATTACTATTTATTTTTTGGTCATCTGATACCCATTTTTAGTGGGAATCTTGATATTTTACCGGATATTTAATTACTGGTAATGTAAGATTACCAGTGTAACAAAGACTAGCTCACATTAGTATCTAAGATGACCACTTTAGATGCCTGATAACAAATGCCCCCTTATAATCAACTTGAGGTAATGTTGTTTGAACAATTTGAGGTAATGTTGTCTTTTTTATTTTAGTTCTATTATCAAAATTGTGTCGTTTTGAGAAACGTTATTCATTATCAAAATTGTGTTGTTTTGGGAAGTTTCATCTGCCCGAACGGATGCATCAATACTACGTTGTTTTGGAAAGCGCGGTCGTTTTTGCCTGAACGGACGCACCCTTTCTGTCAAACCTAAAACTACGTTATTTTTTGCTTGAACGGACACGCCCTTTCTGCCAAAGTCAAAAACTACGTCGTTTTTGGCTAAACGTGTCTTTTTCATGGAGTTGTATCCCATAGGGGATAACCGAAAATTTCCTTATTTCACTATCCAAATTACTAATCGAATTTAGAGATAACTGAATTATTGAAAACTGAATAACCGAATTGTAAATTCGGTTAATAATCGAAATTATGTTCCATTTTATCAACAAAAAAAAAAAAGAATCATTTCAAATTGGCAATCTATGTTAGCCACTATTGAATAAAACAACAAAAGGGTTGTTGCCATTAATACGATCTACGTTAGCATTCAACAAATTGGAAAAACAAAGGACCATAGCCATCGGAATTGACTTGGCTGGTCTGAAAAAATAACAAATGGAAACCCAAATGATATCAAACATGGGTTTAATTTGTAGTGGGTTAAATTTTACAGATTGACAGAAGAGGCCACAAATGGAAATCCGTGGGCACCTGATACGCGTACCCTGAAGAATGAAGATGATATCCAAGGCTGCTTTTGAAGTTGATGATTATAGCAGAATTCTGCATATTCTGCACAACAGGTTTCTTAGTTTTATCTTTTTGATTTCTTTTAATGTGTTTAGTTTAATGTGTGACATTGTAGTAATGACATGTTTTCCACAAATACTGCCATCATAAGAACCTTAATCCTCCACCAGGTTCAGCCATAGGTCTCATCATGAGAGATCAGATTATTGTTCAACTTTGAAGCCTTAAATTTTTTTTATTTCTTATTCGGTTAACTGAATAACACAAAATCCAAATCCGAAAACCGAATAATAATTCGGTTAAAAAAAATCGGTTCGGTTCGGTTATTCGGTTTTATCCGTTTTTTGTTCACTCCTAGTATCCCATCTGATGGGTCACTAATCCCTCCTATAAATAGCCTAGGGGAGTCAGACTTTTGATTCATTCAATTCCAAGCATTCAAATCATTGTTAAGTCATTCAAATATTCATCATTCATAAGTCTCATAGTTTATTTTGAGATAGAGTTCAAAACATTTTATTTGGTTTGTCGTGGTGTATACTATTTGTAATCTTTGGGAGACAAGTCTTTATTAAACTTTGAAAGACCGTAAGGAGGACATAAAAGGACATAATACCATCTGAAGATCTTAAATTTCGACATATATTGCATATCAATTTTGGTGTACAACAGATAAGTTTTATATGTAGTCTTTTTTCATTCAGTTTTACTAACAATTTTAAGACAATTTACTACATATATATATATATATTTGCAATAAATATGACTATCGATCATATTACTATAGTCGGTCCTTCTTCTACACCAAACAAACAATGCAGCAAGTACATTTTGACTGGAAACAAACAATGCTAAAAATTTGAAAAGCAACCCACTTCTTAGTCCATGATCCAATATTTATATTCCTCTGCAGCAAGTACATTTCGACTGGAAACTATATAGACAAGGGAAAGTTTATAGTTCCCAAGACTCCCAAAACCTGGTTGAAGTAAGGAAAGAGCATTGCTATCGCGGTTGTTGATGCAACATAAGCAGTTCGGAAACACAACCTGAGAAGATTTAATCTCAGAACGGGCAAAAATGGGAGTAACACAAATACTGGAGTTGCAACAAAATATTATTTTCCTTTTTTTGTCAAGTAAACGGTGTAGTCTATATATATCTTGTCTAGATCTTTTGTCTTATCCTCCGTCTCGTCTCATCTCATGTCCTATGTTATGTATTATTGCCAAGTGTAATGTAGTTATTTATTTACAGTTAACGTTTTAGTGGATAAGCAATACGTGGAATCAATACATGGGATAAGACAATGGATGATACAAGAAAAGGGACGGGAGATCTGAATATATATATATATATATATATATATATATATATATATATATATATCTTTCACCTTTATATTTGTGCATATCTGCAGTTTTCATTGGTTAAAGTTGAGTTTAATCAAACTCTAATTAATATAACTGAGGAATTCCATCCACTGCAACAATGTAAGGTCAAATGAATGACATTTCTAAGACATGTGCAAGTTAAAGGAAAAATTAGCGAAGGGTGACAAGTTTAATGAGTGATTGAGGTGCCTGAAATCCACCAACTAGATGAAGAACTATGCAAGCATTAGCAAAATCAATGAGCCAGTAGGGCTAATAGAATCCAAAGCCAGTCCAGGGGTTCCCTGGAGTTTGATCACCAAAGGCTGCCACAGCAAAGGTAGAAGAACGTTGTAATGCAGATTCATCGTCTCGTTTTCTGGTGGGGACTGGGGATGACTTCAAACTTCATAGTATCCTGATGTTTTCCAGTGTATTTAGCACTTTCATCAGATTATTATCATTTGGATGATCAAATAATTAATGCTGTCTTTAAAAGGGGTTGTTCTTTTTTTCTTTTTTGTTAATTAGTAACCGAACAAACCCAAAAGACAAAACTTATCAGCTTGTTCTTGCTCGGATGAGTCCTTCAATTGACCCAATTAAAGCCACCACCGTGACAAGCAAACAAACCATGCTAAAAGTTTGAAGAACAACCCACTTTCTTGTCCAAGTCCCAATCTTTTTTTGCACTAAATACATCTCTACTGGGAAATATATAGCCAAAGGCCAAAGGTTCAACGCCCCCAACACTCCCAAAATTTCATTGAAATATGGAAACACCATTCCAAGCCCGGTTGTCGTTGCAACGTATGCAGTTCGAAAGCACAGCCTGAAGAGATTCAAATGAAAAGCCGGCAAAAATGGGAATTTACAGGTATAAAATTCGATCATAAATTTATTATCCGGGAACTTCTCGCTGAACCATCTTTCTGCGAATGCAAATATTGGCTGACTGAAAACCTAAAAAGAAATATTAGCTGTTTTTTAGTCAATTTTGTGAAATGTGAATCAACCAAAGAGTTTGAAGTGAATTTACAAATAAACTTGGCAGCAGAAAAGTAGTGGGAATTGTAATTTTCACTAGCAAAATTTGATATTTCCACAAAGCCTACTTACTTGAATGTGGGTCCTAGTTAGGAAACTTGTGGAACTATGGAAAATATCAATTCCCAAAGTTTATTGGTGTAAATTTTTAGCAAACCTGATACCCTCCAATTAGATGTATAACAATGCATGCATTAGCAAAGTCAATAAGCCAAAAGGGTTCGTAGAATCCGAATCCGGTCAAGAGGTTCCCAGGTGTATCATTTCCAAAGGCTGCATATCCGAAGCAGCCACAGCTGAGGTAGAAGAATGATGCGATAAGAATGGCTGAAATTGAGGCCTTCTTCATGGTTTGGTTCTCCGGTGGAGGGGACTTCACAGTATCCTTCATTTTTACCCAAATGTAGTTATAATACAGTTTTTGAAAATTTATTCATTTTCTTATATTATGTTCTGATTTTTTTGGATGCAAAATGAAATGCTTTTTAGTGGTTTAAGGCAGTAGTAGTATTCAATCATAAAGTAGAAAATAAACCATACCTGTATCTCTAGTAGAATTAGTGCATATGGATAGGCAAAAGCTATGTCACCAAGTGCCTGGAACATTAACCATAACTTCTCAGCTGTGGTATCAGCTGGGACTCCTCTGATGCTCCCCTTTATCTCCCTATTCTCTGATAGTTATAAATAAAATAAAATAAAATAGTATGACTCACAAATATAAAAGGAAAAGAGATGCTTTGCCCTATTTAGAGGAACGCTTTAGGTGTATTCAAGTGCTGAAAGGCTAGAGCTTTTCAAACAAGTATTGCCATACCAATTACTTGTGCAAAACCAAGAGCCAGCCCAATGAGAGAGTAAGAGAAGGACATAATTGCAGCAACAACAGACAACCAGGCCATGTTATGGAAATCAAGAATCTGAGACATAACAATCTGAATCCCTCCAAATACCAGCATATAAATATTATCCCCAGATCCACAAGAAGCCTTGTGCCCTTCTTTGTGGTAACAGTTCGATTTCTGAATTGCTCTGCATCATATAACTAAAGAAAGTTAATGATAAATCACCAGTTTCCATTGAAGGAAATATTAACATACGACAGAATTACCTCATACAGGTTGAAGTGGTAATCACATAAGCAACACAAGTCCCATACAAGCTCACATACTGAAGTAAACCACATATCCATGTTTGTTTTCTTCCTGAATTATTATCACTAAAGCAAATTAATAAGCATTCTTGTTATAACTTGAAGACTACAGTCATTACACCAAGATTACCAGGTAACTATAATTGCCTTGGGTACTCCAAATTGTGATACGAGAACTAAGCTACCTTGTGTATTCGCCACAGGTAGCAATCCTCGTACCCAATTTCATTCCGCGTATATACCAGTCAATCAGCATTTCCTGGAAACCATGATCTTATATTAGAACTGGGAGGGTCCACTAAACTATTACCAAGATTAACTCTAACAGCATCCATGTAAGACGGGTTCCGAACCCCAGTTACAGAATCAGGAGACCTGTAACAATCGGCTAGGAGGAACGAAGAAACATAAGTGACAACTGCAAAACACAGCAAGGCAACAGGACCGCCAATCCATCCTAACTGAGCTGTGCTCCATGCGAGAGACAGGACCCCAGATCCAATTACAGCAGTAATTATATGAGCTATGGTACTCCATATTGTTCCTGATATCAAAATTTTAAAAAAAATCAAAATAAAAATTTAAATAGAAGAGTTGAAATGAAAATAACATAATATTGGTTCCAAGAAAAAGGTTCTTACCTGTTCTTATTTCATCATCTGTGGGAGGAATATGATCCTCTGGTAAGATATTGTGTTCTACTGCCATATCTGTCAGATTCTTGTTAGGCAAATGAAGTTTGGTACCTGCTGACGATGTAATAAAGAAATAAACAATTCTAGTATATGTGGCATAATCACACTATTCTAAATGGATATTCCATGGTTTTAAATTTTGGAATTCTATTTTGAGTCCTTGTATCCCCTGAAATCTAACCGAATGCATTTGTCTGATTGCTTTCTTACCAATAATATAGTAAAAGGAAAACACTGCGACAAATTTTAGTCATGTGCAAGCTAACACCTAATTAAGGGTTTGTTCGATTACAATCATTTGGTTTATTTGAGTCCCAAAAGTTGTGTTTGAATAGCTGCTTCTAGATTCAAGTGCACTTGAACTTCAAAACGTTCCAAACATTATGTGTCAAGATTGGATCACACACGCACACAACATTAAAGAAGCAACACAGAAATTTAAGCGATTCCTAAACTCGGGTACGGTCACGGGAGCGGAGAGATGTGTTTTATTTATGATATGACTACATAGGATTTTTACAATAGAGAATATATATAACCGATACTTCTTATAACATCGTACCATACCGTGGGCGTCTACTCCCCCCACACCCCCAAACCTTCGGTCCAACCCGAACAACTAAAACCTCCGCTCCGCTTCGCTCGGCACTGGCTTTTTACAAGAACTTCTCATTACCTCTCATACATTCCATATGAGTCACAAGTTCCAATATTATGTAACCAAACATTTGTTGGTCAAGGTCCTCACTCCATTAAATGCTCCGAGAGTAGAGAGGAAAGAAAAAGGGTGGGTGAAGAAATCTCATCTGGGGAGGATGGATGAAAGTAATCCCATCCGGGAGAGGGTGGAAGAGAGTTAGAAAGATAGTTCAAATAAAAGGGTGTTTTATTTGGGTTCCATCACATAGTTATTGTGGTGAAGTAATTTGGGTTTGTACTCAAATTAAGATATCTTTGTATTCTCTCAGATATTCTAGTGAATGATCCGGAGCTTGTCCCGTGGTTTTTACCTCTTAGTTTTAGAGGGTTTTCCACGTAAAATCTTGGTGTCTCGTGGTTGGATATTTTCTATTTATTTCCTGCAGTGGCTATTATTTTGGTGGAACTGCAAATTTAATCTGTTTGGCATGTGCTGATATTTTATCCATCTAATTTATCAAAGACAACAATATTTGGGAAGTGATTTTTTTTTCCAACAACTGGTATCAGAGCTAAGGTTATTTTGCTCGGTTGTTCTTGATAAATTTTATGGAAGAATCAGTTGGAGCCATGATTAAATTGACATCTTCAAATTTTTCGATCTGGAAGCCCAGAATGGAGGATATCCTTTATTGCAAGGATTTGTATAATCCGTTGGAGCTCAAGGGAAAGAAGCCCATGATAAGTCTCGAGGTTTGATTGGAATAAAATGAATAGGAAGACTATTGGTCACATCCGTGAGTGGATTGATCAAAGTGTGTTCCACTATGTTTCAGCAGAGAGCGGATGCTCACACACTATGGACAACACTAGAAGTCTATGTACGAGAAGAAGAATGCACAAAATAAAACTTTTGTCATTCGAAAAATTGTGAATCTAAAGTACAAAAAGCAGGAGCAATGTAAGGCCGGAGAGCATACGAGTGAGTTTCAAGGTTTGGTGAACCATTGTCCACCATGAAGTTGAATCTTGATGATGAGATTCAGCTCTTTTGCTTCTCAGTTCGTTGCCAAAACAATGGGGAGACTTTGGTGGTGTCTCTAAGCAATTCAGCTCCAGAAGGAAAAATGACTATGCAAATGGTCAAGGATGATCTTCATAATGAGGAGACAAGAAGAAAGGAGCAAGGTGTGAATTCTGAGACACAAACACAAGTTTTCGTTGCGCAAAGTAGCAGCAGAAACAGAGAGAAAAGCTCTTCCGAAGATGACAAATTCAGGAGAAGGTTGAGAGGAAAAGAGATAATTTGTTTTCACCGCCAAAGACCGGCCAGATTATATAAAGTAGAGTGAGATTTTAAAGAAGGAACGATCTAAGGAAAAAGATGAGGATAAGGACTCAATTGTGTATCTATCCGACGCGTTGATGTAGCCCTTGTTAGTGATGGTAAACCCAAGTGTCAAGTTAATGAATGGGTTATTGATTCGGTGTTTGCTTCATGCTACTTACTTGTGTGGTGAGATCTTCACATCCCACGCTAGTGGTGATTTTGGCTATGTCACGGATGGGAAATGGTAGTGCATCCAAGGTTATCGGCATTGGAGATATTTATCTCAAGAATAACAATGGTGGCATGTTGATGCTTGAGAAAGTCGGACATGTTCCTGATATCCTCATTTAATTTGATGTCTACTGGTAAGCTTGAAGAGAATGGTTATAGCATTTCCTTTGGTGAAGGTCAGTGGAAGCTCACTAAAGGGTCTCTAGTGGTGACTAGAGGAAAGAAGGTGCGCTTTTTACACAATTCAAACGCATGTGGAAGGTGTAAAAGATGGGGAAGTTAGGCGGAAAAAGATGTGGTACAAAGCCATGCAAGATGGAAGAAAAGCCTTGCATGAGAATCACGAGAAGAAAGCTCTTCACTTGAAATGGGTACCAAAAGGGAAGAAAGAAAGTGATAGCTCGCAGCCAAGATACAAAGCGGTTGTGAAAGAATTTGACAAGCAAAAATTTGTCAAGTTTGAGTTAGATCCTCCCATCAAGAAGAGCCATGTCGATGAGATAAAGTCGGACGTGAAGAAAGTTAAAAATTCCAAGAAGCTTGAGTTGAGTCAAGGCTTCGTTGGGATTAACTCCAAGTGAGGAGTTGTGGTTTGACGTGCAAATTCAGTCTTGGAAGGTTATACAGAAGCAGACATAGCAGGTTTCGAAAAGAAAGAGTCTACTTCGGGGTATTTGTTTACTTTTGCAGGGGGAGCCGTGTTATGGCAGTCCAAGTTGCAGAAGTGTGTTGCTTTGTCTACTACTGAGTTGACAACAAAATGTTGTGGTTTCTTCAAGAGTTGAATTTGACACAGGAATCGACTCCAAGTGACGGAGTCATGGTGAACATATCCTTTAATGGGTTCGGAGGGGGAGATTGTTGGTCAAAGTCTTCACTCCATTAAATGCTCCGCCCATTGAATTATGCCTAGGCCCTTTCTTGACTCTCTCCATTAATTGGTTCCAAACGGCTATAAAAAGGAAGCAACACCAACACCAATTTGAGAGAACTCTCATCCGAGAGTGGAGAGGAAAGAAAAAGGGTGGGTGAAGAAATCCCATCTGGGGAGGATGGATGAAAGTAATCCCATCCGGGAGAGGGTGGAAGAGAGTTAAAAAATTAGAGAGAGAAAGATAGTTCAAATAAAAGGGTGTTTTATTTGGGTTCCATCACATAGTTATTGTGGTGAAGTAATTTGGGTTTGTACTCAAATTAAGATATCTTTGTATTCTCTCAGATATTCTAGTGAATTATTCAGAGCTTGTCCCGTGGTTTTTACCTCTTAGTTTTAAAGGGTTTTCCACGTAAAATCTTGGTGTCTTATGGTTGGATATTTTCTATTTATTTCCTGCAGTGGCTATTATTTTGGTGGAACTGCAAATTTAATCTGTTTGACATGTACTGATATTTTATCCATCTAATTTATCAAAGACAACAATATTTGGGAAGTGATTTTTTTTCCCAACAACATCAGTATACGATGGTGATAAGAATTATGACCGTGACGATAAATGGTTTCTTTCACGCTTCTTCTGTCTTTTCTTATCAAAGTCAAGCCATTTTATTTGACTTTAACTCGATTTCACGTCCAAGTGTTTGGTGTTATTCTTGCAAAATGCAATGGCATCTAATTTTAGTGGACAGACCTATGACAAATCCAGTGATTTCAAAGACTACATAGCAATGGCAGATTTGTACTATATCTTCATTTGGAGGCTAGCTACTTGTTCTAGCAGCCATAGGAAATATTATGGGAACTGTAAAGTAAAGCAAGATTCAAGAAGATTCAAAGTCATTAGAACCATGTGTTTGTATTGTTAGAATATTTTATTTTAATGTATTTTGTAAGACCCCGAATTTTATGAAATAAAAGTATTCAATTTTTCTTATAATTACTATTCAGTAAATGGTTAAATTGATAAAAGTTAAAGTTAAGGGTAATATATGAAATTTTTCAAAATACGCAAGTGGTTATAAAATACTCATTGTTGTCGGGGAATATTCGTTTGGTCGTGGAATATTCTTGATGTCTGGGAATATTAAATGCGACGATGCAGCCCATTTTTAGGGCCCCATAACGGATAACCGCTTGATGAAGAAAATGACAAAATTGAATAACTACGTAGTTGTTACTGCTAACAACTTTGTTGGAATACCCCGGTGGTTAAAATACGATGTCTGGCGTGGGTTGCACAAAGAAGCACACCAGGTATTATGCATGTATTGTTGAATTATTGATCCTTACGTAAGAAGGCACTACTCAATAATTGTCACAATGATAATTGCTCAATATTTTATTTTATTGATTCAATAATTCTTTGCATTAATATTTTATATTATTGTTATTCAATAATTGTCAACGCATGATATCTCCATTATCGGATCAATAATTCATATTATTTGAATAATATTATTAGATAGCATTATTGGCAATGTCTAGAAAGTTCTCATCCAAGGAGAGGTTTGGTCACCTAATTGCGCGCCCGATGAGGAGAAATCCTTATCTGAAAGCCCCTCTTCCAGAAATAACTGGTTGTCATAAATGTGATTCTGTAATATTATTTGTGAATAATTAATTATTGATTCATATGATAAGAAATATTTATTTTATGTGGATATAAATGATGGGTTTATTTATGTGGTTATAAATGAAGGAGTTAATGTTAAGGTGTTTTATCAGTATTTTGTCGAATTGGTGGTATTAAAAGATCAAATCGGTGTTATTACAGCTTTATTGTGTGAGTTATAATATTTAATCCGACCGTTGGATCGTTGTAATTTTTGGATATGTTATACATATATAAGTTGAGTATATGTCCACAAATTTTGAACCGTTAAAAATGAGCGTATAATTTGTTATGAATTTTAAGAGGTGACTGATTCGGAAATTAGGTTATAAATGATTTTGGTGGAAAATTCTAGAATTGGTGGGCCCCACTTGTGGTTGGTGAAGAAATGTGCTGAATTTTATTTCAAATGTGGTGGGTGGGAATAGTAGCAGGTAAAGCCATCAGGTTGCAGGTCAAGTCTGCTAAAATTTTCCTATAAATAGAGGGCTAAGTTAGAATTGAAAATCACACCAGAAACAAGTTTTCTTTCTCTCTATATTATCAAGCATATTTTTGAGAGTATTTAGATACTTTGAGAGTTGCTATTTAGTAGAAGTTTCCTTCGGTTTTTCATCCGATATTCCAGTCAGAAGTGCTGCTCTTTTGAGGTAAAGGATAGTAAGGGATTTTAAGGGATTGTAAGGAATGTTATTTTCTTCATAATGATGTTATTCTTTCAATATCATTATACTGCAATATTGGTATGGATTTTATTGTGGAATTTCTACCTTTTTGTGCTCGGGGTTACTTATTCACGTATATAGTACTATTCACGTGTACTGTCTTATTCACGATACTGGCCTTTTATTTATGAATGTGGCACTATTTATGTATATGACATTATTTACGTATACGGTACTATGTACAAATACGGAGTACTATTCATGAGTTACTATTCACGAATTACTATTCATGAGTTACTATTCACGAGTTACTAATCACGGGTACTATTCACAATAAAATTGGTTTTTTTTTGACCAAATTATCATTGATTTATGAATCTTACTCTTGAAATTAAATCCATGTTTTGATGTTATTGTTTTTATTATCATATATAACATTTTTATAATCATGGTGAAGAAATTTCTCTTTGACTGGAGTGTAAAGATGAGTAGATTATTGGTATGATCATGACTGGGTTCTCTTTGGCCAGTAGTGCAAAGTTGAATCGTTGACTGGTATGATCATGACCTTACAATTGAATATTTTTAGCTTAAGTGCAAAGGTGAATTGATCAACATGGTTATAATTATGGTTTATATAGATTTTGAAATGATTATAGATTTCTTTGAGATATTAATATATTTGGCCTGTAGTGCAAATATGAACTGTTGATGAATATCTTTGGCATGTATTGCAAAGATGAACTGTTGATGAATATCTTTGGCCCGTAGTGCAAAGATGAATTTATTAGTATGATTATGAACATGAACTGTGATTTGGTATAACCATGATCTTTGAGGTTTCAGGTGATGAAAATTATCTTTGTCCTGGATGAGAAAAAGAATTTAGAACTACAATTACGATTATGATTTTTTTTATATAATTGTGTACCAGAACTGTTGATTGATGTTATAGGGATAAAACATTGTTGGTGGATTTTTAACATGGAGAAGATAATAGACTTTATGGTCTATTTGACTCTTCTAATAGATTGCTCGTTCCGCTGCAACTATGGTTGAAATTTTTATCATCTACCATATGTTCTAAATCTCTGATTTATTATTGATGGAGGCTATTGATAATTTGATTATCTTTAGTCATGATATTCTTTCTTGAAGCTAGTTGTGCTCACCCTTTTGCTTCACAATTCCTTTCGGTAATAAGAGTGTAGTTGGGTTGACGAAAGCGGGGTAACAGGGAGAATAGAATCGGTGGTCATCATTTAGTAGTTATATTTGGTGAATCAACTAAGGTGAAAGCGAACCCAACGTTGGAAGGGTGTTTTGCCACTATCATACAAGATGTCTAATGACATACAACCTCGTGTCATCATAAGACGTGGTTGTCTTTCATCCACTTTCTTTGAGTATATTTACGAGCACTACCTATATAATCTTGGAGTTTATTTGAAGTATAATTCTCAATTAGAGACAGTGGAGATAATTATATGTCAAGAGAAGACTCACCATTGGAAAGAATATGATAGTAATCTTCTCGTTTTTCTTTGGGGTCTATTAGGTCAACGAAGGATAATTCTGTGGCCATATGATATCTATTATAACCTAAACGCATGGCCTCCCATGTACGAAGGTTTCTTTGAGCACTTCCCAAAGGTTTTAATTTCTAAAACAGTTTTTGACTATACCTTTATGTAGGGTGCCATTGTGACGTGCTATCCAAGGTTGGGACATGAGTCACAGTTGGTATATATTTGTATCAAAACTCACAGCATTTATATTGTTGTATTTTGCACGACAATTGTTGTAATAAAGTTGTAGTTGTTTTCTGTACCATGTATTTGGCGACTCATAATGAGTTGGATGGAATGGACCTATTTTGGGGTTGTCACATATTTCTTTATGTAACCTCTATTATTTATTGAATTATTGGGTTTACATATTGCATTAATTTAATTACTTTATTTATGGGTTTGGTAATTATGTGGCCTATAAATAATATTATTGATAGTATTTAGCATAATGGGTCATAGGTTTTCATAATCTTGATAGACGATTTTAGCCCTTAGTTATTCTAAAAATAGAACAGTTAGAGTTTAGTCTCAATTGTTGTCTCAAAAATTTTATACACACCTATATATTCATCCTAAGATTGAGAGAATTGAAAACCGAAAGAAAAAATCTTTTTTTTTCTTACACTAAAGAATCTTTTTTTTTCCTTTATATTAGTGAACCATACCTAAATACTTTGAGCTCTAAGTGGACATGGAAATTGGACTTGAATGTATTTGAATTTCACTTATTTATATTTTTACCCATCATTGGGGTCAAAATACAAATAAGTGAAATTCAAATACACCAATGTCCAATTTCCATGTACACGTAGAGTTTTTGAAGTACTTTTAAAGACAAAATAATATTTGTATAGCATTTTAGTGTACTTAAGTATCTTTATAGAACAATTATTTTTGCATACTTAGCCATCTTTTATGGGAGTGATGGATTATATTTAAGTAATCTCCAAGTCTACTTGATTTTTATATTAGGATCCCCTCCATTATACATATTCTCTAATTTTTTATAATACACATTTAGCAACACAAATATTATATTCAATGACACAATAAAATTTGTCCTAAATAATTAGCGACATAAAAAAATTTGTTGCAAATAATTATGTCGCTAGTACTGTCACTTAAAATAATATTTACGTCGCTAGAAATAATGTGATTCGCCGAATGTGTATTGAAGGAAATTTGGATGATAAGTATAATGGAGTAACCCTAATTCATGATGGGTGTGTGTGCACAAGGACGGTTCTACGCCTGGGGAGAGGGGGCACCTGCCCCCACTGAATTTTCATATCACGCCTGGGGCAGTTGTGCTATGTTGTGCTATGCTATATGCCCCATTTTACCCTGATCATATCACACATGCTATGCTAAGAATGTTGTGGACCAACATATCATACCTTTTACCAAACATATCACACCCTGATCCACACATCACACCTTTTACCAAACAATATTTTTAGGTCCATAGAGCAATATGTTTGGTTAAATGGTTTATATGAAGAAAGCAATCAGGGTGAAACTTGAGGTTTTAACTTTTATTCTACTTTTTCTTATTAGCTGCAAGTAATAATTGGAGAGCACTATGATCATGTAGATAAAATATTTGGAGTTGTTGTCAATGTTAGAGCTAGCTAGGAAAAAATAGCTCTGTGGACTAAGAATACTGCAAATAAAGCGGCTCTGTGTGGCCTTATCCAAATCTTTTGAATTTGTCACATTTATACTATATTGAGTTTTTAATAATAAAAAATACTAATAAAAAAACCATTTTAGTATTTTCCTCATAAGAAATTATGAATATATATATATATATATATATATATATATATATATATTTAATTTAACGAGTTAAGTGTTGGAAAATTATATTGAATTTTTAAAAATATGTATATATCGAGCTTCAATTTTTATTTTTAAGGATTTTTTTTTGCCAATTTGATTTATTTCGGCGTGACGCAGCAGTTGGATCCGCCGTGTGTGCGCGTGTGTGTGTATATATATATATATATATATAATCATACTCAATTAGACAAACAAATTGTACAAGTTTCTTGACCAGTCTTAATCTGATCCCACATGCAGAATTGACGAGTACAATAATTTCAGTACACTTGTGAATGTAATCTGTTAGTTTTTAATATTAAGCACCCCTAAATATTAGTAATAAACTTGAGCCTTTCCATCATTATTAAATTGAAAAAAAAAATTGAGATATACTTATCATACAGAAGATCACACTCGATAGAAAACAAAAGCAATGTCCATTTATATTTAACAAAGACAGAAGATATACTCGAGTGTGTTTACTAATGAATAGTGCCACTACAAACCCCAAACATCTATCTGGAAAATATCATTTTATATTTAACAAGGACACGTCTTTCTTTTCTTTCAAAAATTTGAGACACACATGACATATATAACCTTTATAATCAACTCGAACTGAACTTTGCAGTTATGACCGACTAAGGCAATCGTCGTAATGAGCAAACATTCTTAGTCCATGGTCCAATATTCATATGCAGCAACTACATACATTTTGACTGGAAAATATATGGACAAGGGCCAAAAGTTTATATATTGCTCCCAACACTCCCAAATTAAACCTGATTGAAGCAAGGAAAGCTCATTGCTATCGCGATTGTTGATGCAACATAACTAGTTCGGAAACACATGCAGCTAGCCTGAGAAGATTTAATCTCAGAACTGGCAAAAATGGGAGTTGCAAATTGTAGGTACTATTGACTAATTAATCCACTGTTGGGGAACTTTTTGGCACACCATTTATCCATTGCTGCAAAAACTGGCCGACTGTATACCTGATGAAATCCAAATATGCTATACAACAAAATATTATTTGCTTTTTTGGTAAGTAAACGGTGTCATCTATATATATATATATATATATAGTCCAAATCTTCTGTCTCGTCTTCTGCCCCATAGTTTTTGAGGTGTAGTAGAAGTTGATATTCCTTTGATGCTTCCCTTGATTACTCCATTTCCTGCAATTATAGGCTTAAGAAGCTAGAAGAAAAAAACAACTAAGAATCGACACCTTAATTAGACAGGCCCCCTTGACATGAAATATGATGAAAAAGGACATCAAGGGCACATAATCAATAAAGAAACATAGTTGCCATCTATCATGGGGTTTTCAAAAGTTTCATCTGTTTTGGTCAATAACTTATGATTATAAATTTCTAACTTGAGATTTGCAACATATAAACTATAATAATGAATAATTACCAATGCTATGCAAATAGTAAGAAATATATGCATATACATTGTAGGGGACAGATGATTGTTTAAGTAGCCAGCATTTTTTTCATTTGATTTGCATGTTTATCAGAAAACAAAAAAGCAAACTCACAGCCATACCTATGACTTTTGCAGCTCCTAACCCCAATCCAATGAAAGAATACAATAGAGAGCCATTCTGTGCTGTGGAAATCAGGTATCTAAATACTCCAAATAGTAGCATGTAATAAGTATCTCCAAATTTACTAGTAGCCTGGTGCCCATACTTGTGGTAACAGTTCGATTCCTGTATTGCTCTGAACCCATAGAAGAAATTAAAAAAATAAAAAATAAAATAAAGAACAAATGTTCACAGTTAGAAACTAAATACTCTTACAAGCACCTAAGAAGTCACCAGATGAGCTTGATGAGTCTAGTCCTCCATCTTCTAGGATAGACTATTTAACTCAACATTATAATCTTTAAGAATTGATAGCATAAGATGTTGCAGGTCTGAATGAAAAGGTACTCCCTCAATTCCAAATTAGAGATGCATTTTCCTTTTTTTTATCCGTTCCAAAATTGCTACAAAGTGATATGAAGTTCCTAACATGTCATTACTTATATTCTGAATAGATCGAGTACTATTATGTCATCAATAATACATTACTATTTAATGTTAGAGATACATTTTGAAAAGTTAAATTATCCTTAACGATCGTTCTAGAACTGTAATTCCAATTTTGGAATGGAGGGAGTATGTATATAAATCGTCCAGCCTTTCCAACACTGTTAGGTTTTCAGGTAAAGCACATTGCCCTCAGAAAACCTCCTGCACCAAGCACTTTCCCATTTGAGAGCAAATGAAAAGCTCCATACCCATTATTTGATAAATTAAACAATGAGGAGGGGAAAAAAAGGCCATTGATATTGCTAGAGCAATTAGGATCCCCTCCATTATACTTATCCTCCATTTTCTCCCAATACATATTCAACGATACAAATATTAGCCACAAAATCAAATTCGTCGCAAACAATTAGCGACACAATAAAATTCATCCCAAATAATTGGTTCGCTAAATTGTCGCTCAAAGCAATTTTTGTATAATTGGAGGATAGGTGTAATGGTAAGGATCTTAATCCAACAATTATGAGCAAGTACACATTTAGCGACACTTTTATAATTGTTTTAGCGACACTCATGGCTCTGACAAAAACAATTTTATCAAAAGCTGAAAAAATGAGAGAGTATGTCAAAGTGGATAAAATACCTCAGGCTAGTAGCAGATGTAATTGTTTAGTGTTTACAAAACATGGGAGAGCGCCACATCACTGCAATACCGACGTCACCACCCTCGCGTATGTCAAAGTGGATAAAATACCTCAAGCTAGTAGCAGATGTAATTGTATAGTGTTACAAACCATGGGAGAGCTCCACACCACTGCAATACCGACGTCACCACCCTCGCCGTACGATTGCAACCTGAAGGTAGTGGACGGCTTTGATACCAATTGTTACAAACCATGGGAGAGCCACACCTTAAAAACTATTTATTAAAGTTGGAAAGCCTAAAGTTTATAAATACCCCACATCAAAGTATCATACCATCGATGTGGGACACAAGTCCCATACCTTGCAATTAGGATCATAACATATAGGCAATCCCTACACCATATAAGCTTATTTGTATGACCAGTCCACATGCCCATGCACTCCTTTCTCCTGAAAGACAACGTTATGTTTCACTGTCTACACAGAACAATTCACAAAGTATAACTAAATTCTGCATAGGCTCAATAAGGTTAAAGGCATGAGAAGCATGTAACTAACCCTTTTTTTTGTGGGGGGGGTGGGGGGGGGGGGGGAGTTGGAGCAAGGTATGTAAGTAATGTTTAAGATTTCTTTGTATTGATATCGAGACATGATTTTAAAGTTAACAATCTTAGCAGATGCATGTTTAGGGTAACAATTTATTTTGTTCTGATTTGTTATGCTTGACATACTAAGGTGATGTTTCTTTACTTCGTTAACAACTTCACATATGATTCTATAAGAGAGAAAGTTATTTGGTAAAATTTTGTTTGCCTCTTATCATATCTTAATCGGTAAAAGAAAGATATCTAAATCATTAAAAGTTGTCTCTTAATGAAAATTTTAAATCTATGGAACCTCTATATATATTGTACTCTCTCCATTTCAAATCTTAAGATTTTTGAAAAGCCAATTTGAGATATTTTTATATTTAAAATTGATATTTTTAAATTTAAAAGTCATTTAGATGTTTTATACTTTTTAATTACCAAATAGCTTTATAAGTTTAGATGTTATTTTACTCAAATGATCAAATTTATTAAGATATACTAATTATTCAGATCTTAATTATTCAATTTTATCAAACACCACTTATGAACAATTGTTTACTCCTCCTACAAGTTGGTAGGTAGTCTTCAAATAATTTAAAATCCTTCATCATATTAGAATCTAGTCAATTATATCTTTCACTCAAATTTCCCATAATATACATTTAGCAAGATAATAAAATATGTTGCAAATAAATGTGTCACAAATATTGTCACTAACGATAATTTTTATGTCCAAATTTTATTATTGAAAAACGCACATCAAAGCTATCAATAAGCTGACTTAGTTCGGATTTAGGCTAGTAGTATAATTAACACTTGTTTAAAAAAATAAGGTTTAAATATAATTTATTATTCTGAACTATAGGCCATATATATTCTATTTCGGTAATCCACCTTTCAATTTTGTAAATTAGATGATTTAACTATTAATTTTTTTTTAATTCCATTCAATTGAGCTTGCCACGTCTGAAATTACTGACGTGGCAGTCTGAGTAGGGCATAACTGAGCTGATATGTAACTAAAAAAGAATATTTTAATTTTTGATTACACATCTATTATATATTGAAGGGCAAATTTGTCGAACTTTGTTTTCATCCCCTTCCAACATCTCACTGCTCCGAAGAGCTTTCGGCGTCTCAAGGATACTGCCGACATCTCTCATCTCTCTCCCTCAATGGCAAAGCCACATAGAACTTTGTGGGGTCAATCGACCCCACTAAAAAAAATTACTTTATAATGTAAGGTAAATTTTAAAATTTTTAAGATATGTAAGGTATGTAAGTAATGTTTAAGATTTCTTTGTATTGATATCGAGACATGATTTTAAAGTTAACAATCTTAGCAGATGCATGTTTAGGGTAACAATTTATATTGTTCTGATTTGTTATGCTTGACATACTAAGGTGATGTTTCTTTACTTCGTTAACAACTTCACATATGATTCTATAAGAGAGACTCATATCCTCTCAATATATGTATCTTTCTACAATATTTTAAACTAAATAATAATCTAATTTATATTATTTTTAAAAATGAACGGTTGTGATTAAAAAAATCTATTGAGTTAATATAGTGTATATATATCATATATTATTACTAATTATATTTTTATTATAATATAGTGTGTATATACATATATATATATATATACATATATATATATACTCGAAAATATAAAGTATTAAAAAAAATTGGCTCGCTTCGACCCCATTGACAAAAATTTCTGGCTTCGCCACTGCTCTCCCTATAACTTTAACTTGTTCCCACCGCAACCCAGCAGATAAATCACCGGAGACTGGTCGGAGCCCAAGCATACTAGCATAATACAAACCCAAACCTCTATGAAATCCGGCCATTAAGATGAAACATCCAAAACTCGTGACCAAGGAGAACATGAAAACACCAAATTTAACCATAGATCGGGTAAAAAATGAAAGAAACAACCAAAATCAGATGGGATACAAACTACCAATACCCATATCCAAAATCAGATTGGCTCTATGAAGTTCTTGCCAAGTCATTTCAAGTGGATGAGGGCATAGACACATAGTAAATCACGGAAGTGGTTAGTATAAAGTTAACTTTGGTCAATTGACCAATACAATGTCGACACGCAGATCGGGAGTTGATCTCTCTGTCAATATTGTATTAATCAATTGACCAACTTACCATGAGATTAACTTCATGGTAACCGTATACATAAATCACATTCAATCAAAATTCTAGAGCAGTAAAAAAAAATTAAATATATGACTACTGACTAGGTTATTCAGCTAGTGAGCACCTGATGGATATTTATGGTAATGAGGACTTTATCATTCTTATCAAGGCTGAAAGGCAGTAGTAACACAAAACTAAATCAGTAAATTCATGTCTGATAAATATAAAATAATCATTCAAAACAAGGCACCCTTATAAAAGCTTATGAGTGTGCAGTGAATTATCTCAAGTAACTAAATTAATCAATCATTCATAAAGTATTCACTAAATAGGAAATTTTGTATGGCTTACACCATATTTTAAGGTAGAATGATGACTACAGTCTACAATATTACCAATTTACCATATATGAACTAGACTATAAATAAGTCAAGCATTCTCTTGTGAAATAGGACCAAGATTCACAAACCTGATGGTACAAATTTTATCATATTGATTGACTGCACCTATTCAAGTTGGAAGCATTTCATAATCTTCCTTTTCCAAATCCATTTGGACACTAACAGATCAGCCGGCTTATGATGTTTACTTGAAGTTTTTATTTTATTGATTTTTCGTGTTTAAATAAACTGCTGCAATTTGGCTGCACCTGAGTTTTTTAAAATAATAAGGTCACCCCTGACTTCACTTCCCTTGCTAGTGGAATTCACTTGGACTAGACTAAAATAGTACATTTCATTTGATTCCTCAAAACAAATTTCCATATCTCAAATACTAGTACTATTCCTTCTGCATAATCTGCTGGTTCATAATTTTATTTTAAATGAACGAACTCTTGATGTATTAGAAACCATGAATTTTTTTATATGGTTTCTCATATGGGCATATAGTTTTTATTCATGTTATGCTCAACAATTTTATGATGCAACATTGTGCACTTCAGATACTAATTATCCCGGTACGCAATATGCCTGCAGTTCATTCAAGAAATCATGCCAAACATTCTTGGTTTATAGAGCCAACCAAGAATTTCAAACTATCTCAAGTATCACAACCTTGTTCAATGTGGTACTTGATGAGTTACTCGCTTTGAACAACTTAACTTCTCTTCAGATTCTTGATCCGGGTAGAGAAGTTCTTGTTCCCATTAATTGTTCTTGTAATGGTCAGTTTTTTCGGGCAAATTCAAGCTATAGTGTGCCTAATAACACAACGTTCTCGGAGATTGCTTGTGGGGTTTATGAGGGTTTAGTGAAATCTATTACTCTAGTGGAGGAAAATTTGTCTCAAGAAAATAATGTGAAGGTTGGTTCCATGCTTCATGTCCCGTTAAAATGTGCTTGCCCTGATAATAATGTGTCCACTTTTGATGGAGTCAAGTACTTTGTGACATACCCTTTTGTGGAAGGGGATTATACAAATAAGGTGGGGGGAAAATTTGGTATTCCCACTGAGGATATTTGGGCAGCTAATCATTTGGATTCTACCTCAACTGTTTATCCAAACACTACCATTTTAGTCCCCTTGAAAAATGAACCATTGATCCACTTCAATATTCCAGATTATGAGCCTCCTACGCCAGGTTTCCTCCCCACAGTTGTAGAGCAGACAAAAAACACAAAGATGAAGAAATTGTACATTGCAGGTTCTGTCGTCGGGTTTTCATTAGTACTTTTGACACTTCTTGCTTGTGGTTTATATGTTAAAGCCATTAAGAAATGGAAGGTTGAGAAGTTTCATCATTTTTCAGCTCGTAGGAGCTCAATGACTTCTTTTTCAACTCCTATAAGCTCACCATTATCCGCGCCAACTCCTAGAAGCTCCACAAATTCTTGTTTGTCTCCTGATCTTCTTGTGGGACTAAAGTACACTTTGTGCAGTTACAGCACAGAGGAAATTAGAGAAGCAACCAGCGATTTTAGTGATCATACAAAGTTAAGTGGCTATGTGTACAAGGGTACGATTGAAAATGCTGAAGTGATGATCAAACAAATGAGATTTGAAGATATTCGACAAGTTATTGATATACACTCTAAGATCAATCATGTCAATATCATGAAACTGCTTGGTGTTTGTTATGGTGAGAGTGATTTTTCTTGGTCTTATCTTGTGTTTGAACATCCTGCTAATGGTTCCTTAAGGGATTCTTTGTCGAATTCATCTTTGTCTAATATTAGATGGCATCTACGAACTCAAATAGCTTTTGATATTGCAAAAGGGCTTCATTATTTGCACTATTGTATGGTTCCTCCACATACTCACATGAGCATAAATACTAGAAACATTTTTGTGACACCGAATTGGAGGGCGAAACTTGCTGTGTCAGGTACAACTCCTGCTGTGGGGTGTTCAAATGAAAATGAAATTATGCCAAGTGTTGGAGGGTGGATTGCACCAGAGCATTTGCTTAACGGATTGGCTTCCGAAAAGGTGGACATTTTTGCATTTGGAGTTGTTTTGCTTGAGCTAATGTCAGCGAGGGAGGACTTAGAAGGGAGATTGTTTAGAGAATCCATTGGGTTTTTAGGAGGGGGAGCAAGTGAAGGGGGTTGTTTTGAGCAGCTGAGGAATTTCATGGACCCTTGTTTGAAGGAGGATTATCCTCTTGCTGAGGCTCTATGTTTAGCAGTCTTGGCTAAAGCTTGTGTGGAAGATGATCCACTTCATAGGCCTTCTATGGATGATATCATTAAAGTTCTTGCCCGAATGGTATGAATTTCAAGAATCAAAATTTTGTCATTAATATGTATACTAATGGATTATTGGGGTTTTATTATGTCTAATCTGCTGGATTTCTCTCTTATCTTTTCCCACCCTTTTAATACAAAAATTTTGTTTGGAAACTTCACAGGCCTTCTATAGATGATATCACTAAAGTCCTTGCCATAATGGTATGTGAGTTTCCATGTATACTAATGAATGGAAAATGGGTTTATGTGTCGACTAATTTTATGTCGATTGTGGATTGCAACTAATATGAAACTGTAAGCAACAAAATAGAACAGTATTATGTGAGTTTCATTCTTTATCCCCTTCTGTCTCATCTATCCACTTGCGTCAATATTTAATAAAGATATGAATTTTTTAGCATAAATAGCAACACTTCGTAATGCATTATTGGGATTTTATTATGACTAACATGCTGGATTTCTCTATCTTTAGGCCATATACCCTTTGGGTACAAAAATATTGTGTTAGTTCTTGATTCTGAAATTAAAAGTTCATGTCTTAATATAGCATTGACAATTTTGCTGGCTTATGTTGTTCTTTACTTTTGGCTGAAACAGCATGGTGATTGTTGTATGAGAAGCATTAAAAGGGTATCACTATAAAATAATGAATTGCTTAATCATAAATCTGACCTAAACTTGTCACGTCTTGATTATTGTATTGGAGCTTCACCAAATTTCGGGCGGTTGTTTGATGAAATTTGGCCCACATACCTGGATGAATATATAATTAGCATATTCGGTTCTAAATTACGAATATATATATATATATATATATATATATATAGACGACGGATTTAAAACATATATCTTAAATAACATACATCTCTTAAATAACATACTTTTATTAAAACTGTGTTGTTTTGATGATTCTTTTATAAAATAAAATAATATTAAAAGAGAGTGGTCCAACTTACTTTCTTTTTTTTTTAAATCTCATCCGCGGCCCCACTTGTTTTTAAAAGAATAATCAAAACGAGGTAGTTTTAATAAAGGTATGTTATTTAAGAGAGGTATGTTATTTAAGAGTTATACTTTAGATCCGTTCTCTATGTGTAACTGGAGGGAAGCGACGGTTTTTTCCGTCGCTATAGCATAAAACTACGTAGTTTTGGAGTGACTTAAATACCACTCCTTTATTAAAACTACGTCGTTTTGGAGTGACTTAAAAGAGAGTGGTCCCACTTATTTTCCTTTTATTTACAAAAATGCCACCCGCGGCCACTCCAAAACGACGTAGTTTTAATAAAAGGAGTGTTATTTAAGGAGGAATGCTATTTAAGAATAATCTTTGATCCTTTTCTATATATATATATATATAGTGAGGATCAATCTTCTATTCTTCTCATTACTTTACCTTTTAGGGCGTGACGAGTTTGATAATACAATAGTCGCTACATACTTTTAATGACAGACAACCTATGTAGCGTCGTTAAAAGTATGATTTACGGTTATATGATCGAAACCGTCACTAAAAGTAATAAGTGAATAAGATAATGGATATGCACTTGATCCGACCGTATATATATATATATATAGCGAGGATCTTAAGTTTATCCTTATTGAAACTTACCCAGAACTCACTACTTTTTTTTATATAAAAAACATAACTAATAAAAAATGTATAATAATTTTTGGAATTGAAAGTTTTTTTAAAAAAAGTGTTTTAGATGTGATTTGGGTACATATAACAAAACAGCAAAACACTTTTTTAAAAAAAACTTTCAATTCCAAAAATTATTATACATTTTTTATTAGTTATGTTTTTTTTTATAAAAAAAAAAAAGCAGAGTGAGCTCGGGGTGAGCTCAATAAGGATGAACTTAAGAAATGGACTGTATATATATATTAGTCAAGAGAAAAAATAAAAAAGAAGCAAGCTAACTAAAATCAGATAAAAGGGTCGAGATTAGTTTGTCTAGAAGATGGAAATCCTCAAAAAATTGCCTCAAGTTGAGTTGAGGTGACTAATTAGTAAATCACATAAGCAATACCAATGAAGGCAATCCCATAAGTTAGTGGGAGATATTTTTAAACAACAAAATTGATGTGATTCATATTATAAAAATAATGAATGTTGTGATTAGTAGTTTTTTTATTTAATTTATAATTTTTATAATTATATTATTTAAAATTAAAAAAATTATATTAATTTTAAATTTAAAAATATTTTAAATTAATTTTAAAAGGTTAATATTGATACTATATTTTAGAAAGCTAAAGAGGTAGCCAGGCTGGCAGGCGGTTAGGCCCTACCACATCTGAGAGCATAACAGTTAAGAGTCAAGTTTATCCGAAAAATGGAATTCTTCCTATGAGATGCTAAGCCCAATTCGTTGTTGCAGGACTGAATACAATCACTGTAGTACTCCCTTTTTCCTTTTTTTTTGAAGAAAAATTATTCAAAGTTGAACTTAAATTATCTTTTGGAAAGAAAACGAAATTGTTAAATTCACAACATAAAATATTATTTTCATAACAAAAATGTCGCTATAGATCCTATAGCGACGGTTTCCACCGTCACTATAAATCTACAGCGACACTTTTATTGTGAAAATAACAAAAAATATTGTGGATTTAACAATTCCCTTTGAAAAAATAGGGCTAAGGAAGATAAAAGGAAATAAACGTTCTTATATATATGTAATTCAACTTTACTTGTCCGAACTTTTTTATTTTTTTGAATATTTTTAAAATCTTGTCTTTATAGATTTCAATTCATCTTTCTTTTGGGATGATAAAATGAATATTGTGTAGGATTCAATAGAGAGTAATGCTAGAAACACAAACTATTTTATAAATTATTGATGTGGCATACTTCACCTTGTAATTCTATAAATAAGCACACCTAGAGTTTTTTCAAGAATAAGTTTAAATCAGATGACTATGGTATGCCTTTCTTTTAGCTTATATTCTTCGTCAATTACTATCGCATGATAAAGCACATGCCTTTGTGTCTGGATTAGTATATCTTTAAACTTGAGTAAAAAAAATATCCAGAAAATAGAAAAGTGTAGAATAGTAAATGACACCGAGATTTTTACGTGGTTCTGCCATTAACCTCTAATGACTTAATCCACGTCCAATACCAACCGGTATTGGAGACTCTTTTTATTAATTTAAATACTCAATTAAATACAATAAAAATAACTCCCTGTTCAAAAGCTTTCCAACCCGATGGACACCTCTGTCTCCTTTGCAACCTTGAAAGATCCTTTTGAATAGATTCTATCCATCTATTTGAACGACCAAACTAAACACTGCTTGAACTCATAATTTTTTTGCAAAGTATTTTGAATACACTATGTTATGTTTTTCCAACCAACAAAAGAATTAACAGTACAACAAACTTGCTGGAAAACAATGATAGCACTCTATGAAAGTGTATATATAAGACTAATATTTGTTTCAAGCTTTTCTTAACTGATATGTACTTCCTGTATAAATGTATGTCCCTGTTAAAGCCAAAAAGAAGTAATATATATAAAAAAGGAAACTAACGACTACTTTTTGATTAGCAAAAAATACATAGCTGATATATCTCTTTAGTTTTGACAAACTAACTCAAAGAATAAGTTTAACATGAAAATCTCATAACTTAGTTGGAATATCCCAAGTTCTCAGCAACTTTAAAAATCCAACGGACATAAAATATATATAATATCTTAGTCAAAAATAAAGCAACTGAAATAAAGGAACGAATAACATTCGTGATAGAGTTTTGTAAGACCCCAAATTATTATTAAATGAAATTTAATTTCCTCTATTTATTATTTTGAAATAGTAAGGGTTGATTTGATTAATGTGGTTAGTTATGAAGCAAGTGGTTATAAAATATTCATTGTTGTCGGGGAATATTCGTTTGGTCGTGGAATATTATTCTTGTTGTCGGGGAATATTCGTACGACGGCGCAGTCTTGTGTGGGCCCTATAACGGAAAGCGATTGGATGAAGAAAACGACAAAAATAAGTTGTTTATAAATAATTGGCATTGTTATTACTGCTTATCTTTGTTGAAATGTGGTTAAAACACACGGAAGACATACGAGTATTATTGCACCAATTATTGATTCTTACGTAAGAAGGCACTACTCAATAATTATTACAGTAATTACTGTTCAATATTTTATTTTATTGATTCAATAATTGCTACGTTGATATTTTATATTACTGTTGTTTCAATAATTGTCACTACTGCAAGATTTTTCATTATCAGAGCAATAATTCATATTATCTGAATAATATTATTAGATAACATTATTGGCAATGTCTAGAAAGTTCTGTCTAAGGAGAGGTTTGGTCACCTAATTGCGCGCTAGTAAGGAGAAATCCTTATTGGAAAGGCCCCTCTTTCCTGAGAACGGCCTGGTTGTCAGTATTGTGATTCTGTAATATTATTTATGAATAATTAATTATTGATTTATATGATGAGGAAAATATTGATTTTATATGGATATAGATGGAGAAAAATTTTAATGTGACAATTGTTAAAAATTAATATTTTATCTTTTTCTGATAAAATAATTCATTTAAATATATTATTTTAATAATATAATAATGGTGATATTTTTACAATAAATGTGGGATATATGAGTATATGAGGAGGAAGAATATTTTTGTTGCATTAAATGATTAACACATGTTTTGTGTGTCGGTGGACCCCATTTCTTGACTGAAATTTGATTATAGCATGTAAAATCGCCCGTTTGTGGATTTCGGTCAATTTCTGTTTAGAATTTGGAAAAACTTTCTTCTGCAAAGTTGTAGATAATGAAATTTCCTATGAAAAGGATATGAGGTTCGAATTTTTCTGATAAAAGGGCTATTTATTATGAATTATTGAAGTTCTGAGGTTCCGAAATAATTAATTTTTGGAAGTTTTAATTATTTATATCAACAAAAAACGTTTTTAACAAGTTGGTGGGCTCATTTTGTTGTTAAACATGTGGGATTCCAGCATTCAAAGGTTGGCATAGGAATTTATATATAATATATTAATATTATATTAAATTTTTTGCTTTGGTGTTCTAAGCATTTTCTTATAAATAGGGTGCTTAGGTTAGAATTGAAAATCACACCAGAAACTGAAATCTTCTTCTCTCTTTCCCTCTCGATATATTGAGCATATTCTTGTGAGTATTTTGATACTTTGAGTGTTGTTATACGGTGCAAGTTTCCTTCACCACTATATTCAGTATTCCAGCTAGAAGTACTATTCTTTCGAGATAAGGGATGTTATTTTCTTCTTAAATGATATTATTTTCTTCAATATCATCATGCCGAAATATTGGTTTGAACTTTTTATAAAATTTGGAACTTTTTGTGTCGGGGTTACTGTGAGACACAAATTTTATGAAATAAAAGTATTCAATTTTTCTATTTTGGTAAATAGTTAAATTGATAAAAGTTTAAAGTTAAGGATAATAGGTGAATTTTTTTTTGCAAAGTAAGCAAGTTGATATAAAATATTCGTTGTGTCAGAGAATATTCGATTAGTCGGGGAATATCCGTACGATGGTACAATCATTGGTAGACCCCACAACGGAATTATTATCGGATTGAGAAACAACAAAAATATTTTTATGAAAATAACTTATTGGAAGTTTTATCGTTAAGCGTTGAAACACACGGTGTTAAAAAATGTATGATGTCTGGCGTGGTTGCATAAGTAGCACTACAGTATTGATTATTGATACTTATGTGATAAGTCACTCGCTTTTGTTTTATTGATATTATTAATGTAATAAAATGCGAAATGTTTTTATATAAAATAGAATACTTTTATAAAGTTATTCGCTTTTATTAGGCTAATAGTAAAATCTTTTATAAAATAGAATACTTTTATAATGTTATCTCGCTTTATTAGACAATAATTAGAATATATTATATTTTATTATGCATAGTATCTGCATAGTGTTTGCATAGTAAAATCTTTTATAAAGTTATTCGCTTTATTAGATTATAAATAGAATATATTATATTTTATTTAAAAAAATTTGCTTTAAATATATGATGAAAATCAGATTAAAATAAATCAATCTGACCGCTCATGAGTTAGTTACTATCAGATCCATTTTTCTATAAATAGAAGCTCATTCCTTCATTATTTCTTACTTAATTCACCGAAACTCTGAGAGATAAACTATAGAGAGAAAGAAGAAAAGTATTCTGCTACTTCACTACTCATATATCCAGTACTCTTCTTCTTAAAGTAAGGGATATTATTTGTTGTACTCGTTAGGGGTATTCCTTCTTTCTTATTGGTGAAATTCTTTTGTTATTCCATTCTTTATTATTTTGTTGGAATAACCTGTATACGCGAGATACCCTATACTTGGTGAAATCTTCTGTTATTCCATTATTTATTATTCTATTGAACAACACATGCAATGCGTTTACGCACGACTTCAGTTCCATTATTTATTATTATGTTGGAATATCCTCGCTTAAATGCGTTCGCGTGACTGTTCCATTATTTATTATTCTCATTAGAATATCCTGCTTGGTGTGTTTACGCACGACCGGTTCCATTATTTATTATTCATTGGAATAACTTTTATGCATGCGGTCTATCGCATTCCTGGTGATTTCTTTTGTTATTCCATTCTTTATTATTCACAGTTGGTTAAAGTTTTGACTTCTATACTCCATGAAATTAGTGGAATATCCTTGATATTTACGCTTCATCCAGTATCTTTTCATCGAAATATTCTTCTGAGCATTCTTGAATTTTACTCCACAAAGAAGTATCATGTTGACAATTTGGACGTTATTAGTTCCTGGATAAATTAATTCTTGAACTTGTTTTATTAAATTCTTATATCATTGTCATCATTCTCATGTTTATATTATGTTGAAAGTCATGACCGTAATGTTACAAATGATGTGGAAAAAAGTCCTCATTGGCCCGTAGTGCATTGATGGACAGTTTTTGGTATGATTATGGCTATGGATTCTCTTCGGCCAAGGGTGCAAAGATGAATTGTTTTATGGCATAATCAGGACCGTTGATGAAAACACGATTATCTTTGGCCCGTAGTGCATGGATAATTCGTGATCGTGATACTAATGAATATCATTGGCCTGTAGTGCAGGGATGATTCGATGATGTGGATTAATTATTGAGCTGAGTCTTAGCGATGAAATATTAATTCATGGATGTGATAATAATGAATATCTTTGGCCATAGTGCATGGATAATTCATGGATGTGATACTAACGAATATCCTTGGCCGTAGTGCATGGATAATTCGATGATGTGGATTATTTATTAAGCTGAGTCTCAGCGATAAAATATTGGTTATACACTTTTAATTTGTAGAAGATAGTAGATATCATGCTCTACTTGACTTTTCTAAAATACAGTTGTATGTTTTTGGCTTGTAGTGCAAAGATGAATTGTTAATGAATATCTTTAGCCGTAGTACAAAGATGAATTTATTAGTATGATTATGAACAAGAATTTTGATTTGGTATAACCATGATTTTTTATGTTTCAAGTGAAGATAGGTGATGAAAATTATCTTCGTCCTGGGTGCGAAGAGGAATTTAGAATCACAATTATGATTATGAGTTATTCATATGATTGTGGACAAGAATTGTTAATTGATGTTACAGGGATAAAACATTATTGGTGGACTTTTAACATGGAGAAGATAATAGACATAATGATCTATTTGACTCTTCTAATGGATTGCTTTCGTTCACCGCAACTATGGTTGAAAACTTTTATCATCTACCATATGTTCTAAATCTACGATTTATTGATGATGAAGGCTATTGATAGTGTAAATTAGCTTTAGTCATGATATTTTTATCGGGCTAGTTGTCTTTCACCCTTTCGCTTCCACAATTCCTTTCTGTGTAATAAGAGTGTTACTTGATTGAGTGGGGATAACAGAGAATAGAATCATGGTCTCTAGTCATGGAGGTTCTCCCTAAAGAGTATAGAAAAGTGTGTTGTATTCTATACATCATTTAGTAGTTATATTTGGTGAATCAAATAGGGTGAGGTGAACCCAACTTGGAAGGGTGTTTTGCCATTATCATACAAGATATCTAATGACATACAACCTCGTGTTCTCATAAGACATGGTTGTGCACATCCACTTGCTGAATATATCTACGAGCACTACCTATATGATCTTGGGGTTTATGTGAAATATAATTTTCACTTGGAGACAACAGAGATATTTATATGTCAAGAGAAGACTCACCATTGGAAAGAAGATGATAGTAATCTTCTTGTTTTTCTTTGAGGACTTTTGGGTCAACCAAGGATAATTCTATGGACATATGATATCTATCATAACCTAGACGCATGGCCTCCCATGTACGAAGGTTTCCTTGAGCACTTCCCAAAGATTTTAATTTCTAAAACAATTTTTGACTATACTTTTATGTAAAGTATCATTGTAAGGTTGTGGTCGAGGTACCATGAGAGTTACATACATTTGTATTAAAACTCATAGTTAATCAGAGTGTATTCTATATACTATGACATTTCAATGATTATAATAAATGAAGTTGTATTTGAATTTTTACCATGTATCTGGCACTCGGAATGGATGATGTATACCTAATTTTGGGGCGTCCACAGTTGGTATAAGAGCTTAGGATATAATCACCTAGCGAGATAAGAGTCTAGAACTAGGAGGGAGAGACGAGTTATATACTTCACTAGTGTGACTTACCTAAGTTGAAATTGTTTACTTGATAAGTTGACAAATTATGATATGTCAATTAACCTTTGTTTTAAAGCTATATTCTAGAATGATATCTGAAATACAGGAGTTAAGAAATGGGAAAATCATGATAGCGAGGTAATTACCGGGAAGGTACAATCTGAAAAGAAAGCAATGTATTCTCATCTCTTCGAATATCAGGTACGTACGTAAATTTCGAGGGCAAAATTTCATAAGGAGGGGTGATTGTGAGACCCCAAATTTTATGAAATAAAAGTATTTAATTTTTCTCTTTTGGTAAATAGTTAAATTGATAAAAGTTTAAAGTTAAGGGTAATAGGTGAATTTTTTTTTGCAAAGTAAGCAAGTTATATAAAATATTCGTTGTTTCGGGGAATATCCGTACGATGGTACAATCATTAGTGGACCCCACAACGGAATTATTGTCGGATTGAGAAAACGACAAAAATATTTTTATGAAAATAACGGCGGAAATTTTACCGTTAACTGTAGAAACACCCAGTGTTAAAAATACAGTAATACGCGTGGTTGCATAGTAGCACATGGTATTGATTATTGATGCTTATGTGATAAGTCACTCAGTTTTATTTTATTGGTATTATTAATGTAATAAAACAGAAAAGCTTTTTATATAAAACAAAATACTTTTATAAAGTTATTCGTTTTATTAGGCTAATAGTAAAATTTTTTATATAAAATAGAATACTTTTATAAAGTTATCTGTTTTATTAGATAATAATTAGAATATATTATATTTTATTATGCATAGTGTTTGTATATAAGCGTAGTATTTGCATAGTAAAATCTTTTATAAAGTTATTCGTTTTATTAGATTATAAATAGAATATATTATATTTTATTTAAAAGATTTTACTTTAAATATGGACCGTCATATTAAAGTAAATCAATCTGGACCGTTCATAAGTTAATTACTATGCAGTCCATTCTTCTATAAATAGAAGCTCATTCATTAATTATTTCTTACGAATTCACTAAAATTCTAGAGAGATAAACTATAGAGAGAAAGAAGAAAAGTATTCTTTCTACTTCACTACCATATATCCAAAGATCTTCTTTCTTAAAGTAAGGGATATTATTTGTTGTACTAGTTAGGGTATTCCTTCTTTCTTATTGGTGAAATTCTTTTGTTATTCCATTCTTTATTATTCTGTTGGAATAACTTTATATCTGTGATATACCTATACTTGGTGAAATTCTTACATTATTCCATTATTTATTATTCTCATTTGGAACATCCCATGCATGCATTTAAGCATAACTTTGGTTCCATTATTTATTATTATGTTGGAATATCATCGTGCCGATGCGTTTCTGCACGACCGGTTCCATTATTTATTATTCTCATTGGAATATCCCTCACTTGCATGCGTTTTACCGTTAATTATTGAAACACCGGTGTTAAAATGCGATGTCTGGCGTTGGTTGCATAAAGAAACACACGGTATTGATTATTGATGCTTACGTGATAAGTCACTCAGTTTTGTTTTATTGGTATTATTAATGTAATAAAACAGAAAAGTTTTTTATATAAAACTGAATACTTTTATAAAGTTATTCGTTTTATTAGGCTAATAGTAAAATCTTTTTATATAAAATAGAATACTTTTATAAAGTTATCTGTCATCATCCTCATGTTTATATTATGTTAAAAGTCATTTGTGGCCTATAGTGCATAGATGGACTTGGTATGATTATGACCAGGGATTATGCCGTGTAATCATGACCGTAATATTACAAATGATGTGGAAAAAAGTTCTCATTGGCCCGTAGTGCATTGATGGACAGTTTTGGGTATGATTATGGCTATGGATTCTCTTCGGTCAAGGGTGCAAAGATGAATTGTTTTATGGCATGATCAGGACAGTTGATGAAAACACGATTATCTTTGGCCCGTAGTGCATGGATAATTCGTGGTCGTGATACTAATGAATATCCTTGGCCTGTAGTGCATAGATGATTCGATGATGTGGATTAATTATTGAGCTGAGTCTCAACGATGAAATATTAATTCATGGATGTGATAATAATGAATATCTTTGACCATAGTGCATGCATAATTCATGGATGTTGTGACGCCCCCAAAACAGGTATACATCACCTATTCTGAGTCGCCAAATACATGGTACAGAATACAAATAGAATTTAATTATACAATTGCCGTGCAAAGTACGACAAAACATAAGCTGTGAGTTTTAATACAAATATTGTCGTCTAGACAATATACAAACTCAAATTCAATATTATTACATTTATTTTCTCACTATTTCACCGAATAAAGGAGGACTACTAATGTTATCATCTCGTCCGCTCACTCCGCTCCCCGACTAGTCCTCGCTACGCTTCTCATTTCAAAGAGAACAATGAAAGTAAAAGGGTGAGCTCAACTAGCCCAAGAAGAAATATTATGACTAAGATAATGCGTAATATATTATCGTTAGCCTTCAACAATGTTAAACCGATATAATATAACAACCATCAAGTTTAATCTGCATGAACAAGCAATCCATTAAAAGAGTCAAGTAGAGAATAAAATCTACTATCTTTTATGATTTAAAAGGTTTTTCATCACTTTTATCGTTTGGGACTCGAACAATAAATAATCCACATCATCGAATCACCTCTGCTACTACTGCCAAGGATATTCTTTAGTATCACGACCACAATTATCCATGACTACGGGCCAAGAATATTTGTGTATTCATTATCGTCATGATGATGCCAACAACTCATCCATCAATGCACTACGGGCCAATGAGGACTTTTACCACATCATTTGTAACATTACTACGGTCATGATTACACCAATAATCCTAATCATAATCATACCAAGTCCATTTATGCACTACAAAGCCACAGATGACTTTCAAAAAATATAAACATGAGGATGATGACAATGATATAAGAATTCAATAAAACAAGTTCAAGAATTAATTTATACAGAACTAATAATGTCCAAATTTTCAACATGATACTTGCTTTGTAGAGTAAAATTCAAGAATGCTCAGAATAATATTTCCATGAAAAGATACTGGATGAAGCGAAAATATCAAGGATATTCCACTAATTTCATGGAGTATAGAAGTCAAAACTTTAACCAACTGAGTATAACAAGGAATGGAATAACAAAAGAAATCACCGTGCATGCGATAGATCATAACAGTGAGCGCTTTATTCCAATGGTAATAATAAATAACGGAATCCAGTCCCAAGAAACGCATATATGAGATATTCAACCAAAGTAATAATAAAGATTTTAATCGGTCCCACAGAAACGCATGTATGGATATTCCAATGTAATAATAAAGATTTTAACCGAGTCCGTGAGAGAACGCATGCATGTGATGTTCCAACAAAATGATAAATAATGAACTGTGTCCCACAGAACGCATGCATGTGATGTTCAAATGTAATGATAAAGAATGGAATAACAAATGAATTTCACCAAGTATAGGGTAGCCCGCGTATACAGGTTATTCCAATAGAATAATAAAGAATAGAATAACAGAAGTTCTCTTCATGGATAAGAATGAAATAATACTCCCTACCTTGCTGGATACTAGAATAGTGAAGTAGCAGACTTTTCTTCTTCTTTCTCTCTATAATAATCGCTCTAAAGTTTTTGTGAATTGGTGAGAAATGAAGGAAGAATGAGTTTCTATTTATAGGAAAATATAGTTTCGATAATTGCACATTTTGGGGCTCGAAAAATTACACTACAATACCTCCAACTTTTTTTTCATTTTTAATTTAGTCCTGCAAGTATTATCAAACTTGCACCACCTCCCCTAATAGTAAATAATGTGAATCAATAGTTCAATCATGTGAATCAATAGTATAATCATGTGAAAAATACGAATTACATTATAGTACCTCCATCTATACCTCCATTTTTAACTTAGTCATGCAAGTATAATCAATCTTGCACTAACTCTCCTAATAGTAAATAATGTGATTCAATAGTACGCACATGTGAACAAATAGTTATATAACTATGTGAATTAGTAGCAATTAATTGCTCATTTATCTGATAAATTACCCGATTTATCAATATAACCCCTAGACATCAATTATCATCGGAATAGATGTCGATTTCCACTAACACTAATAATCCCAACACAATGGAACTATCAAAATTCATTTTTAATCAACACAACTTATTCATCATTAATATTATAACTCACAATATTTAACAACCGTGTCGCTCCTGTGAAATAGGGGGCTTTTCGATAAGTATTTCTCCTTATTAGCGCAATTAGGTGACCAACCTCTCCTCGATGTAACTTCTGCAGACATTGTCAATATTTCAAATAATAATATAAATAACTTTGTGTCGTCTCAATTATTGATTTAATAATATAAAATATTATGCAAATGATAATGTGTCAATAATTGAATCAATAATATGAGAGATATGATGCGTGATTATCAGAATAATTGAGTATAATCGAGTGACTTCTCACGTGTAAGCATCAATAATCAATACCGGTGCTTACTACGCAACCACGCCAGACATCGTACTTTTTTTAACACCGTGTTTTCAACAGATTAATCTGTGAAACTTCCGTCGTTATTTTCATAAAGTATTTTTGTCATTTTCTCAATTCGACAATAATTCCGTTGTGGGTCCACCAATGATTGTGCTCAGTTATATGAATATTCCCCCGTTAAAACGAATATTCCCCACCAATCAAATATTATATAACAACTTGCGTATTTTGCAAAATTTGTAAATATTACCAACAACTATAACATTATATCAAATCCACACCATAATATTCAAAAATATATTTCGAGAAAATTTAATCTTTATTCAAAAGTTGGGGTCTTACAGATGTGATACTTAACGAATATCCTCGGGTCAGTAGTAAGCATGGATAATTGATGATGTGAATTATTTATTGTCGAGTCTCAAATGATAAAATATTGGTTATACACTTTTAATTTGTAGAAGATAGTAGATATCATGCTCTACTGATTTTCTAAAATACAATTGTATGTCTTTGGCTTGTAGTGCAAGATGAATCGTTAATGAATATCTTTGTCAGTAGTCAAGAGATGAATTTATTAGTATGATTATGAACAAGAATTGTGATTTGGTATAACCATGATTTTTGATGTTTCAAAGAAGATAGGTGATGAAAATTATCTTCATCACCGGTGTGAAGAGAATTTAGAATCACAATTATGATTATGAGTTATTCATATGATTGTGGACAAGAATTGTTAATTGATGTTACAGGATAAAACATTATTGGTGGACTTTTAACATGGAGAAGATAATAGACTGATGATCTATTTGACTTTTCTTAATGGATCGCTTCGTTCATTTAACAACTATGGTTGAAAACTTTTATCATCTACCATATGTTCTAAATCTACGATTTATTGATGATGAAGGCTATTGATAGTGTAAATTAGCTTTAGTCATGATATTCTTTATTAGGCTTAGTTGTCTTCACCCCTTTCTCGCTTCCACAATTCCTTTCTGTGTAATAAGAGTGTCACGGGGTTGAATGGGGATAACAGGGAATAGAATCATGTGGTCTCTAGTCGTGGAGGTTCTCCTAAACAAAGATAAAAAGTGTGTTGTATTCTATACATCATTTAGTAGTTATATTTGGTGAATCAAATAGGGTGAGGAGAACCCAACTTTGGAAGGGTATTTTGCCACTATCATCTACAAGATGTCTAATGATATACAACCTCGTGTTCTCATAAGACATGGTTGTAGCACATCCACTTTGTTTGAATATATCTACTAGCACTACCTATATGATCTTGGGGTTTATGTGAAATATAATTTTCACTTGGAGACAACAGAGATATTTATATGTCAAGAGAAGACTCACCATTGGAAAGAAGATGATAGTAATCTTCTTATTTTTCTTTGGGGACTTTTGGGTCAACCAAGGATAATTTTGTGGACATATGATATCTATCATAACCTAGACGCATGGCCTCCCATGTACGAAGGTTTCCTTTAGCATTTCCCAAAGATTGTAATTTCTAAAATAATTTTTTACTATACTTTTATGTAAAGTATCATTGTAAGGTTTTGGTCGAGGTACCATGAGAGTTACATACATTTGTATTAAAACTCATAGTTAATCGTGGTCGATTTCTATACGACAAATTTCAACAAATGTATAAAATGAAGTTGTATTTGAATTTTTACCATGTATCCGGCGACTTCGTAATGGGTGATGTATACCTAATTTTGGGGGCATCACAGTACTATTCACGACATCTGATTATATTCACGTATATGGCACTATTCACGAATCACTAGACTTTTCACAAAAAAATTAAATTTTCGTTTTTTCATTCCAAAATATCTATTATGTATATTAGCTTTGATTGTATCCATGTTTTGATCATTCTTGAATTTTACTCCACTATGATTATTTATGAGGTATTTTTGGACATGGAATAGCTGAAATACGAATCCTTAATATTTATTCTTTTGTTTCATTGGATTCATTTTCTTTAAAATATTTTTCATCATCCTCAGTCCTAAATGATGATATTACTGAATATCTTTGGCATGTAGTGCAAAAATGAATGATTTTCTCGATGAATATCTTTGGCCGTAGTGCAAAAGATGAACAAGTGTTTAGATGAAACACGACTTAATCGATGAATATCTTTGGCCTCAGTAGTAAAAAGATGAATATTTAATTCGAGATATATATTGATTGATGTTACGGATAAAATATCGATGATGAAATTTTAAATTCATATATAGAAGATAGTAGATTTCATTCTCTAGTTAACTCTTCTAATGAATTATTATTTCATTCATGCGAATATTGATTTAAAAGCGGTTGTCTATTGTATTCTATTAGATTTTCCTGTTGAAGACTAACGATAGTTTTTTCTATGTTATCTTAGTCATAATATTCTTTACTCGGGCTAATTGAGCTCACCCTTTTCTTTTTGTTCCATTTTTCTTCTCGTGAGGCGAGAATGTAATGAGTACTACTTAAATGGAATGATAGTTCTAGGAAGTTGTTTTAGTAGTCTCCATCATTTTTGTAAAATATTGTACCAATAATTGTAATAAGGACTTATTTGGGTATGAATATTGTCTAGATGACAATATTTGTATTTAAACTCATAGTTTTTATATTGTATTAATAAAGTTGTAAATTGCTTTACATCCATGTTATTGATTTAACTCAAAATGGGTGTTGTATACCTATTTTGGGGGTGTCACAAGTTTTATCTAATATCAATAACAGTTCAGACTTGCATATCAAAACAGTTCCTTAAAAGACTCATTTTCAAATAATATTACTCATTATAATAAAATAAGTCTATTCAGTGATCCCAAATTAGAAAGATAGTATCCAATGAACTATAATTTCAAATTGGACTAATACAATCATATTAAGCATACTTAAAACAACCCAAATAATTAAAAACATAAGTCCATTAAATAATACACATTCAATAATATTTATCATTATTAAAATTATAAACCAACACACCTCAACATATTAATCAACACATTATTTCAATGTAGTCTTCGGCTCCACGCAATATGCTGAGGTGAAGTATGCCACATCAGCAATTCGTAAAATATTTGTAAAATAATTTGTGTCTCTAATATTCTTCTTCAATAGAATCTGTGGACACTTGGTTCACTAGCACGACTCATATGCGTTGAAAAATGTATAACAAAGACAGGTCTAGAAAGATTGAAAGTTGTTATTGCTTTCTAAACTAATCACAATAATAATGTAATTATTCCACCCATCCCTTTCACAGAAGAGTCATATTTGTCAAACAAAAAGAAAAAATCATTCTTTTATTGTAGTAATATAAAATGGCTCAATAACCTTATAATTTTATTAAAATTTTAAAATTGTATATGTCATAGTTATAAGAGTCGAATCAGACATTAAATCGGTCGAGACATTGATTTACAGATTTAGTGACTAACTGGTTCAACTGATTGAATCATAATTTTATTCTTAAATAATTTTAAAATATTTTATATGATTGAAAAAAATAATAAAATGTACTATAAAATCAAAAAAATTACCTAAACAATATAAATCTCTACTATGCAATTATCAAATACCTAACTAAAACTAATTATAAAACCCCAACTTTTATGAATAAAGATGAATTTTCTATAAATATCATTTTTGAATATTATGGAATGAATTTGATATAATGTTATAGTTGTGGGTAATATTTATAAATTTTGCAAAGTACGCAAGTTGTTATATAATATTCGATTAGTCGGGGAATATTCGTTTTAACAGGGAATATTCGTACAACGACATAATCATTGGTGGACCCCACAACGGAATTATTGTTGGAGTGAGAAAACGACAAAAATACTTTATGAAAATAACGGCGGAAGTTTTACCGTTAACTGTTGAAACACCCAGTGTTAAAAGTACAATAATACGTGTAGTTGCACAGTAGCACACGGTATTGATTTTTGATGCTTATGTGATAAGTCACTCAGTTTTGTTTTATTGGTATTATTAATGTAATAAAATGTAAAAGCTTTTATATAAAATGTAATACTTTTTATAAAGTTATTCGCTTTAATAGCTAATAATAAAAAATTTTTTATATAAAAAATGAATACTTTTATAAAGTTATCTGCTTTTATTTATAATAATTATAATATATTATATTTTATTATGTATAGTGTTTTGATAAGGTTGCATAGTATTTGCATAGTAAAATCTTTTATAAAGTTATTCTATTTATTAGATTATAAATAGAATATATTATATTTTATTTAAAAGATTTTGCTTTAAATATGGACCGCCGATTAAAGTAAATCAATCTCGAATGGTTCATGAGTTAGTTACTATGCGTCCATTTTTCTATAAATAGAAGTTCATTCCTTCATTATTTCTTACGAATTCATTGAAACTCCGCAGAGAGAATTATGTAGAAGTTATGAAAAGTATTCTTCCTTCCTTCCTACTCTTATATTCAATTTCTTTTACTTTGGTGAAGGATATTATTTGTTGTACTTCGTAAGGGGTATTATTTCTTTTGTATTCATGAAAAGAACTTCATTATTCTATTATTTATTATTCTGCTGGAATAACCTATATATCTTGCTACCCCCATACTTGGTGAAATTCTTCATTATCCCATTCTTTATTATTCTCGTTGAATATCCGTTCGTACATTTTACTGACTTTGACCGGTTCCAGATCTTTATTATTATGTTGGAATATCATGTCTGCATGCGTTTCGCCGACACCGGTTCCATTCTTTATTATTCTATTGGAATAGTCCGTCATGCGCTTGCGTTTTCTGACGGACGGTTCCGTTATTTATTATTCTGTTGGAATAACCTGCATGTGTTGTCTATCGCATGCTTGGTGATTTCTTTTGTTATTCCATTCTTTATTATACTTAGTTGGTTAAAACTTTGACTTCTATACTCCATGAAATTAGTGGAATATCCTTGATATTTGTGCTTCATCCAAAGATCTTTTCATGGAAATATTATTCGAGCATTCTTGAATTTTACTCTCTGAAATAAGTATCATGTTGACAATTTGGACGTTATTAGTTCCTCGGATAAATTAATTCTTGAACTTGTTTTATTGAATTCTTATATCATTGTCATCATCCTCATGTTTATATTTTGTTGAAAGTCATCTGCGGCTCAGAGTGCATAGATGGACTTGGTATGATTATGACCGTGGATTATTCAATTGTAATCATGATTGTAATGTTACAAATGATGTGGTAAAAGTACTCATTGGCCCGTAGTGCATTGATGGATAGTTGTTGGCATGATCGTGACCATTGATGAATACACGGATATCTTTCGGTCGCGTGGTGCAATGGATAATTTGTGGTTGTGATACTTAATGAATATCCTCGGCAGTAGTAGATGGGGATGATGTGGATTATTTATTGTCGAGTCTCGTAGATAAAAGTCATGAAAAACCTTTTAAATCATAGAAGATAATAGATTTTATTCTCTATTTGACTCTTCTAATGGATTGCTTGTTTCACATTGCAGCTTAAACTTAATTTTTATTATATTTTATCGGGCTTTAACATTGTTGAAGGCTAATGATAATTTATTCGCATTATCTTAGTCATAATATTTCTTCGGGTCTAGTTGAGCTCACCCTTTCTTTCACCGTTGTCTTCTCTTGAAAATGAGAATATAGGCTGGCGAGTCCTGGGGAACCGGAGTGATGGACCGATGATAGTATTAGTAGTCCTCACTATTCTCATTAAATAAAGGTGACAATAAAGAGTAAACGAGTTGACAATGAGTGGGGGAACGGAGTGACTTATTCTCGAGAGTGGATATCATTTGTAAGATGATTTGTATTAAAACTCACATTTCTCTTTGTTGTATATTAAAGATTGTATTTGTATTCTATACCATGTATTTGACGACTCGTAATAGGTGAGGTATACCTTTTTGGGGAGTCACAATTGGTATCGAGCTTAGGATATGATCCTGCTAAGATATGAGACTAGAACTAGGAGGGAGAGACGGGAATTCCTTTCGCTTAGTATGACCTACCTAAGTTTTTTTGGTATTTAATTGGCCATCCGTAATATAGGGATAATATGTTACATGTCAATTAACATTTTGTTTTGTGGCGATGATCTCAAAATGACATTCGAGAATATTGAGAATAAAGAATGGAGCCTGAAAGCGACCTTTGATTCACCGCGATATCAATAATCGGGATAATGTGCATCGTGAAGGCGACAATCCTCATGCAAAACAACAACACCGATCAAATGATGAATGATGGAATGTTCAGAGGCTTTATGCAAGTCATGCAATGAATGAAAGCGAGAGCGGCTCCTATCCAAAATGTAGTGTGGAACACTGAAACTCTCTGACTGTCCACCGCTAAACAGCTTCAAGGAGCGGGACCACCGGAGTTTATCGGAGAGCCAAAACCACTTAAGGCGGAAGCATGGATAAACCCGTATCACCAAGATATTTAATGTCTTGGGATGCTCCGAGGAGCAAAATGTTCCTTTCATACTTTTTTATGTTGCGAGGAGAAAGCGACATCGGGTGGAAATCAAGAAAAGCGACTTCAACTCCGCCAGCCAAGACCGAAATGTCTTGGGAGAATTTCAAGAACTATTCAACGATAAGTACTTTCCGAAAGTATTCGTCATATGAAGGAGGTGGAGTTCATCAAGTTGGAGCGCGAATAATATGGACCGTGTCGCAGATGGGCTAAGTTTGCTTAAGTTGTCCCTGGTTTGGTCCCACTTGGTGGATAATGAAGAGAGAATGACGCGATAGTTTTAAGAGGTTTGAAGTCGGAGATACGCCAACATCTTATTTCTTTCATAAACCTGTGTTTGTATTCGGATGTTGTAAATAGGGCTCAGCTTAGTGGAGCACGATAATGAGTCAACGCAACCAAAAGAGAGCGAAATTTAAAAATGATAATAATAATGGAGAAGCAATCATCAAACGATGACAACAAGCGTGGAGGAATCAATAGGCGTAAAATGGTAACCACTTTCGGTGGTAATCGTACTAAAGCAATAAGATTGGAAATTTCAAGAATAGAGATTTAATAATGATGGAAAGACGTCAAGACCAAAGACCCGTTGTTAAGGAAGGAGAATCACCACCTATCATATGTTTCAAATGCGGAGGGAGGACACATCGGGCCTAAACTACGCGATGCCATTCCCAAAAGCATGTTATAATTATGGAAGAGAATGTCACTTAGCTTGATTTTGTCGCTCACCAAGACAAGTTCACTAGGATGGAGGCACCAAAGGTCATCCCAAAAAAAGTCAAAGCCAGAGTGAAAGGGAGAACGTTTGTTGTGACCTCCCCTGAAAAAGCAAGGAACCCGAATGAGGTCATCACGTAAGCTTTATCATAAACTCTAACGAAGTCTATACTTTATTTGATATCGGTTCTACCCATTCTTTTATTTCTCCTACTTACCAACGCGATTAAATTTGACTCGGAGAAATTAGACTTTGACTTATCTCGTGGAAACTCCGCTTGGGAGAAACCTTCATTACATCCACCGCTTATAAGTCTTGTTTGGTTCAAATCGGTACCCTCACATTACCTGTCAATCTTATTTCATTGAAAATACTTGCATTTGACGTGATTCTGGGATTGATTGGTTAACTACTCATCATGATAAAATTGATTATTTTCGTAAGTTGTTGTTAGCTTTCATATTCCTAATCAACCTATTATGCTAATTCAAGCGACCAAACCATTAAAATCAATCACTATTCATCTCAAGCCATAAAGCTATTCGTTTATTAAAAAACGGATGTCAAGCTTTTTAGCCCACGCCATGATCTAAACAAAAATACGCCGCTTTTGAATGATATTTCTATTGTTAATAAATTTCCTGATGTATTTCCTGAAGAACTTCATGGCCTACCCCCAGAGCGTGAAATTGAATTTTGTATCGTCTTTGAACCCGATACAAGACCCATTTCCAAAGCCCCATATCGAATGACTCCTATTGAACTTCAGGAGTTAAAGACCCAACTGTAGGAATTGTTAGACATTGGCTTTATTTGTCCTAGTACTTCTCCTTGGGGTGCTCCTGTTCTATTCTTGAAGAAGAAAGATGGGAGTATGCGACTTTGTATTGATTATCGGGAGTTAAATCATGTCACCATCAAAAATAGGTACCCATTGCCACGTATTGATGACTGTTTGACCAGGTTAAGGAGCCAAATTCTTTTTCAAAGATTGATCTCGCTTTGGATATCACCAATTGAAGATTAAAACGATGACATTCCAAAGACGACTTTCGTAACTCCTAAGACGGGCATTATGAATTCTAGTCATATCCTTTGATTGACTAATGCTCCTCTTGCGCCTTCATGGATATGATGAACCAAAGTATTCAAGGAATATTTGGATCACTTTGTGGTCGCCTTTATTGATGACATCCTTATTTATTCCAAAAGCCGTGAAGATCATGAGAAGCAACACTTGAGGTCGACACTCCAAAAGCTTCGTGAATACAAGCTTTATGCCAAGTTGAAGAAATGTGAGTTCGCTCGAGAAGTAGCATTCCTTGGGCACGTAGTATCAAGATATAGAATATCACCGACCTTGACGGTAAAGATTGAAGCAATTCAAAGTCGAGCAACCTAAATCAATGGATCAAGTACGTATCATTCTCGCCAATTGGGTTATTATTGGAGATTTGTGCAAGGATTTTCTCGAATAGCTACTCCATTAACTCAAATTGACTTTTAAGATACAAAGTTTGGTTGGAGCGAATAATGTGAGAAGAGTTTTCAAGAACTCAAGAGAAGACTCATTTTAGCACTGCTTACGACAATATCATCCGCCTCGGAGGATTTGTCGCTCACAAAGATGCTTGGTAAAGGGTTGGGATATGTTCTCATGCAACATACGGGAAAGTCATAGCCTATGCCTCAAGACAACTTAAAGAATATGAGAGGAATTATCCTACTCATGACCTAGAGTTAAGCATTTGTTGTCTTCGCAGACTTAAAATTTGGAGGCATTACTTGTATGGGGAGAAGGTGGAGGTCTTTACTGATCATAAAAGCCTCAAATATTTCTTCACTCAAAAGGAACTCAAAATGCGACAACGACGTTGGCTTGAATCATTGAAAGATTATGATCATACAATCCAATACCATCCTCGAAAAGCGAACGTGGTAAATGACGCATTGAGTAGAAGATCATATGCAAGCACGAAGTGCGATATTGTCAACACAAAGGACCATTTTGTGTGACTTGCAAAAGGATGGAGATAGAGTTAAAGACTCCAAGGACCCATGTGATGATGGCGAATATACTGAGTAGAACCGACTTTAATTGATAAAGTTAAATCTGCTTTCAAGCTACTGCACTCGGAGGTGATGCGTATGAGGAAGAAAGTGCAAGAAGGTCTTATCCGAAAGCGAAGAATCGATGAAGAAGGAATACTTGAGTCAACTCCGGACTTTGTGTTCTAACGACCTCGATTTAAAGTATAAAATCATGATGGAAGCGCATAACACACCGTTTGTAATTCATCTTGGGAGTACCAAAATGTATCATGATATTCGTCATACATTTTGGTGGAACAATATGATGAGAGAGATAGCGTTGTTTATCTCAAGGTGTCTAACTTTTCAACGAAAGTAAAATTGGAGCATCAAGTACCAAAAGGTCCATCAGAACCACTTGAAATTCCGTAATGGAAGTAGGAACACATTACCATGGATTTCGTTATCATTCTTCCTAAGGTTTCTCATGGTATAGATGCGATTTGGGTCATTGTTGATAGATTGACCAAGTCTGCTCATTTCTTACCGATACGAGAAACTTATACACTTGAACGCCTTGCTCAGACATGACATAAACGAGATTGTAAGATCGCATGGTATGTCAAGATCCATAGTTTCTAATCGAGACCCAAGATTAACTTCACGATTTTGGGTTAGTTTGCAGAAAGCTATGGGCACAGATTTACGATTTAGCTCGGATATCATCCTCGAGGACTGACGGATAATCGGAGAGGACTATTCAAACTCTCAAGATCTATTAAGACTCTGTGTCCTTGATTTCAAGGAAGTTGGGACAAGTTCTTACCATTGGTGGAGTTTTCCTACAACAACAGTTATCAAGCAAGTATTGGCATAGCTCCATTCAAAGCGTTGTATAGAAGAAAGTGTCATTCTCAAGTATACTGGGATGAGGTGGGTGAAGCAACGTTGTTGGGATCGGAGTTGATACGTATGACTACGGAAAAGATTCAAACGATCCCAAGAACGATAAAAACCTCACAAGATCGACAAAAGAGTTATCTTGATCTTCATCGAAAGGATGTGGAATTCGATATATGAGATCATGTGTTGTTACGTGTTGCTTTCATGGAAATGATTTACGAGATTTGGAAAGAGAGAAAGCTCAATCCTCGATTCATCTACCCATTTTAATCCTCGATCGAGTAGGAAATGTGGCCTATAGACTCGCTTTCCGCCAAGTATGTCTCGTGTTCATAAAGTTTTTCACATATCCATGTTACGTAAATATGTGGAAGACCCGAACCACATTATCGAGTTAGAACCCATTTAAATAATGGAAGATTTGACGTATGAAGAGGTTCCCTGTTCAAATCTTGGATAAGAAGGAACATATTCTACGCTCCAAGGTTATACCTCAAGTCAAAGTTTTGTGAAAAAATCACGATGTTGAGGAAATGACTAGGGAGTTAGAATCTGAAATGAATTCAAGGTATCCTTACCTCTTCGACATACCAGGTACGTACCCTAATTTCGAGGGCGAAATTTCATAATAAGGGGAGGTTGTAAGACCCTAACTTTTATGAATAAAGATGAATTTTCTATAAATATCATTTTTGAATATTATGGAATGAATTTGATATAATGTTATAGTTAGGGTAATATTTATAAATTTTACAAAGTACGCAAAGTTGTTATATAATATTCGATTGGTTCTGAATATTCGCTTTAACAGGAATATTCGTGACAACGACATAATCATTGGTGGACCCCACAACGGAATTATTGTTGGATCGAGAAAACGACAAAAATACTTTTATGAAAATAATACTAAGTTTTACCGTTAATTGTTGAAACACGGTGTTAAAAGTACAATAATACGCCAGTAGTTACAAAAGAAGACACTAGTATTGATTTTGATGCTTATGTGACAAGTCACTCAGCTTTGTTTTATTGGTATTATTAATGTAATAAAACGTAAAAGCTTTTTATATAAAAATGTAATACTTTTATAAAGTTATTCGCTTTAATAGGCTAATAGTAAAATCTTTTATATATAAAATGTAATACTTTTATAAAGTTATCTGCTTTTTATTGCATAATAATTATAATATATTATATTTTATTACGCATAAGGTTTGCATAGTAAAATCTTTTATAAAGTTATTCTATTTATTAGATTATAAATAGAATATATTATATTTTATTTAAAAGATTTTGCTTTAAATATGGACCGTCGATTAAAGTAAATCAATCTCGAATTGCTCATGAGTTAATTCTTATCTACGATCCATTTTTCTATAAATAAGTTCATTCCTTCATTATTTCTTTAATTCATTGAAACTCCGAGAGAAATTATGAGAAAGTTTATAGAAAAGTATTCTGCTCCTTCCCTACTCTTATATTCAATTTCTTTTACTTGTAAGGGATATTATTTGTTGTACTCGTAAGGGGGTATTATGAGTAGTTCAACAAGATCAATCTGTAAAACTTCCGCCATTATTTTATAAAAATATTTTGTCGTTTTCTCAATCCGGCAATAATTACATTGTGAGGTCCACCAATGATTTATTGCGTAGTTGTCTTTAATATTCCTCGCTAAAACGAATATTCCCAATTAATCGAATATAATATAACAACTTACATACTATGCAAAATTTATAAATATTACCCACAACTATAATATTATATCAATTTCACTCCATAATATTCAAAATTAATATTTATAGAAAATTCATCTTTATTCAAAAAGTTGGGGTTTTACAAGTATAAACGATGGTTGTATGATCGAACCGTCGTCGGGTCCGTCGCTAAATGGGGTGAGCTCGAGTGAGTTGAATAAGAGGTAAACTTAAGATCCTGACTATATATATATATATATATATATATATATATATATATATATATATATATATATATATCACGATCGTGTTCGGAGAGTTTTTTTTTTTTTAAACAACTAATTTTTTTTAATATTTTATGGAATTAATACATATTTTTGGGTGTGATTTGGATACATATAATAAAATAGATGCATGTGACTGTACATATATATTTTGTTATATGTATCTAAACCACACCTAAAACACTATATTAGAAAAAAAATTTAAATTCTATAAAATATTAAACTTTTTTTAATTATTTAAAAAAAAATAATAATCGGAGGACTCCCAAAACTTTATTGCGTGTTTTTTTAGAAAACCAAAACCGTGCCCTTCTCTCTTCTCTCTTCTCTCTTCTGTCTTCTCTCAAATCTTAACCCAACCTTCTCTCTAAATCAGCAAATCGGGCAGAATCGCGTCTACACTGTGAAAGCCATCTTGTTTAAATTGGAACCGTGCCCTAGCTTATCTCTTCTCTCCAAATCGGAACCGCTTCTCTCCAAATCGAAGCTAGGTAAACCCTTTCTTCTCTCCAAATCGAAACCCTTTCTTTTTCTCTTGAAAGAATGTATGCTTACTAATGAAATATGAAACTTTTGGGTAAATTGAGAAAATGGGTATGTAGAAATAGAGAGAATGGTGAAAGAAATATTGTATAGAGAGATTTATTGGGTTTCTTTCTCTCACTGAGCTAATAGCAGCTATGGGACTAGTAGCAGTAGCTTTTTCATTGAATGTATGCTTACCAATGTTCAAAGAAACGAAAATATGAGTAATTGAAAAACTTTGTTCTTGAATTCTGACAATGGGATTTGAACATTTTTTGTGATTCCCTTTAGTTTCCTTTTTGTGGAGACATGCTTAGTAAAAATTATTGTTCCAGTTTGTGTTTCTAACTTGTAAGAAATGTAGGCGGAGAAATTATAGAAGTCCAATGAGTTATGGAATAAGAAGCAAGGATTCAGGTTTCACACAAATCCTTAAAAATGGGAATTTCGAAAATTCATATAACTTTATATTCATAAATACATCAAAACTTCAGAATTAATAAATATTAATTAATAATGATACAAATGTAATAAATCCAGAAGAATCTAGATTCCGGGATTCGCCGACCTACAAAGAATTCTTGCTTCTAAGGTTATTTCTAAGGTTATGGGTAGTTATGTATTTATATTTGAGTTGAAGGGTATATTTTTACTATAACTTGTCATTATGTGTGTGTAAGATCAATTTAGGATATCATATTTCTGTTCAAGATACATTAACTTTCAATCTTTCATTATCATTATTAATTGTGCTAATGTGGACAAAATTGGATTTTGGGAAAATGTTGGTTGTTCAAATTTTGTTGGTAACAGGCAACCATGGTTGATTCATATATTTTGATATCTATTCCTGCAGTATATAGAGAATGTAACACTATGTCAAAGTACACCATAAAGTAAAAAGTGAAGACTGATGAAATTGAAGAATGAAAGACTGAACAAAAAAGTGGTGTACTCGGTTTTTCTTTTTTCTTTCATGTTGTGGTTTTTGTTGTTTGTAATGTAGTTGTAGTTGTGTTGTAATGAAATTGTTTAATGTAATAAAGTTACAAGTTGTAATTGCTTTGTAATGAAACTATTGTAATGAAAGAAGTTGTTTGTAATCTAACGAAGATAAAAGGAAAGGCAAATAACGTTTGTAATTCAACTTTACTTGTCCAAGGAAGATAAAAGGAAAGAAACTTTCTTATATAGTATGTAATTCAACTTTACTTGTCCAAACGTTATTTGCCTTGTCTTTATAGATTTCAATTCATCTTTAAACCCTAAACCCTAACTAAACGCACTCCCCTTCTCTTTCTATCTTTTTGAAGGTGAAGCTCTAAATCATCCAAATGGGGAAACGACGACGTTTTCTTGAAAAACATGGTATGATTTGTTTTTCTCTGCGGAATGCCTTTTTGATTTCATCACCGAGTAGAATTGGTTGGCAATTGTTCATGGGAATACAAAAATTAACTTCCAAGTTTGTTTAAATTTAATCTTTATTTCCTGTTTATGTTTAATTTTTAGGGATTCGTTATTTGAACGTTTTTTTAATCTTTATTTTTGCTGAAATACTTTGTTTGTTTTGTTTTTGATATGTAGTAAAATTCAGCTAGAAAATGTGTATTCTCAAATCTGAAACAATAGTTGGCTGCTTCTTTTTCGTTTTTTGTCTTTGTTTTGAATTGATCTTATGTTTCCAAAGATTGAAGGAATGAACGTCGGAATGGAATGGAATGAAAAAAAAGTGTATGTGGTTACTCATACCATCAGATGGAATAGAAATACATTCCATTCACTTGTTTTTTATTCCATTCCATGGGGGAGGTTGTGGAATGGATGAATTTGACAATTATGCCATCCTTTTACACCATCCTCACCACGACCAACCAAACATGCACTTGAGATACTAAATTCATTCAATCCAAACTTAATATATATTTAATTTGTATGATTAGAAAGATCATAGATTGGAGAATTGAGAATCGAGAGAGCACAGTAGTAGACACTTTGATATTACGGCGAGATATTTGTTTTATACAATTTTTATATTATATCATCTCAAGTAGGATTTAGCAAAAGTAAACGACATGAGACTACTAACAAAGGTGGCCGTGCAAAAAAGATTCACCATTCTGGAGATGAGATTATGCGTAGCCCGTCTCCAAGTACTTCAGGTGAGAGTATAATTCCTTCAACTATTGGCCTACATTACAAAGTTTCTTGTGGACCCGGATAAGAAGACTATGAAATTCTGAATCAATCTGTGTTCACTATCAGTGTTTTGGTCGTAATATAAGGTTTTCTTAGATATTGCGAATTATGAAATCTTTTTACCTATTAAAAGAAAAAAAAGAAAGAGGAAAGTATCTATCTTGTTTAAATTATTATGGAAGTAAGCATTTTAGTTTATTTAATTGTTTAACTAATTTATTTTTTAATACAGGAGATTCATCGAAGGAACATGAAAATATAGCTTTAGATGGAGAATCAGAAGAAGTGGTAGAAATTTATAAAGAGCCATCGATGTATGATAATTTGTTGAAGACGTTGGGGTCTGCTAGTGAATCACTTGCCAATGCTTATAAGATGAGGTATTTGGATGGGTTCAATTTGGTTAGCGATTCCCCTTGTGTGTGTGTGTGTATATATATATATATTTCCCTTTTTAAAGACGATTTATGATGGATAAGATGTCCCCAAAGGGATTGGGGATATGATATCTTTTATTGCCTTGCTTTGGCCTTACGGGCATATAGAAGAATTGCTATTATATATCGATTGGTAGGGTATCTTTCATTAGGGCATCATATTTCTTTTACATCTTCTAAGATTTTTGTGGAGAATTCCTTGTCCTAATTTAGTGTTCTATTTGCTTCTCAATAATTTTTTTTTGGTTTGTGTTGAATATGGAAATAAGTAGATAATTTTATCATTTTTCTTATCACGTCATATCTCAAGATTGTGAGATTTTATTAAAATTAAATTTAACATTCTACAAAGTTTTTTCAATCAAAAATATATGCATATATGAACATTGTTTTTGATGAGGTAGAACGAAATTACCAAATAGTTACGATTTCTACAGTATTTTATTTTGTTTACTTTTTGTAAATATACTTCAATCATGGTTGAGCTATTACTAGTTGTGTTGATAATTTTTCGATTCTTGGAGTTTATTCTCTAGTTTGAGTAGTTTCAAGCTATGTTTCTATGAATTGCTACTTTTCTGAGCAGACAAAGAGAAGAGGAAGGTAAAAGTGACTCCGAGGAAGATTTGGATACTGGTTCTGAATCATTTAGTATGTCTGAGGAAGATGATGATGGTGAGAAACATACAAACCTATTAAGGCTTTTATCTCTTATAGTCTGTTGATTATTGTTTTAGCTTTCCTGCTCTTTCTTCTGATTATACCTGTAATAACTTGAGGGGCAATGTGGGTAATCATTCATAATTTGTCCCAAAAAAAATATTGTGGTGTATTCTAAGTTTTTTTTTTCCAATAAGTTTTTAAGTTTTTTCTCTTAAACAATTAATTGCTCTGGTGAAAATTAGGTTCTTGGTATATTTCATAGTTGGTGCATTGGAGGTAAAAATAGAAGTCAAGAGAAGATATTATCTTTGTTCAAATTATTGAATTGAACCCAGAAGGCCCATTCCACTGCTCTCAAATCTAGAAGACTAGAATAGTTCCAGAACATCCTCGCTTATGCCCTTATCTTTGGCTGAGGCCTCAAAATTTCCTTCAAATCATGGAAGAGCTGTCAATATTTTGCTACTGCCTAGAATGAGTTACCAGAATTTAGGTGACTAGGTGATTGTTTCAACATTTATCCTACGTCATGCTAGCTCAACTATAGGACGATAAGAAATGAACATTTCCCTAAAAAAAAACAGACTAAATAAGTGAAAGTTATAAAGATAAAGGTAAAAGTTAAATGATATAGACAAAGAGAAGATTGGCCCCCCATTCAGAGAGCCGATATTAAACCATTCCAAGCTTGAATGTTTTCAAGTTTGGTAGAAGTATTATATGAAAGTGTTCATCATTGAAGTACATAATTTTTAAGTCTAATGTGTCCATGATAGGGATCGGTCCATGAGACGTCGTTGTCGTGGATGATTCACTATTTAGTTATTTATTTATCAGTGTCTATTTATTTATTTAGCAGTGTTCTAAAAATCCCCGCCTAGGTTCGCCTCTTGGCACCCCTCCTAGGCCCTAGGCCCTAGGCCCTAGGCCCTAGGCCCTAGGCCCTAGGCCCCCCTTTAGAGCCTCGCCTAGGCGTTAGGTCCCCCTAGCGCCTCACTTGGGCTCAAAGCGGCAAAAAAATCCATCTAGAAAATTAGGCGGTGCCCAAGTAGGGTCTAGGCGGAGAGGTTTTTTTTATTCTAATAACTACCCAAACCAAATCTTGATATATTTATTTTTCTAATGATTTACCATATTCATAATACAGATTGTAGCATATCAAATCACAACAAGAAGTGAACAATATCAAGTCAAAATGGATAATTTTATTATAGTTGTAATTTTTTGAACTTGTACCAACTTCAAATTATATAAATGATGATACATTTGTAATATTTAGTTTAATTCAATATAATTCTTAAATTTATGTTTAGTTTCTTAAGTTTTAATATTGAATTAAATTCTTGAAATTTTAAATTTTATTATTTAATAGTAATCATGTTTATGAATAAAACTAATACGTTAAAAATATGGTTGAACTTTGAACAATTGCCTGTTTGTGTTTGAACTTTGACATTAGCAATATGTATATGTGTTTGAACTTTAAACAAAGACCTTTATTATTTTTATTATAGATTGTTTTGTTTTATATTATTGTTTTGCTTAGATAAATGTAAGATAAAATATTAAAATTGGCTTAAAATAAAAAATCCCGCCCAGGCCCCCTAGGCGTTAGGCCCCCCTGGCCGCCCGACTCTCGCCTAGCGCCTTTTAGAACATTGTTATTTAGTTTGTGGATTTGCTATTTATTGGTTTATTTAGTATTGAGTTATTTATTTAGAACCTAATTGTTAACGGGGCTTAGAATTATGAGAGTTTCTTTTTATTATAAATATGTAAGTAATGACAGATTATTGAACACACTTTGATATTGAAATTATCCTAATTATTGGTTGCGATAAATACTTTTCCTCCTTATTACGGTTGGGAAACCCTAGGGGTAGTGGTTCTCCTGCGGTTGGATTACTCTAGTTCTTTTAATTTTCCTTATTGATTTACCACTTCCAATTAATTAATTGTTCATCAATTTCAATTTCTGCCCTACATCATGTTGATATTAGAGCTTGGTTTCTTCATCATTTCTTACTTTTTTGGAGATCTTGAGTTTTCAAAAAAAGAAAAGAAAAAAAGCTACTGTTCATTGTATTCACTGTTCATAAATTAAAAAAAAAACTGCTGCTGCTGTTTTGTTTTGGAAATATAGGGAGGTATAACTTTCTTAATTTAAATTAACAAGCCTTGTTAGTACTCCAAACTTCCACTCCTTTTAAATATTGCCCCACAATTTATTAGTTTACATTTTTCACTCTGTTTCCTGCATAAAGAGCCTTAAATTTTAATCTTAGCATTTTTCACCCTAGTCTCATACTTTTTGATCAGTTAGGTCTATTGGGTGGGTAAAAGTAAATATTTCATTTGAATATTCGGATTTTCAATATTTAATCACTTGCATTTCCTTCGTGCATTGGTTCTAAATTTTTTGAAAGCTTGTTTTGGATTTGTTCTTTTAAAATTGCATATTATTCCATCTAGTTGCATATTATTCGGTATATAAATTCACACATCCACTTTCCAAGAATGTCATGTGTCGGCAATAACTGAGAATACTCGTCTCTCATAACAAATGTGAAAGACTCTATCCATCAAAGACAACTACGAAGGAGTCTCTAGCCTCCCAAAAAATCGAAGGACGCACTCCTTTAAATCTTGGCTCCATGCAATTCTTACTTTTTAGTCAACCATCCATTTATATATTCAAGGAGAGAAATAACTACTAAGGACAAACCATTTTTGTTTCATCACAAAAACAAACGACTTTGGATTTTTATTTTGTTTTCTCTAAAAAATAAAGAAAAACAGAAAAAGAACTACAAGAAGAAAGGATACCTGCTGGCGGCTATGTGCCAGTGGGGGAAGCAAGACTTCTAGTTGGCCTCCCAAGATCAAACTAGCTCTGATACCATGTTAGAGATAAAATAGATGTATGAAATATTGTTGTTATGTTATTACAAATAGTACTAAAGCCTTATATATAGGCTACTAATTGAGTAGTGACCAAGTATGTGTGGGCACCAAGTTTACTTGGTGACCAAGTAATAATAATACTCCCTCCGTTCCAGGATAAAAGTCTTTATTACTATTTTGGGTTGTCCCATGTTAAATGTCCTCTTTCTTTTAATAACCAAACTTTTACACATTTTTTCCTATTATGCCCGTAGCATTAAATATCTCATACTTTTTTTATTCTAATTCTCTCTCCATATTTAATGACATTATGGGCAATTTTGTCATTTTATTCCTCTTCTTAATATGCGTGAAAAGTCCACCAGAACTTTTATCCTGGGACGGAGGGAGTAATATACTCTAATATACATTCTTCAACGGTCATTGTACTAAAATTCGTTTCTTTTTGATTTGTATTTCACTCAGGATATGATAACAAATCTCCTAAAACCGATTCTGATGGAAGTAAGTTACAAGGATCTGGCTTGGTAGATGTTACTGAACAGGCTGAAAATAATGGAACTGATAATGACGATGTTTCTGACTCTGATGGGGAGTATGATTTGCGTGTCAATGGTCACTCCACTGCTAAGGCATCAACAAACACAAGGTTTTTCATCTTTTTATTCTATTATATTTGATATATCAACCAGTATGTTAAGAGCTAGGAAGGAGGGGTGTTGTAGATATAGCCAACAAACTGTGCAACCCACGGAGAGTGCCTTGGGCGTGCGGCGGGTGCAGCAATTTTTGTATCGTTTTATTTTTACGAAAATCGAATAGAGAGAGAAGAATAAAAGAGAAAAGAAGAAAAAGAAAAGGAAGAAAGAAAAGAATAAAATTAAGAAAATAAAAATATTCTGCCGCCGCCGTCGATGCTGTGGGAGTTGCAGTGCCACCATCGTTAAACACACTGTGACATTGTCAATCACTATGTATTTATCTTCTCTTTTCTTTTCCCAGCCGAACATATGAATGATGCCTCCTCAGTAGGGTTATTATTATGATGACCAGTTACATGCAAGTAACTCATCGTTATTATATATTTTAGTGCTATAGTTATTAACTTTTTTACTTTCTTTTATTGCAAGAGTTTCTTGACTTGGTTCACTTGTTTTCCTTGCAGTTCCTTCAACGAGCACTTGGGGCACAAATTATCAAAAGATGAGGTTGAAAACCTTAGAAAAGGAAAATGGAAGAATAAATGGAAAGTACCTGCAGTTGATACGTCAAATTGCAAGTGGATAGGAACTGGAGAATGTTTCCTAGAGGTGTTCGTCATTAAATTTGTGCTCCTTTGCTTGTACTTGATGTTTCTATTCTATATATCCTGACAATACATCTTGTTAATTTATCATCTAGGCCAGTAACTTAGCTGAAAATTAAAGAAGACGTGTTTATATCATTCTATATTAATATTTTTATGCCCACTTTTAATTAAATGATTACGGAAGACATGTTCATCAAAGAAAACCAACTTTTACAATTCTCCTACCACATCATATTCGTCTTACGCCACTGTAAACAAAACATATTTATCACCTACACCTACAACTAATCAAAACAACATCATAAAAAAGTTAAAATGAACCATCCAGAAGCTCAAGATCTGACTTAAAGAAGCACAAGATTTTATAATTGAGAATTTAGGGTCAGCATTCAGATGTAATTTAGGGATTTTCTGTGTTCAGTTTTGGAATGGACAACATATTGTGTTTTTGATTTGTTTTGTTGATTATGTTTTTCTGATGATTATGTTTTAGTTTGTTTTTACTTTTTAATTGTGTTTTAGTTAGTTTAATGTTTATTCTCTTACATTTTTGCCCTTTTACCTACCTAATTAAAATATTAAATTTTGATTTCAAACTCTGTTTTTAGTACGCATATGCACATATTTGCTATGTATGCATTCCATACCATCAATTTATGACGTGGTAGGTCCAATTGACCGTAATTGGAAAAAAAAATTAAAAGTACGATCTTCTAATTGAAAAAATTAAAAAGACTATCACTGAAGTGGAAAAAGGTTGAGAATTCAGGGTTGTATTTTATATTTAAGCCGTTAAAAAAATCATGTTAATTCGTAAGTGAATTCAGTTCAATGCGGTGTCTTCTAATTTAGGGAAAGACAAAATAATCTCTTCTTCCTCTCTTTTTTCTTGTTCCTTTTCAATAAACTCTTTTCAAGAGTCAGGTCTTCACTATAGAGTATATCTAGAGTGATACATATTTATTGGTGTCCAGACCAGAATTTTTCTCCAAGTTAACAAAGGGGCAATTGGGAAGCAGATACCACATCTTTATTGTTAAGATTTTCTCGAGCAATTAGGAAGCAGATACCACATCTTTATTGTTAGGATTTTCTAGAGCAATTCATGATCCACCGGCAAACTAGCTTTTAGCCACATATTTGTGGGACTTCCGAGCATATTTGAATGTTTAATTATGTTTGCATTTTTGCAGGATGATGACATAAATTCAGGTTATGGTCTTAAACCGAGGTTATATAAGCACTGGTTGGATAACTACAAGGCAACTGGAGGCAAGGATTTTCATTCATCTAAACAGAGATCATTTTTCTCCCTTTGTAAGTTAGACTGATTACATTAGCATTGGTAGCATATTAATTTGGCTGGAGTTATTTACCATCAATGTTCTAAAAGGCGGGAGGCTAGTGGCCCTAGGCGGGATTTTTTTATTTTAAACCAATTTTAATATTTTATCTTACATTTATCCAAACAAAACAATAATATAAAGCAAAACAAACTATAATAAAGATAATAAATGCCTTTGCTTAAAGTTCAAACACATATTCATATTGCTAATGTCAAAGTTCAAACACAAACATGCAATTGTGCAAAGTTCAAACATATTTTTAACGTATTAGTTTTATTCATAAATAAGATTGCTATTAAATAATAAAATTTTAAATTTCAAGAATTTAATTCAATATTAAAACTTAAGAAATTAAGCATAGATTTAAGAATTATATTAAATTAAACTAAATATTACAAATATATCATCATTTATATAATTTGAAGTTGGTACAAGTTCAAAAAATTATAACTATAATAAAATTATCCATTTTGACTTGATATTATTCACTTCTTGTTGTGATTTGATATGCTACAACCTGTATTATGAGTATGGTAAATCATTAGAAAAATAAATATATCAAAATCTAGTTTGGATAGTTATTAAAATAAAAAAAAACCTCTCCGCCTAGACCCCGTTTAATTTCTTGGAGGGATTTTTTTGTCGCCTTGGGCCTAGATGAGGCGCCAGGGGGCCTAGCGCCTAGGCGAGGCACCAAGTAGGGGCCTAGTGCCTAGGCGGAGCGCCAAGGGGGGGGGGGGGTTTAGCGCCTAGGCGGGGCCTAGGCGGACCTAAGCGGGGATTTTTAGAACACTGTTTACCATCAGGTCTCGCTATTGATGATATTGTAGTGCTAATTGTTTCAGTTTTTGTTTCTCGATTTACTGATGATTTATTACAGAATCATTTTCCTTAATTTTTCACATCCATTTTTCCCTTTTTTTTGTTGCGAGTCAAGGATGAAATTTTCCGTTGTAGGTGTTCAGAACTAGCGGATTAGTTAGAAAATTAGCCAGTTGTTAAATTGCTAATATGTGGAATTCTCGCAAACAAAGTATCTTTATTTTCTCTTGAATATAAACCAAGATTTTATCAAGTCAAAGCTGACAGGTTAGAAGAATAGCCCGTTGTAAATTTGCTAATATGTGGATGCTTACAAACAAAGTATCCCTACTTTTGCTTGAAATAAACAAAGATTTTTTGAAGCCGAAGGCTGTTCATAGCACTATATCAGACAAAAGAAAATATCCATCTGGGTAGAACAAAAGAGAAATAGAGGACAATGATTCAAAAGGAACAAAACACACACATACACAATTACACAGACACCAAAAATCATGCATAACTAAGAGTTCTCCATTATCACACTCGGGTGATTTTCCTCTCTCTCTCTCGTGGTCGTGGTTTTAGATACGTGAACTGTTGTTTGAATTACTTCTTTGTAACTTGTGAGAGAAGATTCAGGTGTTCACTTTATAAAATCTGGGTAGTAATTGACAACTCTGCGAATCCTTTCATTGTTGTGCTTTATTATGATTTTCTATTCCATTTCCGTAATGTTTTTTTCTCATTGTGTATTTGGTTAGAGGACTCCTACCATTTCCCAGGCATCTATTTATTATTATTATTAAAATATTTTACAGCTAGTTGCATTTTTGTCACAAGAAGATTAAGTTATCCAATTTACGATATCTAAGACGAGTTGCTGTTGCTTAATTTACTTGCTCACTAGCCACTTGTTTTTTTAGGCAACAGCTATAGGGATATACTACATCATAACAAGAAGCCCTTCTATCTCAAAGGCCTGGAAGAAGATTCAAGTATTATGGATGCGTATATAGAGCATTCTGTGTGTACATACCTTATCTTGTATATGAAATATATAACTAGTTCCTTAAAGATAATATTTCAGTTTCATATTTGTGTATCATATATTGAAAAGGAGCATTTCATGCAGTTGAATCATATCCTCAGAACTAGAGATCTCGTGAGCAAGAACGATGCGAAAGTGGCTAAGCACCAAGAGAGCACAAAGGATGAAATCCTCAACAGTGTTGGTTTCCTTGATCGCGGGTTTACTCGTCCTAAGGTATTATGCAATGCTTTTTTTCAGGTGTTAATATGGATCTAATTGAAGTTGACATAATATTATCTATAATGTGCATAGTGCTGTTTATTGGTAGATTTTATTGAATGCTTTGAATCAATGTAATTCCATGAAATAGATTAATACAATTTTAGAGTTACAACTTCATTATTCAAAAAGTACAATGAGATAAGATTTGCATCCCCATATTTTACACAAAAATTGGTCTAGCACCCCAGACTTTAAAACATGTTACTTTGCACCTTGAACTTAAAAAAGGAGTTTTTAAGTGCACCCTCAGCTCAATTAACTATTCATAAGTGACTGGAAAGTCCAATCAACCACCAAAATTTAAGGGCAAAATTAGACAAGTACTCATTATAAAATTTAAAATACAACATATTTTTTTTTTTAAAATACCAGTATAAAAAGCTCAATAAAATTCAAAAGAAAGTACAATAAAGGTAAAATTAAACACAAACAATATAAAAATATAAAACAATACAAACAATGTATAAAATGTTAAAATAATTTTTAAAAGAAAAGAATACAAAGAGGAGAAAGAACAAATACAAATCAAAACAAAGCATAGCATAGCATAACCAGAAACCAAAAATAAATCTGATCGTCATTTAAGTCCTTTATTCCCTCCTCCCTCAAACTCATTTGGCCGCCCTTCTCTTCCTCCACTCAAGTTATTTTTCTTCCTCCCTTTCACAATTTGTTTCAAGAACTAAGGTCATCAACGTTGATCCTATAACTGCTAGAAGAGAGGTGGTGAGTGTCAGTAAGGCTGAGGATGCTCCGGCAATTCATTGCATTTGATCGAGAAAAAGAAAAATCTCCCGTTCTTTTTTATCAAATCCTTCCTTTGAAGTAAATCTACTTCATCAATAAGGGAAAAGTCTTAACTTGACATATGTTACTCTTATTCCTAGGAAGGATCGCTCAATCAAAGTTATTTCAGGCCCATTAGTCTTGTGACATGTTCGTATAAGATCTCGTCTAAGGTTGTTACTCTTATTCCTAGGAAGGATCGCTCAATCAAAGTTAAGGATTTCAGGCCCATTAGACTTGTGACATGTTCGTATAAGATCTCGTCTAAGGTTCTCTCTAAGAGATTGAGTGGTAGAGTTAGGGGAGACAATTTCAGAAACTTAGACTGCCTTTGTGTGCGGAAGGCAAATCTTTTCAGTATGAGAGGTTAATTTTGTATTTTGATGGTTGAGATTGATTTTAGGTAAGTTGAGTAGTTGATTGGATCATCCGATTAATTTTGACTGGTTGAGAGAGCTTAAGGTGCATTTATATTCCTTTTCTGAATTTTAGGGTGAAAATTGGTACAATTTAAAGTTGGGGGTGTCAAACTAACTTTTGTGTAAATTATGAGGTGCGAATTGTGCTTTCAGTGGGAAAAGTATTAAAATACTTATAGAAGTTTAAATTTAGGCTCTGACTTTTAAATTTTAAAATAGAAAGTTGATGAACATGATCTTTCCCAACAACTCTACATGATAGAAGAAGGCTGATCTCCTCCTGTGCATGCTCTTCTAGGAAGTGCATACCTTTCTTAAAGGGAGTATGTTGGACATTGTCACTTCACAGTTCTCTTGAATACGTTTTCAGCTCTTACTTTTAGCTCAATGTAGAATCTTCATTTCAGAGATTTGAGATGCATGTACAAAAGGCCAAAAGTATGACTAACAAGTCACAGATGTTGAGAAGATATTTAACAACAAAGAATGTCCTTGCGGATCGTTGATTTCTACCGTTATAGTCATTTCAACATCTGAGGCTTTTGGCCTTTTAGCGCATGACTTGATAAAAGTAGGGTAACATGCCTCAAAGTGATGTCCTTAATATGGGTCTAGATTTGAACTTTGAAGTCAATCTTATGTTAACTCATCTATGGAGTATGTTCAAGGTTCTTATTCATGTGTTTAATGCTCCATATGCCCCAAAGCAAATGTTTTAGTTAACGTGGCACAAAGTGTAAGGAGAGAAAAGGCGGACAAAAAAAGAGAAAAAGAAGATAATCATTTTACCTTCGTCAATTGTAGCGAAGAGAAAGAAAAGCTCTCAGTCGCTACCAAGTGATGGAGAAGCTTCCTCTCCTAGGTTGTTGCAACAAAGCTGCTCTTAGGGTTTGGATGATTTTCTTAAGTTTATACCGAGAAGGCATATGACTTCACAGGAAGTAGTCCAAGACGTGGCCTAGATGACCCAAGGTGAAGACTTCACGGCACCTTTGAGACTTCCACCGTGGTGTGGCCTCGCCTTGCTAGTAGCCAACCACCTAGACACCTAGTTGTCGACTGCTTGGGCGAAACTATGCCCAAAATGTAAAACATGATATCCATATTGGACTTGGGGAAATAATTGTTTCATAAATCCTTTTTGCTTCCATTTTTATGAACATACTTTTCTAGCATCAGGTCACACCATAATTTTTCGATTATAGCAATTTGGTGTATAATATAATAATAAAATTTTTTTTGCTTCTGCCTGTTGCACCTTTGATTCTGATCCTTGATATTATTGTTGTTATACAACTAACTTTAGTTTTTTGAGTTCTCTAGTGTGTACATGTTTTCTAATAGTACCCTGTTATCGTTTGGTCCAGATTTTGATCCTACTGCCACTAGCAAGCATTGCATTTCGGGTAGTAAAGAGGCTGATCCAGCTGACTCCTTCAACGCGTAAGGTATACCTAGATCATTTGACTATGTATCGTGGTCATTTTCTCTGGATTAATATTATGAACCTGCTGTACTCGGATTGATATATCATGATGTGTACCCAGGTAATTTACATGAAGCTCTATGATATTTCCAAATTTTTGACAAGTGTATGCAAGACTTTAAAAGATCTAGCTAGTTGTCTGAAACCTATATAGTTTAAGTTGGGATAAATGCTTTTTTGGTCACTGTACTTTAGGTCAACTTACAAATGACTAACTAAACTTTTTTTCTTACAGTCAACTCACTGAACTTAAATTTTCTTACAAAACGTTAGAAAATCTGTGAAGTCTTTTGACTTTAGACGGAAATGAACACATAAGTTGTTGAGTTGAGTTGTAAAAAAAAGATGATGTGGCAATGATAATCCGACATGGTCGTGATTATGTTGATCTTGAGGGAAAATTTTATGAAGAAAATGAAAAAATTATTTTAAAGTATAATATAAATTTAAAATTTAGCCAAAAATAAGAAAATAAATGAAAAATGTATTTAATAAAATCAGAAACTAGCAAAAAAATACATGGAAGAAATTAAAAAATAGAAAGAGTTATTTAGTTATTTTTGTAATTAATAGCAAATGTTTTTTTATATAATTAATAACAAATATAATTAAGGAAATTATTAAAATTATAAAATTTAAAATATTTTAAATTAAAAATCTTTTCAAAATAAATTTTTATTTACATAAATGTTTATATATGTTAGGCAAAGAATTATTAATTATTGAAAGCAAATATTATGGTATATTAACAATTTATTAATTGATTATACTTAAAACAAATTAAACAAACTCATCTTCACCTTCAGTCTTCTCTTCCACTACCACCACCGCTACCACGCTTCCACCACCGCTACCACGCTTCCTCCACCAACACGAGTGATGAATTAAAAATCACAACCAACAATAAAGTAGCAGGGACCATCTATAAATTGGTCAATCTAGATTATAACAAGAAAATTTTTCTATCTCTCTCTCTAACCTAGCACCATCATCACTATTCATCATCTTCCTCATCCAATTTAGTACAGGATACCTAGATACTAAAAACACTTTAAGGTTCTTTGTGGTTTTCGGTGGATAATGAGGTTGGGGTTTCGAAGTGGATGTCTGAGTCTATGAGTTTGGCTTGGAATTTTCGGATTTGATTTGTGTACCTTCATTTCATCTTCTTCCTTGATCGGTTCTCGAATGGTTTTCGCCGAATTTGATGACGGTTTTGGTAAATTGATCTGGATAATTGGTCCTCTATTTTGAGGATCTTTGTTTCACAAATCTGATTTTATGTGAGTTCATTGATTATACTTTTCTTGTTCAGATTTGGGATCTAAGTTTGTTATTGGCAATACCGTCTTGGGTTTCTAGTTTATTGTTGCCTGTGTTTTCCGGTGTTGTAGCCAGTGTTCTCTGCTGGAAATCATGTTCTTATTTCCGTTTGCTTTAGTTGATTGTCCGGAATCTGGTGTTGGTTGATCCCAATTTATGGGCTTTTTATCTCTGTGTCTTATGATCTGGACTTTGTTCAGTTCAGATGGGTTTGTTGGTTCTGCTATGCTTTGTTTGTAGATTCCACTCTGTTCCATATCCATTTCGATCTTTGTTGGTTCGCTAAATCTGATTTCGAACGATTTGGTGTCCTTTGGTTTAATTTGGGTTTGCCTGTGGCTGATTGCTTGGTGTGGGTTATGGATTGGGTGGGTGGTTCTTATTGGGCGGGTTAACTGATGTGATAAAAAAATCTTACAGCTAGGACTATGTGCCTACATGGCATTGCCATGTCAATTTGCTGTTAAAAAACTTACCTGTCAAGACGGAATTTCAAATTTATGAAAGGAAACTTGAGTTAAGTGAGTTGATTGTAAGAAAAAAAATTAGTTAGTCATTTGTAAGTTGACCTAAAGTACAATGACTAAAAAAGCATTTATCTCATTTAAGTTCTTTGTAAGAACAATCTGCTCCACACTTCTTCTGATTGTTAAATTTATGTAGTTAAGAACTTGAGGCCTAGTTTGGTGATGTGCAGGATACAAGAATGGAATTTCATTCCTATTTTGATTAATTTCAGCTTTTGGTACTACATAATTGTTGTTAGGAATCTTTGGTGCAAGACAAAGATGGAAGAAGGAATAAAGGGGACAAAAGAAGGATAAATGGCAATAAAAGCCAAAAGCACAAGGCCTAAAATCAATATTAATATATCATTCAATATATAAATAAACTAGTAGGGATTACAATGCTTGTATAGGAAAATAAGAAAACCCTAAGCTTAGCGACCAAATAATATTCTTTTAAAAAGGAAACAAATCCCTAATAATAATCCACTTGTAAAATAAAACTCTAGAATAATCTGCGTGGTAAAGTAAAACATAATTAATAAATACAAGTATTTATCTCTAAATAATACTCCCTCCGTCCCATAGTTATAGGCTGATTTTCCATTTTGAGATGTCCCAATATATAGGCTACTTACTATTTATAAAATTTAGTTGGTTCATTGTTTTACTTTTATGCCCTTATAATAAATATTCAACCATTACTCTTTTTTTGAAGAAACAACATTCAATGTCATTATTTTTATCACCACATTTAATGTTGTATTTTCTTTGGTTAAAGTTCTATGATTATGGATTTTAATGGTCAGTACACGTCAATCAATGAAGTTGAGAGTTCCAATGTGATAAGTAAGGAGTAATTAACTTATTTATTAATTCCATATTAAGGGGTATATGTGGAAAATTTATGTTAAAAATTGCCACTTAACTAATTTTCTTAAACTATGTGTCAAAAGAAATCAGTCTATAACTATGGGACGGAGGGAGTGATTTATAATGTATAATCTTCATGATTAATCTCTTCTTTTCCTCATCATCAATCTTATTCACCTATAATGAGATTCCAACATAGAGTGGGCATCTCATTTTCTTACCCGAGTGATTAGGAACTGGAAAAGATCAAGAATTTTTTATTCATTATGTATTTTATTGTTTCAAAATAATATCATAGTAATTATTAGTTATCTTTTATTATATTAGGTAGATTATACTAGAACTTTACTTGTAAAACTAGAACAAAAAAGGATTCCTTTTTCCTGGACAGAGTTTTAATTTTACTACTTTATTGGGAGAAACAAGTTATACACAAAAATGAGGTTCTTTCCGCTAATGACATCTTTTACTGGTTTCTGCAGGTTAATGTGGAGAACAATGATCGCTTTTTAGATGAGTTTGGAACTGGAAGAGTTGAAGACAAGGAGGAAGTGGATGAAAATGAAAGTTTAAACCCTCAAAAGTCTTCAAAGCCTTCCGACTTTCAAGTACTCTTTGGTGGGAATAACAATGATCACTTCATGATAGGCATTAAGTTTACGAGGTATTCTAAAAGTATATTTCTAAAGTATTCGAAATGTCCTTTGGTATGCCACCAAAACTTACGCTGATTGTCAGTGTTAATTTTTAGTACAAATTGTAGTTATTATATTCTGGACTCGGTCGTAAGTCCAGAATGGCACTAAAGATAATTAGCTTAAGTGTGCTTTGAAATATATTGCAATTTTCAGTCCATTTAAATATAATGCAGTTTAACATGATTGATAGGATCCAACACAGAATTCCTCATAGAATTCAGTTGTAATTTTCTTGAATCCCTGTATTCGTCTAAAATTAAACTTTAAATCCCTTTTTTTAACTTGTCACTAATTGCACTTCTTCCCTGATCTTTTCGTTGAAGTTTTTTCATTAGATTTTCGATTGATCTGTGTTAGTTCCATTTGTTTAATGTTTTCCCCCCTAAAAATTTGGCCGTGTGTCAATTGTTGCACAAGAACTGAGTCATGTAGTAAGATTTGTTTTTTGTTAAATATTATACTCCATACACTCCAAAATTAGAGATACATTTCCGTTGAATTCTAAAATTCAAAATGTATATGAACTCATTTAAGTTTTGAAAGTATCTAATATGGTAATTAATAGTTCATTTTATCTAGTATACAATAGTATCGTTGTTTATACTAAAATTAAATAAATTTGTATTGATTTTGAATATTAGGATTTCACAAATTAACTTAACAAGTCAAAATGTATATCTAATTTTGGAATGGAGGTAGTTTTTTTTAATAGATAAAAGATGTTAAGATTTTATTATATGGACTTGGCATAGTGCCATATTTGTGAATATGGCTATCCTCTGTTCTAAGTATTCAGACATCTCTTAATATATTATGGTCAAGTAGACTGATATTAGTATAACTGCCATGTTTTTGAAGATTAAGATAATAGAAGCGTAGATATGTTAGGTAGATGTATTTTGTTCTTCCCCTTTCTTTTGTTTCTTACATTGTTTCTAGTTCTATGTTTATTTATTTTTATGTTCTAACTTTTTGTAGGGGGAGCATAAAGTTGTATAATGATTTCTATTCCTCAGACATTATTGTTGCTTCACCTCTTGGTTTAATCACTGTAAGTAGTTTGAATTGCATGCCTACGATTGTAGTCTGCGAATAGTTATTGGAGTCATTATGACCTGGGAGTTGGGACAAAATTTGCCTTTGATTCTTCACTTTGTATCCAGAACTTTTGTGCATGACTCATGCGAGCAAATTTCAGAAAACCTGTGTAGCATTTTAACTTACTAGAAGAGTAAGTTAGGTACAATTGCACACATTGTTTTATAGACTGCATGAACTTTATATGCATTGCAGGTTCAATCAAAGGTACATTTTTGAATACTTTCTAAACCTTATGATGCATTAATTTGAATGTTAAAGAGTGATTTTAATTGATTTCCTCTTTTATTCTCTCTCTTTATTTAATGAAATGGTAGTGTTCTTGTGTATCTGTGAAATGTTTATTTAACTTCAGATGTCTTTATTGGCTTCCAACAGAAAATTGGAGAGGCTGAAGTAGAGAAGGAAAAAGATGTTGACTATTTGTCTTCTATAGAGGTATTCAATTTTTGTTAATCTTTATTGTTTCATGGTTAAATTCACTTTTGAACTACATTTTGTTCATTATTGATTATGCTCATTCCAAATATATGTTAGTTACCAGTGAGAGTTTGTATGAACAGGTTTTAATTATTGATCACGCAGATGTAATAGCAATGCAGGTGCAATTTGTGATTGATTTTCTTGATAGATTTGTTTTTCTTGCGGGGCAAACCATTGAATCACATAATTACATTACTTCTTCCCTTTTGTTTCCTTTATGATGAAACTTGTGCAGAACTGGTCTCATGTGAGTTCAGTTATTAAACAACTGAACTGCATACCGTCTAAGCAGCATGGAACAGATATAATGCGCATAAGACCATGGTATATTTCCAACTCTTTCTTAGTTTTTTCGCATATCCTATCGGTTTTAATTGGCTTTTCTTTTTTCCTTTTCCTTTGGGGATTATTTTTTATGCGGGGGGTTGTTGAACTCATTTGTTCACTTGCACCTTACAAAAACTTTCAGTATAAATTTTGATATCGCAATTTTAAATGGTGCTTCTGACTTTTAATAGGAGTTTTTGATTTATTTAATTTCTTTTTTCTTATAGTGTGTACAGAAAGGAAATAAGTTATTTTATTTTGTATTACTTCTTAGGTATTTAGATGGACAAGCGCAATTTTATCGGCAAACAATCATTCTAGCATCTCATTTAAATCCAGGTAATGTCTTTAAAATATTATTAACTGAAATGTGTTTTAATTGACTTACTTTTCTTTTCTTTTTTCTAGGGTAATCTTTCTAGTTTCTACTATCAATTGTATGCACCAAGTGAGTATTCTATTTCAGAAATTATATAACCATAACTCATTTGTGCTTTCTTGTCCAGACATCAATGCTTTGTTCAGTCACCATTGCCTAAATTACCGAGGAAAGGTGTGTCTAATATCGATCTTTTAATGTATTTCTTTAGTTTATACACCAGTTTAAAAGTATTGTATAGATGCTCAACTTGGAGCAAGTCAGTTTTGCAATGCCATAAAGTTTAAACTTTATCCATTAGTCCTAGTAATTGTATATTGCTAAGGCATTGTCCTTTCGCCTCATTCGCCATCAAAGTGCCTATAATTAAGCATTTCCTCACATCCTGATAAATTGGGCCGCCAATATTATACTTTTATGCTAAGATTAATTCCTATTTGTTGTTTCTTTACTTGAAGTTGTATACATCTCTCTCTCCGTCTCTCTTGCTTGTCTTTTTGATCATGGTTGTAGAAAAAAATTACCTTATCTTTAGGGAAGGGGAGGGAGGGGAGGGGAGGGGAGGGGGAGGGGTTATTGGTTTGTTTTGCCTGATTTTATATATTAAAGAAGCTTTTTTGAGTGAAGCATGATCGTCCACCTTTGTGTATCTGCATACTTCTTTTAATCTGATCTGAATAGTGATAAACATATCTTTCTTGTATTAAATCAGCTATGCACATGAATTTCACAAATGTCCTTAGAAACCTAGTTCAAACTTGTTTAATTCTTCTGTTAAGTTACATGCCTAAAAGTTTATGTTGTTAAAGAGTGATTCAGCAATGTATATGGTGCTTTAAACCTCTCATGTGCACATCCAGAGACAAAATAATGTATTATTGTAATGGACAAGGTAAACTAATAATGTTATAGGGAAACAAATGCAAAAGGGAAGACTTATACATGACCTTACGAAATCATACTCTGACAACATGTCAAGTTACAATGCATGTCATTCTGTAGCTCCCACTCTCTCTCTCTCTCTCTCTCTCACACACACACACACACACACACACACACACACTAGTAATTGCATGTTTCTGTATTTAATATAAAATTATCCAAAGGTTATTATTATGAAGAAGCAAAATTCTTTTTGCACTTTCCTTTTAAATAATTTGTATTAGTTGTTTTTGCTATCTTCTTACTTATTAACAAAGAATCTTGGGTTTGTTGCAATATATTTATTTTGCTAACACTGATATTTAACTTGATGCTACATTTGTAGGTCAAGTTGGTATGTGACAATAAAGGTGTTCTTCCCAAAGTATTACTTCAAGTGCGACAGGTGTGTGTGCCCATTATGTTTGTTCTTTACTTGAACCTAGTTGTAAAGTTTGAATTAGTGTTACTTGGAATACTATTTGTTTTGGTTCTTGGAACCTAGAATGTGCACGCCTGTGATCACGCTAGCTAGGTTAAACATGGTACACTAGATAAGTTAAACACGGTACTTTAGGTTAGCTTTATATGAGTGCTTATGGTTAGGAAATTTCTTTAAAATTTTAGAATATTGATATTTATGCAACAATGGGTATACCAACAAATAAATATTTGGAGTAAATTTAGAAATAGCGTGATATGTGAATTGTGATATAGGTCAATAAGAGTATCTGGTAATTATGATTTGAATTGTGAGAAATGGGTGCAATACCACTCACATTATGTAATTTTATAAGTAGGTTTTGTTTCGTTTAACTCTTTTAAATCTCAGTTTGGAAGCGTCTATTTCTACTCTCTTATTATCCACCTCACTTGTGATTTGTAAAAGAGATTATGGGCACTGTCAAATTTCTTTATGAGGGAATGACTAGTAATTGATGAATAACCCATTACATTTGTGACTTCCATGATACATTTATCATTCCATAAACTACTATATGACATCATGCTCGTATTCATGTTTTTGTGTAATTTCAACTGGGCAAACTTTTTTTAATAATCTTTTCTAATGTGATGATAACCCCACCCTATATTCTTCAAATTTGCAATCCAAGAGTATAGCTATTGCCTGTAGTCTTTGTCTCAAAATTATAGCATCCAACATTAAATCATAGCATGCCTTAGGAGGTGTTTGATAAAAACTGAATCTGAATGAAAAAAGTTGTTTGATAATTAACATGTCTGAAACATCTGAATGACAAAATTTTATTATTTTACTCTGAAAAAATTCAAAATTGTTATAAATTTATTTAATATTACTTAATATAATAGTTAATATTTTTTTTATTTTATTCAGCTATTCAGTCAAAAAAATCTGACTTAGCCATTCAGTTCAATCATCTTACCAATTCAAATTTATTCAAACGATTTTTTTCAAAACAACGCGCTTAATGGTACATATCGATTCACCATTCGGATGTATTAAGTCCTAAACAAAAATTTCTTTTAGTTTATTTCAAATTCTACAAAAGCCATCCATATAGATGGTGAAGAAGAAGAAATGTATACAATAATAAAGTAAATAATTAAATAGAAGAAGAGAGATCTAGTTTTTTATTGCTCGATTAGCTTCACTGCTAGTTTCTCCCCCTCCTTTCAGAAATTTAAGAAGCAATTATTCTTCTCTAGGTCGGCCAATCCACGAACCCCAACGAATCCGCAAATCCAGATTCGTGGATTCTTCTAGTAGATTCTTCTTGTAGATTCTTCCATAGTTTCTTCTAATAACGAAAATTAAAAATATTGCTAATATCATATACTATACTAACTAATATAATGTTTTATTTACTAATACTATATACAAAATTAGTCTAAAAATTAATTTTATATCTTTCCTAAATTTCTAGATAGTGTAAGTACATAAAAATTGTGTTTCTTGATTTTTTTAAAACATTTTATCATGAATTAATTTTATTAGTATTGAAATTTTAATGTATGTCTATATAATTATATGTATTAAAAAAATAATTTAATATGTAAATGTGTGCCGAATCCCCAAATTCACATTTTTTGAGATTTGTCGAACCACAGTCTCCACATGGTGAACCAATTTCTTACTTCTTAGTAAAAAACCCATCCCCTTGGACCTCCCTCCATAGATGAAAATTCATGTTAACCGCAATATATATGTACAGTTTTGCCTCCACTACTTCAAGACATAATGAGTTACACTATAAGAGATTATCAAAAGCTTTCAACTTAAAAACCCATCAGTTTGACTTGCAACAGAAGTTTACCTTTTTGCCCATAACATTTCTTAGTTTTTCTCTTTAGCAAAATTACTCATTTCCATTTTCTTTGATTGGTTCAAGTCATGATTTGCATTTTTCTTGGAGGATTTTACCCTATTGACACCAATCATAGATTGATGTGGTACACATTGAGGTTTTCTCACACACTTGTCTATTTTACCACCTGTCATTATTGCAGATTTATGAACGTTTTGATGCGGAATCAATAGTAGATGTTGATGATTCTCGTCTTGCGTACTTTTCTAAGAAGGTTCGTATGAATAAATATGTTGTTGATTATTTTTATATATGTGTGGGTTGATGAGAAGGTTTCCCTTTTACTATATTTATTAAAAAAAATTATACCCATATCTTTGTGCTTAACTTCCCCCCCAAAAAAAGAATCCCATAATATTTGTTATTATTTTATATAAACCCAACTTTGCTTGATCCATTTCACAAGCTAATGGCTTTGGACCTTTATGAGTTCTTCCAAATGCTTCCTGAACTAACAAGTCAGGAATTGCTCTGAATCTTCAAGGTGTTAGAGAATGTCTTGAGATGGATTTCATACTTATCACTCCTCACATGCAATCATCTCTTGCACATGGAGAAACAACTAAGGTGCATTATGATGTCCATACCAAGTAGATTACATGCTACAATAACATATTTGGGGGGAATGCAAGTGAGAAAACCTGAACAGGACTACGCAAAACTGGAAGTTTCATATGATGTCAAGTCACCAATTGCTCAAAAAGTTTCATATTATGCTTTGGCTCAAGAAAATTAGATGAAATGCTATGTTGAGAATTGTTAAATAGGTGAAACAAGTAAATTTCTTTTACTACCCATTTTTAGTCGGGGGTTTAACTTTAGTGATTTGGAAGTGGGTTTCGAATTACTGGAAGTTCAGACCTTTGGCTCTAGTCTCAGCAAAAGTATGCAAGCTTCGGATTTCTGAATTTGAATTTAAATCCATTTGACTGTAACGTATTTTCCTTTATTTTTTATAAGTTAGAGGACAAATTAGAGAACTTTTTATTTTTCAAAATTAAGTAGTTGGCAATTTACAACTGACTGGCTCCACAGAATTTCTGTGTTATAAGTAGCATGAGACAAAGGGGTGGTTGGATATGTTGTTGAAAATGAGAGTTTGGTATAACTCAAGTGTGTGTTAAGAGGGAGATGATTCAAACACTTTCCAATGGAGCTTAGTTCACATAAGTAACCTCATTTAGCAGGATATATCTGCTACTGATCGTAACTGCACAAATCTATTTCATATTCCAGATATATCATTAATAAGAATCTGTGCTTTATGAGGTGCTGATGTGAAACCTTTTTCCTTCTCATTGTAGACTTTCCCTGACAAGTTATGTAAGCTCATTATAGTTTCTTATCTTTCTCTTTTGAGCCTCATATAAAATACTACCTCCATTTAATCATAAGATCATTATTGACTTTTGGGAGTCAATTTGAGACATTTTCAAACTCAAAATTGAGATGATTCATTAAAAATTATGTATAAATTTTACAATTAGTAAATTTTAGATAATTTATAATAGTCATCATTTGTATTGATTAAAATTAATAGAATTCATGTTGATTTAGAGTTTGAAAATGCCTTTAGCAGACTTTAAAAAGTCAATAATAATCTTATATTTTGGAATGGAGGGGGTACTTTCTTTGAGAAATATATGGAGATTGTGTTGTGATAGTCTTCAGGTATGACCCTTGCAAATGCAGCTTCATTAAGTAATACAAAATAACCATTTCTTCCTTTTGATTTGTCAGATATTATTATTGTTATGTGATATTGATGATTTCCTTATTGCAGGTGTTCCCCAAGATAAAAGATTCTATTCAGGTATTTATAAATAACTTTGCCAAATAACTGAATCGTTTTGCATTGAAGCCTTGAGCAGAGTCTAGATGCTATTGTGGTCATTCTTATGAAGTCTACATCTTATGCAGGGTGGAGTTATGATATTTATAAGTTCTTATTTCGAGTTTGTCCGTGTTCGAAATTTCTTGAAATCTCAGGATGCATCCTTCTGTCTGCTTGGGGAGTGAGTGACTGACTGATCTTTTACCATGATAGCATCATGTCTTTTATGGTGTTATGTTTTCATTTGATGATTATTGGAAGTATGAGAAGTTAATTTTCCACTCAGGTTGCAATATAATATAATTCCAAATATCAATCCATTATTTTTATGCTTCTAGGTACACAAAACAGAGTGATATTTCTCGTGCACGAGTTTGGTTTTTTCAAGGAAAGAGGAAAATCATGCTCTACACTGAGAGAGCCCATTTCTACCACAGATATAAGGTTCCTTTATGTTCTGTTTTCTTTCTTTCTTGTTTATTTTCTATTGCTTTTCCATATCTTACTTTACTTTGAAAAGGTTTAAGAGTGCTTTGTCAAATGCTTTGTTTTATAATTTTGTGTCTTAGGTAGTTTTATGTAGTTTAATAGATTATAGAACTTCAGAAAGTACCTGTATATCTACTCAATTATTTTCTTTTATCCATTCATTTCTTATCAAATTTGGAATTCATAATTGCAGTTACACCCTTAGTGTGAAAATATTGCCTAATAAAAGAAAAATACATCTGAAATGATGTTTAATACCCGTGTTGGTTGACAGGTTGAGTGCTTTAATAACATACCTCTAATTTTCTGAGAATTTAGGATTTAGAGTAGTCAATTATGAGTGTTGTTGTTCCACTAATCCAGCCCCCCAACCCAAAAAAATAAATATATATACATATATATAAAAAAGAAGACGAAGACAGAATCTCATGGAAGAAAGTGGAGAGAGAGACAAGAAGAAGTAAAGGAAAGGATAAATTATGCAAGTGGATGCTTCCTTTACTTTCGACATTGAAAATTGACTTTAAAATGAGATGTCTTGGTGGTGCTGGTGAAGACCTTACTATAGTATAAAAATTCTTTTAAGAAATTATGTACCGGAAATTGTAACTTATTTGCTGTCATTTGGAACAGATTCGTGGTATCCAAAATTTAATTATGTATTCTCTACCAGAGAGGAAGGAATTTTATCCAGAGGCATGTTCTTTCTAAACCATATATTTCTATTCCATTTCTTTGCTTAAACGCCTAATTGGAGTTTTTTTGGGTTTAAATTTGAATCCTTTTGGAGCTGTTTATGTTCTTTTTGTTGCAGATTGTTAATATGCTCGAAGGGTCCCATAACATGACAACCACGGTGCTATTTTCTCGCTTTGACATGCTCCGGGTAACATTTTATTATTATTTATACCTAGTATGTTAAAACATGAATAGATGTCATAGTTGTATTCAGCATATTGTTAATACGGTGAATGGGTGTGGAGATGTAAAGGATGGTGGCAGTCATGTCGTGGAGGTGGTAGGCTACAATGTTAATAAAATGGATTTTTTGGTGTAAAATGACCTACCATTTCAGGTGTGATGGTGGTGAAACCTTGTTGTCACAAGTGAAAATAATTGTTATTTAGCATCCACTAAAAAATATTTGTCGAGTAAATAGTATAATAAAAGTTCATCTGCGAACCACTATTTGGTTGAGGAATTGTGAACAGAAGAGTGCATTGTAGGAAGAAAATATTTTGGATCCGGTTTTAGGCTTTTTCCTTATAGATTGCAATTGTTTCTTATAGCTTAAAGCTTATGGTGCTTTTAATAGAAAATAAAGTTTGGGATGCAAATCGATTTTGAGCCTAAACTATAGTGTCGAACTTGTAATATAGTCTTATAAGAATTGTCTGTTGTATACAGAGACCCTATAGGATTGCAGTGCGTATGTGTTTTCTTTGGAGTTTATATTTCAAAAGTTAAAAGAAAGGAGGGTAGGGAAGAAGATGAATTTAGGGGACAATTTTGTGATAATCTTATATACAAAACAACAAAGGCGCTGGTCGCTGAACCAAAAAAAATTTAGAAAGAGTACGTACGGGTTAACAAAGTCAAGCTGTCAACTTGCAATTGTGTCCTTTTCAATCCTTGAGAAATATAGAAACTGTGGTTTTCTTACTTACCCTGTTTACCCTTATTTCTAGCTTTATTTTTTACCTCTCCTTCAGAGAATCTAACTAGATTTTTTTTTCTAATTTTTAGCTGGAGAGGATTGTTGGCAGTGGACCGACAAAGAGAATGGTGAAGTCAGAAAAGGGTGTATTTATTTTCTCCTAGCAAAAGTTTCTCCAAGTTGAAATGGGTCTTCAATCGCCATGATTGGTGGTTCTTCTTCCCCCAGCCAGTGTTCTAAAAATCTCCGCCTAGGCGCTAGGCTCCCCTTTGGCGTCCGGCCTAGGCGCTAGGCCCCATGGCGCCTCACTTAGGCCCAAGACGGCAAAAAAATCCCTCTAGGAAATTAGGCGGGGTTTAGACGGAGAGTTTTTTTTAGAATTTTAATAACTATACAAACCAGATGTTGATATATATTTTTTTAATGATTTATCATATTCATAATACAGGTTGTAGTATATTAAATCACAACAAGAAGTAAACAATATCAAGTCAAAATGAATAATTTTATTATAGTTGTAATTATTTGAATTTGTACTAACTTCAAATTATATAAATGATAATACATTTGTAAAATTCTGCTTAGGTTCCGTCTAGGTCTCTTAGACGCTAGGCCCCCTTGACTTGTCTCATGCTTAGCACCTTTTTAGAACATTGTTCCCAACAAAGAGGATGACGACGTCAAAATAGGGTTTATTTATGTTTTCTAAATTCTTTAATTGTTATTCTTAGACCCCTAAGGAGCATGGTCGGTCTAGCATAGAGTTTGTTTTCGCTCTGAGCTTATATAATAACTGTTTTGAACAAATCGCACAAGTAGATCTAAGCAAGTAACCAAATTAGAATTGAAATCGCACCAAAAATCGCATGAATTGCACTAATTAAAATCGTACAAACGGTTTCGACGTATGTGACGGTTTTAAGTGGGTTGAATAACCAAATTTACTGTTCTGGTTTGGTTACTAGCCAAAATCGCACATATAAAATTGAAATTGCACCATGTGTGTATGTATGTATTATCTTTAGTAAATTTTAAAGTTATTTTTCACTTGAAATACGCTCAGAGAAAATCTCAGTCTTGCATTGTCATTTTTTTACCAATTGAAAGAAGATGGTTAGAGGTTATAGAGTCAAAAATTAAGCATTTGGGTTTTAGAATTTCAAATTTGTTTGATGCGTTATTGGAGGGGCTTATTATGACGCCTCCAAAATAGGTATACATCACTCATCTTGAGTCGTCAAATATATGGTACAAAATTTAAATACAAACTTCTTTTATACAGTACGACAAAACGTAGCTGAGAGTTTCAACACAGATAATGTCTCATAGAGAGTATTCAAACTCAAATAAAGTTCTCATTATAATTATTATCACACTATTTCACTGAATAGTGAGGACTACTAATGCAAACATCTGGACAGTCACTTCGTTCCCCGACTAGTCCCAGTTATATTCTCATTTTCTGAATAGAATAATAAAAACAAAGGGTGCGCTCAACTAGCCCAGTAAGAAATATTATGACTAAGATAATGCAGAATAAATTATCGTTAGCCTTCAATAGTGTTAAACTGATAAAATATAATAAACATCAAGTTTAACCTGCAATAACAAATAATCCATTAGAAGAGTCAAGTAGAGCATAATATCTACTATTTTCTATGATTTAAAAAGTTTATCATCAATTTTATCGTTGAGACTCAGCTTAATAAATAAATCACATCATCGAATTATCCCTGCACTACGAGCCAAGGAAATTCATGTAATCATCAATGGTCATGATTATCTAATAATAATTTACTCGTCATAATCATATCAACAATCGGCCCATCAATGTACCACTACTGAGCCAATGCAGAATTTTACCACATCATTTGTAACATTACGGTCATGATTATACCGAATAATTCCTGGTCATAATCATACCAATCAAAAGTACATCTATGCATGTAAGCCACAGATGACTTTTATCATAATATAAGCATGAGGATGATGACAATGATATAAGAATTCAATTAAAAAAAATAAGCATGAGGATGATGACAATGATATAAGAATTCAATTAAAAGAAAACAAAAGATAAATTTTTAAAGATTTATAACTTAATTTATCCGGAATTCAATAATGTCCAAATTGTCAACATGATACTGCTTTGTGGAGTAAAATTCAAGAATAATATTGTATCAAAAATGGTTTGGACAACAAAGAAATTAATTTTTGTCATGAATAATTTTTCGGGTGAATAGTACTTGAGTGAATAGTATCCTGTGAATAGTACTCGTGAATAGTACCTGTGAATAGCACCCCGTGAATAGTATTTTGTGAATAGTACCCGTAAATAGTACTTTGTGAATAATCTCAGTAAAATGAATACTACTCATGGACAAGATTCTCCGATGAAAAACTTAAAATTTAACAAGAATGTGTAGAAAATATCCTTGTGAAACGATACTAGATGAAGCATAAATTTCAAGGATATTTTATTAATTTCTGAGTATAGAAACAATACTTTAACAAAATGAGGGTATAATCAGGAATACGAGACGAAATAATATTACTCACATACTACAAAGTATGGAAGAAAATATTATTCCTATGAATACTAAACAAAATAATATCCGTTACCTCTGAAGAAGACTGGATACTGAAATAGTGAAGTAGCAGACTTCTCTTCTTCTTTCTCTCTATAGCTTCTCTCTCTATAATTGCTCTTGTGAGTCTTAATGAATTGGTGAGAATGAAAGAAGAATGAGCTACTATTTATAGAAAAATATAGTTTAGATAATTTACGCGTTTTGGGGCTCAAAATATTACAAATATAATACCTTCATCTTTTCCTTCATTTTAATTTAGTCCTGCAAGTATTATCAAACTTGCACCACCTCACCTAATAGTACATCATGTGAATCAATAGTACATTCATGTGAATCGATAGTACACACGTGTGAAAAAATAGTTCTGTATAGTACCTTCATCTATACCTCTATTTTTAATTTAGTAATGCAAGTATTATCAATCTTGCACTACCTCCCTTAATAGTACATGCATGTGAAACAATAGTACATACCTGTGAACAAATAGTTATAAGCATGTGAATTAATAGCAATTAATTGCTCATTTATCCGATTAATTATTCGATTGGTCAATATAACCTTCAGACATCAATTATTATCGAAATAAATGTCGATTTCCACTAACACTAATAATTTCAACACAATTAAAATATCAATTTCATCTTTAACCAACACGAACTTATTCATCATTAATATTATAACTCATAATATTTAACAACCAGATTATTTCCAATAAAGAGGGGGCTTTTCAATAAGAATTTTTTTTCTATTGGGGCGCAATTAGGTGACCAAACTTCTCCTTGACAGAACTTTTTAGACATTATCAATATTGTAAATAATAATATAAAAAACTTTGTCGTCTCAATTATTGATTTAATAATAATAAATATTATGCAGATGATACTGTGACAATAATTAAATCAATAATATGAAAGATATTATGCAGCAATTACTATAACAATAATTGAGTATAACTGAGTGACTTCTCACGTAAGCATCAATAATTAATACCGTGTACTACTTATGCGACTAATGCGTACATCGTATTTCTTTACCAAGGGTAGTTCAACGTTTTAATGGAAAATCTTCCGCCGTTATTTTTATAAAAGATAATTACGTAAGTTTTCTAACCACGATAATACTTCCGTTAGGGGTCCACTAATGATCAGTCTTCAGTCATTGAATATTTCCTGTTAAAACGAATATTTTCCGACCAATCGAATATTATATAACTACTTGCTTACTTTGAAAAATTTGTAATAATACCCACAACTATAACATTATATCAAATTCACACCATAATATTCAAAAATATATTTCGAAAAAAAATAATTTTTATTAATAAAAGTTGGGGTCTTACAACTTTCCATTCTTATGAAATTTCGTCATCGAAATTAGGGTGCGTACCTGGTATGTCGAATAGGTGAGGATACCTTGATTTCATTTCAGATTCTAACTCCCAGGTCATTTTCTCAACATCGTGGTTTCTCCACAAAACTTTGACTTGAGGTATAACCTTGGAGCGTAGAATATAATCCTTCTTATCCAAGATTTTAACAGGTATCTCCTCATACGTTAAATCTTCCACTATCTCGTCCGGTTCTAATTCAATAATGTGGTTCGGGTCTTTCACATATTTATGTAACATAAATATGTGAAAAATGTTATGAACACGAGACATACTTGGCGGTAAGGCGAGTCTATAGGCCACAGTTCCTACTCGATCGAGGATTAAAAATGGGCCAATGAATCGAGGATTGAGCTTTCCTCTATTTTCAAATCTTGTAACTCCTTTCCATGGAGCAACACGTAACAACACATGATCTCCAATATTGAATTCTACGTCCTTTTGATGAAGATCATCATAACTCTTTTGTCGATCTTGTGAGGTTTTTATACGTTGTCGGATCGTTTGAATCTTGTCAGTAGTCATACGTACCAACTCCGGTCCCAACAACGTTGCTTCACCCACCTCATCCCAACATACTGGAGAATGACACTTTCTTCCATACAACGCCTCAAATGGAGTCATGCCAATACTTGCTTGATAAATGTTGTTGTAGAAAAACTCCACCAATGGTAAGAACTTGTCCCAACTTCCTTTGAAGTCAAAGACACAGAGTCTTAATAAATCTTCAAGAGTTTGGATAGTCCTCTCCGATTGTCCGTCCGTTTGAGGATGATATGCTAAACGAAATCGTAAATCCGTGCCCATAACTTTTTGCAAACTAACCCAAAATCGTGAAGTGAATCTTGGGTCTCGATCAGAAACTATGGATACTGGCATACCATGCAATTTTACAATCTCGTTTTGGTACATACGAGCAAGACGTTCAAGTGTATAAGTTTCTCGTATCGGTAAGAAATGAGTAGACTTGGTCAATCTATCAACAATGACCCAAATCGCATCTATGCCTTGAGAAACCTTGGGAAGACCAGTAACGAAATCCATGGTAATGTGCTTCCCACTTCCATTCAAATTTCAAGTGGTTCAATGGACCTTTTGGCACTTGATACTCCGCCTTGACTTCGTTGACAAGCTAGACACCTTGAGATAAACCTCGCTATCTCTCTCTTCATGTTGCTCCACCAAAATGTATGTCAAGATCACGATACATTTTGGTACTCCTAGATGGATTGCAAACGGTGTGTTATGCGCCTCCATCATGATTTTATACTTGAAGTTAGAATCGTTAGGAACACAAAGTCCGGAGTTGACTCAAGTATTCCTTCTTCATCGATTCTTGCTTAGGAATAACACCTTCTTGCACTTTCTTCCTCATACGCATCGCCTCCAAGTCAGTAGCTTGAAAGCGAAACTTTAACTTTATCGATTAAAGTCGCTTCTACTCAGTATATTCGCCATCATCACATGGGTCTCTGAAGTCTTTAACTCTATCTTCATCCTTTGTAAATCATACACAATGGGCCTCATTGGACAATATCGCACTTCGTACCGCATATGATCTTCTACTTTCAATCGCGTCACCATTCGTTAAGCTTTTTCGTGATGGTATTGAATGATATGATCGTAATCTTTCAATAGCTCAAGCCATCGTCGTTCTTGCATGTTGAGTTCCTTTTGAGTGTAGAAATATTTGAGACTTTTTATGATCCAGTATAGATCTCTACCTTCTCCATATAGGTAATGCCTCCAAATCTTAAGCGCCAAAACGATAAAATGCCAACTCTAAATCATGAGTAGGATAATTCCTCTCGTATTCTTTGAGTTAATCGTGAGGCATAAAGGCTATGACTTTCCCATGTTGCATGAGAACACATCCTAAACCTTTGCACGAAGCATCACCAGTATATGACAAATCCCTCCGAACCAATTTGGTATTGTCGTAACAGTCTTTGAAATGAGCCTCCTCTTGAGTTCTTGAAAACTTTTCTCACATTCCCCGCTCCAACCGAATTTTGTATCTTTCCGAGTCAGCTGAGTTAATGGAGTAGCGATTCGAAAAAACCCTTCTACGAATCTCCGGTAATAACCAGCTAAACCGAGAAAGCTACGTACTTCGGTTGCTCACAGCTTTGAATTGCTTCAATCATTGCCGGGTCAATATATATTCCATGATTTGATATCACGTGCCCAAGGAATGCTACTTCCTCAAGCCAGAACTCGCATTTCTTCAACTTGGCATAAAACTTGTTTTCACGAAGCTTTTGGAGTATCAGCCTCAAGTGTTGTTCATGATCTTCACGGCTTTTGGAATATATGAGGATGTCATCAATAAAGACGACCACAATTTGATCCAAATATTCCTTGAATTCATAATGCCCGTACCGAGTTCTGAAAGCAGTCTTTGGAATGTCATCAGTTTTAATCTTTAATTGATGATATCCGGAACGAAGATCGATCTTTGAAAAGAATTTGGCGCCTTAATCGGTTAAATAGATCATCAATACAAGGTAATCTGGATACCTATTTTTGATGGTGACATGATTCAACTCCGATAGTCAATACAAAGTCGCATACTTTTATCTTTCTTCTTTCTGAATGAAACAAGAGCACCCCAAGGAGACGATTTTGGGGCGAATGAAACCGATGTCTAATAATTCTGCGGTTGGGTCTTTAACTCCACGAAGTTTAATAGAGCCATTCGATATGGGGCTTTGGAAATGAGTTTTGTCTGGGGTTCAAGGTCGATACTAAACTCGATTTCACGCCCGGGGTAGTAAGACCCCAACTTTTATGAATAAAGATTAATTTTTCTCAAAATATATTTTTGAATATTATGGTGTGGATTTGATATAATGTTATAGTTGTGGGTATTATTTACAAATTTTTGCAAAGTAAAGCAGTGGTTATATAATATTCGATTGGCCTGGAGAATATTCATTTTAATAGGGAATATTCGTGACGATGACACAATCATTGGTGGACCCCATTAACGGAAGTATTGTCGTAGTTAAAAAACGATGAATTATCTTTTATAAAAATAACGGCGAAAAGTTTCTACCGTTAAACCGTTGAACTACCCTTGTAAAAAATACAAGAATACGCGTGGTTGCATAATAAAGACACGGTATTGATTATTGATGCTTTCGCGTGAGAAGTCACTCGGTTATACTCAATTATTGCTCTAAAGAATTCTTTATCATCTCTCTCATATTATTGATTCAATTATTGTTACTGATGATCATCTGCGATAATATTTTATATATTATTAAATCAATAATTGAGAGGACAAAGTTATTCATATTATTATTTGTAATATTGATAATGTCTGAAGTTTTGTCAAGTAGAGGTTTGGTCACCTAATCATACACCAATAAGGAGAAATCCTTATCGGAAAGCCCCTCTTTCACGAACGACACGGTTATTAAATTTTGTGAGTTATAATATTAATGATGAATAAGTTCGTGTTGATTAAAGATGAAATTGATAGTTTCATTGTGTTGGGATTATTAGTGTTAGTGGAAATCGATATTTATTTCGATAATAATTGATGTCTGAAAGTTATACTGACCAATTGGGTAATTAATCGGATAAATGAGCAATTAATTGCTATTAATTCACATGCTTATAACTATTTGTTCACATGTGTGTACTATTGATTCACATTTATGTACTATTAGGGGAGGTGGTGCAAGATTGATAGTACTTGCATGATTAAGTTAAAAATAGAGGTATAGATGGTGGTACTATACTGTAATTCGTATTTTTACATGTATAGAACTATTGATTCACATGATGTACTATTAGGGGAGGTGGTGCAAGTTTGATAATACTTGCAGGACTAAATTAAAAATGAAAGAAAAGATGAAGGTACTATACTGTAATAGTTCGAGCCCCAAAACGTGCAAATATTGAAACTATATTTTCCTATATATAGAAGCTCATTATTCTTTCATTCTCATCAATTCACTAAGTCTCACAAGAGCAATTATAGAGAAACTATAGAGAGAGAATCTATAGAGAAAAAGAAGAAGAAGTCCGCTACTACCTCACTATTTTTCGATATCAAATTCTTCTCCGTGGTAAGGGATATTATATTTTTCAGTATTTGTAGAAATAATATTTTCTTCCATACTCTGTAGTATGTGAGTAATATTATTTCGTTTCATATTCCTGATTATACCCTCATTCTGTTAAAGTATTGCTTTTATACTCCATGAAATTGGTAGAATATCCTTGATATTTGCGCTTCATTCAGTATCTTTTCATGAAAATATTATTATGAGTTTTCTTGATAATTATTGATCTTTTCATACTGGAATACTATTCATGAGTTACTATTTATGGGTTACTATTCACCCAGTTACTATTCACTCAAATATTATTCACTCGGATATTCGGGGCACTTTTCATGCCGGAGTACTATTCACGAGTTACTATTCACGGATTATTATTCACCCGAATATTATTTACTCGGGTATTTGGAGCACTTTTTATGTCGGAGTACTATTCACGAGGTACTATTCACCCGAAAAATATAATTCTTTTCTGTCCAAATTAATTTTGATACATGAAAATTTTTCTTGAATTTTACTCCACAAAGTAGTATCATGTTGACAATTTGGATATTTTTAAACTCTGAATAAATTTAAAGTCTTTAATATTTATCCTTGATTTCGTTTGATTAATGCTTATATCATTGTCATTATCCTCATGCTTATATCAGAATGAAAATCATATTTGCTTACGTCATGTAATAGATGGATCATTGATTGGTACGATTATGACCGTGGATCATTCTTGATAATCGTGACCCGTAATGTTACAAAGGATGTGGTAAAAAGTCCTCGATGGCCTATATATAAAGGCATTGATGGGCAGAATGTTGGTATGATTATGACCAGTAGATTATTCGTAGATAATCACGATCATTTATGATTACATGAATATCCTCGGCCGTAGCCAGCGGGGATGATTCGATGATGTGGTTTATATATTAGTCGAGTCACAACGATAAAATTGATGAAAACTTTTAAATCATAGAAGATAGTAGATATCATGCTCTACACTTGACTCTTCTAATGGATCGCTTGTTCACCGTAGTTAAACTTGATGTTTATCAGTATTTTATCGCTTTAACACTCTCACCATAATACTTCTTATCAAGGCTAGTTGAGCTCACCCTTTTGCTTTCATTGTTCTCTTGAAAATGAGAACGTAGCCGGACTGGACTAGTCGAGAAGCGGGTGATGGTCCGAGATGGTGTTATAGTAGTCTTCACTATTCTATAAAATAGTGTGACAATAAATGTAATGAGGGATCGATTTTGAGAGTGGATATTGTCTAAAAGGCAATATTCTTGTTTAAACTCTCAGCTATGTTTTGTCGTATTTTACACGACAGTTGTATAATTAAGTTTGTATTTGATTTATGTACCATGTATTTGGCGACTCAAGATGTGTGATGTATACCTATTTTGGGGGCTTCACAGGTAGGCCAAGAAGTTCTTCGGGGAATACGTCAGGAAATTTATTAACAATAGAAATATCATTCAAATCTGACGTATTTTTGTTTAAATCTGTGACATGGGCTAAGAAAGCTTGACATCCGTTTTTCAATAAACGAATAATTTTATGGCTTGATATGACAGTGATTCACTTTATTGTTTTGGTTGCTTGAATTCGCATAATAGGTTGGTTAGGAATATGAAAGCTAACAACCTTACGAAAACATTCAATTTTTGCATGACGAGTAGTTAACCAATCAATCCCTAAAATCACATCAAATGCAAGTATTTTTAAGGAAATAAGATCGACAGGTAATGTGAGGGTACCGATTTGAACCAAACATGACTTATAAACAGTGAATGTAATGAAGGTTTCTCCCAACGAAGTTTCAACAGATAAGTCAAAGTCTAATTTCTCCGGAGTTAAATTTAAACGTTGAGCGCAAGTAGGAGAAATAAAAGAATGGGTAGAACCGGTATCAAATAAGGTATGACTTTCGCCAGAGTTTATGATTAGCTTACCCGTGATCACCCTCGTTTGGATTCCTCATTTTTTAGGAGGTTACGACAAACGCCTCCCTTGAACTATCGGGCTTTGTCTTATGCTGGGGCGACGCTTTCGATGCCTCTATCCCAGCTGGACTTGACTTTGGTGCACGATAAAATCGGGCAAGGTGACATTCTCTTCCGCAATTATAACACGCTATGGATTCTTTCATGCGATTCGGACTAATATGCCCTCCCTCCGCATTTGTAACATACGATTGGTCATCGTTCCTTCTTCCTTAACAATGAGTCTTTGGTGATGACGTCTTTCCATCACCGCTGAATCTCTTCTTCTTGAAATTTCTACTTCTATTATCTTGGCCATGATTACCACCAAAGTGGTTACCATTTCGCATGTTGATTCCTCCACGTTTGTTGTCACCGCTCACGATGGTCGCTACCAATTGATATTATCATTTTGTCACCGCTTCTCTTGGTTGGGTTGACTCGTTATCACGCTCAATAATCGAGCCCTATTTACAACATCTCGAATACAAACACGGTTGTGAGAAATTAAGTATCGACGTATCTCGGGTTTCAAACCTCTTAGAAACATCCGCGTCATTCTCTCCTCATTATTAACCAAGTGGGATGCAAACCGACAACTCGCAAACTTAGCTTCAGATCTTGCGACTGCGGTCATATTGTTCGCTCCAGTTTGATAAACTCTACCTCCTTCATGTGATTTATACTTTCTTAAAAGTACTTGTCGTTGAAAAGTTCTTGGAACTTCTCTCAAGACATCTTCAAGTCGGCGGAGTTGAGTCGCTTTCTGATTCCCACCAATGTCAGCCTCTCCTCCATGACATAAAAGGTGGCAAAGGAACATTTTGCTCCTCGAAGCATCCCAAAATATCAAATATCTTGGTGATCTACTTTATCCACGCTTACTTTTTAAGTGGTTTTGGCTTCCAATAAACTCCGGTGGTCCCAGCTCCTTGAACTGCTTTAGCGGTGGCCGTCGAGAGTTGCCAGTTGTTTCCACCGCATTTTGAGCAGAGTCGTTCTCTACCGATGTTGCATGAATTGCATAAAGCCTCCAACATCCCATCATTCATCATTTGGTTAAGCGTTGTTGTTGTTTCACGAGGATTATTTCCATCCCGATGCACATTATACTGGGTATTGATTGTTGGTGACTCAACGGGTCATGTGCTTCATTCTTTATCTCAACATTTTGGATGCCATTTTCAAATCATCGTCACAAAACAAGGGTTAATTGACATGTCACATATTATTCCTATACTCGAATCGACCAAATAAATGCCAAATAAACTTAGGTAGGTCATACTAGCGAAGGAATTTCCCGTCTCTCCCCTCCTAGTTCTTGTCTCACATCTCAGCCAGGGATCATATCCCTAAGCTTTGATACCAACTGTGACGCCCCCAAAATACGTATACATCACCTATCTTGAGTCGCCAAATACATGGTACCAAATTTAAAAACAAACTTCTTTTATACAGTACGACAAAACGTAGCTGAGAGTTTCAACACGGATAACGTCTCATAGAGAGTATCCAAACTCAAATAAAGTCCTCATTACAATTATTATCACACTATTTCACTAAATAATGAGGACTACTAATGCAAACATCTGAACCGTCACTCCGTTCTCCGACTAGTCCCGGCTACGTTCTCATTTCCTGAAGAGAACAATGAAAGCAAAAGGGTGAGCTCAACTAGCCCAGTAAGAAATATTATGACTAAGATAATGCAGAATAAATTATCGTTAACCTTCAATAGTGTTAAACTGATAAAATATAATAAACATCAAGTTTAACTGCAGCGGAACAAACAATCCATTAGAAGAGTCAAGTAGAGCATGATATCTACTATTTTCTATGATTTAAAAAGTTTATCATCAATTTTATCGCTAAGACTCAGTTTAATAAATAAATCACATCATCGAATCATCCCTGCACTACGGGCCAAGGATATTCTTGTAATCATCAATGGTCATGATTATACTGAATAATCCCTGGTCATAATCATACCAACAACTGTCCATCAATGCACTACATAAATAATGAGGATTTTTACCACATCATTTGTAATATTACTACTATGATTATATACCAATAATCTCGGGTCATAATCATACCAATCAATAAAGACATCTATGCATCGTAAAGCCACATATGACTTTTATCACAATATAAGCATGAGGATGTTGACAATGATATAAGAATTCAATTAAAAGAAAGCAAAAGATAAATTTTTAAAGATTTATAACTTAATTTATCCGTAATTCAATAATGTCCAAATTGTCATACGACATGATACCGCTTTGGAGCAAAATTCAAGAATAATATTGTATCAAAAATGATTTGACAAGAAAAAATCAATTTTTGTCATGAATAATTTTTCGGGTGAATAGTATCCCGTGAATAGTACTTGTGAATAGTTCCCATGAATAGTACTTTGTGAATAGTACCCCGTGAATAGTACTTTGTGAATAGTACCCCGTGAATAGTACTTTGTGAATAGTACCGTAAAAATGAATACTATTTATGGACAGTACTCTGGCTTGAAAAGCTTAAAATTTAACAAGAATGTGTAGAAAATATCCTTGTGAAACGATACTAGATGAAGAATAAATTTTAAGGATATTCTACTAATTTTACGGAGTATAGAAGCAATACTTTAACAAAATGAGGGTATAATCATGTCTGAGACGAAATAATATTACTCGCGATACTACAGTAGTATGGAAGAAAATATTATTCCTATGAATAATGAACAAAATAATATCCCTTACCTCTGAAGAAGACCTAATCTTTAAATAAGAAGGTAATGTACTTCTCTTCTTTTTCTCTCTATAGCTTCTCTCTATAATTGCTCTTGTGAGTCTTAGTGAATTGGTGAGAATGAAAGAAGAATGAGCTTCTATTTATAGGAAAATATAGTTTCGATAATCGCACGCTTTGGGGCTCAAATATTACAAGATAATACATTCATCTTTTCTTTCATTTTTAATTTAGTCCTGCAAGTATTATCAAATTTGCACCACCTCCCCTAATAGTACATCATGTGAATCAATAGTACACACATGTAAAAAAAATAGTTACGGTATAGTACCTTCATCTATACCTCTATTTTTAATTTAGTCTTGCAAGTATTATCAATCTTGCACCACCTCCCCTAATAGTACATGCATGTGAATCAATAGCACATGCATGTGAATCAATAATACATACATGTGAATAAATAGTTATAAGCATGTGAATTAATAGCAATTAATTGCTCATTTATCCGATTAATTACCCAATTGGTCAATATAACATCCAGATATCAATTATTATCGAAATAAATGTCAATTTTTTACTAACACTAATAATTTCAACACAATTGAAATATCAATTTCATCTTTAACCAACACAAACTTATTCATCATTAATATTATAACTTACAATATTTAACAACCAGATCATTCTCAGGAAAGATGGGGCTTTCCGATAATGATTTCTCTCTATTGGCTCGCAATTAGGTGACCAAACCTCTCATTGACAGAACTTTCTAGACATTGTCAATATTGCAAATAATAATATGAATAACTTTGTCGTCTCAATTATTGATTTAATAATAATAAATATTATGCAGATGATACTGTGACAATAATTGAATCAATAATATAAAAGATATTATCAAAGAATTATCGAGCAATAATCGAGTATAATCGAGTGACTTCTCACGTAATAATCAATAATTAATTCCGTGTAGCTACTATGCAACCACGCCAGACATCGTACTTTTTATCAACGGGTAGTTCAACAGCTTTAACGGTAAAACTTTCGCCGTTATTTTTATAAAAGATAATTCATCGCTTTTTAACTACTTTGAATACTTCATTAGGGTCCACTAATGATTGTGCCGTCGTATGAATATTCCCTGTTAAAACGAATATTCTCCGACCAATCGAATATTATATAACCACTTGCTTACTTTGCAAAATTTATAAATAATATCCACAACTATAACATTATATCAAATTCACACCATAATATTCAAGAATATATTTTGAGAAAAATTAATTTTTATTCATAAAAGTTGGGGTCTTGCACTTATAGCTGGGGGACCAAATTCGTTAGTTCGAGCACTTGATGCATTTGTTAAGGTCTATGCTATAGTAGTAATAGTCTAATAGATTAATTTTCAAATTAGGTATAGTTATGATTATATTCTACAAGTCTTCCCTGCAATATATAAGATATAATTTCATTCTATCTCCAGTATATACTATTAATATTTGGGGAACTAGATAAACCTTCTTGCTTGTTATCGAATATATGTTCTCCGTTATTTTATATAGCATATGTTTTAGTTTTAAAGCATCATTCTTTTATTATAAACTAAAACTATTTTATGTGTCTCACTGTTATATGATTTGATGGTGAATTTGACATGTTTGGCAGAATGAACTTTGGTTCTATGCTTGATATAATTCTCATTGTCGACTATGTCACTAAGTTAATTGCTCGATGTGAATTCTGTTTTAAATTTTATTGAAGGCTTAGACCTTTTTGTTGTTTTAATTGCTTTTGAAATCGAAATCGCACCAATTAAAATCGCACCGCACAGTTTAAAATTGCACCGTACCAATTACAAACGATTTTGTGTGCGATTTTGAATCGGTTTGGATGCAATTTTGACTTCAAATTACACCATCCTCACCCCTACACACAAGTCATCTGCATTCTTTTAGTATGTGTTTAGTTTTTTAGTATGTGTTTAGTTTTGTACTATTTCGGGGATGAGCAATATGAGCCTTTTTATTCTTATAAGGCAGTTGCTCCCCCCACCCCCCACCCCAAACCCCCATCAAAAAAAAATAAAAAATAAAATTATAAAGCTATATATAATAATTTTTTTATGATTTTATATAATTATCCAAAACAAATCATTTATGATTCAACAAACAGGATAACTCAAAAATATTATGATTGAAAAGTAAAAAGAAATCTTCTATACTAAGTCATGTATTTAGAAGATAGATATTCTTTGTTTTAATTTCATAGTAAGTTATATATTACATTTATATTTATTTTAAGTACTAACTCCAAATGTTTTGGAATATTAGTTAAAAGATTAAATAACTTTCTAATTCTGAATATATAAGTTTTATAATTCCTAATTCATAAATTTATATTTTTGATGCTTTATTTATTAAATCATGTAATCTTTTTCTCAAATATGGTAACTCATATGTCGAATTACATAATATAATCACCAAATTTTTTATTACTTTCTAAACATATAATTTATTTGTCAAATCATATAATATTTTCCTTAATTATGGTAACACATGGGTCAAGTTACGTAATACTTGTACCAACTTTTTTTTTATTCAAATATACGTAGGTGTAATCATTATTAAATTTTATGTCAATAAAAGTAATATTGCTTTCTAAACATGTAATTATTTATCAAATAATATAATCTTAGTATACGTATGAGTAATTAATACAGTGTCAAAATGGTTGTGTTATTCTTAGTAACCTGCATTTCAATAAAAAGTAATATTACTTCCTAAACACGTAATGTATTTAATTTTCAAGAACCCAATTGAAATCCCAAATTCTAGACCTAAATCAAAATCTAGATTCACGCTTGCGCAGAGAGAGAGCAGCTAAAGTGTTGAAGCATCTATATAAATCCAAGTAACTTCAGATCTAGTTTCTTTAATTTTATTTAATATTATTTAATATTATTTTTTATCTTCCCCTTCACTGATTAATTTAAACTCTTTCAAATAATAAACAATTATTATTTGCTAGAATTAGTTAGTATCTTTTTAAAACTATTTTCTGTTGGAAATGGGTTTGATAAATATATATTTATGTGTTCAAATCCATTAAGAATTGAATGAGAAAATTGACGGACCGAGTCGGGGTCGGGCTCGTGGGTCGTGGGCGGTTGACGCGTCCTAACGGTAATAAATTGCCTAATTATTCTATAAATATTACATGTGGGCGCTCATTATGAAGACAATTGATTTTCCCGTTCCTTCCGTTCTGAAAAATTCCGTTCCTTCCCTTCTGCAAAAATTCCGTTTCTGCAGATAGTTCCCGTTTTCCGTTTGACAGAGTCCCATTCTGCAAAGAATTTTCCCGTTCCTTCCTCTGCAAATCCCGTTTCTGTTCTACAACTTCCGTTTTGGTGTGAGGTTTTTTCCTATATTTTATTTACATGCATCAATATTATAACTTGTAGTTTTCATGCATCATTAATGTAAGTTCAGTGCATAAACATTGAAATTGGTTCGATGTGTTCTTAATTTTGAAGTGCTTCTAATTAAGAACTGAAAATCTGTTTTATCTTGGGAAGCAATTATTCAATTAATCCTTAGCACCTGTGAGGGAATAAATTTGCTTTAAGAAGACTGTGAATTCAAAGGACTCAGATTTATGTATTAATATTTTCTGTGTTATATTATATTTATATAAAATTATGTTCTGTTTTCATCATATATATATATATATATATATATATATATATTAAATAATACTATATATTACAGTTAACAATCTTAAAGCAAATTTATTTTTCTGTAATTATAGTATTGTTTTATGTGAACAGAAAATTGTTTTATGTAAACAGAAAATTATTTTATAAAACAAATACACTGGTTTTACATGTTTGTATAAAAACAGAATGTATATTTTTTTATCATGTGCATGATTATCCACGTAATTCTGAAAATTTATTTTGTTATTTTATATTACATGTTAAATGTTTTATATGTTTCCTTAGTATATAAATTTTATGTTAATATATATTCTGTTTAAATTTTGCATATTAATATGTTTGAGTATAGTTAAATAATGGGTATTCTGTAGAGCACTGAGTTATAAAATGAAAATCGGACATATTGTGATTTCATTTGATAACATAATATAGTATTATTTACAGAATGGATTCAATAGCTTATATATAATACTAAGTTATTTTATATATAGTAATATACTAAGTTAATAAGAAATATTATACTTATATATATATATATTACGTTATTATAAGTTATTCTGTCAAACTGCAAAGGAACTTGCATTCATTGGTTTCCTGGAATAAATGTGACAGAAAATAATAAATTAATAATTGCATGGATATAGTAGCATGTTATATATTTTATGTAAATATAGTAGTATGTTGTATATATATTTTACTGCATGAATCTTCCTTGTAATTTTATTATTAATTAACGTATATTAATACCGTGGTAGTTTTAATATATTATCGTAGTAGTAGTAATATATTATTATCATCATATGTTCTGTTATTTAGTTACTGTTTAAATTTATATGAAAGTTTGATTTCTACAAACAAAATTTGGTATTAAATTTTATTTATTGATAATCGATTTTTTGTATAATAGAAATGGCATCTACGAATACCATTCTTGTCATGAGTATGTCTCATGGAGAAAAGCCTGAAAGGTTCAATAGAACTGATTTCAAGCGTTGACAACAAAAGATGCTCTTTTATCTCACGACACTGAACTTGACAAGGTTTCTACAAGAGGACTGTCCTACTCTTGTTGAGGGGGTTGACAAGGAAAAAGTGGCTGCTGTTGATGCATGGAAACATGCAAATTTTCTTTGCAGGAACTATGTCATGAATGGTTTAGATAATAAATTATATAATATGTATTGTACAATTCAAACTGCAAAAGAACTTTGGGAATATTTAGATAAGAAATATAAAACTGAAGATGTTGGCATGAAGAAATTCATAGTCGGTAGATTTCTTGACTATAAAATGATAGATTCTAAAGCAGTCATCACTCAGGTTCAAGAATTACACGTAATTCTACATGACATTCATTTTGAAGAAATGTCATTAAGTGATTCATTCTAAGTTGCTGCAATGATTGAGAAACTTCCACCATCATGGAAAGATTTCAAGAATTATCTGAAGCATAAACGCAAAGAGATGAATCTTGAAGAACTGATTGTGCGACTGAGAATTGAAGAGGACAATCGAGGATCTGAGAAGAAAAGTTGGAAGAATTTCATTGAAGCAAAGGCAAATGTTGTAGAACAAAGGCCAAACAATAATAAAAGGAAGCGTGAAGGTAAAGATACTTTCAAGGCCAAGAAAAAATTCAAAGGCAAGTGCTTCAATTGTGGCATCCAAGGACATAAATCAAATGAATGTCGAAAGCCAAAGAAGTTCAAGAAAGAACAAAAGCCTCAAGCAAATGTGACAGAACTGGAAAAGCTTTCTGAAAATGTCTCAGACATTAATCTTTCTGCAGTTGTATCTGAATGCAATTTGGTAGGAAATCCCAAAGAATGGTACGTGGACACTGGGGCTACTCGTCACATTTGTTCCAACAAATGGATGTTTTCTACATACAAACCAGTAGAAAATGATGATCAACTATTCATGGGAAATTCCTCAAGTTCAAAGGTTGAAGGACGTGGAAAGATTGTACTAAAAATGACATCTGGCAAAGAACTAACTTTGAACGAAGTGCTTCATGTGCCAGATATTCGCAAAAATCTAGTTTCTGGGTCACTACTTAGCAAGAATGGCTTCAAGTTGGTCTTTGTGTCTGATAAGTTTGTACTTACTAAAAATGATATGTTTGTAGGAAAGGGCTACATGTATGATGGACTCTTTAAGATGAATGTTATGACTGTTGTACCAAAGTCTATTGATAATAATAAAATTAATTCTTCTGCTTACTTGTTGGAATCTTCAAATATATGGCATGCTAGATTAGGACATGTTAATTATAATACTTTGCATAGATTAATTAATTTAGAATTCTTGCCTAAATTTGATATTAATCAAAAACATAAATGTGAAATTTGCGTGGAATCAAAAATAACAAGATTACCCTTTCATTCTGTTGAAAGAAAAACTGAACATCTAGATTTAATTCACACTGATATATGTGATTTAAAGTTTGTGCAAACAAGAGGTGGAAAAAAATATTTCATAACTTTTATTGATGATTGTACAAGATATTGTTATGTATATTTGTTAAGAAGCAAAGATGAGGCTATAGAAATGTTTCAACATTATAAAAATGAAGTTGAGAATCAACTTAACAAAAATATTAAAGCAATAAGAAGTGATAGAGGTGGTGAATATGAATCACCATTTGAAGAGATATGCTCTACTCATGGTATTATTCACCAAACTACTACTCCTTATTAACCTCAATCTAACGGTATTGTTAAACGCAAGAACCGAACATTGAAAGAAATGTTGAATGCTAAGTTAAACAGTTCTGGAGCACCCCAGGATTTGTGGTGGGAAGCTTTGCTTTCTGCCAATTATATTCTTAACAAAGTGCCTCATAAGAAAACTCACAAAACACCTTATGAATTATGGAAAGGTCATAGACCTTGCTATAAATACTTAAGAGTGTGGGGGTGTCTAGCAAAAGTGATGGTTCTTAAACCTAAAAAGGTTAAGATAGGACCAAAAAAATTGACTGTGTTTTCATTGGTTATGCAAATAACAACAGTGCTTATCGGTTTCTTGTTCATTAATCTGAAATTAATGATATTCATGTTAATACATTTATTGAATCAAAAGATGCATCATTCTTTGAGAATATTTTTCCATATAATGAAAATAAAGATTCAAGTTCAAACAAAAGACCTTTGGATGCTACTAGTAATAATCCGAAAAATATAGACAAAGAGTCTGTAGAGGATGAACTTAGACGAAGCAAAAGGGCAAGGACTTCAAAGTTTTTTGGTCTGGATTTTCTAACATTTCTGTTAGAAAACGATCCTCTAACGTTCAAGGAAACAGTATCCTCTCCAGATGCTTCTCATTGGAAAGAAGCAATTAATAGTGAAATTGAGTCCATTATGCAAAATCATACATGAGAACTTGTGGATCTTCCACCTGGTTCAAAACCCATAGGGTATAAATGGATCTTCAAAAAGAAGATGAAAGCTGATGGTTCAATAGATAAATATAAAGCAAGGCTTGTTGTTAAAGGCTATATATACAAAGGAAAGGATTGAATTATTTCGACACTTATTCACCTGTTACAAGAATTACATCTATTCGAATGCTAATAGCAATAACATCTTTAAATAGACTTGAAATACATCAAATGGATGTAAAGACTGCATTCTTAAATGGTGAATTAGATGAATAAATGTATATGGAACAACCTGAAGGTTTCATAGCTCATGGACAAGAGAGGAAAATATGTAAACTTGTTAAATCCTTGTATGGATTAAAACAAGTACCAAAACAATGACATGAGAAATTTGATAATGTTATGTTATCAAATGGATTTAAAATCAATGAGTGTGACAAATGTGTTTATGTCAAAAGTACTCAAGAGAAATATGTCATTGTTTGTCTTTATATGGATGATATGTTAATCATGAGTAGCAACAATGAAGTTATCAACTCAACAAAACGTATGTTGTCAAATAAATTTGATATGAAAGACTTGGGGGTTGCTGATATAATTTTAGGAATCAAGATTTCTAGAACCTCTGATGGAATTATATTATCTCAATCTCATTACATCGAGAAAATACTTGAAAAATTTAACAAGTATAATATAATTCTGAATAAGACCCTAGTTGATATAAATCTTCATCTAGCTAAAAATGAAGGTGATATCATATCTCAACTAGAATATTCTCGTATAATAGGCAGTTTAATGTATGTCATGAATCAGATTAGACTAGATATAGCTTATTCTTATAAGTAAGCTAAGTAGGTATCTGAGTAATCCGGTAAAGATCACTGGAAAGCAATTTTGAGAGTTTTAGGATATTTAAAACATACTCAAAAATATGAACTGCACTATACAAGATATCCAGCAGTATTGGAAGGATATAGTGATGCTAATTGGATATCTGACAATAAAGACTCGAAATCCACAAGTAGATATGTCTTTACCCTTGGAGGTGCAGCGGTATCTTAGAAATCCTCAAAACAAACGTGTATTGCAAGGTCTACAATGGAATCAAAATTCATTGCTTTAGACAAAGCTGGAGAAGAAGCTGAGTGACTTCGTAATTTCTTAGAGGATATTCCAAATTGGTCAAGACCTGTGCCAGCTATATGTATACACTGTGATAGTCAATCAGCGATTGGAAGAGCACATAGTCATTTATATAATGGTAAGTCACGCCATATACGACGAAGTCATAATACCGTTAGACAATTGCTCTCAAATGGAATTATCTCAATTGACTATGTAAAGTCAAAAGATAATATTGCGGATCCGCTTACGAAAGGTTTAACAAGAGAGCAAGTGGAAAAATTATCGAAGGGAATGGGTTTAAAGCCTACTGTATAAATAAGATTCGTCATAGTGGCAACCCAACCTAGCTGACTAGAGATCCCAAGATCTAGGTTCAATGGGCAAACCGAACTATGAAGTACTCAAAAAAGCACTGAGGAGATATTTACTCCTAACCATTCCTATTATGAGACAGTACACATTTGTCGTGAGAATTAGGATAAGTTACGCTTTTAATGACTTTTATATCTTGAAATACGTTCAAGTGGAGTATTGTAGGATACTCTTGATAGAAGTCACCTACGTGAGTAAGAAGGGGGCCACTTCTGTGAGAATTTTGAAGGCTGAATTCTCTAATATACTCACGGAACCAAGAGGTATTTCAAGGCCAAAATGAACACAAACGTGAGAACCAATTATGTTTGAAGAGATATTTTGTGAATTCTATTGTCTTGGTTTACACAAAAAGCTGACAGTTCAAAGACGTCAAGTCTCATCGATTAGCCAAAGTAAATCCGATAGATTTTACTAGGGCAAGTTCAAAAGCCACTAGGCTACTTAACTTTGATTAAATATCTTTTCTCATGTACTCGAACTAGTGTATGCGCATATTCATAACATATTTTACATATTGTAAAGCCAATTTTACATTCATGTGGGGGATTGTTGGAAATGGGTTTGATAAAATATATATTTATGTGTTTAAATCCATTAAGAATTGAATGAGAAAATTGATGGTAGGGTTGGGGTCTGGCTCGTGGGTGTGTAAGCGATTGGCCAGTCTTAACTTGTAATAAACCGCCTAATTATTCTATAAATATTACATGTGGGCGCTCATTATGAAGACAATTGATTTTCCGTTCCTTCCTTACGAAAATCCGTTCCTTCCATTCCTTCAAAAATCCGTTTACTGCGAGATAGTTCCGCTTCTGTTTGTGAGTCCCGATTCGCAAAGAATTTTCCGTTCCTTCCTCTGCAAATCCCGTTTCTGTTCTACAACTTCCATTTTGGAGTGAGGTTTTTCCCTATATTTTATTTACATGCATCAATATTATAACTTGTAGTTTTCATGCATCATTAATGTAAGTTCAGTGCATAAACATTGAAATTGGTTCGATGTGTTCTTAATTTTGAAGTGCTTCTAATTAAGAACTGGAAATCCGTTTTATCGTAGGAAGCAATTATTCAATTAATCCTTAGCACCTGTGAGGGAATAAATTTGCTTTAAGGAGACTTTGTGAATTCAAAGGATTCAGATTTATTTATTAATATTTTTTGTGTTATATTATATTTATATAAAATCATGTTCTGTTTTCATCATATATATATATATATATATATATTAAATAATACTATATATTACAGTTAACATTTTCTACCATGGCAAGCCATGCATATGTACTTTGATGTGAATGTAACTATTTATAAAAAATTACAATTTACTGGGTTAATTGTAAAAAAATCGTAATTCAATAATGTGAATGTAAATTGAGGTTTAGGAAAAAAGTGATTTAACTCCCACAACTTACTACATGTTATAAATAAGTGTGTAAATAAACCGAAATTGAGTCTTGCTTTCGATTTGGTTCACAAAATATATCGAGTATAAAATAAGGTTTGATTAAAGCTCATTTAGCTCTGCAAAGTCGAAAGCGGGATCCCGAATCGAGGCAGGCGATTTGAACTTTTTCGAATAAATATGATCCAGTGTGACGCCCCCAAAATAGGTATCTGACACCCATTCTCGAGTACATGAATATATAGTGCAGGAAAGAAAACTACAACTTCATTATTACAATTGTAGCCGTATAATGTCTGACATATATCTTATGAGTTTAAATACAAATATTGTCTTTTTGACAATATTCACACTCAAATAAGTCCTCATTATAATTATTCATACACTATTTTACAAAATAGTGAGGATTATGCTAAAATAACTTTCTAGAACCATCACTCTCTACCTCGATTTGGTTCTCGCTATATTCTAAGCTTCTACGAGAAGAAAAATGGAACAACAAGGAAAAGGGTGAGCTCAACTAGCCCGATAAAAGAATATTATGACTAAGATAATATACAACAAATTATCATTAGTCTTCAACAGGGAAAACTCTGATAAAATATAATAGACAACAAATTTTAGATCAACAAATGCAGCGGAAACAACAATCCATTAGAAGAGTTAAGTAGAGAATGAATTCTACTATCTTCTAAGATTTAAAAGTCCATCATCAATATTTTTTGTGAGACCCCAAATTTTATGAATAAAAATTTAAATTTCTCGAAATATTTTTTTATATTATGGTGTGGATTTGATATAATGTTATAGTTGTTATAAAATATTCGTTTGGTCGGGAAATATTCTTGGTGGACCCCACAGCGGAAGTATTGTCGTAGTTAGAAAATGACAGAATTATCATTTTATAAAAATAACTTGGAGGTGTTACCAATTAAAAGCTGTTGAACTACCCGGTAGTAAAAATACGATGTCTGGCGCGTGGTTGCATAGTAGCACACGGTATTGATTATTGATGCTTTACGTGAGAAGTCACTCGATTATACTCAATTATTACTACGATAATTCTTTGCATCATATCATGGCGCCCCCAAATAGGTATACATCACCCATTCGAGTCGCCAAATACATGAAACACAATACAAATACAATCTTTAATATACAACAAGAGAGCTATGAGTTTTAATACTGTCTTCTAGACGATATCCACTCTCAGAATAAGTCCTCATTACATTTATTGTCACTCTATTTAACGGAATAGTGATGACTACTAATACTATCATCTGGTCCATCACTCGCTTCCCACTCTCGTCCCCCAAATTATATTCTCATTTCACGAAGAGAGCAGGTGAAAGAAAGGGTGAGCTCGACTAACCCGATAAGAAATATTATGACTAAGATAATGCGAATAAATTATCATTAGCCTTCAACATGTGTTAAACTAATAAAATATACCAAACATCAAGTTTAAGCTGCGGTGAATAAGCGATCCATTAGAAGAGTCAAGTAGAATAAAATCTACTATCTTACATGATTTAAAAAGGTTTTCATGGCTTTTATCGCTTGAGACTCAAACAATAAATAATCCACATCATCCACACTTTACTGACGAAGGATATTCATTAGTATCACAACCATAAATTATCCATGCGGCCACGGACCAAGGATATTTGTGTATTCATCGATGGTCATAATCATGCCAACAACTGTCCATCAATGCACTACGGGTCAATGATGACTTTTTCCACATCATTTGTAACATTACGGTCATGATTACACCGAATAATCTCTGATCATAATCATACCAAGTCCATCTATGCACTACAGGCCACAGATGACTTTCAACATAATATAAACATGAGGATGATGACAATGATATAAGAATTCAATAAAACAAGAGCAAGAATTAATTTATCCAGGAACTAATAACGTCCAAATTGTCAACATGATACTTCTTTGTAGAGTAAAATTCAAGAATGCTCAGAAGAATATTTCCATGAAAAGATACTGGATGAAGCGTAAATATCAAGGATATTCCACTAATTTCATGGAGTATAGAAGTCAAAGTTTTAACCAACTGAGTATAATAAAGAATGGAATAACAAAAGAAATCACCAGGCATGTGATAGACCACACAGGGAGGTTATTCCAACAGAATAATAAATAACGGAACCAGGTCCGGCGTAAAACGCACAGACAGGATATTCCAACAGAATAATAAAGAATGGAACCGGGTCCGGCGTAAAAAGCACAGACAGGATGTTCCAACAGAATAATAAAGAATGGAATAACAGAAGAATTTTACCAAGTATATGGTATCCGCATTATCTGAGTTATTCCAACAGAATAATAAAGAATAGAATAACAAAAGAATTTCACCAATAAGAAAGAAGGAATACCCCTAACGAGTACAACAAATAACATCCCTTACCGTAAAAGAAACTGAATATAAGAGTAGGGAAGGAAGCGAGAATACTTTTTATACTTCTCTATAATTTCTCTCTCTAGAGTTTCAAGGTGAATTAAGTAAGAAATAATGAAGGAATGAGCTTCATTTATAGAAAAAATGGACTGCATAAGAACTAACTCATGAACGGTCCAGTTGATTTACTTTAATCGACGGTCCATATTTAAAGCAAAATCTTTTAAATAAAATATAATATATTCTATTTATAATCTAATAAACCGAATAGCTTTATAAAATATTTTACTATGCAAACACTATGCATAATAAAATATAATATATTCTAATTATTATACAATAAAGCAGATAACTTTATAAAAGTATTACATTTTTATATAAAAAGGATTTTACTATTAGCCTAATAAAACGAATAACTTTATAAAAGTATTACATTTTATATAAAAAAGCTTTTCTGTTTTATTACATTAATAATACCAATAAAATAAAAGTGAGTGACTTATCACATAAACATCAATAATTAATACTGTAGTGTCTTCTTCTTGCAACTCGCCAGATTCTTCGTACTTTTAATAAAGGTGTTTCAACAGTTAACGGTAAAATTTCATAGATTATTTTCATAAAGTATTTTTGTCGTTTTCTCGTCCGATAATAATTCCATTGTGGGGTCCACCAATGATTGTCTTGGTTGTACGAATATTTCACCATTAAAAGGAATATTCTTCGACCAATCGAATATTATATAACAACTTGCGTACTTTGCAAAATTTATAAATATTACCCACAACTATAACATTATATCAAATTCATTCCATAATATTCAAAAATGATATTTATAGAAAATTCATCTTTATTCATAAAAGTTGGGGTCTTACAATATCTCTCATATTATTGATTCAATTATTGTTACAGTATCATCTGCAAAATATGATATATTATTAAATCAATAATTGAGACGGCAAAGTTATTCATATTATCATTTGCAATATTGATAATGTCTAGAAGTTCTGTCAAGGAGAGGTTTGGTCACCTAATTGCGCGCCAATAAGGAGAAATATTATCATTTCATATTATCATTTGCAATATTAAATATTGTGAGTTATAATATTAATGATGAATAGCTTCGTGTTGATTAGAGATGAATTTTATAGTTCCAGTGTGTTGGGATTATTAGTTCGTGTTGATGTCTGGAGGTTATATTGTTCAATCGGGTATTCGGGGTACTTTTCGTGTCGGAGTACTATTCACGAGTTACTATTCCTGAGTTACTATTCATGAGTTACTATTCACGAGTTACTATTCATGAGTTACTATTCACGAGTTACTATTCATGAATTACTATTCATGAGTTACTATTCACGAGTTACTATTCACGAATTACTATTCAGGAGTTACTATTTATGAGTTACTATTCACGAGTTAGTATTCATGAGTTACTATTTACGGGGTACTATTCACCCGTAAGATATATTTCTTTTTGGTCCAAATCATTTTTGAGTACAATATTATTCCATGAGGAGATGTACTTAATTTTTCGAATAGTTGGTTGAAGATATAATAAGAAATCAATATGGACCATTTGGTGAAAGTTATAATAGTAAATCAATATGGATCGTTGGTTTAAAGTTTTAATAGTAAATCGGTATGGATCGTTGCTTTAAGTTTTAATAGTAAACCAATATGGACCGTCCGTTTAAAAAGTAAATCAATCTGACCGCTTCATGAATTAGTTACTATTCAGGTCCATTTTCCTATAAATAGAAGCTCATTCCTTCATTATTTCTTACGAATTCATTTGAAACTTTAGAGAGAAACTATAGAGAGAAAGAAGAAAAGTATTCTACTATTTCACTATTCCAATATCCAGCTTTCTTACAGGTAAGGGATATTATTTGTTGTACTAAGTAAGAGATATTATTTGTTGTACTCGTAAAAGATATTATTTCTTATACTTGTAAAGGATATTATTTGTTGTACTCGTAGGGGATATTATTTGTTGTACTCGTAAGGGGTATTCTTTCTTTCTTATTCATGAATAGAACTTCTGTTATTCCATTCTTTATTATTACATTGGAATAACTTTGTATCAGCAGGATACCCTATACTTGGAGAAATTCTTCTGTTATTCCATTCTTTATTATTATATTGGAATAACCTGTCTTTGCAAAGTACTGCAAACATGGTGAAATTCTTCTGTTATTCCATTCTTACTATTCTCATTGGAATAACTTTGTTTATCGCAGGTACCGCATACATGGTGAAATTCTTCTAATATTCCGTTATTTATTATTCAGCCGGAATATCACATGTCATGCATTTACGCCTTGGGACTGGTTTCATTATTTATTATTCTCGTCGAAATATCCTATCTCGTGCGCTTTCTGGCGGGACTGATTCCATTATTTATTATTACATTTGGAATAACTCGTATGCATGCGATCTATCATACGCATGGTGAATCCTTTTGTTATTCCATTCTTATTATTCTGTTGGAATAACTTTGTTTATCACAATCTGCATACATGGTGAAATTCTTCTAATATTCCATTATTTATTATTCTATCGAATATTTTTATACGTCAAGCGCTTACGTCGGACTGGTTCCATTATTTATTATTCGTCGGAATATCACATACGTAGCGTTCTGTTGGACTGGTTCCATTATTTATTATTACATTGGGAATAACTCATGCATGCGCCTATCGCACGCATGGTGAATCATACATTGGAATAACTTTATACATGTGGATTACCACATGCGTGGTGAATGATCCTTCGTATTCATTCCTTATTAAATTGTGGAAATGATCTCATCTACTTGGATTCTGCATGGCGAAGCAAAATCCATTTGCAGTTTCGTATATTCTATTATACTCAGTTGGTTAAAGCTTTGGCTTCTATACTCCATGAAATTAGTGGAATATCCTTGATATTTGCGCTTCATCCGATATCTTTTCATGGAAATATTCTTACGAGCATTCTTGAATTTTCTTGCATAAAGCGAAGATCATGTTGACAATTTGGATCGTTATTGAGTTCGAAATAAATTAACTTATAAATCTTTAAAATTTATTCTTGAACTTGTTTTATTAAATTGTCATCATCCTCATGCTTATATTATGTTGAAAGTCATTTTGGCTTACGTGCATAGATGGACTTGGTATGATTATGACCAGGGATTATTCGATATAATCATGACCGTAATGTGACGAATGATGTGGTAAAAGTCCTCATTGGCCTGTAGTTCATTGGTGGACAATTGTTGGTATGATTTTGACCAGGGATTATTCGGTATAATCATGACCATTGATGATTACATGAATATCCTTGGCCGTGGAGTAGGGTTGATTCGATTTCATTTATTAAGCTGAGTCTCAGCGATAAAGCTGATGAAAAACTTTTTAAATCATAGAAGATAATAGATTTTATACCTTACTTGACTCTTCTAATGAATTGCTTATTCTGCTGCAGTTTTTGATCTAAAACTTGTTGTCTATTATATTCTATCAGTTGTTATACTGTTGAAGGCTATTGATAATTTATTCTGCACTATCTTAGTCATAATATTTCTTACTGGGATAGTTGAGTTCACCCTTTCTTTCACTGTTCTCTTCAGGAAATGAGAACGTAGCAGGGACTAGTCGGAAAACAGAGTGATGGTCCTAGATGGTGCATTAGTAGTCCTCACTATTATGTGAAATAGTGTGATAATAAATATAATGAGGATTCCATTGAGTTTGTATATTATCTAGATGACAATATTTGTATTAAAACTCACAGCATATGTTTAATTGTATTTACACGACTGTTGTATTATTAAGTTGTATTTGTATTCAATACCTTGTATCTGGCGACCCATGGGTGATGTATACCTGTTTTGGGGGCGTCACATTTTGTCCCTGTAACATCAATCAATATACATCTTGAATCAAATATTCATCTTTGCACTATATGCCAAAGATATTCATTTGTATCACCAGTTGGTCATGTTTATCTCAGCACATGTTCATCTTTGCACTACGGGTTAAAGATATTCATCAGTTAATCATTCATCTTTGCACTACAGGCCAAAGATATTCAGTAATATTATCTTTTAGGACTGAGGATGATGAAAAATATCTTAAATAAACGAATCCAGTGAGACAAAAGGACAAATATTAGGCATTCGTACTTCGATTTATCCATGTTCAAAAACACTCCCTAATAAACCATAGTGGAGGAAAATTCAAGAATAAGATCAAAACATGGATTAAATTTCAAGAATAAGGGTCACAACAGATAACTTGGAAGGAAAAAAAATAATTTTTTTTCTTTTGTGAAACGACTAAGTGAAACGATCTGCATGAAACGATTGCCCAGTCATGAAAGTTCCAAATTTGATAAAAAGTTCAGACCAATATTCCTATAAAATGATATTAGATGAAGCAAAATTTTTAATCATTTCAGAAATTATAGAAGCAATACTTACCATAGTAAGTTCAAATTTAGGAATACGAGATGAAATAATATCGCTTACGTAATATGGAGTATGAAAGAAAATAATATGTCTCACGTGTATTGCAATAAAATAATATCATTTACCTTAGTAGAAACTGAATTTGACTAGAATATCGGATATTATTCTGAGAAAATCTTGCAGAAAAACTACGCCAAAAAATATTCTTATACTCAAGAAAATACTCACAATACTTTAGAATAATAATTTTAATTTGAAAGTGGTGTGTTGAGGAAGGAGGGTTACGCCCTATTTATAGCAACGGAGGAAAAGAAATAGACGCCTAACAATTCTCCTTCTGCCTAACATCATGTCTAACATACTCATTTTTTCATATGAGTGGGGGCCACCTTTGAAAATAAACTTGCGGGCATCTTTTTCTTCACCCACCAAATGGCTTAACAATTATTTCTTCCGCCAAATCTTATTTTCCATCTATGAGGCCTACAAAAGTTAAATGCAAACCACATTTCTTTGACATTTTCAAGCCATCAAGAAAGAATACACATATTAAGTCCATTTTATCACATGTATATATATATATATATAATATTATTATTTAAACAATTATAATATATATTTAAATGAATATTTTATCGAAAAAAATTATAATTCCACGAAAAATATGCCAAACTTTCAACAATTATTTCATGCTAAAATTCCTTCATTTATATCCACATAAAATAAATATTTCCTTATCATATAAATTAATAATTAATTATTCATAAATAATATTACAGAATCACAATAATGACAACCAAGCAGTTCTCAGGAAAGAGGAGGCTTTTCGATAAGGATTTCTCCTTACTGGCGCGCAATTAGGTGACCAAACCTCTCCTTGACAGAACTTTCTAGACATTGCCAATAATGCTATCTAATAATATTATTCAGATAATATGAATTATTGATCTGATAATGGGAAATACTGTGCAGTGATAATTATTGAAACAACAATAATATAAAATATCAACGCAACAATTATTGAATCAATAAAATAAAATATTGAATAATATTCTTATAAACAAAGCGATATCATGTTGACAATTTGACGTTATTGAGTTCGTAATAAATTAACTTATAAATCTTTAAAATTTATTCTTGAACTTGTTTTATTGAATTGTCATCATCCTCATGTTTATATTATGTTGAAAGTCATTTTGGCTTACGTGCATAGATGGACTTGGTATGATTATGACCAGGGATTATTCGATATAATCATGACCGTAATGTGACGAATGATGTGGTAAAAGTCCTCATTGGCCTGTAGTTCATTGGTGGACAATTGTTGGTATGATTATGACCAGGGATTATTCGGTATAATCATGACCATTGATGATTACATGAATATCCTTGGTAGTGGAGGCGGGGTTGATTCGATTTCATTTATTAAAATTGAGTCTCAAATGATAAAGGCGATGAAAAAAATTTTTAAATCATAGAAGATAGTAGATTTTATACCTTACTTGACTCTTCTAATGAATTGCTTATTCTGCTGCAGTTTTTGATCTAAAACTTGTTGTCTATTATATTCTATCAGTTGTTATATTGTTGAAGGCTATTGATAATTTATTCTGCACTATCTTAGTCATAATATTTCTTACTGGGATAGTTGAGTTCACCCTTTCTTTCACCGCGTTTTCTTCGAGAAATGAGAAGCGTGGCGAGGACTAAATCGAAAGCAGTGTGATGGTCCTAGATGGTGCATTAGTAGTCCTCACTATTACGTGAAATAGTGTGATAATAAATATAATGAGGATTCCATTGAGTTTGTATATTATCTAGATGACAATATTTGTATTAAAACTCACAGCATATGTTTAATTGTATTTACACGACTGTTGTATTATTAAGTTGTATTTGTATTCAATACCTTGTATCTGGCGACCCATGGGTGATGTATACCTGTTTTGGGGCGTCACATTTTGTCCCTGTAACATCAATCAATATACATCTTGAATCAAATATTTATCTTTGCACTATATGCCAAAGATATTCATTTGTATCACCAGTTGGTCATGTTTATCTCAGCATATGTTCATCTTTGCACTACGGGTCAAAGATATTCATCAGTTAATCATTCATCTTTTACTACAGTGCCAAAAGATATTCAAGAATATTATCTTTTAGGACTGAGGATGATGAAAAATATCTTAAATAAACGAATCCAGTGAGACAAAAGGACAAATATTAGGCATTCGTACTTCGATTTATCCATGTTCAAAAACACTCCCTAATAAACCATAGTGGAGGAAAATTCAAGAATAAGATCAAAACATGGATTAAATTTCAAGAATAAGGGTCACAACAGATAACTTGGAAGGAAAAAAAATAATTTTTTTTCTTTTGTGAAACGATGCAAGTGAACGATCTGCATGAAACAATGCTTGATCATGAAAAAGTTCCAAATTTGATAAAAAGTTCAGACCAATATTCCTATAAAATGATATTAGATGAAGCAAAATTTTTAATCATTTCAGAAATTATAGAAGCAATACTTACCATAGTAAGTTCAAATTTAGGAATACGAGATGAAATAATATCGCTTACGTAATATGGAGTATGAAAGAAAATAATATGTCTCACGTGTATTGCAATAAAATAATATCATTTACCTTAGTAAACCCGAATTTGACTAGAATATCTGGATATTATTCTCGAGAAAATCTTGCGTAAAAAACTACGCTCAAAATATTCTTATACTCAAGAAAATACTCACAATACTTTAGAATAATAATTTTTAATTTGAAAGTGGTGTGTTGAGGAAGGAGGGGTTACGCCCTATTTATAGCAACGGAGGAAAAGAAATAGACGCCTAACAATTCTCCTTCTGCCTAACATCATGTCTAACATACTCATTTTTTCATATGAGTGGGGGCCACCTTTGAAAATAAACTTGCAGGCATCTTTTTCTTCACCCACCAAATGGCCTAACAATTATTTCTTCCTTGCCAAATCTTATTTTCCATCTATGAGGCTTCTACAAAAGTTAAAGTGAAACCACATTTCTTGACATTTTCAAGCCATCAAGAAAGAATACACATATTCGTCCATTTTATCACATGTATATATATATATATTATAATATTATTATTTAAACAATTATAATATATATTTAAATGAATATTTTATCGAAAAAAAAATTATAATTCCACAGAAAATATGCCAAACTTTCAACAATTATTTCATGCTAAAATTCCTTCATTTATATCCACATAAAATAAATATTTCCTTATCATATAAATTAATAATTAATTATTCATAAATAATATTACAGAATCACAATAATGACAACCAAGCGGTTCTCGGAAAGAGGAGGCTTTTCGATAAGGATTTCTCCTTCTTTGGCGCTTGATTAGGTGACCAAACCTCTCCTTGATGTAACTTTCTAGACATTGCCAATAATGCTATCTCTAATATTATTCGGATAATATGAATTATTGATCGATAATGGGAAATCTTTGTGCGATGATAATTATTGAAACAACAATAATATAAAATATCAACGCAACAATTATTGAATCAATAAAATAAAATATTGAACAGTAATTACTGTAACAAAGCAGTATCATGTTGACAATTTGGACGTTATTGAGTTCAGAATAAATTAACTTATAAATCTTTAAAATTTATTCTTGAACTTGTTTTATTGAATTGTCATCATCCTCATGTTTATATTATGTTGAAAGTCATTTTGGCTTACGTGCATAGATGGACTTGGTATGATTATGACCAGGGATTATTCGATATAATCATGACCGTAATGTGACGAATGATGTGGTAAAAGTCCTCATTGGCCTGTAGTTCATTGGTGGACAATTGTTGGTATGATTATGACCAGGGATTATTCGGTATAATCATGACCATTGATGATTACATGAATATCCTTGGCCGTGGAGCAGGGTTGATTCGATTTCATTTATTAAGCTGAGTCTCAGCGATAAAGCTGATGAAAAACTTTTTAAATCATAGAAGATAGTAGATTTTATACCTTACTTGACTCTTCTAATGAATTGCTTATTCTGCTGCAGTTTTTGATCTAAAACTTGTTGTCTATTATATTCTATCAGTTGTTATATTGTTGAAGGCTATTGATAATTTATTACGCTTTATCTTAGTCATAATATTTCTTCTTTGGGATAGTTGAGTTCACCTTTCTTTCACCTTATTCTCTTGAGAAATGAGAACGTGGCGAGGACTAGTCGGAAAAAGCAGAGTGATGGTCCTAGATGGTGCATTAGTAGTCCTCACTATTACAGTGAAATAGTGTGATAATAAATATAATGAGGATTCCATTGAGTTTGTATATTATCTAGATGACAATATTTGTATTAAAACTCACAAAGATATGTTTAATTGTATTTACACGATTTCAGTATTATTAAGTTGTATTTGTATTCAATACCTTGTATCTGGCGACCCATGGGTGATGTATACTGTTTTGGGGCGTCACATTTTATCCCTCATAACATCAATCAATATACATCTTGAATCAAATATTTATCTTTACACTATATGCCAAAGATATTCATTTGTATCACCAGTTTGGTCATGTTTATCTCGGCCATATTCATCTTTTTACTACTGGGTTAAAGATATTCATCGATTAATCATTCATCTTTGCACTTTCTGAGCTAAAGATATTCAAAGAATATTATCTTTTAGGACCGAGGATGATGAAAATATCTTAAATAAACGAATCCGGTGAGACAAAAAGGACAAATATTAGGCATTAAGTACTTGATTTATCCATGTTCAAAAACACTCCCTAATAAACCATAGTGGAGGAAAATTCAAGAATAAGATCAAAACATGGATTAAATTTCAAGAATAAGGGTCACAACAGAGATAACTTGGAAGGAAAAAAAAAATAATTTTTTTCTTTTTGTGAAACGATGCAAGTGAAACGATCTGCATGAAACGATGCCAGATCATGAAAGTTCCAAATTTGATAAAAAGTTCAGACCAATATTCCTATAAAATGATATTAGATGAAGCAAAATTTTTAATCATTTCAGAAATTATAGAAGCAATACTTACCATAGTAAGTTCAAATTTAGGAATACGAGATGAAATAATATCGCTTACGTAATATGGAGTATGAAAGAAAATAATATGTCTCACGTGTATTGCAATAAAATAATATCATTTACCTTAGTAGAAACTGAATTTGACTAGAATATCGGATATTATTCTGAGAAAATCTTGCAGAAAAACTACGCTCAAAATATTCTTATACTCAAGAAAATACTCACAATACTTTAGAATAATAATTTTTAATTTGAAAGTGGTGTGTTGAGGAAGGAGGGTTACATACTATTTATATGACGGAGGAGAAAAGAAATAGGCGCCTAACAATTCTCCTTCACTTTAACATCATGTCTAACATACTCATTTTTTCATATGAGTGGGGGCACCTTTGAAAATAAACTTGCAGGCATCTTTTCTTCACCCACCAAATGGCCTAACAATTATTTCTTCCTGCCAAATCTTATTTTCCATCTATGAGGGCCTACAAAAGTTAGGCAAACCACATTTGCTGACATTTTCAAGCCATCAAGAAAGAATACACATATTCGTCCATTTTATCACATGTATATATATATATATATATTATAATATTATTGTTTAAACAATTATAATATATATTTAAATGAATATTTTATCGAAAAAAAAATTATAATTCCACAGAAAATATGCCAAACTTTCAACAATTATTTCATGCTAAAATTCCTTCATTTATATCCACATAAAATAAATATTTCCTTATCATATAAATTAATAATTAATTATTCATAAATAATATTACAGAATCACAATAATGACAACCAAGCAGTTCTCAGGAAAGAGGAGGCTTTTCGATAAGGATTTCTCCTTACTGGCGCGCAATTAGGTGACCAAACCTCTCCTTGACAGAACTTTCTAGACATTGCCAATAATGCTATCTAATAATATTATTCAGATAATATGAATTATTGATCTGATAATGGGAAATACTGTGCAGTGATAATTATTGAAACAACAATAATATAAAATATCAACGCAACAATTATTGAATCAATAAAATAAAATATTGAACAGTAATTACTGTAACAAAGCAGTATCATGTTGACAATTTGGACGTTATTGAGTTCAGAATAAATTAACTTATAAATCTTTAAAATTTATTCTTGAACTTGTTTTATTGAATTGTCATCATCCTCATGTTTATATTATGTTGAAAGTCATTTTGGCTTACGTGCATAGATGGACTTGGTATGATTATGACCAGGGATTATTCGATATAATCATGACCGTAATGTGACGAATGATGTGGTAAAAGTCCTCATTGGCCTGTAGTTCATTGGTGGACAATTGTTGGTATGATTATGACCAGGGATTATTCGGTATAATCATGACCATTGATGATTACATGAATATCCTTGGCCGTGGAGCAGGGTTGATTCGATTTCATTTATTAAAATTTGAGTCTCAATGATAAAGTCGATGAAAAAAATTTTTAAATCATAGAAGATAGTAGATTTTATACCTTACTTGACTCTTCTAATGAATTGCTTTATTCTACTGCGAGCTTTTGATCTAAAACTTGTTATACATTATATTCTATCGGTTGTTATATTGTTGAAGGCTATTGATAATTTATTACGCACTATCTTAGTCATAATATTTCTTCTTTGGGATAGTTGAGTTCACCTTTTCTTTCACTTTTTCTCTTGAAATGAGAGCGTAGCGAGGACTAGTCGGAAAAAGCGGAGTGATGGTCCTAGATGGTGCATTAGTAGTCCTCACTATTCTCGTGAAATAGTGTGATAATAAATATAATGAGGATTCCATTGAGTTTGTATATTATCTAGATGACAATATTTGTATTAAAACTCACAAAGATATGTTTAATTGTATTTACCACATTTGTTGTATTATTAAGTTGTATTTGTATTCAATACCTTGTATCTGGCGACCCATGGGTGATGTATACTGCTTTTGGGCGTCACATTTTGTCCCCTGTAACATCAATCAATATACATCTTGAATCAAATATTTATCTTTGCACTATATGCCAAAGATATTCATTTGTATCACCAGTTGGTCATGTTTATCTCAAATATGTTCATCTTTACTCTGGTCAAAGATATTCATCGATTAATCATTCATCTTTTGCCTTCTGACGGGCCAAAGATATTCAGTAATATTATCTTTTAGGGCTGAGGATGATGAAAAATATCTTAAATAAACGAATCCAGTGAGACAAAAGGACAAATATTAGGCATTCGTACTTCGATTTATCCATGTTCAAAAACACTCCCTAATAAACCATAGTGGAGGAAAATTCAAGAATAAGATCAAAACATGGATTAAATTTCAAGAATAAGGGTCATGACAGATAACTTGGAAGGAAAAAAATAATTTTTTTCTTTTGTGAAACGATGAAGTGAAAAGATCTGCATTTGAACAAGTGCTTGAGTCATGAAAGTTCCAAATTTGATAAAAAGTTCAGACCAATATTCCTATAAAATGATATTAGATGAAGCAAAATTTTTAATCATTTCAGAAATTATAGAAGCAATACTTACCTTACCTTAGTAAGTTCAAATTTAGAATACGAGATGAAATAATATCGCTTACGTAATATGGAGTATGAAAGAAAATAATATGTCTCACGTGTATTGCAATAAAATAATATCATTTACCTTAGTAGAAACTGAATTTGACTAGAATATCGGATATTATTCTGAGAAAATCTTGCAGAAAAACTACGCTCAAAATATTCTTATACTCAAGAAAATACTCACAATACTTTAGAATAATAATTTTTAATTTGAAAGTGGTGTGTTGAGGAAGGAGGGGTTACGCCCTATTTATAGCAACGGAGGAAAAGAAATAGACGCCTAACAATTCTCCTTCTGCCTAACATCATGTCTAACATACTCATTTTTTCATATGAGTGGGGGCCACCTTTGAAAATAAACTTGCAGGCATCTTTTTCTTCACCCACCAAATGGCCTAACAATTATTTCTTCCTGCCAAATCTTATTTTCCATCTATGAGGGCCTACAAAAGTTAGGCAAACCACATTTGCTGACATTTTCAAGCCATCAAGAAAGAATACACATATTCGTCCATTTTATCACATGTATATATATATATATATTATAATATTATTATTTAAACAATTATAATATATATTTAAATGAATATTTTATCGAAAAAAAATTATAATTCCACGTAAAATATGCCAAACTTTCAACAATTATTTCATGCTAAAATTCCTTCATTTATATCCACATAAAATAAATATTTCCTTATCATATAAATTAATAATTAATTATTCATAAATAATATTACGAGAATCACAATAATGACAACCAAGCGGTTCTCGAGAAAGAGGAGGCTTTTCGATAAGATTTCTCCTTCTTGGCGCCAATTAGGTGACCAAACCTCTCCTTGATGTAACTTTCTAGACATTGCCAATAATGCTATCTAATAATATTATTCAGATAATATGAATTATTGATCCGATAATGGGAAATCTTGTCAAAGTGATAATTATTGAAACAACAATAATATAAAATATCAACGCAACAATTATTGAATCAATAAAATAAAATATTGAACAGTAATTACTGTAACAAAGCAGTATCATGTTGACAATTTGGACGTTATTGAGTTCAGAATAAATTAACTTATAAATCTTTAAAATTTATTCTTGAACTTGTTTTATTGAATTGTCATCATCCTCATGTTTATATTATGTTGAAAGTCATTTTGGCTTACGTGCATAGATGGACTTGGTATGATTATGACCAGGGATTATTCGATATAATCATGACCGTAATGTGACGAATGATGTGGTAAAAGTCCTCTCATTGGCACATGTAGTTCATTGGTGGACAATTGTTGGTATGATTATGACCAGGGATTATTCGGTATAATCATGACCATTGATGATTACATGAATATCCTTGGCCGTGGAGCAGGGTTGATTCGATTTCATTTATTAAGCTGAGTCTCAGCGATAAAGCTGATGAAAAACTTTTTAAATCATAGAAGATAGTAGATTTTATACCTTACTTGACTCTTCTAATGAATTGCTTATTCTGCTGCAGTTTTTGATCTAAAACTTGTTGTCTATTATATTCTATCAGTTGTTATATTGTTGAAGGCTATTGATAATTTATTCTGCACTATCTTAGTCATAATATTTCTTACTGGGATAGTTGAGTTCACCCTTTCTTTCACTGTTCTCTTCAGGAAATGAGAACGTAGCAGGGACTAGTCGGAAAACAGAGTGATGGTCCTAGATGGTGCATTAGTAGTCCTCACTATTCTGTGAAATAGTGTGATAATAAATATAATGAGGATTCCATTGAGTTTGTATATTATCTAGATGACAATATTTGTATTAAAACTCACAGCATATGTTTAATTGTATTTACACGACTGTTGTATTATTAAGTTGTATTTGTATTCAATACCTTGTATCTGGCGACCCATGGGTGATGTATACCTGTTTTGGGGCGTCACATTTTGTCCCTGTAACATCAATCAATATACATCTTGAATCAAATATTCATCTTTGCACTTTATATGCGAAAGATATTCATTTGTATCACCAGTTTGGTCATGTTTATCTCACAGACATGTTCATCTTTGCACTACGGGTTAAAGATATTCATCAGTTAATCATTCATCTTTGCACTACAGGCCAAAGATATTCAGTAATATTATCTTTTAGGACTGAGGATGATGAAAAATATCTTAAATAAACGAATCCAGTGAGACAAAAGGACAAATATTAGGCATTCGTACTTCGATTTATCCATGTTCAAAAACACTCCCTAATAAACCATAGTGGAGGAAAATTCAAGAATAAGATCAAAACATGGATTAAATTTCAAGAATAAGGGTCACAACAGATAACTTGGAAGGAAAAAAAATAATTTTTTTTCTTTTGTGAAACGATGAATAGTGAGCGATCTGCATGAAACGAGTGCTCGATCATGAAAGTTCCAAATTTGATAAAAAGTTCAGACCAATATTCCTATAAAATGATATTAGATGAAGCAAAATTTTTAATCATTTCAGAAATTATAGAAGCAATACTTACCATAGTAAGTTCAAATTTAGGAATACGAGATGAAATAATATCGCTTACGTAATATGGAGTATGAAAGAAAATAATATGTCTCACGTGTATTGCAATAAAATAATATCATTTACCTTAGTAAACCTGAATTTGACTAGAATATCGGATATTATTACGAGAAAATCTTGCGAGAAAAACTACGCTTCGAAATATTCTTATACTCGAGAAAATACTCACAATACTTTAGAATAATAATTTTAATTTGAAAGTGGTGTGTTGAGGAAGGAGGATTACATACTATTTATAAAGAACGGAGGAAAAGAAATAGACGCCTAACAATTCTCCTTCTGCCTAACATCATGTCTAACATACTCATTTTTTCATATGAGTGGGGGCCACCTTTGAAAATAAACTTGCAGGCATCTTTTTCTTCACCCACCAAATGGCCTAACAATTATTTCTTCCTGCCAAATCTTATTTTCCATCTATGAGGGCCTACAAAAGTTAGGCAAACCACATTTGCTGACATTTTCAAGCCATCAAGAAAGAATACACATATTCGTCCATTTTATCACATGTATATATATATATATATATATATATATATATTATAATATTATTATTTAAACAATTATAATATATATTTAAATGAATATTTTATCGAAAAAAAAATTATAATTCCACAGAAAATATGCCAAACTTTCAACAATTATTTCATGCTAAAATTCCTTCATTTATATCCACATAAAATAAATATTTCCTTATCATATAAATTAATAATTAATTATTCATAAATAATATTACGTAATCACAATAATGACAACCAAGCGCTTCTCGAGGAAAGGGGCTTTTTCGATAAGGATTTCTCCTTCTTGGCGGCATGATTAGGTGACCAAACCTCTCTTTGTGTAACTTTTATAGACATTGCCAATAATGCTATCTAATAATATTATTCGGATAATATGAATTATTGATCCGATAATGGGAAATCACATGCGTTGATAATTATTAAAACAACAATACTATAAAATATCAACGCAACAATTATTGAATCAATAAAATAAAATATTGAGCAGTAATTCTCGTAATAATTATTGAGTAGTGCCTTCACGTACGTAAGAATCAATAATTCAACAATCTTGTGCGATACCATGTATCTTCTTTGTCTGCAACCACGCGACATTACTATATTTTAACTACCGGGTATTCTAATAGTGTTAATTCGTAATAACTACGTCGTTATTTATAAAAACTCAAACTTGTCGTTTTTCATCCGACGGTTATCCGTTATGGGGCCCACAAATGGTTTTGCGCCACTAAATGCGAATATTCTTCGACAGAAAGAATATTCCACGACCAAACGAATATTCCCCGATAAAATGAATATTTTATAACCACTTGCTTATTTTTAAAATTTTCACATTTCACACATAACCAAAGTATTATATCAAATTAATACCTTATTATTCACAATAATAAATAGAGGAAATTTGATTTTATTTATAATTAGTTGGGGTCTTACAACCTCCCCTCCTTATGAAATTTCGTCCTCGAAATTGAAGTACATACCTGGTGTTTCGAAAAGGTGAGAGTACCTCGCTTTCATTTTCGATTCCAACTCCCAGGTCATTTCTTCAATAGCATGGTTCATCCACAAAATCTTGACTTGTGGTATAACCTTGGTGCGTAGGACATGTTCTTTCCTATCCAAGATCTTAACAGGTACCTCTTCGTACGTTAAATATTCGGCTATCTCGTCTGGTTCTAACACAATAATATGGTTCGGGTCTTTCACATATTTACGAAGCATAGATATGTGAAAAACATTATGAACACGAGACATACTTGGAGGTAATGCGAGTCTATAGGCCATATTTTCTATTCGGTCAAGAATCTCAAATGGACCAATAAATTATGGATTGAGCTTTTCTCTTTTCCCAAATCTTGTAACTCCCTTCCATGGAGCAATACGTAACAGTACATGATCTCCAATATTAAATTCCACGTCCTTTTGATGAAGATCAGCATAACTCTTTTGTCTATCTTGTGAGGTTTGCATACGTTGTCGAATCATTTGGATCTTTTTTGTAGTCATGCGTACTAATTTTGGTCCCAACAACGTTACTTCTCCCACCTCGTCCCAGCATACTGATTAATTTTATTTTTTATCTTCCCCTTCACTGATTAATTTAAACTCTTTCAAATAATAAACAATTATTATTTGCTAGAATTAGTTAGTATCTTTTTAAAACTATTTTCTACCATGGCAAGCCATGCAGATGTACTTTGATGTGAATGTAACTATTTATAAAAAATTACAATTTACTGGGTTAATTGTAAAAAAACAGTAATTCAATAATGTGAATGTAAATTGAGGTTTAGGAAAAAAGTGATTTAACTCCTACAACTTACTACATGTTATAAATAAGTATGTAAATGAACCGAGTCGAGTCTTGCACAGATTTGGTTCACAAAATATATCGAGTATAAAATAAGGTTTGATTAAAGCTCATTTAGCTACCGAGTCGAGCAGAATCCCGAATCGAGCCAGAGCAGTTTGAACTTTTCGAATAAATATGATCCAGAGTATCAATAGAAAATTATAATTTGAGGAGATTCTAGTAATTTATCAAAATTTAAAATTTGCTCATATTTGACTCATTTATATTTCGAGTCGAGCTCGAGTCGAACTTTTAGTCGAGCGAATACGAATCGAGCCCGAACTATTTGCTCATTTTACAGCCTTAGTTATAAGATTTATTATTTTTAAGATTTAAATGAATCATGTCAATTTTAAATTAAAAAATCAATATTAGTCTTGTCATTTGAGACAGAGGGAGTACTTAAACTTATTAATACTACAGAGCTTAAAAAACTAAATAAAAAGTTGAATTTGGCAAATACGACGTTGTTTTTCAGTTAACTAGCCATACGCGGTGTCCAGTTTTTAAATCACAACTGTTACTATTTTTGGGACGAACGATTAGGATGTTATTTATTCATTTTTAATCCATAACAAATACATGTTGTAAGACCCCAACTTTTTGAATAAAGATAAATTTTCTATAAATATTATTTTTGAATAATATGGAGTGAAATTGATATAATGTTATAGTTGTGGGTAATATTTATAAATTTTGCAAAGTACACAAGTTGTTATATAATATTCGATTGGTCGGGGAATATTTGTTTTAAAGCGAAATATTAAATGCAACGACACAATCATTGAAGAAGACCTGATAATGTAATTATTGTGGGATTGAGAAAACGACAAAAATATTTTATTGAAAATAACGGTGGAAGTTTTACCATTAATCTTTGTTGAACTACTCGGTAGTAAAAGTACATAGAATGTCTGGCGTGGTTGCATAGTAGCACAAGGTATTGATTATTGATGCTTATGTGATAAGTCACTCAGCTTTTGTTTTATTGGTATTATTAATGTAATAAAACGGAAAAGTTTTTATATAAAATGTAATACTTTTATGAAGTTATTACGTTTTATTAGGCTAATAGTAAAATCTTTTTATATAAAATGAATACTTTTATAAAGTTATCTATTTTATTAGACAATAATTAGAATATATTATATTTTATTATGCATAGTATTTGCATAGTGCCTGCATAGTGTTTGCATAGTAAAATCTTTTATAAATTTATTCATTTTATTATATTATAAATGTATATATTATATTTTATTTAAAAGATTTTGCTTTAAATATGGACCTTCAGATTAAAGTAAATCAATCTGGACCGTTCATGAGTTAGTTACTATGTTGTCCATTCTTCTATAAATAGAAGCTCATTCCTTCATTATTTCTTATGAATTCACTGAAACTTTAGAGAGAGAAACTATAGAGAAAAGAAGAAAAGTGTTCTACTTCTTCACTTACTTCTATATCCAAGATTTTTCTTTCTAAGGTAGGGAATATTATTTGTTGTACTCATAAAGGGGTATTCTTTCTTTCTTATTTATGAAGAGAACTTTGTTATTCCATTATTTATTATTACGTTTAATATCCTCACATGCGTGCGTTTACTGGTGGGACCGTTCCATTATTTATTATTCTATCGGAATATCACATACGTGCGTTCTTACGTGGGACTTGGTTCCATTATTTATTATTCGCTTAATATCCTATCATGCTTTTACGCATGACTGGTTCCAATATTTATCATTACATTAGAATATCCCGTCATGCATGCGTTTACGCATGAACTGGTTCCGTTATTTATTATTACATTGGAATAACATGCATGCGTATATCTATCGCATGCACGTGATTTCTTTTGTTATTCCATTCTTTATTATACTCGGTTGGTTAAAGTTTTGACTTATACTCCATGAAATTAGTGGAATATCCTTGATATTTAAGCTTCATCCATATCTTTTCATGGAAATATTCTTCTGAGCATTCTTGAATTTTACTCCACAAAGCAGTATCATGTTGACAATTTGGACGTTATTGAGTTTAGGATGAGTTAACTTATAAATCTTTAAAGTTTATTCTTGAACTTGTTTTATTGAATTGTCATCATCCTCATGTTTATATTTTTTGAAAGTCATCTCATGGCTCAGTGGTGCGTAGATGGACTTGGTATGATTATGACCGAGGATTATTCGTGTAATCATGGTATAATAATGTTACAAATAATGTGGTAAAAGTCCTCATTGACGTAGTGTGCATTGATGGACCAATTTGTTGGCATGATCATGACCATTAATGAATACACGAATATCCTTGGCACAGTAGCATGGATAATTTGTGGTCGTGATACTAAAGAATATCCTTGGCCGTAGTGCAGGGGTGATTCAATGATGTTGATTATTTATTAAGCTGAGTCTCAGCGATAAAAGTGATGAAAAACCTTTTAAATCCTAAAAGATAGTAGATTTTATTTTCTACTTGACACTTTTAATGGATTGCTTGTTCTGCTGCAGTTAAACTTGATGTTTGTTATATTGTATCAGTTTAACACTATTGAAGACTAAAGATAATTTATTCTGCTTTATCGTAGTCATAATATTTCTTACTGGGCTAGTTGAGCTCACCCTTTCTTTCATTGTTCTCTTCAGGAAATGAGAACGTAGTAGGGACTTAATCGGGGAATGGAGTGATGATCCGAGGGATAGCATTAGTAGTCCCTCACTATACGTGAAATAGAGTGTTAATAAATGTATTGAGGACTTATTTTGAGTTTTAATCTTTATCTGAAGAAGACAATGTTTGTATTAAAACTAACACTCATGTTGTATATTTAAGATTGTATTTGAATTTTGTACCATGTATTTGGCGACTCAAGATGGGTGATGTATACCTATTTTGGGGGCATCACAGTTAGTATCAAAGCTTAGGGATATGATCCTGGCTAAGATGTGAGACTAGAACTAGGAGGGAGAGATGGGAATTCCTTCGCTTAGTATGACCTAACTAAGTTTATTTGGTATTTAATTGGTGGGGTCGAGTATAGGGATAATATGTTATATGTTAATTAACCTTTATTTTGTGGCGGTATCTGAAAATGACATCCGAGAATGTTGAGAATAGCAATGGAGCACAGGAGACCGTTGAGTCTCCACAGATCAATAATCAGGATAATGTGCACCAGGAAGGCGATAATCCTCAGGCAAACAATAACACTGACCAGATGACGAACGATGGAATGTTCAGAGGTTTTATAAAATTCATGCAACATCAGGCAAGAGCGGCTCCTGTCCAAAATGCAGGTGGAAACACTGAAAACTCTCGAACGGTCACCACTAAACAGTTCAAGGAGCTGGGACCATCGGAGTTTATTGGAGAGCCAAAACCACTTAAGGTGGAAGCATGGATAAAGAAGATCACCAAGATATTTGATGTCTTGGGATGCTCCGAGGAGCAAAAGGTGCCATTTGCCACCTTTATGTTACGAGGAGAGGCAGATTACTGGTGGGAATCAATTAAAAGCGTACTCAACTCGCCGCACTAAAGATGTCTTGGGAGAAGTTCTAAGAACTATTCAACGACAAATACTTTCCAAAAAGTATTAAATCACATGAAAGAGGTAGAGTTCATCAAGTGGAGCGAATAACATGGCCGTGTCGCGATCTGCGAAGCCAAGTTTGCCGAGTTATCCCGGTTTGTGTCCCATTTAGTTGATAATGAAGAGAGAATGATGCGGATGTTTTTAAGAGGTTTGAAGCAGGAGATACGTCAATATCTTATTTCTTATAAACTATGTTTGTATTCAGATGTTGTAAATAGGGCTTAGTTAGTGGAGCGCGATAACGAGTCAATGCAACCAAGAGAAAGCAGCCGACAAAATGATAATACCGGTGAGAAGCGATCATCGAGCGGTGACAACAAGCGTGGAGGAATCAACGGGCGAAAATGGTAACCACTTCGGTGGTAATCAAGGCCAAAACAATAAGAATGGACATTTCAAGAAGAAGAGATTCAACAATGATGGAAAGATGTCAGTACCAGCACCCATTGTTAAGGAAGGAGAACGACCGCCTATCATATGTTTCAAATGCGGAGGGGAGGGACACATTAGTCCAAACTGCACGATGCCATCCAAAGCATGTTATAATTGTGGAAGAGATGGTCACCTAGCCCGATTTTGTCGTTCACCGAAGACAAGTTCAGCTAGGATGGAGGCACCAAAGGCCGTCCTAGAAAAGTCAAAACCGGTAGTGCAAGGGAGAACATTTGTTGTGACCTCCCAGAAAGCAAGGAACCCGAGCGAGGTCATCACGGGTAAGTTTATCATAAACACTAGTGAAGTTTATACCTTATTTGATACCGGTTCTACCCATTCTTTTATTTCTCCTACTTACTCAACGCGTTTAAATTTGACTCCGGAGAAATTGGACTTTGACTTATCTGTTGAAACTCTATTGGGAGAAACCTTCATTACATACATGGTTTATAAGCCTTGTTTGGTTCAAATCGGTACCCTCGCATTACCTTTCGATCTTATTTCATTGAAAATACTTATATTTGACGTAATTCTAGGGATTGATTGGTTAACTACTCATCATGCAAAAATTGATTATTTTTATAAGGTTGTTAGCTTTCATATTCATAACCAACCTGTTATGCTAATTCAAGCCACCAAACCATTAAAATCAATCACTGTCATCTCAAGCCATAAAGCTATTCGTTTATTGAAAAATAGATATCAAGCTTTCTTAGCTCATGTCACGGATCTAAACAAAAATACGTCAGTTTTGAATGATATTTCTATTGTTAATGAATTTCCTAACGTATTCCACAGCGAAGAACTTCCCCGTCTACCCCAGGCGTGAAATTAAATTTTGTATCGACCTTGAATGCAATACAAAACCTATTTCAAAGCCCCATATCGAATGGCTCTATTGAACTTCAGGAATGAAAGACCCAACTACAGGAATTGTTAGACATCCGTTTCATTCGTCCTAGTACTTCTCCTTGGGGTGCTCCTGTTCTATTCGTGAAAAAGAAAGATGGGAGTATGAGACTTTGTATTAATTATCAGGAGTTGAATCATGTCACCATCAAAAATAGGTACCCATTGCCACATATTGATGACTGTGTTTTACCAATGCAAGGAGCCAAATTCTTTTCAAAGATTTATCTTCATTCCTAGGATATCACGAATTGAAGATTAGAACCAGATGACATTCAAAGATGACTTTTAGAACTCGATGACGGCATTATGAATTCCAGGTCATGTCTTTTGGATTGACTAATGCTCCTCTTTGCCTTCATGGATATGATGAACCGAGTATTCAAGGAATATTTGGATCACTTTGTGGTCGTCTTTATTGATGACATTCTCATATATTCCAAAACCCGTGAAGATCATGAAGCAACACTTGAGGTGATACTCCAAAAGCTTGAATATAAACTTTATGCCAAGTTGAAGAAATACGAGTTACGGGTTGAGAAGTAGCATTCCTTGGGCGCACGTGGTATCAAGTCATGGAATATCTATTGACCCAAAGAAAGATTGAGCTATTCAAAGTTGGGAGAAACCTAAATCGATGGATAGAAGTCGTAGCTTTCTCAAATTTAATTTGGTTATTATCGGAGATTGGTAGAAGGTTTTTCTCGAATCGCTTACTCCACTAACTCGGTGACTCGAAAAGATACAAAGTTCGGTTGGAGTGAGGAATGTGAAAAGAGTTTTCAAGAACTCAAGAGGAGACTCATTTCAAACACTGCTACGACAATACCATCCGGTTGGAGGACTTGTCATCTCTGATGATGCTTGAGGCAAAGGGTTAGGATGTGTTCTCATGCAACATGGGAAAGTTATAGCCTATGCCTCATGAAAACTCAAAGAATATGAGAGGAATTATCCTACTCATGATCTAGAGTTGGCAGCTGTTGTCTTCGCACTAAAGATTTGGAGGCATTACTTGTATGGGGAGAAAGTGGAGATCTTTACGGATCATAAAAGCCTCAAATATTTCTTCACTCAAAAGGAACTCAACATGCGACAACGACGTTGGCTTGAACTGTTGAAAGATTATGATCATAGCATCCAATACTATCCTGGAAAAGCGAACGTGGGTAGCTGACGCATTGAGTAGAAGATCATATGCGGGTACGAGTGCAATATTGACAACGCAAAGGCCCATTTTGTGTGACTTGCAAAGGATGGAAATAGAGTTAAAGACTCCAGGGACCCATGTGATGATGGCAAACATACGAGTAGAACCGACTTTAATTGATAAAGTTAAAGTCGCTTCAAGCTACGGACACGGAGGTCGATGCGTATGAGGAAGAAAGTGCAAGAAGGTCTTGTATGCGAAGCAAGAATTGATGAAGAAGGAATACTTGAGTCAACTCCAGACTTTAATGTTCCTAAAGACCACGATTTAAAGTATAAAATCATGATGGAGGCGCACAACACACCGTTGCAATCCATCTTGGGAGTACCAAAATGTATCATGATCTTGAAATACATTTTGGTTGGGCAATATGAAGAGAGGGAGATAGCATTTGTTTATCTCAAGGTGTCTAACGTGTCAACGAGTCGAGGCGAGTATCAAGTACCAAAAGGTCCATTGCAACCACTTAAAATTCCGTAATGGAAGTGGGAGCACATTACCATGGATTTAAGTTCTGGGGTCTTCCCAAAGTTTCTCAAGGCATAGATGCGATTTGGGTCATTGTTGATAGATTGACCAAGTCTGCTCATTTTTACCGATCTGAGAAACTTATACACTTGAACGTCTTGCTCGTATGTACATAAGCGAGGTTGTAAGATTGCATGGTATGCCAAGTATCCATAGTTTCGATCGAGACCCAAGATTCACTTCAAGATTTTGGGTTAGTTTGCAAAAAGCTATGGGCGCGGATTTACGATTTAGCTTCGGCATATCATCCTCGGGGCGGACGGGCGATCGAGAGGACGATTCAAACTCTTGAAGATTTATTAAGACTCCGTGTCCTTGACTTCAAGGGAAGTTGGGACAAGTTCTTACCGTTAGTGGAGTTTTCCTACAACAACAGTTATCAAGCAAGCATTGGCATGGCTCCATTCGAGGCATTATATGGAAGAAAGTGTCGTTCTCTAGTATGCTGGGACGAGTTGGGTGAAGCAACGTTGTTGGGACCAGAGTTGGTACGTATGCATATGGAAAAGATTCAAACGATCCGACAACGTATAAAAACCTCACAAGATCGAAAAAAGAGTTATGCTGATCTTCATCGAAAGGAGGTGGAATTTGATATATGAGATCATGTGTTATTACAAGTTACTCCGTGGAAAGGAGTTACGAGATTTGGAAAGAGAGGAAAGCTCAATACTCGATTCATTGGCCCATTTTTAATCCTCGATCGAGTAGGAACTGTAGCCTATAGACTGGTTTTACCGCCAAGTATGTCTCGTGTTCATAACATTTTTCACATATCCATGTTACGTAAATATGTGGAAGACCTGAACCGCATTATTGAGTTAGAACCGGACGAAATAGCGGAAGATTTAACGTATAAAGAGGTTCCTGTTCAAATCTTGGATAAGAAGGAACATATTCAACGCACCAAGGTTATACCTCAAGTCAAAGTTTTGTGGAGAAACCACGATGTTGAGAAAATGACTTAAGGTATCCTTACCTCTTCGATATACCAGGTACGTACCCTAATTTCGAGGGCAAAATTTCATAAGAAGGGGAGGTTGTAAGACCCCAACTTTTTGAATAAAGATGAATTTTCTATAAATATTATTTTTGAATATTATGGAGTGAAATTGATATAATGTTATAGTTGTGGGTAGTATTTATAAATTTTGCAAAGTACGCAAGTTGTTATATAATATTCGATTGGTCGGAAAATATTCGTTTTAAACAGAAAATATTCATACGACGGCACAATCATTGGTAGACCCCACAACAGAATTATTGTCGGATTGAGAAAACGACAAAAATATTTTATTAAAAATAACGGCGGAAGTTTTACCATTAATACTGTTGAACTACTCGGTAGTAAAATTCTGATGTCTGCATTGGTTGCATAGTAGCACACGGTATTGATTATTGATGCTTATGTGATAAGTCACTCAGTTTTATTTTATTGGTATTATTAATGTAATAAAATAGAAAAACTTTTTATTTAAAATAGAATACTTTTATAAAGTTATTCGTTTTATTAGGCTAATAATAAAATCTTTTTATATAAAACAGAATACTTTTATAAAGTTATCTGTTTTATTAGACAATAATTAGAATATATTATATTTTATTATTCATAGTGTTTTCATAATGCCTGCATAGTGTTTGCATAGTAAAATCTTTTATAAAATTATTCGTTTTATTATATTATAAATAATATATATTATATTTTATTTAAAAGATTTTGCTTTAAATATGGACCGTCAGATTAAAGTAAATCAATCTGGACCGTTCATGAGTTAGTTACTATCTGATTCATTCTTCTATAAATAAAGCTCATTCCTTCATTATTTCTTACTTAATTCACTTAAACTTTAGAGAGAAACTATAGAGAAAGAAGAAAAAAGTGTTACTAACTACTTCACTACTATATCGATTTCTTCTTTTTCTAGGTAGGGAATAGTATTTGTTGTACTTATAAGGGGTATTCTTTCTTTCTTATTCATGAAGAGAACTTTTGTTATTCCATTCTTTATTATTACATTGGAATAACTTCTATCGTGAGGATACCCTATACTTGGTGAAATTCTTACGTAATTCCATTCTTATTATTCTGTTGGAATAACTTTGTTTATGCTTAATCTACCGCATACATGGTGAAATTCTTCTAATATTCCGTTCTTTATTATTCATGGGAATATCACGTCATGCATGCGTTCTGTGGGACTCCATTATTTATCATTCTATTGGAACATCCGCTTTGTACTTTACGCATGACTGGTTCCATTATTTATTATTACATTAGAATAACTTTGTCTGCATGCGATTCATCGCATGCCCGGTGATTTCTTTTGTTATTCCATTCTTTATTATACTTAGTTGGTTAAAATTTTGACTTACTACTCCATGAAATTAGTGGAATATCCTTGATATTTGCGCTTCATCCAAAGATCTTTTCATGGAAATATTCTTCGAGCATTCTTGAATTTTACTCCTGGCGATGATCATGTTGAAAATTTGGGCGTTATTGAGTTCGGGATGAGTTAACTTATAAATCTTTAAAGTTTATTCTTGAACTTGTTTTATTGAATTGTCATCATCCTCATGTTTATATCTGTAGCCTGTAGTGTATAGATGGACTTGGTATGATTATGACCAGAGATTATTCGGTGTAATCATGACCGTAATGTTATAAATGATGTGGTAAAAGTCCTCATTGGCCCATAGTGCATTGATGGACAGTTGTTGGCATGATCATGACTATTAATGAATACACGAATATCATTGGCCCATAGTGCATGGATAATTTGTGGTCGTGATACTAAAGAATATCATTGGCCGTAGTGCAGGGGTAATTCAATGATGTGGATTATTTATTAAAATCGAGTCTCGGCGATAAAAGTGATGAAAACCTTTTAAATCATAAAAGATAGTAGATTTTATTTTCTATTTGACTCTTTTAATGGATTGCTTGTTCACCATGCGATTAAACTTGATGTTTGTTATATTGTATCGGTTTAACACTATTGAAGACTAAAGATAATTTATTCGCTTTTATCTTAGTCATAATATTTCTTCTTGGGCTAGTTGAGCTCACCTTTTCTTTCACCGTTCTCTTCTTGAAATGAGAACGTAGCGAGGGACTAATCGGGAACGAAGTGATGGTCAGGAGGATAGCATTAGTAGTCCTCAATATTCTGTGAAATAGTGTGTTAATAAATGTATTGAGGACTTATTTTGAGTTTTAATGTTGTCTGAAGACAATGTTTGTATTAAAACTCACAAACTTATGTCATATATTTAAGATTGTATTTGAATTTTGTACCATGTATTTGACGACTCAAGATGGGTGATGTATACCTATTTTGGGGGCGTCACACATGTTATGCATCATTATAAAGTACCGAAAAAGTTTCCAAAAAACTGTTTGCTAAAACTTTTAGTTTTACAAAAAAGATTCACTTTTTAATAATATTAGTATAAAATAATACGATATTTTTATATTTATTATTATTTCACATTACAAAACTAACAATTTATTATTTTTAAAAATATACATAAAATAAAAATATCATTAACAATCATAAATTTTACAAATTATGCTGTTTTTATGGATGAAATAAATTATGTAATTCATCCAATGTATTCAAGTAAAATTCAAAATTGGGTTGTTGGATTCAGTACTATATTTTGTCCATTTTGTCGTATAATACCAAACTTCATCGTGCATCATGATCAATTTATATACATTTTAAAAAACATCATTGACCATTTCAAATATACAATATTAGAGTTTGGGGTTAAATGCTTATTTAGTCTGTAAGACCCCAAATTATTAATAAATGAAATTTAATTTCTTTTATTTATTATTTTAAAATAGTAAGGGTTGAATTAATTAATGAGGTTAGTTATGGGTAAAATACGCAAATATTTTAAATAAGCAAGTGGTTATAAAATATTCATTGTTGTCGGAGAATATTCGTTTAGTCGTGGGAATATTCTTCCAATCTTGAGAATATTAAATTACTGCCAGTAGCTTTTTTATGGGCCCCATAACTTGAAAGCGATTGGATGAAGAAAGCGAAAAGTATAAGTTGTTTATAAATAACAGTAGTAGTTATTCATTATTAATTTTTGTTAGAATACCGTTGGTTAAAATACACGAATGTCGCGTTGTTGCACAAAGAAGACACTAGCATGTATTGCACCAATTATTAATTCTTACGTAAAGAAGGCACTTACTCAATAATTGTTACGATAATTAATTTATTAAAGATTTTATTTTATTGATTCAATAATTGTTGCGTTGATATTTTATATTCTTTGTTGTTTCAATAATTGTCACTTTACATTATTTTCTATTATCGAAGCAATAATTCATATTATCTGAATAATATTATTAAATAACATTATTGGCAATGTTTAAAAAGTTCTCTCTAAGGAGAGGTTTGGTCACCTAATTGTGCGCCAGTAAGGAAAAATCCATATTGAAAGCCCTCTTTCTTTGGGAACCGCCCTCGGTTGTCGATGATTGTGATTCTGTAATATTATTTGTGAATAATTAATTATTGATTTATATGATGAGAAAAATATTCATTTTATGTGGATATAGATGGATAAAATTTTTAAAGTGACAATTGTTGAAAATCGATATTTTATCTTTTCTGGTAAAATAATATTTTATTATATTATTATAATATAATAATGATGATATTTTTACAATGAATATGGGATATATGAGTATATGAGGAGAAATAGTATTTTTGTTGCATTAAATGATTAACACATGTTTTGTGTGTCGGTGGACCCTATTTCTTGATTTGAAATTTGATTATAAATTTGTAAAATCGCTTGCTTTGTGGATTTCGGTCAATTTCTGTTTGGAATTTGGAAAAACTTTCTTCTGCAAAGTTGTAGATAATGAAATTTCCTATAAAAAAGACACGTGGTTTGAATTTTTCTGATAAAAGGGCTATTTATTATGAATTATTGAAGTTTCGTAGTTCCGAAATAATTAGTTTTTGAAATTATTTTTATTTACAAAAATGTTTTTTTGGTTTTTGTCATTATTTGGTGGCTGAATTCAGATGGTCAAGGTGGGCTAAGGAAAATTTTATAAATAATAATAATATTATATTAAATTTTCTCTTTGGTGTTCTAAGCATTTTCCTATAAATAGGGTCTTGAGTTAGAATTGAAAATCACAATGTAAATCAAATCTTTCTCTCTATATTATCGAGCGTATTCTTGTGAGTATTTTAAGACTTTGAGTGTTGTTATCGGTTATGCAAGTTCCTTCAACTCTATATCCAAAGATTCCATCAAAAATCGTTCTTTTTCGAGGTAAGGGATATTATTTTTTAAAAATGATATTATTTCTTTCAATATCATTATCTTAAATATTGGTAAGATTTTTCTTGTAAAATTCTTATCTTTTAGTGTCGGGGTTACTATTCACGTATACGGCACTATTCACAGAAAAATTAAAATTTTGTTTTTCCTCCAAAATATCTATTATGGATCCTAGCTTTGATTATATCCAAAATATCTTGTAAAATTTTGTTTAAGACTTTGAGTGTTGTTATGTTTTGATCATTCTTGAATTTTACTCCACTATGATTACTTATGAGGTATTTTTGGACATGGATAAACCGAAATACGAATCCTTAATATTTGTTATTTTGTTTCACTGGATTCGTTTTCTTTAAAATATTTTTCATCATCCTCAGTCCTAAATGATGATATTACTGAATATCTTTGGCCTGTAGTGCAAAGATGAATGTTTTCTTATGAATATCTTTGGCCCGTAGTGCAAAGATGAACAGGTGTTTAGATGAACATGACCAACTGATGAATATCTTTGGCCTGTAGTGCAAAGATGAATATTTGATTCCAGATATATATTGATTGATTTTACAGGGATAAAATATCGATGATGAACTTTTAAATTCATATATAGAAGATAGTAGATTTCATTCTATACTTACCTCTTCTAATGAATTATTATTTCCGCTGCGAATTTTGATCTGAAACTTGTTGTCTATTGTATTTTATCAAATTTTTCCCTGTTGAAGACTAACGATAATTTGTTCTATATTATCTTAGTCATAATATTCTTTAGTGGGCTAGTTGAGCTCACCCTTTTCCTTTTTGTTCCATTTTTCTTCTTAGGAGGCGAGAATATAGCGAGTACTAGTCGGGGTATGGAATGATGGTTCTAGAAAGTCATTTTAGTAGTCCTCACCATTTTTGTAAAATAATGTATCAATAATTGTAATGAGGACTTATTTGAGTGTGGATATTGTCTAGATGACAATATTTGTATTTAAACTCACAGTTTTTATGTTGTATTAATAAAGTTGTAGTTGTTTCTGTACCATGTATTTTGACGACTTCGAGAATGGGTGTTTGTAGACCTATTTTGGGGCGCCACAACATAGTATTAGAGCTTAGGATATGATCTCTGGCGGAGATCGGTGAATAGAACTAGGAGGGAGGCACGAGTAAATCCTTCGCTAGGTGTCCTACCTAAGCTTATTTGTTGGATGGTCATAATATAGGGGTATTATGTGATTTGTTAATTTGTTTAATTAACCCTTGTTTTATGACAAGATTTAAGAATGACAACCGAGAATGTTAATGATTGGAGTAAATGAGACCGTGGAGACGCTGTAGACTCTCCAACGAGGAGAACGTGCAACAAGTGGCAATATTCCTCCCATGAACAACACCAATTTGAAAGCGATGATGAACGATGGGATGTTTATAAGCTTTTTGCAGTTCATGCAAAATCGGTGAGGAGACTCGTGTTCAAAATATACGGAGAAATGATAGCAATTCACGGTTTGTCACAGAATAAGCGATTCAAGAGTTAGGACCACCGAATGCAGGGGAAAGCCGGATCCGATTAAGGCGGAGACGTGGGTCAAACAAATTACCAACATATTCGATGTCTTGGGATGCACGAAAGAACAGAAGGTTCCATTCGCCACCTTTATGTTCCGTAATGAGGCAGATTACTAGTGGGAATCTATAAAGCGTACCCATTCGGCCGCACTTAGCATGTCTTGGGAAACGTTTTAGAAACTGTTCAATGACAAGTACTTTCCTGAAAGTATTTGTCATATGAAGGAGGTAGAGTTTATTAGACTGGAGCAGAATAACATGACGGTGTCCCAGTACGAGGCGAAGTTTGCAGAGTTGTCCAGGTTTGCACCTCATTTGGTGGAGAATGAGGAACGTATGACACGGATGTTTCTGAGAGGTTTGAAACCCGACATACGTCAATATCTCATTTCACATAAATTTTCTCTCTATTTAGATGTTGTCAACAGGGCTCAATTATTAGAGCGAGATAACGAGTGCGCTCAACCGAGGGACCACACCGAGGATCATACTGGGTGATGTAAGTCATCGTAACAACGATAACCAAGCAGGAGAAAGAAAAATACGGACAAGAGCGTGCAACCACTCTAGTGGTAATCATGTCCATTAGAATAGAAGAAGCGAGTGGGAGGAGATTTTAAAAGAGGAGATTCAACAATGACAATCTGAAAGACGTCAAAGACCAAAGAAAGAATCGGTTCCAAGGAGGAGAACGACCACTAGGTCATATCTATAAGTCACGGAAAAGAAGGACATATCATTGAACTACCCACAACAGTTTAAGGTATGTTATAATTGTGGAAGGAAGGACATATCGCTAGATATTGCCTGTAAATGAAACCAAGTCCAATGGGGATGGTGACTCAAAAGGTCATCCCGAGAAAAAGTCAAAGTCAACGGTTCTGGAAGAAGCGCTTATTGTCGTGTTGGTCAAAATGCGAGGAACCCAAACGAGGTGATCACGAGTAAGCTAATCATAAATTCTTGCGAAGTTTATACCTTATTAGATACCGGTGTAACCCATTCATTTATCTCTCTTGCTTGTGCTCAACGTTTAAACTTGACTCCGGAGAAATTATACTTTGATTTATCTGTGGAGACTTCGTTAGGAGAAACTTTCATCACATCCACTGTTTATAAATCTTGTTTGATCCAAGTTGGCACCATCACCTTACCTGTTGACCTTATCTCTTTAAAGATACTTGTATTTGACGTGATTTTAGGGATTGATTGGTTAACTACTCATGCCAAAATTGATTATTTTCGTAAGGTTGTTAGTTTTCATATTCCTAACCAACATGCTGTGCGAATTCAAGCAACTAAGCCATTAAAATCAATCACTGTTATATCAAGTCATAAAGCTATTCGTTTATTAAAAAACGGATGTCAAGCTTTCTTAGCCCATGTTATGGATTTGAATAAAGACACGACATATTTGAATAATATTCCCATTGTTATTGACTTTCCCCGACGTATTTCTGAAGAACTTCCGGCTTCTGCCCTAAAATGTGAAGTTGAATTCTTTATTGATCTTGAACACGGTACAAAGTCCATTTCTAAAACCCCATATCGAATGGCTCTATTGAACTTAAGGATTTAAAGTCCAATTACTGGAGTTGTTGGACATCGATTTCATTAAGTCCTGAAGACATCTCCTCGGGGTGCTCCTGCTTTATTTGTAAAGAAGAAGAAAGACGAGTATGCGACTTTGTATTGATTATCGAGAATTGAACCATGTCACCATCAAGAATAGGTATCCGCTACCTCGCATTGATGACCTGTTTGACCAGTTGCAAGGAGCATAATTCTTTTCAAAAATTGATCTTCGTTCTGGATATCATCAGCTGAAGGTTAAAACTAATATTCAAGATCGCCTTGAACTCAGTGCACAGCATTATGAATTCCTAGTCATGTCTTTTGGATTGACTAATGCTCCTGCGGCTTTCATGGATATGATGAACCGAGTATTCAAGAAAAATTTGGATCAGTCCGTTGTTGTTTTTATTGATGACATCCTCATATATTCCAAAAGTTGTGAAGATCATGAGCACCATTTGAAGCTGGTACTCCAAAGGCTTCGTGAAAACAAGTTATATGCCAAGTTGAAGAAATGCGAGTTCTGGCTTGAGGAAGTAGCATTCCTTGGGCCGTGGTGTCAAAACATGGAGTATCTGTTGACTCGGCGAAGATTGAAGCAATACAAAGTTAGGAACAACCGAAGTCGGTAACCCAAGTACGTAGCTTTCTGGGCTTAGTTGGTTATTATCGGAGATTCGTGGAAGGATTTTCTCGAATCGCTACTCCATTAACTCAGCTGACTCGGAAAGATATCAAATTCGTATGGAGCGAGGAATGCGAGAAGAGTTTCCAAGAGCTTAAGAGGAGACTCATTTCGGCACCTGTTTTGACCATATCATCTGGTTCGAATGGATTTGTTATCTACAACGAGCTTCAGGCAAAGGGCTAGGATGTGTTCTCATGCAACGTGGGAAAGTTATAGCCTATGCCTCACGACAACTTAAAAAATATGAGAGGAATTATCCTACTCATGATCTAGAGTTAGTAGCGATGCGTTTTCGTGCGCTAAAGATCCGGAGGCACTATCTATATGGGGAGAAAGTGGAGATATATCCAGACCATAAAAGCCTGAAATATTTCTTCACTAAAAAAGAACTCAACATGCGGCAACGACGTTGGCTCGAGCTATTGAAAGACTACGACCATACCATTCAATACCATCCTGGAAAAGCAAACGTGGTAGCCGACGCATTGAGTAGAAGATCATACGCGGGAACGCGTGCGATGTTGTCAACACAAAGGCCCATTTGGTGTGATTTACAAAAGATGAAGATAGAATTCAAGACTCTGGGGACCCACGCAATGATGTCAAGTATACGTATAGAACCAACTTTAATCGAAAAAGTTAAAGTTACTCAAGCCACAGACCCGGAGCTAATGCGTATGAAGAAGAAAGTGCAAGAAGGTGCTATTCCAGAAGCAAGAATCGATGAAGAAGGAATACTTCGAGTCCACTCCAGACTTTGTGTTCCTAATGATTCTGATTTAAAATACAAGATCATGATGGAGGCACACAATACACCATTTGCAATCCATCCTGGAAGTACCAAAATGTATTGTGATCTTCGACATACATTTTAGTGAAACAATATGAAGAGAGAGATTGTAAAGTTTATCCCGAGGTGTTTAACTTGTCAACGTGTAAAGGCGGAGCATCAAGTGCCTAAGGGCCCATTACAACCACTTGAGATTCTGAAATGGAAGTGGGAACACATTACCATGGATTTTGTTACGGGTCTTCCCACGGTTTCTCATGGCATAAATGCTATTTGGGTTATTGTTGATAGATTAACCAAGTCTGCTCATTTCTTGTCGATACGGGAGACTTATTATGTGACGCCCCCAAAATAGGTCCATTCCACCCAACCTATTCTGAGTCACCAAATACATGGTACAGAAAATAACTACAACTTTATCACAATAATTGTCGTGCAAAATACAACAACACATATGCTGTGAGTTTTGATACAAATATATACCAATTGTGACTCTCATCCCAACCTTGGATAGCACGTCACAATGGCACCTTACATAAAGGTATAGTCAAAAACTGTTTTAGAAATTAGAATCTTTGGGAAGTGCTCAAGGAAACCTTCGTAAAAGGAAGCCCATGCGTCTAGGTTATGATAGATATCATATGTCCACAAAATTATCCTTGGTTGACCCAATAGACCCCAAAGAAAAACGAGAAGATTACTATTATATTCTTTCCAATGGTGAGTCTTCTCTTTACATATCATTATCTCTACTATCTCTAATTGAGAGTTATACTTCAACCAAACACCAAGATTATATAGGTAGTGCTCAGAGATATACTCAAAGAAGTGATGTGCACAACCCTCGCCTTATGATGACACGAGTTTGTATGTCATTAGAAATCTTGTATGATAGTGGCAAAACACCCTTCTAACGTTGGGTTCGCCTCACCCTATTTGATTCACCAAATATAACTACTAAATGATGACCACCGTTCTATTCCTCTGTTACCCCCGCTCGACCCAGCTACACTCTTATTACCTGAAAGGAATTGTAAAGCAAAAGGGTGAGCACAACTAGCTCAGTAAAGAATATCATGACTAAAGATAATTAAATTATCAATAGCCTTCATCAGTAATAAATCAGAGATTTAGAACATATGGTAGATGATAAAACTTTTCAACCATAGTTGCAGCAGAACGAACAATCCATTAAAAGAGTCAAATAGACTATAAAGTCTATTATCTTCTCCACATTAAAAGTCCACCAATAATGTTTTATCCCTGTAACATCAATCAACAGTTTCTTTCCACAATCATATGAATAACTCATAATCATAATTGTGATTCTAAATTCCTCTTCTCATCCAGTACGAAGATAATTTTTATCACCTGTCTTCACCTGAAACATCAAAGATCATGGTTATACCAAATCACAGTTCCTATTTATAATCATACTAATAAATTCATCTCTGCACTACGGCCAAAGATATTCATTATCATTTCATCCTTGCACTACAGGCCAAAGATATTCATTATCGTTTCATCCTTGCACTACAGGCCAAAGATATTCATTATCGTTTCATCCTTGCACTACAGGCCAAAGATATTCAACAATAGGTCATCTTTGCACGACGGGCCAAAGATATTCAACAATAGGTCATCTTTGCACTACGGGCCAAAGATATTCATCAATAGTTCATCTTTGCACTACAGGCCAAAGATATTAATATCTCAAAGAAATACATAATCATTTCAGAATTTATATAAACCATAATTATAACCATGTTGATCCATTCACCTTTAGACTTAAGCTAAAAATATTCAATTATAAATTCAATGGTCATGATCATACCAAATCACGATTCAACTTCGCACTACTGGCCAAAGAGAACCCATAGTCATGATCATACCAATAATCTACCCATCTTTACACTCAAGTCAAAGATAAATTTCTTCACCAGGATTATAAAAATGTTATATATGATAATAAAAACAATATTATCAAAACATGGATTCAATCAAAGATAGTAACCATAATAGACATCTTGGACAAAAAGGAAAATTTTATTTTTGGTGAATAAAGGTCAGATTTGTGAATAATTCGTTATACGTGAATAAGAATCTCACACACAAAAGGTAAAATTTCACAATAAAATACATATCAATATTTATAACACCTTATTCCAAATGTTATAAATCACTTAATAATATCAAAATCTTAATATTATTAATATTACAATAATATTTAATAATTTCTTAAACTTATAAACAATTTATTTAAATTATTTACACTTTACTAATTAATGCATTTAATCATCATAAAATGCCAAACTCTTAAGATTTCATCACCAATAACCAAAACCCTCATCAAAAATCTGCATATAACTCATATATGATTTTCAAGCCATAAAATCATATTTTTCAATTTTCTTACTTCACATAACATATTTAATTCATTTACTCATAACTAGACTATTTTCATGAAAAATACCAAATCAGTTCCAAATTTTTTTTTTTTTTTGGGATTTAGCAGAATATAGTCCCATATTGAACATATATTTTTCTCGAAATTTTTAAAATTCATTTACTATTTTTCATATGGCCAAAACCGCTGAATATTTAGACATTTATCATAAATTGTACTTTTCTCCAAAAAATCCAAAATTTACAGAGTATACTGATGTTATATAGATGTACTCCCAATAAAAATTTTACCAATTTTGGAGTTAACCACAATGAGTTATAAGAGTTTACTTTTAAAATAGTTTTTTCTCATAAAATTCATAACTCTTAATCTATACATCCAAAAATCACCATTTTTGAACACAATCAATAAAACTCGTCAAATTATCATTTCAAATTTTTCCAGAATTTTTGAAGGTCTGAAAAGTTACGAATCATGAAAAACATAATAACCCTTAAAATGCTACCTCTCAAAGAGCGAAAGATTGATCGGAATATCTGATGAAAAGCAGAAGGAAACTTGTACTGAAAAGCAACTCTCAAAGTATCTAAATACTCACAAAAATACGCTCAACAATATTGAGAGAGAAAAGTTAAGTTTCTGGTGTGATTTTCAATTCTAACATAAGCATCTATTTATAGAAAAATGCTAAAACGCCAAAGGAGACTAAATTAATAAAAAAATAATATTTATTAATCTTCCTTCTACTCCACTGTTGAATTTAGCCCACCACAATTGAAAGAACAATTCAGCACATGCATTCAATCATCAACCAAAAAGTGGGGCCCGCCTTCTAGAAATCTCCACCAAAATTATTTATGAAAACAAATTCTGAATCAGTCACCTCTTAAAATTCATAACAAATCATACGTTGATTTTTAACGGTTCAAAATTTGTGGACATATACTCAACTTATATATGTATAACATATCCAAAAATCACAACGATCCAACGGTCGGATCAAAATTTATAACTCACGCAATATAGCTTAAGAACACTGATTTTCGGATTGTGAGTCATTCGGACTAGTTTCATTCAAAAATTCACCACGAAATATCCACAAAGAATTTGTGGGTGATTCCTATTTTTACATTTATCTTACTTCCAGGGATTTCTTTTGATATATGGCTCATCTCCTAACTCATTATACACAAAGAGTTATGAATTTTACAAAATCGAGTAATAAACTAATTTTCTGAAAATTTGCAACTTTCATTCTTCATTTTAACAAAATACTAATAAAACACCTCAGCATTAATTCCTTCATTTATAACCACATAAATAAATTCATCATTTATATCCACATCAAATAAATATTTCTTTATCATATAAATCAATAATTAATTATTCACAAATAATATTACAGAATCACAATTATGACAACTAGGCAGTTCCCAGGAAAGAGGGGGCTTTCCGATAAGGATTTCTCCTTACTGCCGCGCAATTAGGTGACCAAACCTCTCCTTGACAGAACTTTCTAGACATTGCTAATAATGCTATCTAATAATATTATTCAAATAATATGAATTATTGATATGATAATGGGAAATATTATGCAGTGACAATTATTGAAACAACAATAATATAAAATATCAACGCAGTAATTATTGAATCAATAAAATAAAGTATTGAGCGAATTCACCGTAATAATTATTGAGTAGTGTCTTCTTCACGTAAGAATCAATAATTCAAAAATACTTTATGCAATACCATGTCTTCTTCATGCAACAACGCCATTCATCGTATTTTAACCACCGTATTCTAATGAAGTTAATTGGTAATAATTACGCCAGATTAATTATAAAAACTCATACTTTGTCGTTTTCTTCCTCCGACAATTATCCTGTTATGGGTCCCACAAATGACTGTGCCGTCGAACGGATATTCCTGACAAAAAAAATATTCCACGACCAAACGAATATTCCCCGACAAAAGGAATATTTTATAACCACTTGCTTATTTTGAAAAAAATTTATATATATCACCCTTAACTTTAACCTCTTTTTTTTTTTTTTATCAATTTAACCATTTACTAAATAGAAAAATTGAATACTTTTATTTCATAAAATTCGGGGTCTTACAATCTCTGCTCCTTATGAAATTTCGTCCCCGAAATTTACGTACATGATATTTCAAAGAGTTGAGAATACCTTGCTTTCATTTCAGATTCCATCTTCCCTGTCATCATGATTTCTCCATTGCTCATCTCCTGTATTTCAGATATCATTCTAGAATACAGCTTCAAAACAAGGGTTAATTGAACATATTAACATATCACATAATATCCCGATATTATGACTGACCAATAATTAAGCTTAGGTAGGACACACTAGCGAAGAATTTACTCATCTCTCCCCTTCTAGTTCTATACCCCGATCTCCGCCAGAGATCATATCCCTAAGCCTGACACCAACTGTGACGCCCCCAAAATAGGTCCATTCCACCCAACCTATTCTCAACACAAATACATGGTATGTAAAATAATCGCAACTTTATTACAACAATTGTCGTGCAAAATACAACAACACATATATCGTGTGTTTTGATACAAATATATACCAACCGTGACTCTCATCCCAACCTTGATAACACGTCACAATGGCACCTTACATAAAGGTATAGTCAAAAATCGCTTTAGAAATTAGAATCTTTGGGAAGTGCTCAAGAAACCTTCGCATACTGGAGCCCATGCTACTAGGTTATAATAGATATCATATGTCCACATAATTATCCTTGGTTGACCCAATAGACCCCAAAGAAAAATGAGAAGATTACTATTATATTCTTTCCAATGGTAAGACTTCTCTTTACATATCATTATCTCCACTGTCTCTAATTGAGAGTTATACTTCAACCAAACACCAAGATTATATAAGTAGTGCTCGTAGATATACTCAGCAAGTGGATGTGCACAACACTGTCTTATGATGACACGAGATTGTATGTCATTAATATCTTGTATGATAGTGGCAAAACATCCTTCCAACGTTGGGTTCGCCTTACCCTATTTGATTCACCAAATATAACTACTAAATGATGACCATCGTTCTATTCCCTCATACTCCGGCCGAAACAAACTACACTCTTATTACCTGAAAGAAATTGTAAAGCAAAAGGGTGAGCACAACTAGCTCAGTAAAGAATATCATGACTAAAGATAATTAAATTATCAATAGCCTTCATCAGTAATAAATCAGAGATTTAGAACATATGGTAGATGATAAAACTTTTCAACCATAGTTGCAGCGGAACGAGCAATCCATTAGAAGAGTCATATAGACTATAAAGTCTATTATCTTCTCCACATTAAAAGTCCACCAATAATGTGTTATCCTTGTAACATCAATCAACAGTCTCTTTCCACAATCATATGAATAACTCATAATCATAATTGTGATTCTAAATTCCACTTATCATCCAATACGAAGATAATTTTTATCACATGTCTTCACCTGAAACATCAAAGATCATGGTTATATCAAATCACAGTTCCTGTTTATAATCATACTAATAAATTCATCTTTGCTGTGAGACCCCAGATTTTATGAATAAAGATTTAATTTTCTCAAAATATTTTTTTTAAAACTATGGTGCGGATTTCATATAATGTTATAGTTGTGGGTAATATTTATAAATTTTGCAAAGTAAGTAAGTTGTTATAAAATATTAGTTTGGTCGGGGAATATTCTTTTTGTTCAGGGAATATTCGCATTTACTCAAGACAATCATTAGGTGGACCCATAGAATCGGAATTATTGTCGGATTGAGAAAACGACAAAAATACTTTATGAAAAAAATAACGGCGGAGGTGTTACCGTTAAAACTATTGAACTACTTTGGTAGTAAAAGTACAAGAATACGCTATGTGGTTGCATAGTAGACACGGTATTGATTATTGATGCTCACGCGAGAAGTCACTCAAATATACTCAATTATTACTTACTGAATTCTTGCATCATATCTCTTATATTATTGATTCAATTATTGTCACAAGATATCATCAGATAATATGTTATATTATTTAAACAATAATTGAGACGACAAGTTATAAATGATTAATAATTGTTGAAAGATTAAATATGTGTTGATTAAAAAAAATTAAATGATTTACGTAATTTTATTCAATCCTTAATGTATATAAAGAGTCTATTATTAGGCGTTTGTGGTAAGTTTAATTATTTATGGGGGCCATATGTCATCATCTAAGAGTCTCTTTCATAAATAGTAATTACCTTCAATCGATAGTAATTACCTTCAGAAATAGTAATTACCTTCAGTAAATAGTAAATACTTTCGTAAATAGTAATAAATCTTCTATAAATATAGGGCTAGGGCTTCATTATTTTTCACAAATTCGTTCAAGCTATAGAGAGAGAAAGTATAGAGAATAAGAGAGAAAGAAGAAGAGTTTTCTGCTATTTCACTTATATCCAGTTCTTGTAAGGTAGGGAGTATTATTTATTGTACCCGTAAGGGGTGTTATTCTTTCTTATTCATGAAGGGAACTGTTGTTATTCCATTGCTTATTATTCTGTTGGAATAACTCAGATACGCTGTGGTTTTTACCTATACTTGGTGACATTCTTCTATTATTCATTTGGAACATCCTCATCATGTGTTTTACACCGGACACTGTTCCATTTTTTATTATTCCGCCTTTATTATTACGCTTAATATCCTCGTCTGTGGCTATACGCCGGACCTAGTTCCATCATTTATTATTCCGCATTTATTAATCATTGGAACATCCTATCGGTGTGAATTTCACGACATGGTTCCGTTATTTATTATTACATTGGAATAACTCGCCTGCAAGGCCTATCGCATGCATGGTGATTTCTTTTGTTATTCCATTCTTTATTATACTCGGTTGGATAAAACTTTGACTTCATACTCCATGAAATTAGTGGAATATCCTCGATATTCAAGGCTTCATCCAAAGATCTTTTCATGGAAATATTCTTCCGAGCATTCTTGAATTTTACACCACAAAACAAAGATTGTGGTTGACAATTTGGACGTTAATAATTCACTGGATAAAATAATTCTTGAACTTGTTTTATTGAATTCTTATATCATTGTCATCATCCTCTTATTTATATTTTTGAAAGTCATCATGGCACTGTAGTGCATAGATGAACTTGGTATGATTATGACTGTGGATTATTCGGTTGTAATCATGGCCGTAATGTTACAAATGATGTGGTAAAAGTCTCATTTTCACAGAGTGCATTGATGGACAAATTGTTGGCATGATCATGACCATTAATGAATACACAAATATTCTTGGCCCAGTAGGTACATGAATAATTGTGGTCGTGATACTAAAAGAATATCCTCGGTAGTAGTGCGTGTAATAACCCGAGATTTCCAAAATAAAATAAATAAGAAAATTTATGTATAATTTTTTTTTATTTAATGACGAGAATAAGTGAAACGATATATACGAATATATTTATTTCTTTAAAATTAGAAATAATTTTAGAATTATTAATTACTACAAATTATATTTTATGGTAATTAATTTCGTAGCGTAAATATTTTTATTAATTATTTTCCATGATAACATGATTGGAAATAATATATGAAGTGATAATTAGAATTATATAATAAATATTTTATTATATAATTTGTTCAGAATATTTAAGTTAATTATTTTAACTTGATTACTGATGTTGTGTAAGAAAGAGAAGTCAGATATGATATCCAAATCCTGAATTGGGATTGTGATCAAGAGATGAGAATAATAATATTATATTATTATTATAATGATTTTACAGTACAATAATTATGTACTCTTGTGTATGCGGACATATAATATTGTCCAACGACGGTTGATTAGGTCACAAGACAAAGATCTTTGTCTTTGTGAAACCCTAATTATTAAACTCAGTTATAAGATATGACTGAGTAGTGACTGTGTATATGAAGTTTACGGTGTATATGAAGTTTCTGTGTATAAGAATGTCGGTAATTAGAAAAAAAAAACCCTAATTACTATTTTTAAACTGATAATTAGGACAAACCCTAATTATTATAACCCTAATCGGTTGAAGTTAGAAATCGTAATGACTATGTTAGAACATACACAGATAATTAGAGAACCCTAATGGTCAATTAGAAACCCTAATTGATGGCGTTAAGAAACCCAAATAGAAAATCCTAATTTTCATATGAAAACCCCTAATTTAAAATTATCGGGTTTAATTACGATGTTAATGTATAAAAGTTTTAATTTACCAAATGATAGAATTAATTGGTAAATGATAAGAATTACCATCTAGTGATTAAATATTATATTTAATTGCCTTGTACAAAAATGCCCATGAAATTATATGTAAAATTACCAAAATACCCTTTTAGTGTATTATTAGTAGCATTGTTGATGGAATCTTCAATTATGCTAGCTAATCAATGCTTTCTAGAATTCCCTCATGCTACTATACCATTACACCTCAATTATACCAACCAATTTAGCATCCAAGGCAATTAATTTGGCTTATAAATAGATTGAAAGTTAACATTATTTTGCATTACTAAAATTTTCCAAAGTCTCATCCTACACTCTCTCAACCTCTAGCCAACAATTTCTCTTGCCCATACACTCATAATCAAAGCCCAAAGAACCACAAACAAAAAATCGGAAGCATCAAAGCCAAAAAATCAAAAATCGAAGCTAGAAAAGGTATGAAATTCCCTAATTTTGAAATCCTTCGATTCGATGTTAATTGATGCAATTGATTGTTTAAAGTAGTGTAATAGAGTATATTAATGTTCGGGTTGTAAAATCATGAACCCATAACATCAAAGTGCACGAATTTGAAGATTTGAGCAAGTTGGAAAACCGAATTACTGTGATTTTTCATCCAATGTCGAGGCTATAACTCTTTTGGTCGATCATGAGTTTTGTTTTTTAAAGTTGTTATAGATAGCACGATATGTGGTCTTTAATCTCCAAAAGGAATCAAGTTCATATCTATTGTAGATCGGGATTTATAAGCGGTAAAGTGGGTTGGCCAAGATCGACCTACTGCTTTCTTCAAACCTGTAAAAATATTCTAAGTGTCCGTAAAATAGTTTTTGGAAAATGTCGTGCCTTATATCTCGGTTATCTTTACTGTGTTTTGTGTTCTAAAGGTTGTTATGTGTAGATTGTTATGTGGTATTTAACCTCCAAAATGAATCAGGTCCATATATATTATGGATTAAGAGTTATTTAAGGTCAAACCGGGTTGATTCTAAGATTGATCAAAAAATTACGGGCGAATGAAATTTTCTAAGTGTTGATTTTTCTGACAATGTTTGACCATACTTTAGATGCTTGATTTATTATTGTTATGATGATTTTAAGTGTTATAATTGTATTCCTACATGTTTTCTACACACTGGAATTGATAGATCACGTAAACGTTGCATGATCGTCAAGTTATAGAGGTCCAAAGTAGGCATCACGAACTGTTCTTCACGAAGAACAGCTCTGACAGCTACTTTGAGGTACGATTTCTCCAAGATCTGATGTTTTTTAGAGGTTATTATTGTTGATAATTGTAGTCTGGTATTTCCTCTACAAGACCTAATTCATAGATTTCCCATATTCATTAAGACCAAAAAGTTATTCATGGTCAAAGTAGCCCCTTTGAATCTGCCTCCTCGAAAGTGTTCTTGAGATGAAGAACACCTATATGACGGTTGTGCTGTCATTATAGCCTTTAGCGACGGATTTTTATTTATTTTATTTTCTCGTAATTTAGAAAATGATTTAAAATTAGAAAAATTAGATTTTAATTATTAAAAGTACTTATTAAATTCTAAAAAAATATTTTAAATTAAAAATATTATTTAATTATTTTGAGTATATTTCATAAATATTTAATATTTTTGGAATATAAAAAGGTATTTATTTATTTAATTATAATATTAAATAAATGATTTAAAAATAATTTTAATTCATGAAAAATCATGAAAAATTATATTATGGTATAAGAAAATATTTTAAGTTATTTGTGATGACTTTTAATATTTTGTGATGAATTTTATTAATTAATTATATATGAATGATATTAAATTTATTTATTAATTATATTAAATAATTTGTTTAAAAATGATTATAATATTTTAAAAATCATTTTAAATGAAAATAAAGTATTTATAGATATTTTGAGTTATAAAATATAACTTTTAATATTTAGAAGATAATTTCATTAATAATTATATATTAATGATATTTAGTTAATGATTTGTGATATTAAGTTTATTTAATATTTATATTAAATAAATAGTTTAAAATGGTTTTATTTATTTAAAAATCATTTAAAAGAGGATATTAAGGATTTAAAAATATTTTAAGTTATAATTAATGACTTTTAATATTTGATGAATAATACATTAATATTTATATATTAATGGTGATTATTTAAAATGATTTTAATTGTTTTAAAAATCATTTAAGGGTAATATAAATGTTTTAAAAATAGTTTGAGTTATTATAAATAACTTTTATATTTTGGCAATGGTTTCATTAATAGTTTAATATAAATTAATTATTAATGATAATAGAATTGTTTGATGTTTAAATCATTTAATTATGATTCCGATGTTTGAAAATGCATGATAAAATATCATAAAAGCTTTAAAATTATTTTAAGTCATTTAAAAATAAAATGACTGATGTTGAGGTATAGAATAAGAGTCTTAGACTCAGTATTTACCCGATAAAGATGTCGGTACGCCGACAAATGTCAGACCCTATAATAGAGAGAAAAGGCTACTGTAAGAACATGGATGAGATATTTGAAAAATGTATAAAAATATTTCAAGTGTAGAATATGAACTAAAAGTATGATCACTGCGACTATGTGATGACGTGATTAGACTATGTCTTTGTAATAAGTATGCAGACTATGTGTTATGATATATTGTTCTAATCGAACGAATGATCTCGATTCTTGATAGGTTGTGATAAAGAGATAAAACCTAAGTTGAGATTTGTAATCAACCAAATCGAGCAAAGTATCCTACCTTTGTATTTTCTTTATGCAATGGACATGAGTAAGAAGTTTGAAATTATTCTATTTACATGCAGATTATATGCGCTTTGATTATCAACATGTTAGCTTTCGGATATATATTCCGTTAAGTTGATTTCTAAATGGTTATACAAAGTGTCCCCACTTGGATAATCATAGCATTTATTCACATGTTGATACACCTTTTGTCAATTACTCCGTATATATATATATATATATGTTGAATTACATATTATTGTTGAGAAAGATTAAAACCTTCGGTTTGGGAACCCGTACGTATGAACATCCCTATATGGGAAGATTTTTGCTACTTGAATGGCGGACGAATAAAACGATGAATTTCGTTCGAGTTATGTAGATTGATCAATCTGACAGGTACAATGGGGCCGATCACCCTCCGTGCTGTAAAGTTTCAGAAGCGCTTCTTGGATGGATTTCTGCTAAACCTTTTGAAAATGAAAAACCATGTTCATAGTATATTTCTTAAACTCTATTCATGGGTGGAGCCTAATTTCAAGAAATTGAAAGAGAGTTGTTATGTGAATCTTTTATCAAGATGATTACTTCACAACTTTTGATTCGATTGTAGAAGTGTTATGTAAAGAGAATACTTATATTCTTTCAAATTATATATATAATTGTTATTACTTGTTGGGCACTCAAATGCTCATCCTTGCTTAAACTAAATGTTTTCGATTACCTACAATCGACACGAAGGCTCGGCACGAACAAGGAAAAGAAAAGTCGCTCGAATGAGAATTAGTATGAGTTAATGGTTATAGTTAGTAAAGACAATGGAATCTATTGTCGGTATTGTAAGGAATGTATTTTGAAGGTCACGTGCACTGGAAAAGTAAACTTTGATGTATGTAAATTAAGTTTGAATTATATTATTATTATTATTTAGTATTATTCAAAAAAAAAATGGTATCGTGGAGAACCGAGTTTTGGGTTTCAAGTATCCTGGATTGGGGTCGCCACAATGAGGGTGATTCGATGATGTGGAATATTTATTAAGTCGAGTCTCAATTATAACAGATTATGAAAAATCTTTAAATCATAAAAGATAGTAGATTTTATTTTCTACTTGACTCTTTTAATGGATTCTTTGGTTCCATTAAGCATTAAACTTGATGTTTATTATATTTTATCGGTTTAACATTGTTGAAGGCTAATGATAATTTATTCTCGCATTATCTTAGTCATAATATTTCTTCTTGGGCTAGTTGAGCTCACCTTTTTTTCACCGTTTCTCTCTTGAAATGAGAATATAGTTGGGACGAGCCTGGGAACGGAGTAATGGTCCGAGAGGATAGCATTAGTAGTCCTCACTATTCGTGAAATAGTGTGATAATAATTGTAATGAGGACTCCTTTTGAGTTTGTATAATCTCTAGTAGACAATATTTGTATTCAAACTCACGCTTTATGTTTTGTCGTATTATACATACGACATTTGTATTTGAATTCAGTACCATGTATCTGGCGACCCAAGATGGGTGATGTATACCTAATTTTGGGGGCGTCACATTTGCACTACGGCCAAAGATATTCATTATCATTTCATCCTTGCACTACAGGCCAAATATATTCATTATCATTTCATCCTTACACTACAGGCCAAAGATATTCAACAACAGGTCATCTTTGCACTACGGGCCAAAGATATTCAACAATAGGTCATCTCTGCACTACGGGCCAAAGATATTCATCAATAGTTCATCTTTGCACTACAGACCAAAGATATTAATATCTCAAAGAAATACATAATCATTTCAGAATTTATATAAACCATAATTATAACCATGTTGATCCATTCACCTTTGCACTTAAGTTAAAATATTCAATTGTAAATTCAATGGTCATGATCATACCAGTCAATGATTCAACTTTGCACTACTAGCCAAAGAGAACTCATAGTCATGATCATACCAATAATCTACCCATCTTTACACTCAAGTCAAAGAGAAATTTCTTCACCAGGATTATAAAAATGTTATATATGATAATAAAAATAATATTATCAAAACATGGATTCAATCAAAGATAGTAACCATAATAGACATCTTGGACAAAAAAGAAAATTTTATTTTTCGGTGAATAGTGCCGTATTTGTGAATAGTGCTGTATACGTGAATAAAAAGGTAAAGTTTCACAATAAAATCTATATCAATATTTATAACACCTTAATCCAAATGTTATAAATCACTTAATAATATCAAAATCTTAATATTATTAATATTACAACAATATTTAATAATTTCTTAAACTTATAAACAATTTATTTAAATTATTTACACTTTACTAATTAATGCATTTAATCATCATAAAATGCCAAACTCTTAAGATTTCATCACCAATAACCAAAACCCTCATCAATATTTATAACACCTTAATCCAAATGTTATAAATCACTTAATAATATCAAAATCTTAATATTATTAATATTACAACAATATTTAATAATTTCTTAAACCTATAAACAATTTATTTAAATTATTTACACTTTACTAATTAATGCATTTAATCATCATAAAATGCCAAACTCTTAAGATTTCATCACCAATAACCAAAACCCTCTTCAAAAATCTGCAACTCTCAAAGTATCTAAATACTCACAAAAATACGCTCAACAATATTGAGAGAGAAAATTATGTTTCTGGTGTGATTTTTAATTCTAACATAAGCACCTATTTATAGGAAAATGCTAGAACGCCAAAGGAGACTAAATTAATAAAATAATAATATTTATTAATCTTCCTTCTACGCCACCTTTGAATTCAGCCCACCACAATTGAAAGAACAATTTAGCACATACATTCAATCACCAACCAAAAAGTGGGGCCCGCCTTCTAGAAATCTCCACCAAAATTATTTATGAAAACAAATTCTGAATCAGTCACCTCTTAAAATTCATAACAAATCATACGTTGATTTTTAGCGGTTCAAAATTTGTGGACATATATTTAACTTATATATGTATAACATATCCAAAAATCGCAACGATCCAACGGCCGGATCAAAATTTATAACTCACGTAATATAGCTTAAGAACACTGATTTTTCGGATTATGAGTCCTTCGACCCAGTTTCATTCAAAAATTCACCACAAAATATTCACAAAGAATTTTTGGGTGATTCCAATTTCTACATTTATCTTACTTTCAGGGCTTTCTTTTGATATCACAAAGAGTTATGGATTTTACAAAATCGAGTAATAAACTAATTTTCTGAAAATTTGCAACTTTCATTCTTCATTTCAACAAAATACTAATAAAACACCTCAGCATTGATTCCTTCATTTATAACCACATAAATAAATTCATCATTTATATCCACATCAAATAAATATTTCCTTATCATATAAATCAATAATTAATTATTCACAAATAATATTACATAATCATAATTATGACAACCAGACAGTTCCCAGGAAAGAAGGGGGTTTCCGATAAGGATTTCTCCTAACTGGCACGTAATTAGGTGACCAAACCTCTCCTTGACAGAACTTTCTAGACATTGCCAATAATTCTATCTAATAATATTATTCAAATAATATGAATTATTGATATGATAATGGGAAATATTGTACAGTAACAATTATTAAAACAACAATAATATAAAATATCAACGCAGCAATTATTGAATCAATAAAATAAAGTATTGAACAGTAACTACTGTAACAATTATTGAGTAGTGTATTCTTATGTAAGAATCAATAATTCAAAAATATTGTGCAATACCGTGTGCTATTGTGAAAACAACGCGACATCGTATTTTAACCACTGTGTATTTCAACGGTGTTAATTCGTAACCATTACGCCATTAATTATAAAAACTCATACTTTGTCGTTTTCTTTCGCCGACAATTATCCTGTTATGGGGCCCCAAATGACATCGTCGTCGTACGGATATTCCCGACAAAAAGAATATTCCACGACCAAACGAATATTCCCCGATAAAAATAATATTTTATAACCACTTGCTTATTTTGAAAAAAATTTATATATATCACCCTTAACTTTAACTTCTTTTTTTTTTTATCAATTTAACCATTTACTAAATAGAAAAATTGAATATTTTTATTTCATAAAATTTGGGGTCTTACATATTCCCTTGAACGTCTTGCTCGTATGTACGTAGATGAGATTGTGAGATTGCATGGCATGCCAGTATCCATAGTTTCGGATTGTGACCCAAGATTCACTTCAAGATTTTGGTTTAGCTTGCAAAAAGCTATGGGCACGGATTTACGATTCAGTTCAGCATACCATCCTCAAACGGACGGACAATTGGAGAGAACTATTCAAACTCTTAAAGATCTATTAAGACTCTGTGTCCTAGACTTCAAAGGGAGTTGGGATAAGTATTTATCGTTGGTGGAATTCTCTTACAACAACAGTTATCAGGCAAGTATAGGTGTGGCTCCATTTGAAGCATTATATGGACGAAAGTGTCGCTCTCCAATATATTGGGATAAGGTGGGTGAAGCAACATTGTTGGGACCCGAGTTGGTACGTATGACTACGGAAAAGATCCAAATGATTCGACAATGTATACAAACGGCACAGGATCGACAAAAGAGTTATGCGGATCTTCATCGAAAGGACATGGAATTTAGTATTGGGGATCATGTATTATTGCGTGTGGCTCCATGGAAGGGAGTTACAAGATTTGGGAAGAGAGGAAAGCTCAATCCACGATTTATTGGTCCATTTCAGATTCTTGACCGAGTAGGAAATGTGGCCTATAGACTCGCATTACCTCCAAGTATGTCTCGTGTTCATAATGTTTTTCATATATCTATGCTTCGTAAATATGTGAAAGACCCAAACCACGTCATTAAGATAGAATCCTGGACGAGATAGTCAAGACTTAACGTTTGAGGAGGTACCGCCAAGATCTTGGATAGGAAAGAGCATGTCCTACGCATGAAGGTCATACCACAAGTTAAAGTTTTCTGGAGGAACCATGCTATATTGAGGAAATGACACGGGAGTTGGAAACGGAAATGAAAGCGAGGTATCCTCATCTTTTTCAAACACCAGTATCGTCGTCAATTTCGAGGACGAAATTTCATAAGGAGGGAGGTTGTAAGACCCCAAATTATTAATAAATGAAATTTAATTTCCTCTATTTATTATTTTGAAATAATAAGGGTTGAATTGATTAATGAGGTTAATTATGGGTAAAATGCGCAAATATTTTAAATAAGCAAGTGGTTATAAAATATTCATTATTTTCGGGGAATATTCGTTTGGTCGTGGAATATTCTTCCTGTCGGGCAATATTCGTACGACGACGCAGTCTTTTGTGGGCCCCATAATGGAAAATGATTTGATGAAAAAACTGACAAGTATAAGTTGTTTATAAATAACCACGTAGTTATTACTGAATTATTATCTTGTTGGAATACCCTGGTGATTAAAACACGATGTCTGGCGTTGTTGCAGACAAGAAGACACCTGGTATTGCACCAATTATTGATTCTTACGTAAGAAGGCACTACTCAATAATTGTTACAGCAATTACTGTTCAGTATTTTATTTTATTGATTCAATAATTGTTGCGTTGATATTTTATATTACTGTTGTTTCAATAATTATCACCACAGTATTTTTCATTATCGAAGCAATAATTCATATTATCTGAATAATATTATTAGATAACATTATTGGCAATGTCTAAAAAGTTCTCTCTAAGGAGAGGTTTGGTCACCTAATTGCTCGACAGTAAGGAGAAATCCTTATTGAAAGCCCCTCTTCCGGAACCGCACGGTTTGTCGTGATTGTGATTACAGTAATATTATTTGTGAATAATTAATTATTAATTTATATGATGAGGAAAATATTCATTTTATGTGGATATAGATGGAAAAAAAATTTAAAGTGACAATTGTTGAAAATCGATATTTTATCTTTTCTGGTAAAATAATATTTTATTATATTATTATAATATAATAATGATGGTATTTTTATAATGAATATGGGATATATGAGTATATAAGGAGAAAGAGTATTTTTGTTGCATTAAATGATTAACACATGTTTTGTGTGTCGGTGGACCCCATTTCTTGACTGAAATTTGATTATAGCCTGTAAAATCGTCCGTTTGTGGATTTCGATCAATTTCTGTTTAAAATTTGGAAAAACTTTCTTCTGCAAAGTTGTAGATAATTAAATTTCCTATGGAAAAGACATATGGTTCGAATTTTTCTGATAAAAAGCTATTTATTATGAATTATAGAAGTTCCGTAGTTCCGAAATAATTGGTTTTTGAAAGTTTTAATTATTTTTATTTACAAAAACGTTTTTTTGGTTTTTGTCATTATTTGGTGGCTGAATTCAGATGGTCAAGGTGGGCTAAGGAAAATTTTATAAATAATAATAATATTATATTAAATTTTCTGCTTTGGTGTTCTAAGCATTTTCCTATAAATAGGGTGCTTAGGTTAGAATTGAAAATCACACCAGAAACTGAAATCTTTCTCTCTATATATTCTCGAGCGTATTCTTGTGAGTATTTTAAGATTTTGAGTGTTGCTATACGGTGCAAGTTCACTTCAAATTTATATTCAAAGATTCCAAATTTCAAATCTTGTCTTTTTGAGGTAAGGGATATTATTTTTTTTAAAATGATATTATTTCTTTCAATATCATTATCTTAATATTGGTAAGATTTTTCTTGTGAAATTCTTGTCTTTTAGTGTTGGGGGTTATTATTCACGATATCAGATGCTTTATTCACGATATCGACACTTATTCATAGAAAAATTAAAATTTTCTTTTTCCTCCAAAATATCTATTATGGATACTAGCTTTGATTGTATCCATGTTTTGATCATTCTTGAATTTTACTCCACTATGATTACTTATGAGGTATTTTTGGACATGGATAAACAGAAATACGAATCCTTAATATTTGTTATTTTGTTTCACTGAATTCGTTTCCTTTAAAATATTTTTCATTATCCTCGGTCCTAAATAATGATATTCTTGAATATCTTTGGCACTCAGTAGTGCAGATGAATGATTTACGATGAATATCTTTGGCCCGTAGTAGTGCAAAGATGAACAGTGTTTAGATGAACATGACTTAACTCGATGAATATCTTTGGCTGTAGTAGACAAAAGATTAATATTTGATTCCGATATATATTGATTGATGTTACAGGATAAAATATCGACGATGAACTTTTAAATTCATATATAGAAGATAGTAGATTTCATTATCTACTTAACTCTTCTAATGAATTATTATTTCATTGCGAATATTGATCCAAACTTGTTTGCTTATTGTATTTTATCAAATTTTTCCTGTTGAAGACTAACGATAATTTGTTCTATATTATCTTAGTCATAATATTCTTTATTGGGCTAGTTGAGCTCACCCTTTTCCTTTTGTTCCATTTTTCTTCTCGGGAGGCGAGAATGTAGCGAAGTCTTAGTAGAATTAATGGAATGAAGGTTCTAAAAGTCGTTTTAGTAGTCCTCATCATTTTTATAAAATAATGTATCAATAATTGTAATGAGGACTTATTTGAGTGTGGATATTGTCTAGATGACAATATTTGTATTTAAACTCACAGTTTTTATGTTATATTAATAAAGTTGTAGTTGTTTCTGTACCATGTATTTTGACGACTCAGAATGGGTGTTGTATACCTATTTTGGGGGCGTCACATAGTCACTGTACTATAAGTCAACTTACAAGTGAGTCACTAAATCGATATTTCTTACAGTCAATTCACTATACCTTACTTTACTAACAAAACGTTAGAAAATCCGTTTAGTCTGTTGACTTTAGACGGAATTTGACACCTAAGCTGCTGAGTTGTCAAAAAAAAAGTTGATGTGGCGTCCTTGTGTAACATGCCGGTAATTATGTGGATTTGGAGGAAAATGTTTATGAAGAAAATGAAAAAAAATATTTTAAAGTATAATATAAATTTAAAAAGTGTGACAAAAAACAAGAAAAAATATATATATTTAATTATTTTTGTAAAAAAGTTATTTAGTAATTTTATAATTAATAGAAAATGTTTTTTATATAATTAGTAACAAATATAATTGAGGAAATTATAAAAATTTAAAATTTAAAATCTTTTCAAATTCGGACATTAAAATTATAATTGAGTCAATTTGGTGATTTTTTTTTTTTTCTAACTAGGATAAATAAATTTGTACTTTTACATGCAAATAATTTTTAATTTTATCAAATAATTTTTATTTTAGATTTATCAAATAATTTTTATTTAAAAATTATACAAAATTTAAATTTTATAATTTAATTTAATCAAATTTAAAAATAATCATTTTTATTAAAATGATTATATATAAAGAGAGTGAGAGAAAGAGAAAAGCTTACTGGATTGAAATTCTTCTAGGAACGACATGAAATTCTAGGAAATTTTAAAGAATTGTTGAATTAATTTCGAGCCCTAAATAATAAGAAATTAAGAAGATTCATTCATTAGGCTACTGGGTAATTCGTATATCGCGTCCAAATATGCTACGACGTCGCACGCTCTTATCTGATTATATGATTATTATTTTATTTATTTATTTTTCATATAATTATATATTCATTTATTTTTTATGATTTTGTCTAGAAACTTTTATACATAAATAATTTGTAAGACCCCAACTTGTATGAATAAAAATGAATTTTCTATAAATATCATTTTTTAAATATTATGAAATGAATTTGATATAATATTATAGTTGTGGGTAATATTTATAAATTTTGCAAAGTATGCAAGTTGTCATATTATATTCGATTGGTCGGGTAATATTCTTTTTGTCGGGAAATATCCGTGCACTTTTAACAATCATTGGTGGACCCATAATGTAATTATTGTCGGATTGAGAAAACGACAAAAATATTTTATTGAAAATAACGGCTAAGTTTTACCGTTAATACTTGTTGAACTACTCGGTAGTAAAAGAATAATGCGATGTCTGGCATAGTTGCACACTAGCAGACGGTATTGATTATTGATGCTTACGTGAGAAGTCACCAGTTTTTGTTTAATTATTGACACAGTATTTGATGTAAATTTTACTTATTTTATGAACTCCATTTACCCATTTTTCAAAATAATCGGTAGAAAATTATTTTATATAATAAAGGTGGGCCATATGTGGGATGAAGAATGGAAATGAGGGTGGGAAAGGTTTACGTATTGGTAAGGGATTGATTATTATATATAAACTAAATGTATGTATATATATATATATATATATATATATATTTGAAAAATGGGGGTGGATGATAAATGATTTTGGCAGGTTATAGGAGAATTTTTCAAGCTTGCACATTATTGGCCAACCTTTTTCAATTATGCTGCATTGATTGACAACTTGTAAATTGGGGTGTATTTTAATTGGTCAAGGATTTTTAATTGGCATGTGTTCATTTTCTTTCATTGGACAACTCTTTGAAAAGGATTACTGATACGTTGGATCATTAAAGCTGTCATATTCGCTCGTGAGTCTGTAAATTAATTCGTCTGAAATTACTGTGCGTCCATGATAAATTTTTCTAAATAGTATCCTTCCATTCTTCTATAAATAGAAGCTAATTCCTTCATTATTTTCTTACGAATTCACCGAAACTCTAGAGAGAGAAAATTATAGAGAAACTATAGAAAAGTATTCTGCTACTTCCCTACTCTTATATCCAGTTTCTTTAATGGTAAGGGTATTATTTCTTTTGTATTCATGAAGAGAACTTCATTATTCCATTATTTATTATTCATTGGAATAACTCAGATATCATGCTGCTACCCTATCCTTGGTGAAATTCTTACATTATTTCATTCGTTATTATTACTCGCTGGAATATCCATGCAATGCATGCGCTTTCTGGCGGGACCGATTTCGTCTTTATTATTACATTGGAATATCCTCGTCTGCATGCGTTTTACTACGGACCGATTCTCGCTTTTTTATTATTATGTTGAATTTCTGTTTTTGCATTTCTGTAGGACTGATTCCGCTCTTTATTATTCTCGTTGGAATATCATGTCTATGCGTTTCTGGACCGGTTTCGTTAATTATTATTACGTTGGAATAACTCGCGCATGCGATCTATCGACACCGATGATTTCTTTTGTTATTCCATTCCTTATTATACTCGGTTGGTTAAAGTTTTGACTTCTATACTCCATGAAATTAGTGGAATATTCTTGATATTTAAGCTTCATCCAAAGATCATTTCATGGAAATATTCTTCGAGCATTCTTGAATTTTACTTGCACAAAGCAAAGATCATCCTTATGTTTATATTTTGAAAGTCATTTGTGGCTCAGTAGGTGCATAGATGGACTTGGTATCATTATGACCGAGGATTATTCAAAGATAATCATGACCGTAATATTACAAATGATGTGGTAAAAGTCTTCTTTTTGGCGTAGTGCGTTGATGGACAAATTGTTGGTATGATCATGACCATTAATAAATACACAAATATTCTTGGCCCATAAAGGCATGGATAATTGTGGTCGTGATACTAAAGAATATCTTTGGTAGTAGTGCGGGGTGATTCAATGATGTGGATTATTTATTGTTTGAGTCCAAGCGATAAAAGTGATGAAAAACCTTTTTAAATCATAAAAGATAGTAGATTTTATTCTCTACTTGACTCTTTTAATGGATTGCTTGTTCAAGCAGCAGTTAAACTTGATATTTTTATATTGTATCGCTTTAACATCTTTGTTTAAGGCTAATGATAATTTATTCTGCATTATCTTAGTCATAATATTTTTTACTGGGCTAGTTGTGCTCACCCTTTCTTTCATTGTTCTCTTCAGGAAATGAGAATATAGCTGGGACGAGTTGGGGAACGGAGTGATGGATCAAATAATAGTATTAGTAGTCCTCACTATTCTGTTAAATAGTGTGACAATAAATGTAATAAGGACTTATTCTGAAAGTGGATATTGACTAGAAGACAATATTTGTATTGAAACTCACAGCTCTCTTGTTGTATATTAAAGATTGTATTTGTATTCTGTACCATGTATTTGGCAACTCAGAATAGGTGATGTATACCTATTTTGGGGGCGTCACAGAAAATTCTCCCATAACCTGCCAAAATCATTTATCATCCCATAACCTTACCAATACGTAAACCTTTCCCACCCTCATTTTCATTCTTCATCCCACATGTGGCCCACCTTTATTATATAAAATAATTTTCTACCGATTATTTTGAAAAATAGGTAAATGAGGTTCATAAAATAAGCAAACTTTACATCAAATACTGTGACAATAATTAAACAAAACTGAGTGACTTCTCACGTAAGCATCAATAATCAATACCGTGTCTTTATTATGCAACCACGCCAGACATCGTATTTCTACTACTTGAGTAGTTCAACAAGATTAATAATTAAAACTTCCGCCGTTATTTTCAATAAAATATTTTGTCATTTTCTCAATCCGATAATAATTTCATTGTGGGGTCCACTAATGATTGTACCATAAATTTGATATTCCCCGACAAAAGAATATTACCCGACCAATCGAATATAATATGACAACTTGCATACTTTACAAAATTTGTAAATATTACCTACAACTATAATATTATATCAAATTCATTTCATAATATTTAAAAAAATGATATTTATAGAAAATTTATTTTTATTCATAAAAGTTGGGGTCTTCTGAATCTCCCTTGAAATGAAATTTCGAAATTAAATTAGGGTACGACTGGTATGTCAAAGAGGTAAGGATACCTTGATTTCATTTCAGATTCTAACTCCCAGGTCATTTCTTCAACATCATGGTTCCTCCATAAAACTTTGACTTGAGGTATAACCTTGGAGCGTAGAATATGTTCCTTCTTATCCAAGATTTGAACATGAACCTCTTCATACGTTAAATCTTCCGGTATCTCGTCCGGTTCTAACTCAATAATGTGGTTTGGGTCTTCCACATATTTACGTAACATGGATATGTGAAAAACGTTATGAACACGAGATATACTTGGCGATAAAGCGAGTCTATAGGCCACAGCTTCTACTCGATCGAGGATTAAAAATGGGTCAATGAATCGAGGATTTAGCTTTTCTCTCTTTCCAAATCTCGTAACTCCTTTCCATGGAGCAATACGTAACAACACATGATCTCCAATATCAAATTCCACGTTCTTTCGATGAAGATCAGCATAACTCTTTTGTCGATCTTGTGAGGTTTTTATACGTTGCCGGATCGTTTGAATCTTTTTTGTAGTCATACGTACCAACTCCGGTCCCAACAACGTTGCTTCACCCCACTCATCCCAGCATACTGAAGAACGACACTTTCTTCCATACAACGCCTCAAATGGAGCCATGCCAATACTTGCTTGATAATTATTGTTGTAGGAAAACTCCACCAATGGTAAGAACTTGTCCCAACTTCCCTTGAAGTCAAGGACACAGAGTCTTAATAAATCTTCTAGAGTTTGAATAGTCCTCTCTGATTGTCCTTCCGTCTGAGGATGATATGCCGAACTAAATCGTAAATCCGTGCCCATATTTTTTTGCAAACTAACCCAAAATCTTGAAGTGAATCTTGGGTCTCGATCAGAAACTATGGATACTGGCATACCATGCAATCTTACAACCTCGTTTATGTATATACGAGCAAGACGTTCAAGTGTATAAGTTTCTCGTATCGGTAAGAAATGAGCAGACTTGGTCAATCTATCAACAATGACCCAAATCCCATCTATGCCTTGAGAAACTTTGGGAAGATCGGTAACGAAATCCATGGTAATGTGCTCCCACTTCCATTCTGGAATTTCAAGTGGTAGCAATGGACCTTTTGGTACTTGATGTTCATTGACTTCGTTGACACGTTAGACACCTTGAGATAAACAACGCTATCTCTCTCTTCATATTGCTCCACCAAAATGTATGACGAATATCATGATACATTTTGGTACTTCCAGGATGGATTGCAAACGGTGTGTTATGCGTCTCCATCATGATTTTATACTTTAAATCAGGGTCGTTAGGAACACAAAGTCTGGAGTTAACTCGAAGTATTCCTTCTTCATCGATTCTTGCTTCCGGCATAGCACCTTCTTGCACTTTCTTCCTCATACGCATCAGCTCCAGGTCTGTAGCTTGAGCAGCTTTAACTTTATCAATTAAAGTTGGTTCTACTTGTATATTCGCCATCATCACATGGGTCCCTGGAGTCTTTAACTCTATCTCCATCCTTTGCAAGTCACACAAAATGGGCCTTTGCGTTGACAATATCGCATTCGCACTTGCATATGATCTTCTACTCAATGCGTCAGCTACCACGTTCGCTTTTCCAGGATGGTATTGGATGGTATGATCATAATCTTTCAACAGTTCAAGCCAACTTCATTGTCGCATGTTGAGTTCCTTTTGAATGAAGAAATATTTGAGGCTTTTATGATCCGTAAAGATCTCCACTTTCTCCCCATACAAGTAATGCCTCCAAATCTTTAGTGCGAAGACAACAGCTGCCAACTCTAGATCATGAGTAGGATAATTCTTCTCATATTCTTTGAGTTGTCGTGAGGCATAGGCTATGACTTTCCCATGTTGCATGAGAACACATCCTAACCCTTTACCCGAATCATCATTGTAGATGACAAATCCCTTCGAACCAGATGATATTGTCAGAACAGGTGCTGAAATGAGTCTCCTCTTGAGTTCTTGAAAACTCTTCTCACATTCCTCGCTCCAACCGAACTTTGTATCTTTCCGAGTCAGCTGAGTTAGTGGAGTAGCGATTCTAGAAAACCCTTCTACGAATCTCCGATAATAACCAAATTTAAGCCGAGAAAGTCTAAATTTTGGTCATCGATTTAGGTTGCTCCCGACTTTTGAATAGCTTCAATCTTTGCTGGGTAAATAGATATTCCATGAATTGATACCACGTGCCCAAGGAATGCTACTTCCTCAAGCCAGAACTCAAATTTCTTCAACTTGGCATAAAGCTTGTATTCACGAAGCTTTTGGAGTATCAGCCTCAAGTGTTGCTCATGATCTTCACGACTTTTGGAATAAATAAGGATGTCATCAATAAAAACGACCACAAAGTGATCCAAATATTCCTTGAATACTCTTGTTCATCATATCCATGAAGGCAAAGGGAGCATTAGTCAATCCAAAGGACATGACTAGGAATTCATAATGCCCGTCATCGAGTTCTCAAAAGCCGCCTTTGGAATGTCATCGGTTCTAATCTTCAATTAGTGATATCTCGAACGAAGATCAATCTTTGAAAAGAATTTGGCACCTTGCAAAATCGGTCAAACAGTCATCAATACATGGCAATAAATACCTTATTTTGATGGGGACATGATTCAACTCAGGATAATCAATACAAAGTCGCATACTCCCATCTTTCTTCTTCACGAATAGAATGCAGAGAGCACCCCAAGGAGAAGTACTAGACGAATAAAGCCAATGTCTAACAATTCCTACAATTGAGTCTTTAACTCAAAGTTCAATAGAGCCATTCGATATGGGGCTTTGGAAATGGGTTTTGTACCGGGTTCAAGGTCGATACAAAATTCAATTTCACGCCTCGGGTAAGGCCATGAAGTTCTTCGAGGAATACGTCGAAATTTATTAACAATAGAAATATCATTCAAAAACTCGACGTATTTTTGTTTAGATCTGTGACGTGGGCTAAGAAAGCTTGACATCCGTTTTTCAATAAATGAATAACTTTATGGCTTGAGATGACCGTGATTGATTTTAATGGTTTGGTCGCTTGAATTCGCATAATAGGTTGATTAGGAATATGAAAGCTAACAACCTTACGAAAACAATCAATTTTAGCATGATGAGTAGTTAACCAATCAATCCCTAGAATCACATCAAATGCAAGTATTTTCAATGAAATAAGATCAACAGGTAATGTGAGGGTACCAATTTGAACCAAACAAGACTTATAAATAGTGGATGTAATGAAGGTTTCTCCCAATGGAGTTTCTACAGATAAGTCAAAGTCTAATTTCTCCGGAGCCAAATTTAATCGTTGAGCGCAAGTAGGAGAAATAAAAGAATGGGTAGAACTGGTATCAAATAAGGTATAGACTTCTCTAGAGTTTATAATAAGCTTACCTGTGATGACCTCGTTCGGGTTCCTTGCTTTTTGGGAGGTAACTACAAACGCTCTCCTCACTACCGGCTTTGATTTTTCTAGAACGGCCTTTGGTGCCTCCATCCTAGCTGAACTTGTCTTTTGTGAATGGCAAAATCGGGCTAGGTGACCTTCTTTTCCATAATTATAATATGTTTTGGATGGCATCGCGCAGTTTGGACTGATGTGTCCCTCCACGCTTTTGGTCACCGCTTCGATGACTGCTCTCATTAGTATTATCATTTTGCCGGCTGTTCTCTTTTGGTTGCGTTGACTCGTTATCGCGTTCTACTAACTGAGCCCTATTTACAACATCTGAATACAAACACAGCTTTTATGAGAAATAAGATGTTGACGATATCCTAGCTTTTAAACCTCTTAAAAACATTCGCCATTCTCTCTTCATTATCCACCAATTGGGACGCAAACCGAGATAACTCCGGCGGAACTTCGCTCGCATCTTTGCGACACGGTTATATTATTATTCGCTCCAACTTAATGAACTCTACCTCTTTTATCCGATTTAATACTTTTGGGAAAGTACTTGTCGTTGAATAGTTCTTGGAACTTCTCCTGAACATCTTCAAAGCGGCGGCAGTTGAGTACGCTTTCTGGATTCCCACCAAAGAATCGCCTCTCCTCGCAACATATAAAGGCGACAAAGGAACCTTTACTCCTGAGCATCCCAAGACATCAAATATCTTGGTGATCTCGCTTTATCCATGCTTCCGCTTTAAGTGGTTTTGGCTCTCCAATAAACTCGTGGTCCCAGCTCAAATTGAAGCTTTAGCGGTGACCTTCCGAGAGTTTCCAAAGTTTTCACCTTTATTTTGGACAGAGCCGCTCTACTCATTGCTGTATTGCATGAATTGCATAAAGCCTCTCGAACATTCCATCATTCATCATTTGGTCGTCAAGGTTATTGTTTGCATGACGATTGTCGCCTTCACGATGCACATTATCCTCGATTATTGATCCGTGGAGACTCAACGGTCTCTCTGTGGCTCCATTGCTATTCTCAACATTCTCTGATGTCATTTTGAGACATCACTACAAAACAAAGGTTAATTAACATATAACATATTATCCCTATACTTTGACCGACCAATTAAATACCAAATAAACTTAGGTAGGTCATACTAACGAAGGAATTCCCCCCCTCCCTCCTAGTTCTATTTTCACATCTTAGCCAGGATCATATCCTAAGCTTTGATATCAAATATGATCCCCCAAAATAGGTATACATCACCTATTCGAGTCGCCAAATTCATGGTACGTAAATACAAATACAATCTTTAATATACAACAAGAGAGTTGTGAGTTTCAATACAAATACTATCTTCTGATAATATCCACTCTCGTAATAAGTTATCATTACATTTATTGTCACACTATTTAATGTAATAGTGAGGACTACTAATACTATCATCCGATCCATCACTTCGCTCTCGACTGTCCCAAATTTATATTCTCATTTCAAGAGAACGGTGAAAGAAAGGGTGAGCTCAACTAGCCCAAAGAAGAAATATTATGACTAAGATAATGCGTAATAAATTATCATTAGCCTTAAACAATGTTAAACCGATACAATATAACAAACATCAATTTTAACAAAGAAATGAACAAGCAATCCATTAAAAGAGTCAAGTAGAGAATAAAATCTACTATCTTTTATGATTTAAAAGGTTTTTCATCACTTTTATCGCCGGGACTCAACTTAATAAATAATCCACATCATCCAATCACCCCGCACACTACTACCAAGGATATTCTTTAGTATCACGACCACAATTATCCATGCACTACGGGCCAAGAATATTTGTGTATTCATTAATGGTCATGATCATACCAACAACCGGTCCATCAATGCACTACGCCAAAGAAGACTTTTACCACATCATTTGTAATATTACTACTCATGATTATACCGAATAATCCATGGTCATAATCATACCAAGTCCATCTACGCACTACAGAATACGATGACTTTCAAAAATATAAACATGAGGATGATGACAATTATATAAGAATTCAATAAAACAAGTTCAAGAATAAATCTATTCAGGAACTAATAACGTCTGTCAACATGATATTGCTTTGTGCAGTAAAATTCAAGAATGCTCAGAAGAATATTTTCATGAAATGATACTGGATGAAGCACAAATATCAAGAATATTCCACTAATTTCATGGAGTATAGAAGTCAAAACTTTAACTTGTTGAGTATAATAAGGAATGGAATAACAAAAGAAATCATCAGGCATGCGATAAACCGCATACGCAGTTATTCCAACAAGAATAATTAACGAAACTAGGTCCCGTAAAACGCATGTATATGTGATATTCCAACGTAATAATAAAGATTTTAATCAGTCCTCCCAGTAAAACGCATTGCATACATGATATATTCTAATGTAATAATAAAGACTAATCAGTCCTGTAAAAAACGCATGCATGTGATATTCCAAATGAATAATAACGAATGGAATAATGTAAGAATTTTACCAAGTATAGGGTAGCTCATGATACTGTGTTATTCCAATGAATAATAAATAATGGAATAATGTAAGTTCTCTTTATGAATACAAAAGAAATAATACCCCTTTACCGTAAAAGAAACCGGATATAAGAGTAGGAAGTAGCGAGAATACTTTTCTATAGTTTCTCTATAATTTTCTCTCTAGAGTTTGAAATTCGTAAGAAAATAATGAAGGAATGAGCTTATTTTTATGTAAGAATGGAAGGATACTATTTAGAAAAATTTATCACGGACGCACATTAATTTCAAAGTAATTAATTTGCAACTACTCACTAATATGATGACTTTAATGATCCAACGATCAAGAATCCTTTTCAAAGAGTTGTCCAATGAAAGAAAATGAACACATGCCAATTAAAAATCCTTGACCAATTAAAATACACCCCAATTTACAAGTTGTCAATCAATGCAGCATAATTGAAAAAGGTTGGCCAATAATGTGCAAGCTTGAAAAATTCTCCCATAACCTGCCAAAATCATTTATCATCCACCCACATGTTTCAAATATATATATATATATATATATATATATATATATATATACCTTTAGTTTATATATAATAATCAATCCCTTACCAATACGTAAACCTTTTCCATCTTCATTTTCATTCTTCATTTCACATGTGGCCCACCTTTATTATATAAAATAATTTTCTACCGATTATTTTGAAAAATGGGTAAATGGGGTTCATAAAATAAGCAAAATTTACATCAAATACTGTGGCAATAATTAAATAAAACCGAGTGACTTCTCACGTAAGAATCAATAATCAATACCGGTGTCGCTACTATGCAACCACGCCAGACATCGTATTTCTTTACTAATTCTAGTAGTTCAACAAGATAATCGGTAAAACTTCCGCCGTTATTTTCAATAAAATATTTTTGTCGTTTTCTCAATCCGATAACAATTACATTAAGGGGTCCACTAATGATTGTATCAGTCGCATTTGATATTTCCCGACAAAAAGAATATTACCCAATTAATCTAATATAATATGACAACTTACATACTTTGCAAAATTTGTAAATATTACCCACAACTATAATATTATATCAAATTCATTTCATAATATTTAAAAAAATGATATTTATAGAAAATTTATTTTTATTCATAAAAATTGGGGTCTTACAATTTTTATTCTCTACTTGACTCTTTTAATGGATCGCTTGTTCACCGCAGCTAAACTTGATGTTTGTTATATTGTATCGCTTTAATCTGTGTTTAAGGCTAATGATAATTTATTCAGATTATCTTAGTCATAATATTTCTTCGGGCTAGTTGAGCTCACCCTTTCTTTCAATTGTTCTCTTCTGAAATGAAAATATAAATTTGGGATGAGTCGGGAACGAGTGATGGATCGATGATAGTATTAGTAGTCCTCACTATTCACATAAATAGTGTGACAATAAATGTAATAAGGACTTATTCTCGAGAGTGGATATTGTACTGTAAGATGATGTTTGTATTAAAACTCACAAATTTCTCTTGTTGTATATTAAAGATTGTATTTGTATTCTGTACCATGTATTTGGCGACTCAGAATAGGTGATGTATACCTATTTTGGGGGCATCACAGTACATATCTTTCTAAAAAAAAGTATTACTAATATTTATTAACATAATTGACAATAAAAAAATCGATAAACATTCAGAATATATATTATTTTTCATATTACTAATAGCTACTAAATTATGCAAATTGGAGACAAAATAATAGCTTAGTGATAAAATCTCTACTTTTACTGAATTTATTGGTATCTCACTTTTCAGGGAAAGCAAATATCACTATTAATATTCAAAACAAAATTACCTTCAAACAAAGGCAACCTCCAAGCGTGTATTCTAGTTTTATAAAAATAACAAACGCAAGTTAGCACTCTTTTTTTGGTTGAATAATATGAGTAAATTTATGTGTTAATCGAAACTAAATCTCCTCCCAAACGATCTTAAAAGCATCTTCAACAGCTGAATTATCTCGTGGATTATATTTAGTTCATATGACATTAGCAGATGTCTTTTAATCTTCAATACTTTCAATAGATGTACTATCTCGTGTACTATAATATAAAAAGATTAAAATAATAAATGAATTCAAAAAAACTCCAACGACAATATTTCAACGGCCATATTCTAATGACTATATTTTAAAGGGGTTAAATGCAAAAAATCGAATTAACTGAAATTTTTTTTGATATTTGGGTATTGAGTTTCTTTTCTTTCTTTCGGCCAACGCAAACCGAGTGAGCTTTCTATTCAAAAATTTGAACTTTCAACCCCAGCGCCATGCAAAGGTTGACTACCGACATGGCACACATGGCGCCTACGTGGCACACGTCAGACCTGCTGACGTGGTATTTAATATTAACATCACATGAGATTTCCCCTATATATTCCCCCATAATAATAATATTACTACTACTACTACTACTAATAATAATAATAATAATAATAATAAAAAATAATAATAATAATAATAATAGTACCAATAACAATAATAATAATAATAATAACAATAATAATAGTACTAATAACAATAATAATAATAACAATAATAATAATATTAATAATAATAATAACAATAATAAAAATAAAAATAACTTGTGTAGTAAAAATAAAAATGAAAACAACCCAAAAATGTAAATTGCGCTAAAATACAATGCATGGATGTGTAGGTTAATGATGATAATTAAAGCAATGTTTTAAAAGTCTTCAACTCCAAATCTTTTAACAGTTGTATGTGTGATGCGTGGGTTCGGGAGAAATGTTGCAAATTTGATTGGAAGGTAGTGGGGTCCTCCTATAAATTAAAATCATACTCTAAATATATTATCCCCCTACCCCCACGCCCCCCCGCCCCACGCCATTGAAGATTTCGTTCTCATCTCAACTCATATACAGTAACATATTTTCATTTTTCTAGTAATATTTTTGACGTTTGGAAGGCTTCAACCGTATACTCCACTTTATTTATTATTATATTATTATTATTATTATTATTATTGTTATTAGTAGTATTTTTATTTTTATTTTTATTATTGTTATTGTTATTATTATTATTGTTATTTTTATTATTATTATTATTATTATTATTATTATTATTGTTATTTTATTATTATTATTATTATTATTGTTATTATTATTATTATTGTTATTAGTATTATTATTATTGTTATATTATTATTATTATTATTATTATTATTATTATTATTATTGTAGTATATGTAGTGAAGGAGAAGAAAGGAATATATGGGGGAAAATCTCATGTTTTGATATAAATATTAATCATTGCAACATATTAACAATTAACTCATGTTGCTCCAGCGGTCAAATGTCCAAAATTCCAAACATACCCAACTGCACTAAAATTTATCTTTTTCTCAAATTTATAAAAATGCACATACCCAAGCATATTCTTAAACTAAAATGGTTACCTTTGTATAAATATTTGGATACCAACTGCACTAAAATTTATCTTTTTCTCCTTTTAATTTCTGGACTAAATCAACCTTCGTCACAATGGCATTTGTGGCCGTAATGGATGAGAAGATCGGCGTCTATGGTGTGGAAGCGGCGGCGAAGGGGAGGAGGAAGATGACCGGCAAAGGGGAGGAGGAAGATGACGTTGTCAAACTTTGAATATTTGAATTTTAATTATTATTTTTGAATTTGAATTTGAATTTGAATTTGTTGTTAGATCCAAGATATTTGAATTTGAATTATTAATTATGGTATTGTTGTTATATATGATTATAAAGGACCCTATATTCTTTTCTTCTCATTCACTACATATACTACAACAACAACAACAACAACAACAACAACAATAATAATAATAATAATAATAATAATAATTACTTTTCTACAAAGCATTACTCATAAAACCGACCCACCAATGGAGCTTCATTTCTCCCCCAATATAATTCCAAAGATGCATATTATATATAATTGTAAAAAAACATTTGATCGGTGCTTTTTTGTTGTTTATGTAAAAACCTAAGGGGTGAGCATATGCATTAAAGCCATTAACAATATTTTAGAAATCTGACCGTTTTCTATGTCCATAAATATGACTGTTTCCTATGTACATTAATTATGGATTATTAGGGTCCATCTTAGTATTATACTTTTTAATTAATTTTTTTTAATACAATTTTAGCGACATAAATATTATATTAAATTACGTAATAAAAATCATGATAAATAATTGTATCACTCAACTTATGAGTTGTTAAATGTGTATTAAAAAAATTGAGCAAAAGTATAATGTAAATAATTCTACCTTAATTAATTGTTTAAAGGGAATAATATTTAAATATTAGTTCGACGAGATTTTTTTACACCACGGTAAATCTCACTTGTTATTTATATAAAAAAAAACTTGTAAAATTATTATTTTTACCGATAGAAATAACAATTACCTTGTTTAAAATAATCCAGTTTCAACCGATCCAATATTTACAGCCAAAATCCTTTTTTTAAGCATCTTGGTTAAACAGTACGATATGAACAAAGACTAGATACAATATATTCAGCTAACCTACGAGGCTATGAGCACTAGAAAAATAAAATAAAAAAAGAACTCACCAAAAGTGTGATTGGTTGATTTTAAAATTAGAATACTTCGTACCTTTCATATTATTATTATTATTATTATTGTTATTGTTGTTATTATTATTATTATTATTATTATTGTAGTACATATAGTGAGTGAAAAGAAAGAAATATATGAAAAAAAATTTATATTTTAATATAAATATTAATCCTTGACGCGATAGTAGATTAAATTCCGCTCAGGCAACACTTGATCAATATAGCATTTATTTCAAAGTTTGACCACATGTTTCTAATACAGTCAGCACACTCACGCGTCTAATGTCCCAAAATGAAAGGCACGGTTTTGGTAAAAAAAATTGCCAACTCAAGCATGCTTACACTTTGCACACACACGATTTCTTAGAGCCAACACATGCATGCATTAATTAATACTCCCTCCGTCCTAAAATAAAAATTTTAGTGGACTTTTTACGTATATTAAGAAGAAGAATAAAATGACAAAATTATTCATAATAATGTCATTAAATATAGAGAGAGACTTAGAATAAGAAAAATATGAGATATTTAATGCTACGGGCATAATATAAAAAAATATGTAAAAGTTTGATTATTAAAAAAAAGTGGACATTTAACATGGGACTACCCATAATAATAATAAGGACTTTTATCATGGGACGAAGGGAGTAGTATATATATTTCAAACATTATATATATATCCAGTTATATATATACTAATATATAATATGTTTTTAGTATATACACAGAAAATATTTTGCCAAATTTTAGTTTAGAAAAAGAAATAGGGTTTCCTTGCCTTGAATATTATATGAATTAATTTATTTAACACTTGACATATAATTTATCAAGGTTAATAAAAATTAATTCAAGTAAAAACAGAAAATAATAAAATAAATAATTACATATTTATTTAAAACATAATTGTTATCATCAAAATATAAAATAAACATATACCTATCAATATTACATAATATGATCAATGAAGATGAACGAGATGAAAATCAAGAACCAGCAACCTATGATATACATGACGAGATTCCAACTGTAGAAGTGTCTCATGGGCGTATCCCACAATTGCTTGAATTCATTGAAGCCAATCATCTCCTTTTTTCTTCTTTTTTTCAGTCATCTCTCCCATTTAAGTATATTTAAAATTATAGTCAAAATTATAGTCCACAAGATTTGGTCTCTTTGACTCACCAAAAAATTCAATAGACTATATTTAGTCTTAATGCTGGAGTGAAATCTATAGTATTTAGTCTAAAATTTGTGCACCTCCGGCCTCCTAAAATTGCTCTAAGGTCGAATCTCCACATTGATTAAATCTCTCCTCGAAAGACCTTGAGGGCGCATCCACCACGTCAACCTAGTGCATTCAGGAGATTTTCTTCCGTGTGGCGGTTTCAAAGTTTGAACCCAAGAAGTCAAGCTAAGGAGCAAAACTCCTTAACGTAAACCCTTTGTTTATAGCAAACATGCAAATTTCTTATTTGAAAAAGGAAAAGGAAAAAGAAAAAGAAAAAAAAATTCATATCGTATAACATTATTTATTCTTATCATAAAAATGATTTAATAAGAGGCCTCGAAGAAAACGTCATGTTGCCGTGAAAAGTCTTGCCCTCCTGGCTCCTGGTATACGGAATTAGATAATATTAAGATTCAAGGCTATTCCTAAATCCTAGTATATATAAGGAGTGTACATAAGAAATGTCCAGCATTAGAATCTTTCGGCCATTAATTAGTTGCATCATCAATGACGACTGTCACTACCTACACGGTGACTTTACTCGAAAACTGCCGAGTCTCACCACCGCCGGCCGCCGTGGCCGATACCTCTCTCCCCCTCACCTTCTTGGACATAATATGGCTAACGTTTCATCAGATGACCCGCGTTCTCTTCTATGATTTCCCGTGCTCCAAAACCAACTTTACCCAAACCGTTGTTCCGAATCTCAAAAATTCATTATCCCTTGCTCTCAAAAACTTTTATCCGTTGGCCGGTAATCTGATAAACCCCTCAAGTATTTCAACCACAAACCTCCAAATTCGTTACTCTGATGGCGACTCTGTTTCACTAACATTTGCCGAGTGCACTGATAATGATTTTAATCATCTTTCCAGGAATCACAGTCGAGATGCCGATATATTACTTCCTCTTGTTCCTCAACTCCCACCAGCTTCATCCGAGGGAGACTCCGTTTTAACTCCACTTTTGGCTATTCAGGTGACATTATTTCCCAACCATGGCATCTGTATTGGATTTGCTAGCTCCCACGTTGTTGCCGATGGAAGCTCCATGTTCAATTTCATTCGAACATGGGCTTCGATCGCCAAACAAATCAACAGCAACATAGATGATAATTATGATGCATTATTATTGGAAGGACTCCCATTTTATGACAGGAGTGTGATTCAAGACCCAAAGGGACTAGGTACTATGTTTAGGACGGTATTTGAAGGAGCAACTGAGCTGCGGCAGCAGGGAAATGAGAATCATGATCAATCAGCTACCGCCAATAAGATCCGAGCCACATTTATAATCGGTCAAAGCAATATCCAAGGACTCAAGAACTTGGTCTCGGCCCAACGACCAACATTAGCACATGTATCATCTTTCACGGTGGCATGTGCTTACTTATGGACTTGTATAGCAAAAACGCGGGCTGCTACTGGAGAGGGGGCGCACCACGCAGATGAATGTCAGCACTTCGTATTTTCTATGGAATGTCGTGCTCGTTTGGATCCTCCAATACCTGCCACCTACTTTGGTAATTGTTTGGTGCCTTGTATTGCAACCCTTAAGACCACGCAATTAGTAGGGGAACAAGGGCTTGTAACTGCGGCTGAACTGATTGGGAAGGCCATTCATTCAAGGGTGCAGGGAGGGGTGCTGAACGGTGCAGATAGGTGGTTCGCGGAGTTTGCAGGAGTTTTGAAAGGGGAATGGAAAATAGGGGTTGCTGGTTCGCCAAATTTGGATTATTATAATAAGATAGATTTTGGGTGGGGTAAGCCCAAAAAGTTTGAATTTGTTGAGGAGCCATTATCCCTTTCAAGGTGCAAGGATTCGGTAGGGGACCTGGAAATTGGGTTGATCATGCCTAAGAATGAGATGGATCATTTTTCAACTATCTTCACCCAAGGCCTCATTAACTAATTCATAATTAGGCCGCCTATGTAATAATCTCTGGTTATTTAGTGAATCAGATCATCATTCTACGTACGTTGGTTGGGCTGTGGTGGAATATTGGAAACTGAATATGGAATTTCTCGTCATCTGTTATGTTTTACACATGAGTTTCTGCTTTGTGTTATTTTGAAACATGATGCAAGTGGGCTGATTATACCACCCAACGCTCTGTTTTTTGTCAATTGTATTGCTCCAATAAAGATCTTCCTGGTTTATAGTCGGATAAGTTTAATATTATTCACAACTCGTACATTTTAAACCTGAGTTTGAGTATTTATCTCTAAATAATAATTTATAATATATAATCTTCATGATTAATCTCTTCTTTTCCTCCTCATCAATCTTATACACCTATAATGAGATTCCAACATAGAGTGGGCATCCCATTTTATTACCCGAGTGATTAGGAACCGGAAAAGATCAAGAATTTTTTATTCATTGTGTATTTTATTGTTTCAAAATAATATCATAGTAATTATTAGTTATCTTTTATTATATTAGGTAGATTATACTAGAACTTTACTTGTAAAACTAGAACAAAAAATGAGGTTCTTTCCGCTAATGACATCTTTCACTGGTTTCTGCAGGTTAATGTGGAGAACAATGATCGCTTTTTAGATGAGTTTGGAACTGGAAGAGTTGAAGACAAGGAGGAAGTGGATGAAAATGAAAGTTCAAACCCTCTAAAGTCTTCAAAGCCTTCCGACTTTCAAGTACTCTTTGGTGGGAATAACAACGATCACTTCATGATAGGCATTAAGTTTACGAGGTATTCTAAAAATATAGTAGTATTTCTAAAGTATTCGAAATGTCCTTTGGTATGCCACCAAAACTTACGCTGATTGTCGGTGTTAATTTTTAGTACAAATTGTAGTTATTATATTCTGGACTCGGTCGTAAGTCCCGAATGGCACTAAAGATAATTAGCTTAAGTGTGCTTTGAAATATATTGCAATTTTCAGTCCATTTAAATATAATGCAGTTTAACATGATTGATAGGATCCAACACAGGATTCCTCGTAGATTTCAGTTGTAATTTTCTTGAATCCCTGTATTCGTCTAAAATTCAACTTTAAATCCCTTTTTTAACTTGTCACTAATTGCACTTCTTCCCTGATCTTTTCGTTGAAGTTTTTTCATTAGATTTTCGATTGATCCGTGTTAGTTCCATTTGTTTAATGTTTTCCCCCCTAAAAATTTGTCCGTGTGTCAATTGTTGCACAAGAACCGAGTCATGTAGTAAGATTTGTTTGTTGTTAAAGATTATACTCCATACGCTCCAAAATTAGAGATACATTTCTGTTGAATTCTAAAATTCAAAATGTATATGAACTCATTTAAGTTTTGAAAGTATCTAATATGGTAATTAATAGTCCATTTTATCTAGTATACAATAGTATAGTTGTTTAGACTAAAATTAAATAAATTTGTATTGATATTGAATATTAGGATTTCGCAAATTAACTTAACAAGTCAAAATGTATATCTAATTTTGGAATGGAGGTAGTTTTTTTTTAATAGATAAAAGATGTTAAGATTTTATTATATGGACTTGGCATAGTGCCATATTTGTGAATATGGCTATCCTCTGTTCTAACTATTCAGACATCTCTTAATATTTTATGGTCAAGTAGACTGATACTAGTATAACTGCCATGTTTTTGAAGATTAAGATAATAGAAGCGTAGATATGTTAGGTAGATGTATTTTCTTCTTCCCCTTTCTTTTGTTTCTTACATTGTTTCTAGTTCTATGTTTATTTATTTATATGCTCTAACGTTTTGTAGGGGGAGCATAAAGTTGTATAATGATTTCTATTCCTCAGACATTATTGTTGCTTCACCTCTTGGTTTAATCACTGTAAGTAGTTTGAATTGCATGCCTAGGATTCTGGTATACGAATAGTTATTGGAGTCATTATGACCTGGGAGTTGGGACAAAATTTGCCTTTGATTCTTCACTTTGTATCCAGAGCGTTTGTGCATGACTCATGCGAGCATATTTCAGAAAACCTGTGTAGCATTTTTAACTTACTAGAAGAGTAAGTTAGGTACAATTGCACACATTGTTTTATAGACTGCATGAACTTTATTTGTATTGCAGGTTCAATCAAAGGTACATTTTTGAATACTTTCTAAACCTTATGATGCATTAATTTGAATGTTAAGAGTGATTTTAATTGATTTCTTCTTTTATTCTCTCTCTTTATTTAATGAAATGGTAGTGTTCTTGTGTATCTGTGAAATGTTTATTTAACTTCAGATGTCTTTATTGGCTTCCAACAGAAAATTGGAGAGGCTGAAGTAGAGAAGGAAAAAGATGTTGACTATTTGTCTTCTATAGAGGTATTCAATTTTTGTTAATCTTTATTGTTTCATGGTTAAATTCACTTTTGAACTACATTTTGTTCATTATTGATTATGCTCATTCCAAATATATGTTAGTTACCAGTGAGAGTTTGTATGAACAGGTTTTAATTATTGATCACGCAGATGTAATAGCAATGCAGGTGCAATTTGTGATTGATTTTCTTGATAGATTTGTTTTTTCTTGCGGGGCAAACCATTGAATCACATAATTACATTACTTCTTCCCTTTTGTTTCCTTTATGATGAAACTTGTGCAGAACTGGTCTCATGTGAGTTCAGTTATTAAACAACTGAACTGCATACCGTCTAAGCAGCATGGAACAGATATAATGCGCATAAGACCATGGTATATTTCCAACTCTTACTTAGTTTTTTCGCATATCCTATCGGTTTTAATTGGCTTTTCTTTTTTCCTTTTCCTTTGGGGATTATTTTTTATGCGGGGGGTTGTTGAACTCATTTGTTCACTTGCACCTTACAAAAACTTTCAGTATAAATTTTGAAATCGCAATTTTAAATGGTGCTTCTGACTTTTAATAGGAGTTTTTGATTTATTTAATTTCTTTTTTCTTATAGTGTGTACAGAAAGAAAATAAGTTATTTTATTTTGTATTACTTCTTAGGTATTTAGATGGACAAGCTCAATTTTATCGGCAAACAATCATTCTAGCATCTCATTTAAATCCAGGTAATGTCTTTAAAATATTATTCAATTGTATTCACCAAGTGAGTATTCTATTTCAGAAAGTATATAACCATAACTCATTTGTGCTTTCTTGTCCAGACATCAATGCTTTGTTCAGTCACCATTGCCTAAATTACCGAGGAAAGGTGTGTCTAATATCGATCTTTTAATGTATTTCTTTAGTTTATACACCAGTTTAAAAGTATTGTGTAAATGCTCAACTTGGAGCAAGTCAGTTTTGCAGTGCCATAAAGCTTAAACTTTATCCATTAGTCCTAGTAATTGTATGTTGCTAAGGCATTGTCCTTTTGCCTCATTCGCCATCAAAGTGCCTATAATTAAGCAGTTCCTCACATCCTGATAAATTGGGCCACCAATATTATGCTTTTATGCTAAGATTAATTCCTATTTGTTTTTTCTTTACTTGAAGTTGTATACATCTCTCTTGCTTGTCTTTTTGGTCATGTTTGTAGAAAAAAATTACCTTATCTTTAGGGGAGGGGGTTATTGGTTTGTTTTGCCTGATTTTATATATTAAAGAAGCTTTTTTGAGTGAAGCATGATCGTCCACCTTTGTGTATCTGCATGCTTCATTTAATCTGATCTGAATAGTGATAAACATATCTTTCTTGTATTAAATCTGCTATGCACATGAATTTCACAAATGTCCTTAGAAACCTAGTTCAAACTTGTTTAATTCTTCTGTTAAGTTACATGCCTAAAAGCTTATGTTGTTAAAGAGTGATTCAGCAATGTATATGGTGCTTTAAACCTCTCATGTGCACATCCAGAGACAAAATAATGTATTATTGTAATGGACAAGGTAAACTAATAATGTTATGGGGAAACAAATGCAAAAGGGAAGACTTATACATGACCTTACGAAATCATACTCCGACAACATGTCAAGTTACAATGCATGTCATTCTGTAGCTCCCACTCTCTCTCTCTCTCTCTCGCACACACACACACACTAGTAATTGCATGTTTCTGTATTTAATATAAAATTATCCAAAGGTTATTATTATGAAGCAGCAAAATTCTTTTTGCACTTTCCTTTTAAATAATTTGCATTAGTTGTTTTTGCTATCTTCTTGCTTATTAACAAAGAATCTTGGGTTTGTTGCAATATATTTATTTTGCTAACACTGATATTTAACTTGATGCTACATTTGTAGGTCAAGTTGGTATGTGACTATAAAGGTGTTCTTCCCAAAGTATTACTTCAAGTGCGACAGGTGTGTGTGCCCATTATGTTTGTTCTTTACTTGAACCTAGTTGTAAAGTTTGAATTAGTGTTACTTGGAATACTATTTGTTTTGGTTCTTGGAATCGGTACGGGTACACGATACGTTAGGTAGGTTAAATATGGTACACTAGATAGGTTAAACACGGTACTTTAGGTTAGCTTTATATGAGTGCTTATGGTTAGGAAATTTCTTTAAAATTTTAGAATATTGATATTTATGCAACAATGGGTATACCAACAAATAAATATTTCGGAGTAAATTTAGAGTAACGGTATGTGAATTGTGATATAGGTCAATAAGAGTATCTGGTAATTATGATTTGAATTGTGAGAAATGGGTACAATACCACTCACATTATGTAATTTTATAAGTAGGTTTTGTTTCATGCAACTCTTTTAAATCTCAGTTTGGAAGCGTCTATTTCTACTCTCTTATTATCCACCTCATTTGTGATTTGTAAAAGAGATTATGGGCACTGTCAAATTTCTTTATGAGTGAATGACTGGTAATTGATGAATAACCCATTACATTTGTGACTTCCATGATACATTTATCATTCCATAAACTACTATATGACATCATGGTCGTATTCATGTTTTTGTGTAATTTCAATTGAGCAATTAGACACAGCAACCGGACGGACGGTAGAATGATGGTGGTAATGAAATAGCTTGTTTTAAAGAAATTTATGAATCATACTACTGTACGTCTTAAGTTAAATTTACCTACCACATGCTTTTCCTTTATTTTTTTTAATTTTTTTTTTTTGTAAAATCTTGATACAAAAAAATAGTAATAATAATAAATATTAAAAAATAATAAAATAATTTATAATAAACAATAATTCTAATTACTTAAATTAACTACATATCTCAATCAATTAAAATTTTAATAGTATTATAATTTTAGATATTATTCTAAAGACATGATTTGGGATAATGATTGATTTACTTTCCAAATAAGTAGGGGGAATGCATAATTAAGGGATAATGATTGATTTACTTTCCAAATGTACTACAATAAGTAAGGGGATTGCATAATTAAGGGATAAAATTATCTATATTATTGTGTACATATTTTGGACTTGCAATCTAAAAAATTAGTGGTTGATTCGGATTATATATTGCTAGTAATTCAAAGTACATAATCAAATTTGATTCTTTAAAATTAATATAATTTATTTAACTTTTAAAAATTATAAATACTGTAATCAATACTAATATATAGATATTTTTTATAATTAATACTACATATCTCAATCAATTAAAATTTTAATAGTATTATAAATTAGTATTATTAATTAATTACCTAAATTAACTACATATCTTAATTATAATTTTTAATTATAGTTAAAATATATTGAAGATTGCATTAAAAACAAATAGTTGTTGTAGCTTAGTTGGTTTGAACTCTTATTTATTTACTTAAAAGTCTTGTGTTCAAGCCCCACAAGTAGTAACATTTTATTTATAAAAAAAAAAGTTCACGGCCACTTATATGGTAGGCCGCCAAAAACCTGGTTTTGGCGGGCTAGAAAACTACTACCAAAGCTTGGGTTTTTCATTATGCCCATGGGCTTTCAGCCATCTTTGCTGTGTCTATGAAAGCAATCCTTTTTTAATAATCTTTTCTAATGCGATGATAACCTGTTGGATATTCAGGAACCAAAGACTAAAGATTATGAGAGAGTTAATTTAGGGACTGCTGAGAGGCATATTTTATTGAAAGAACAAACCATCTATTTATACAACATAATGAAAAAACCTAATTGCAAAAAATTACTACATGATAAGCATAATAGCTAATCGCCTAAAAATAGCATAAAGAATTAGTCATAACCCTAAAGAATAGACTAACTAAAACCCGATTCACCATGATGAGTCATTCCACCAACACTCCTCCTCGACTCTGAGTCGCAATCACCTAATTTCTTCCTCAAGAATTCATATCTAATATGTGGAAGTGCCTTTGTTAGGATGTCATCACTTTGATTTTCTGCTTTGCAATGGATTAGGCATGACTTCTCCTTCTCTTTGACTCTCTTAGATAATAAAGCTTTATCTTGAAGTGTTTTGTTTTGTCATGGAACATCGGATTATTAGCAATTGAAATTGCACTTGGTTGTCTACAAATATCTCATGTGCCTTCTTTTTTTTTATATGCAAATTTGTCATGAGTTTCCTAATCCAAATAGCTTGATTCACAACAATGAACATCACCACATATCCTGCTTCTGCGGTGGATTGAGCTATGACTTCTTGCTTCTTAGAACACCATGAAAAAACTCCAAACCAAAACTAAAACAAACTTTGAGGTCTTCTCATGTCATCAACGCATCCAAATTTCTATCGTAATAACCATGGAGACTAAAGTTCTTAATTTGTTTGAACCTTACTCCATAATCAATTGTGCCTTTACCATATCTAAGAATTCTTTTGCTTTGATTGAAAATGAATTTTACTAAAGACAATCATGTATACCTTGATAAAGAAACTCACTTTGCGCATGCATGATATCCTCGACCCAGTTCTGTAAAGACCCCAACTTATTATTAATGAAATTTAATTTTCTATTTATTATTTTGAAATAGTAAGGGTTGATTTGATTAATGTGGATAGTTATGGGTAAAATACGGAAATATTTCAAAATAAGCAAGTGGTTATAAAATATTGATTGTTGTCGGGAATATTCGTTTGGTCGTGGAATATTCTTTACATGTCGGGAATATTCGTATGCGACGTGCGGTCTTTTTTGGGCCCCATAATCTGAAAAGCGAATGGATGAAGAAAACGACAAATATTAGTTGTTTAAAAATAATTCACAGTAGTTATTACAGAGTATCTTGTTAAAATACTCGATGATTAAAACACAAGAAGACATCAGTATTGCACCAATTATTGATTCTTACGTGAAAAAGCACTACTCAATAATTGTTACGATGAGAATTATTGATCAAGATTTTATTTTATTAATTCAATAATTATTGCATTGATATTTTATATTCTTTGTTGTTTCAATAATTGTCATTACACGGTATTTTTCATTATCGAAGCAATAATTCATATTATCCTGAATAATATTATTAGATAACATTATTGACAATGTCTAGAAAGTTCTCATCTAAGGAGAGGTTTGGTCACCTAATTGCGGCAAACGCGAGAAATTCTTTTATCGAAAGCCTCTCCTTTCCCGGAACCTACCTGGTTGTCAATATTGTGATTCTGTAATATTATTTGTGAATAATTAATTATTGATTCATATGATGAGGAAAATATTGATTTTATGTGGATATAGATGGAGAAAATTTTTAATGTGACAATTGTTGAAAATTAAAATTTTATCTTTTTCTGATAAAATAATTCATTTAAATATATTATTATATTTTTAATAATATAATAATGGTGATATTTTTATAATGAATGTGTGATATATGAGTACACGAGGACAAAGAGTACTTTTGTTGCAATAAATGTTTAAAACATATTAAACATGTCGGTGAACCCCATTTCTTGACTGAAATTTGATTATAACTCGTAAAAATCGCCTGCTTATGGATTTCTTCCAATTTCATTTGGAATTTGGAAAAACTTTCTTCTGCAAAGTTGTAGAGAATTGAATTTCCTATAAAAAGTCGCTAGATTCAAATTTTCTGACAAAAGGGCTATTTATTATGAATTATTGAAGTTCTGAAGCTCCAAAATAATTAATTTTTGAAGTTTTAAATATTTTTTTACAAAAAATGTTTTTTGCATAATGTGAGGCATGTGTTCAATTCTTTGAATTTCAGATTCAAAGGTGTGCGTGAAGATTATATATATATATATATATATATATATATATATATATATATATAATATTTTAATAAATTTTCGCTTTTGTGTTTTAAGCATTTTCCTATAAATAGGTGCTTAAGTTAGAATTAAAAATTATATCGAAATTGAAGTTTTCTCTATATATATCGAGTTATTCTTGTGAGTATTTTGAGTATACTTTGAGTATTGATATACTGATGCAAGTTCAAGTTATAAACTTATATCCAATTATTCCAGCTAAAGTCTTGCCTTTCCGGTAAGGGATATTATTTTTTTAAAATGATATTGTTTATTCTAATATCATTATGTCGAAGTATTGATCCGAACTTTTTAATCAAATTTAAAACTTTTAGTGTTTGGAGTTACTTATTCACGATACTCTGAGCCTTTATTCACGATATCTGATTATTCACGAATACTTGACTATTCATCCAAAAATGAAAATTTTCTTTTCGTCTAAAATATCTATTCGGATACTAGCTTTGATTGTATCCATGTTTTGATCATTCTTTAATTTTACACCACTATGATTATTTTTGAGGTATTTTTGGACATGAATAAAACAAAGTACTTAATCCTTAATCCTTAATCCTTGTCATTTTGTTTCACCGGATTCGCTTTTTAAAATATTTTTCATCATCCTCGCCTTAAATGATGATATTATTGAATATCTTTGGCCAGTAGTGCAAAGATGAATGATTTTCGATGAATATCTTTGGCCCATAAAGGCAAAGATGAGCGGGTGTTTTAGATGAACATGATCAATCGATGAATATCTTTGGCTGTAGAGTGCAAAGATGAATATTTGATTCCGATATATATTGATTGATGTTACAGGGATAAAATATAGACGATGAACTTTAAAATTCATACATAGAAGATAGTAGTTTGCATTCTCTACTTAACTCTTTTAATGAATTATTATTTCATTGCGAATATTGATTTAAAACTTGTTGTCTATTGTATTCTATTAGATTTTTCCATGTTGAAGACTAACGATAATTTGTTGTATATTATCTTAGTCATAATATTCTTCTTTCGGGCTAGTTGAGCTCACCCTTTTCCTTTTTTGTTCTATTTTTCTTCTCGTGAGGCGAGAATATAAGCGAGTACGCAGCCTGGGGTATGGAATGAAGGTTCTGAGAGAGTTGTTTAGTAGTCCTCACCATTTTTGTAAAATAATGTATCAATAAATATGATGAGGATTTATTTGAGTATAGATATTGTCTAGAAGATAATATTTGTATTCAAACTCACGCTTTACTATTGTAATAATAAAGTTGTAGTTGTTTACGTACCATGTATTGACAACTCGTAATGGGTGATGTATACCTATTTTGGGGGCGTCACGGTTGGTATCAAAGCTTAGGATATAATCTCCAAGCGGAGATCGGGGAATAGAACTAGGAGGGAGAGAGACGAGTAAATCCTTCCGCTAAGTGTGTCCTACCTAAGCTTATTTGTTAGTTGGTCAAGATATAGGATATTATGTGATATATTAATTTCCTTAATTAACCCTTGTTTTATGACAAGATTTGAGAATGTCGATTGAGAATATTAACAATGGAAATGAGACCGGAGACGCTCGACTTGTCTCACCAACGAGGAGAAACGTGCAACAATGTGGCAATGTTCCTCCCGTGAACAACACCAACGAAAGCGTATGATGAACGAGGGGATGTTTAGAAGCTTTTGCGGTTCATGCAAAATCAAACGAGGGAGACTTCGTGTTCAAAATCTGAGGAAGAAATGATAGCAATTCACTGGGTTGTCACAAACAAGCGGCTCAAAGAGTTGGGACCACCGAATTTAAGGGAAAGCGGATCCAATCATGACGGAAACATGGGTCAAGCAAATTACCAAGATATTCGATGTCTTGGGATGCACGAGAACAAAGGTTCCATTCGCCACCTTTATGTTCCGTGGCGGCGCAGTATCACTGGTGGAGTCACGTGAAGCGTACTCCATTCAAATTATGACTCAAAGATGTCTCTTGAGAGACATTTCAGAAACTATTTAATGACAAATACTTTCCTGGGAGTGTTCGTCATATGAAGGAAGTGGAGTTTATTAGACTGGAGCATAATAACATGACGGTGTCCCAGTACGAGGCAAAGTTTGCAGAGTTATTCAGGTTTGCACCTCATTTGGTGGAGAATGAGGAACGATGACGCGGATGTTTCGAGAGGTTTGAAACCTAAGATACATCGACAATATCTCATTTCTCATAAATTTTCTCTTTATTCGGATGTTGTAAACATGGCTCAATTATTAGAATGAGATAACGAAAGCACGGTCAACCGAGGGACCACATCGAGGATCATACCGAGAGATAGCGATCAACAAAACAACGATAACCAAAGGAGAAAAGAAAAAGACGGACAAAAATGGTAACCACTCTGGTGGTAATCATGGCCATGAAAATAGAAGAAGCGAGTCGGGAGGAGATTTTAAAAAGAGAGATTTAACAATGACCATGTGAAGACAACATCAGGTGACAAAGAATCGGTTCTAAGGGAGAGAACGACCACCCATCATATATGCTATAAATGCGGAAAGAGGACATATCACCAAAAGCGCCCTGACGATTCAAGGTATGTTATAATTGTGGAAAGGAAGGACATATCGCCGGGATTTGTCGATAATGAAACCCTAGTTCAATGGGGATGGTGACTCAAAAGATCGTCCCGGAAAAGTCAAAGTCAACGGTTTTACGGAAGAAGTTTGTTGTGATCGTCAAAATGCGAGGAACCCAAACGAGGTGATCACGGGTAACCTATTTATAAATTCTTGCGAAGTTTATACCTTACTTGATCTGGGCATACCCATTCATTTATCTCTCATGCTTGTGCTCAACGCTTAAACTTGACTCGGAGAAATTAGACTTTGACTTATCTCTGTGGAAACTCCGCTTAGAGAAACTTTCATCACATCCACTGCTTATAAATCTTGTTTGATTCAAGTTAGCACCATCACACCTTACTTCGTTGACCTTATCTCTTTAAAGATACTTGCTTTTGATGTGATTTTAGGGATTGATTGGTTAACTACTCATCATGCCAAAATTGATTGTTTTCGTAAGGTTGTTAGTTTCCATATTCCTAACCAACCTGTTGTACAATTTAAGCAACTAAACCATTAAAATCAATCAACGCTATATCTAATCATAAAGCTATTCGTTTATTGAAAAAGCGGATGTCAAGCTTTCTTAGCCCATGTTATGGATTTGAATAAAGACACGTCAAATTTGAATAATATTCTGTTGTTATTGACTTTCCGACGTATTTCTGAAGAACTTCCTTGGCCTACCCCGGAATGTGAAGTTGAATTCTTTATTGACTTTGAACCTGATACAAAGCCCATTTCTAAAACCCCATATCGAATGGCTCCTATTGAACTTGAGGAGTTAAAGGTCCAACTACGGAATTGTTGGACATCGGTTTCATTCGGCCCTAGTACATCTCCTTGGGGTGCTCTGTTTTATTCGTAAAGAAGAAAGATGGGAGTATGCGACTTTTGTATTGACTATCGAGAATTGAACCATGTCACCATCAAGAATAGGTATTCTCTACCTCGTATTGATGACTTGTTTGACCAATTGCAAGGCACAATTTTTTCAAAGATCGATCTTCGCTTACGGATATCATCAATGAAGATTAGAATCGAGGATATTCCAAAGCGCGCCTCGAACTCCTGATGCGGGCATTATGAATTCTTAGTCATGTCTTTCGGACTGACTAATGCTCCTGCGGCTTTCATGGATATGATGAAACGAGTATTCAAGGAATATTTGGATCAGTTCGTTGTTGTCTTTATTGATGACATCCTCATATTTTCCAAAAGCCGTGAAGATCATGAGCACCATTTGAAACTGGTACTCCAAAGGCTTCGTGAAAACAAGCTTTATGCCAAGTTAAAGAAATACGAGTTTTGGCTTGAGGAAGTAGCATTCCTTGGGCACGTGGTGTCAAAACATGGAGTATTTGTTGATCCGTGAAGATTGAAGCAATACAAAGTTAGAGCAACCAAAGCTCGGTGGCCAAAGTCTGCAACTTTTCGGGCTTAGGTTTATTATCGGAGATTCGTGAAAAGGATTTTCTCGAATCGCTACTCCATTAACTCAAATGACTCGGAAGATATAAAATTCGTATGGGCGAGGAATCGAGAAGAGTTTCCAAGAGCTTAAGAGGACACTTATTTCGGCACTGCTCTAACAATACCATCCGGTATGGATGGATTTATTATCTACATCGATGCTTGAGCAAAGGGTTAGGATGTGTTCTCATGCAACGTGGGAAAGTCATAGCCTTTGCCTCGCGACAACTTAAAGAATATGAGAGGAATTATCCTACTCATGATCTAGAGTTAGCGTAGCAATGATCGTTTTTCGTATTTAAGATCCGGAGGCACTATCTATATGGGGAGAAAGTGGAGATATATTCGGACCATAAAAGCCTTAAATATTTCTTCACTAAAAAGAACTCAACATCTGGCGTGACGTTGGCTCGAGCTATTGAAAGACTACGACCACACTATTCAATACCATCCCGAAAAAGCGAGCGTGGTAGCTAACGTTGAGTAGAAGATCATATCACGGAATGAGTGCGATGATGTCAGTAGTATACGTAGAGCCAACTTTAATAGAAAAAGTTAAGGTTGTTCAAGCCACCGACCCGGAGCTGATGCATATGAAGATAAAAGTACAAGAATGTGCTATTCCAGAAGCGAGAATTAATAAAGAAGGAATACTTCGAGTCCACTCCAGACTTTGTGTCCCTAATGACTCTGATTTGAAGTACAAGATTATGATGGAGGCACACAATACACCATTTGCAATCCATCCTGGAAGTACCAAAATGTATCGTGATCTTCGACATACATTTTGGTGGAACAATATGAAGAGAGAGATTGCAAAGTTTATCTCAACGTGTTTAACTTGTCAACGTGTAAAGGCGGAGCATCTAGTACCTAAGGGTCCGTTGCAACCACTTGAGATTCCGAAATGGAAGTGGGAACACATTACCATGGATTTCGTTACGGGTCTTCCTACGGTTTCTCAAGGCATCAATGCCATTTGGGTTATTGTTGATAGATTAACCAAGTCTGCTCATTTCTTGCCGATACGGGAGACTTATTCCCTTGAACGTCTTGCTAGTATATATGTAAATGAGATTGTGAGGTTGTATGGCATGCCAGTATCCATAGTTTCGGATCGTGACCCAATATTCACTTCAAGATTTTGGGTTAGCTTGCAAAAAGCTATGGGCACGGATTTATGATTCAGTTCGGCATACCATCCTCAAACGGACGGACAATCAGAGAGGACTATTCAAACTCTTGAAGATTTATTAAGACTCGTGTCCTAGATTTCAAGAAATTCATTGGGATAAGTATTTACCATTGGTGGAATTCTCCTACAACAACATGATTATCGTAAGTATATAGGTGTGGCTCCATTTGAAGCATTATATGGACGAAAGTGTCGCCTCCAATATGTTGGGATGAGGTGGGTGAAGCAACATTGTTGAGACCCAGGGTTAAGATGCGTATGACTACCGAAAAGATCCAAATGATTCGACAAACGTATACAAACGGCACAAGATCGACAAAAGAGTTATGCGGATCTTCATCGAAAGGGCGTGAAATTTAGTATAGGGGATCATGTATTATTGCGAGTTACTCCATGGAAGGAGTTACAAGATTGGGAAGAGAGAAAAGCTCAATCATGATTTATTAGTCCATTTCAAATTCTTGACCGAAAGTAGAAATGTAGCTTATAAACTCTCGCGTTACCTCAAAGTATGTCTCGTGTTCATAATGTGTTTCACATATCATGCCTTAAATATAGGAAAGACCGAACCACGTTATTGAGTTAGAAACCGGACGAGATAGCCGAAGACTTAATGTATGAGGAGGTACCTGTTAAGATCTTGGATAGGAAGGAGCATGTCCTACGCACGAAGGTCATACCACAAGTTAATGTTTTGTGGAGGAACCATGCTATAGAGGAAATGAGCTGGGAGTTGGAAACGAAAATGAAAGAGAGGTATCCTCACCTTTTCGAAACACCAGGTACGTACGTACGTAACCTTCTAGATTGACGTACGTACCTGATATGTCGAAGAGGTGAGGATACCTCGTTTTCCTTTCAGATTCTAACTCATGTGGTATAACCTTTGAGTGTAGAATATGTTTCTTATTATCCAAGATTTTAATATATATCTCCTCATACGTTAAATATTCCGCTATTTCGTCTGGTTCTAATTCAATAATGTTGTTCGGGTCGTCCACATATTTACGTAACATCGATACGTGAAAAATGTTATGAACACGAGACATATTTGGCAGTAAAGCGAGTCTATAGGCCACAGTTCCTACACAATTGAGAATTTCAAATGGACCAATAAATTGAGGGTTGAGATTTCTTCTCTTCATCGACTCTTACTTCTGGAATAACGCCTTCTTGCACATTCTTCTTCATATTCATCAGCTCCGAGTCTGTAGTTTGAGCAACTTTAATTTTATCGATTAAAGTCAATTCTAATTGTATATTCGCTATCTTCATATAGGTTCTTGGAGTCTTTAACTCTATCTCCATCATTTGTAAGTCATACGAAATGGGTCTTTGTGTTAACGACGTCGTACTCGTAACCGCATACGATCTTTTACTCAACGCGCCTGCTACTACGTTCGCTTTTCCAAGATGGTATTGAATGGTATGGTCGTAATCTCTCAACAGCTCGAGCCAACGTCTTTGGCACATGTTACGTTTGTTTTGGGTGAAGAAATATTTAAGGGTTTTGTACCGGGTTCAAAGTCGATACAAAATTCAATTTTACGCTCTTGGGGTAGGCTAGGAAGTTCTTCGGGGAATACATCAGGAATTTTTTTAACAATAGAAATATCATTCAAAACTGTGACTCTCATCTAAGACTTGGATAACACCTCACATTGATACCTATCAACTTGCCACCGTTATTCACGGCGTTCCCTATGGAAAGTCTGGCTTCGGTGCATTCCACACAAGGAAGTCACCAGATAAAGGCTCGGGGATCTTTACTTGTGGCTTGATATGACAATGATTGACTTTAGTTGTTTAGTTGCTTGAATTCGCATAACAGGTTGGTTAGGAATATGAAAGCTAACAACCTTACGAAAATAATCAGTTTTAGCATGATGAGTAGTTAACAAGTCGATTCCTAAAATCACATCAAATGTAAATATTTTCAAAGAGATAAGATCGACAGGTAACATGAAAGTGTCGATTTGAATCAAACAAGATTTATAAACAGTAGAGGTAACGAAGGTTTCTCATACCAGAGTTTTAACCGATAAGTCAAAGTCTAATTCCCCCGGAGTTAAATTTAAACGAATGGGTAGAACCGGTATCGAATAAGGTATAGATTTCGCAAGAGTTTATGATTAACTTACTCGTGATAACTTCGTTCGGGTTCCTCGACAAAAGCTCTCACTTAAACTACCGATTTTGACTTGTCTGGGACATCCTTTGGTGCCACTATCCCAGCTGGACTTGACTTCACTACATGACAAAATCGATCTAGGTACAGTTTGAGTTGCTGCGTACAGTTTGGACGCTTTGGGTTGCTGCATACAGTTTGGACGGATGTGTCCCTCCTGTTCGCATTTGTAATATACGACCGGTAGTCATTCTTCTTCCTTGAAAATGGGTGCTGGTGTTGTTCCCGACGTCTTTACGTCATTGTTGAATCTTTTCTTCTTAAAGTTGTTCCCACTTAGTTCACCTTTTCTATTATCTTGGTCACGATTACCATCAAAGTGGGTACCATTTTTTGCATGATAATTTCCTTCACGGTGGTTATCGTTGTTCCGATGGTCGTTGCCACCGATACGATTATTATCGTGTTGTTGGTTGTTGCCTTTTGGTTGGGCTGACTCATTATCGCTCTCCAATAACTGAGCCCTATTCACAATATTTGAATATAAACAAAGTTTATGAGAAATGAGGTATTGACGTATTTCGGGTTTCAAACCTCGCAAAAACATTGGCGTCATTCACTTCTCATTATCAACCAAATGGGATGCAAGCCGGGATAACTCTGCAAACTTAGCCTCGTATTGCGACACGGTCATATTGTTTTGCTCCAGCTTGATGAATTCCACCTTCTTCATGTGACAAATACTTTCGGGGAAGTACTTGTCATTGAACAATTCTTGGAACTTCTCCCAAGACATCTTTAGTGCGGAAATATGAGTACGTTTTACAGATTCTCACCAATAATCTGCCTCTTCACGCAACATAAAGGTGGCGAAAGGAACCTTTTGCTCTTCTGAGCATCCCAAGACATCAAATATCTTAGTGATTTGCTTAATCCATGCCTCTGCCTTAAGTGGCTCTGGCTTTTCCAAAAACTCCAGCGGTCCCAGCTCCTTGAATTGCTTAGCAGTGACCAGCAACTCATTTTCCAACATTGCATAAATCCAAATAGTTGGTTTTGGATACTTTTGAACATCTCTAATGCTTAACATATCTATTTTAAAAATTATTTATAACGTATTAAGTATAAACTAAAAGAATAAACTTAATGAAATTTTATATGAAAAAATTGAAATACCTTATCTTGTTCACCTACACCACTTTGTTGCATTCTTTAGTTTGAAGCATAATATCCACAAAATTTGTTCACTGCGAGTTGAATATTTATTAGGGCTGAGCAAGTAACCAAATTGGAACCGAAACCGCACCAAAAACCGCACGAACCGCACCAATTAAAATCGCACCAACGGTTCCGGCGTGTGTGGCAGTTTTAGGTGGGTTGAATAACCAAATTTACGGTTCCAGTTTGGTTACTAGTTAAAACCAAACTGCATAAAACCGAAATCGCACCATGTGTGTGTATGTATGTATTATCGCTAGTAAATTCTAAAGTTACTTTTCACTTGAACACGCTCAGAGAAAACTCCAGTCTTGCATTGTCATTTTTTCACCAATTGAAAGAAGATGTTAGAGGTTATAGAGTTAAAAATTAAGCAATTGGGTTTTGGAATTTTGAATTTGTTTGATGCGTTATTGGAGGGGCTTATAGTTGAGGGGCTCGAGCATTTGATGCATTGGTTAATGTCAATGCTATAATTGTAATAGTCTAATAGATTATTTTTAGTCTTCCCTGCAATATATTTTATTCTATCTTCAGTATATACTTTTAATTTTTGGGGAACTGATAAACATTCTTGCTTGTTATCGAATATATGGTCTTCGTTGTTTTATATAGCGCATATTTTAGTTTTAAAGCATGCTTGATATAATTCTCATTGTCGACTTTGTCACTAAGTTAATTGCTCGATATAAGTTTTATGTTAAATTTTATTGAAGGCTTAAACTTTTTTGTTGTTTCAATTAGTTTTAGAACTGAAACTGCACCAATTAAAATCGCACCGCACACTTTAAAACCGCATCGCACCAATCATTAAGCGGTTTGGTGCGGTTTTTTTGAATTTTTCAAATCAAGCTTTAAGCGGTTTGATGCAGTTTGGACTTCAAACCGCACCAAACCGCACCATGCTCACCCCTAATATTTATTGAGCAACGTTTCGCCAAAGTAGTAGAATTGCGTTCAGATTCAAAATTTTTGTATTCATGAACTATTTCCCAATATCTTTCATGTTTCTGATCGTTTTCTTGAATTGGATCTATGCTTACATTAAGCCATCCAAAAACAAGAAGGACATCTTCATCAATTGTGTAATTTCCCTCTCGCCCTGTTCTTTTATTGGACTCATTTACGTGAGTCTGAATTGGTACATCAGTTTGAATTAAAAATTCATTCAACAAATTTGGATCATCAAGTGAGAAATCTTGAGATAATAATGAAGAATAATACATCGGAGGACTATGATCTTCCATCTAAAAAATAAATTAGAGAGATATTATCAATAAAAAAAACAAAAATCACATATAATAAAAATACAAACTATTATTAACAAAATACTTACAATTGCTAAATGTTGAAGTAGTTGATTGAAGATGGTAAAATGTATTGAATCATTGTACATATTTATGGGTTTTTCAATCAACATTTTCAGTTTCTATCCGTTGTTATTATTACCGTTCTGATCAAATTTTTTTTACTGTTCTGACTTCTTTTCTTTATATCCGTTGCAGTCCTGCCCCTTCGTCTTCTTCTTCAGTATTTTCTTCTTGCCTTCATCTCTTTCTTTTTTTTCTTCAGTCATCTCTCCCATTTAAATATATTTAAAATTATAGTCAAAATTATAGTCTATTAGATTTGGTCTCTTTGACTCACTGAAAAATTCGATAGACTATATTTAGTCTTACTGCTGGAGCGAAATCTGTAATCTATACTAGGATTTGTGCCCCTCCGACCTCCTAGAATTGCTCTAAGGGCATCTCCACATTGACTAAATCTCTCCTCGAAAGACCCGAGGGCGCATCCTCCACGTCAACCTAGTGCATTTCACGAGATTTTCTTCCGTGTGGTGATTTTAAAGTTTGAACCCAAGAAGTCAAGGTAAGGAGCAATATTCCTTGAGCTGAACCCTTTGTTTATAGCAAACATGATTTAATAAGAGGCCTCGAAGAAAACGTAGCATGAGTTGCTGTGAAATGTCCTAGTAATATATAAGGAGTGTACATAAGAAATGTCCAGCATTAGAATCTTTCGGCCATTAATTAGTTGCATCATCAATGACGACTGCCACTACCTACACGGTGACTTTGCTCGAAAACTGCCGAGTCTCACCACCGCCGGCCGCCGTGGCCGATACCTCTCTCCCCCTCACCTTCTTGGACATAATATGGCTAACGTATCATCAGATGACCCGCGTTCTCTTCTATGATTTCCCATGCTCCAAAACCAACTTTACCCAAACCGTTGTTCCGAATCTCAAAAATTCATTATCCCTTGCTCTCAAACACTTTTATCCGTTGGCCGGTAATCTGATAACCCCCTCAAGTATTTCAACCACAAACCTCCAAATTCGTTACTCTGATGGTGACTCTGTTTCACTAACATTTGCCGAGTGCACTGATAATGATTATAATCATCTTTCCAAGAATCACAGTCGAGATGCCGACATATTATTTCCTCTTGTTCCTCAACTCCCACCAGCTTCATCCGAGGGTGACTGCGTTGTAACTCCACTTTTGGCTATCCAGGTGACATTATTTCCCAACCATGGCATCTGTATTGGATTTGCTAGCTCCCACGTTGTTGCCGATGGAAGTTCCATGTTCAATTTCATTCGAACATGGGCTTCAATCGCCAAACAAATTCACAGCAACATAGATGATAATTATGATGCATTATTATTGGAAGGACTCCCATTTTATGACAGGAGTGTGATTCAAGACCCAAAGGGACTACGTACTCTGTTTAGGACAGCATTTGGAGGAGCAACTGAGCTGCGGCAGCAGGGAAATGAGAATCACGATCAATCAGTTACCGCCAATAAGATCCGAGCCACATTTATACTCGGTCAAAGCAATATCCAAGTACTCAAGAACTTGATCTCGGCCCAACGACCAACATTAGCACATGTATCATCTTTCACGGTGGCATGTGCTTACTTATGGACTTGTATAGCAAAAACGCGGGCTGCTACTGGAGAGGGGGCGCACCACGCAGATGAACGTCAGCACTTCATATTTCCTATGGAATGTCGTGCTCGTTTGGATCCTCCAATACCTGCCACCTACTTTGGTAATTGTTTGGTGCCTTGTCTTACAACCCTGAAGACCACGCAATTAGTAGGGGAACAAGGGCTTGTAACTGCGGCTGAACTGATTGGGAAAGTCATTCATTCAAGGGTGCAGGGAGGGGTTCTGAGCGATGCAGATAAGTGGTTCGTGGAGTTAGCAGGAGTGTCGAAAGGGGAATGGAAAATGGGGGTTGCTGGTTCGCCAAATTTGGATTATTATAAAAAGATAGATTTTGGGTGGGGTAAGCCCAAAAAGTTTGAATTTGTTGAGGAGTTATTATCCCTTTCAAGGTGCAAGGATTCGGCAGGGGACCTGGAAATAGGGTTGATCATGCCTAAGAATGAGATGGATCTTTTTTCAACTATCTTCACCCAAGGGCTCATTAACTAATTCATAATTAGGCCGCCTATGTAATAATCTCGGGTTATTTAGTGAATCAGATCATTGGAATTTCTCGTCATATGTTATGTTTTCCACATGAGTTTCTGCTTTCTGTTATTTTGAAACATGATGTAAGTGGGCTAATTATGCCACCCAACGCTCTGTTTTTTGTCAACTGTATTGCTCCAATAAAGATCTTCCTGGTTTATCGAATTATATTCAAGTCGGATAAGTTTAATTTATTGTGAATTTTGTGCACAACTCGTACATTTTAAACCTGAGTTTGAGTTTTTGTTCAACTATATTGGGGAGCACACGAGAGCTCAACTGCAATCTCCACTCTGCAGTAACAGCTAAATCTTCACCCACAAAGCAATCATCCCATCGAAGCACAACTCATTTAGTTTTTAGCTAGATTATACAATTATTAAAATATACCAGATAGATAGATTTTGGGCGGGGCAAGCTCAAAAAATTTGAATTTGTTGAGGAGCCATTATCTCTTTCAAGGTGCATGCAAGGATTCGGAGAGAGCCGTATTGGCTCATCTGTGGTGTTGTATTTCAGGTTCAGTAGCTGATCAATTACCAAAGGATGCGCAAGAGAAAGTTGTCAAATTTTCATTCCACAGACAACCTGCTGAGCTCAAACATAGTAGTGTTGTGATTGCGGCTATTACAAGTTGTACAAACACGTCGAATCCTAGTGTCATGCTTGGAGCTGGTCTTGTCGCGAAGAAGGCTTGTCAACTTGGACTGGAGGTCAGTATTTATTGTTCAATTGTGTTGGTTTAAAGAGAGGATTTATATGGTAACTTCCTGATATATATATATATATATATATATATATATATATATATATATATAAAAATATGTGTACATACATATATTTTGCCTTTCTTGAAGGGTGGGGGGAGATCTATGTTGGTTTGGTTCCTTTACATTGTATCTGTATAATTATTTGACAGGTTAAGCCATGGGTAAAAACAAGTCTCGCACCAGGTTCTGGAGTGGTTACAAAATATTTGCTACAGAGGTAATGCAAACAATTACTTAGAAACGTTTCTATTTCTACTGCAAACTGCATTTCTCTCTCTGAATTTTGTCCCGACTTTTCTATTTGTAGCGACCTGCAAAAGTATTTGAACCAGCAGGGATTTCATATTGTTGGATATGGCTGCACAACCTGTATTGGGAACTCCGGCGACCTTGATGAATCAGTTGCTTCTGCAATTGCAGGCAATGGTATCGTCTTCTTTTTATGATATTATGTTTATGCTTACCAAGATTGTAAAAACCCGATGTTCTGTCTGTCCCGTCAGTATTTTAGCCTTCAAACACACTGTTTATTCTGTAATTACTAGTAAAATGTTAGTTCCAACTCTTGAATGTTTCAAACTAATTTTCATATTACCACTACTTGCATTTATTCATTATTCTCCTCACACTTAGAGGTGTCACTTGACTAAGCTTTATTCATTGTCTTTGGTTAATCCATAAAGAATGGATAAATGAATCTAAAGATCTCTAGTTTGCATGATACCTATAGGTTGGTGTTTGCTTGAATGCAAAAAGGTGTATAAATAAATGGTCCTTCTTGTCTAAGTTTCTTCATGCTTCCTTTTTGCAAATCAAACCATAGATAGTGTAATACGTGCGTGCGTGTGTGTGTGTATATATGTAACTGATGCTTTCTGGTTTCATGTGGGACTCCTTTGCAGATATTGTTGCTGCAGCTGTGCTTTCTGGAAACCGGAACTTTGAAGGTCGTGTTCATCCACTAACAACAGCTAACTATCTTGCTTCTCCTCCTTTAGTTGTGGCTTATGCACTGGCTGGCACGGTATGCGCTGATTTATGTCCTGCACTTTTTTCCCCTGACCCGGGGTTCTAATTCCCCTAATTTAGCAGAACATTGTTAAAATAAATGGAAATGCTACCATGTTACGTACTGTCTTGGAAAGTTGCTATGATATTCTTGTTGCCATAATAAATCACCTTTCTAAGCAGTAGCATAGTTATATACTATTTATGTATTTGTATATATAAATAGTGATGTTTTTAAAATGGCTCAGTTTTTGATTCCTAAATGGGGGTGGGGCCTTTATATATCAGCAAATTTGGGCACTGCTTTCCTGTTGTTGTCTGAAGGTCGTAAATAGGCAGATCAAGCCATTGTTATTCATACATATGGTTTTTGCATTAGAACTAAGATCATTTTTGTTATAATCCTATAAAAGGCATAGATTTGAGAGAGTAGGTCTGGAAATAGAATCCTTAGAGCTTGTATGCTCCTTGTGCATTTGTAAAATTTATTTATATGAAGTGTTATTTATGTACATTTTAGATTCGGCCTAGTAAAATTTATTTGTATGAATTGTTCATATTTATGTACACTTCAAGGATGTCTGGCCTAGTAATGAAGAAATTGCAGAGGTAGCTTTAAAATTTCTTTGTATAACTAACTCTCTTTATTATTATTTTACTTGGAAACTAATAATTTGCAAGTAATGTGTTACAGGTTGTTCAATCAAGTGTGCTACCTGAGATGTTCAAAAGCACTTATGAAGCCATCACGAAGGGCAATCCAATTTGGAATCAACTGTCAGTCCCTTCTTCCAGCCTCTATTCTTGGGACCCTAAGTCAACCTACATTCATGACTCCCGGCAAATGAAGACAATGCTGTCGCCATGATGCGATTTCTGAATGCAGAGGATGAAGAATCTATTAGGAGCCCTTGCATCTATTGCATTAACAGGAGCCGTTGTGTCCTTGTTTAGGGGTGAGAACCCACAAAGAGAGGTTAGAAACTAATTTAAACTAGCTTTTCTCTCTCTATACACACACATACATGTGCATACTTACAATGAGCTTTTTTTAAGGTAAATAAAATGAACATTTTGATATATATTTCCCTGCACTTCAGTTCATGAGTACTACATGGCATCTCTCCATGACTAGGATGAAAATTAATTCAAAGTCGGTGAACTATCCCAATTAGATGTTTGGTGCAGCTTATTACCGGAGTAGAGCTGGCTCATTTCAAAACTATAATACTCAACTTGGGTTCAGGCATGAGGCATGGTCATACAAAAGTTATGCATGTTCATTTCAAACCAGTCCAACAGCTGAACTTGTTGGAAAATTACGAATAAAATATAGGATTCAAATATAAAATAAAGAGAGACTAAATAATAACTTATCTTTTTATAGCAAATAATTTTGAGCAGAGGCGTGCAGTGCACTGTCCTTAAGTGAAAATTTCGTCCCTCGGAGAACTTTTCTCGGTGCTAAAGTCATTGACGAAATCCTACTCCGGGATTCAACGGCTCTTCACCCAACTAATCAGCACTAGAAATAGTTGAATGACCCATAAACAACTTCTAATTTTCCTTACTCAAACTCAAAATTATACCACACATATATATATATATATAAATATTTAATGTATATAATATATGTGTACAAATTAAGGAAGCTAAATATATATATATAACCGGCAGTACAGATATATATATATATATATATACACATATATATAAAGTGAAATTACAGGAAGCTAGCAATGATAGTATATATATATATATATATATATATATATATATATATATATGTATGAGAATAGAATTTTGAAGTGATAGCTTGGTTACTATATTATATATATGTATAATGCTAGGCGCTTTATCAAATGTGGCGGGAATAATACACTAAGTAAGCTCGGCTTTCTTTATATAGGAAAAACTAGCAACGGAAACATCATGAACGGTGATATCTCTATATTAATGCAACGGTAATGTATTATTAATATCCCAATAATTAAACAATTAATATTTATTTAACCGTTATAAAATCTCAAATGTATTAATTATAACTCATTTAATTTTCTCATTAAACTCTTTTAATGGTACATCACCAAATAATATATGAATATATTTATTTTATTTAACTTTGTAATATATTATTTAACAAAAAATACAACAGAACTAAGTTGGCAGGACCAGTTTTCAGCTGTAGTACTTTCTTTCAGATTTAATCTAGTAGCCACAATACTCAAAGCAAAACATGACAAGCATAAGCACCGTGAAACAAAACAAAAAAACTGTGATCAGCTCTTTACAGAATACATAGTGCTCAATCATTTAGCACTATTCCTACATATTCTGGGACTTGCGCAAACAAATAAAAACATGTCAATCGAGTTGGCTAGATGCACAAACCAATTACGTAAAGAGACGGATACATTCAGTAGATAAATTGTGTCTCCAAGCAGTTTGTTAGTATAAATTGTGTCTCCAAGCAGTTTGTTACATTTTCATTTCAGAGACAACACTTAACACAAAATGAACTTGTTTTTGTAGTATGAGTGTGATACATGCATATTCTTTCTGAAGGTAGAGTAATTATACTTTGTTAATTTGTTGCTTGCTTTTCATTTCTGCTTTAGTTTGTTGTGACCTGAGTATTTTTTTTTTGACAAGTTTGTCCTTGGAGTTGTTAGTATAAATTGTGATTCTTGTTTTTTTTAATAATAAGTTTATCATGGTTGATGATGCTATTTGATGATATTAGATTGAAATATGAGTCTATCCTTATGCAGGAGGAAGGCCCTCTGATCTGCCTCAGAAGGTGTGGATATATTAAGAGCCTGGCTTAGCATTACTTTGGAGGTGATCTGCCTCAGGAGGAAGGCCCTCTGATTTCCCTCCCCAAAATCTTCATTCATTTGGAGGTATTCTGCTGCACACCTAACACCAACTACATTTGTAGCATTGAGCTCCATTTTGACCAAGAACAGAATCCACTGGAAGTAAGCTTCTTTTACTTTAATGATGTTCTGCTATGTATACATTTAGCTGTTATTATACAATTTTTGAGTTTTAAGGGCTTATGTGAGATAAACAGTTGATTTTTCACCTTTTGGTATGGAATGTGATTAGCATATGATGTGAATAAAAGTATATGGAACTGTTATAGTGTTGATTGGCACAATATAACGTTGAGTTTTATTGATAATGTATGTTACTTATCTGCAGTTTATGATTACTTATTTGTATTTTTTTAACCACAGGTGTTTCTTAAAGCTATGGCAGAGACTGGGCATATAAAGCTTTATGGTGAACATCCAACAATGACCGAGACCTCTCTTTACAGTAGTAATTTACAATTCAATATAGTAGTAATTTATATTGAAAAATGAATTTGAGATGTATATATGGATAGTTCGGTATATATTTTGTGGATATAATTTGAAACTGTAAATGAATGGTATTATTGGGATGTATTTTGAATGGTTGATATATTTTGGCTTTAAATTTAAATGAGAATTTAGACCTTTTTTAGCTATACATCATGGCATTAGCAGATTACAGGTGACTGGTAATATAGGTGAACCACAACTTTTTTTTTTTTTTTTAAAAGTTAATCTACAACATTTTAAAAACGTTGTATGTAAGACTCCAACTTTTTAAATAAAGATTAAATTTTCTCGAAATATATTTTTGAATATTATGGTGTGGATTTGATATAATGTTATAGTTGTGGGTAATATTTACAAATTTTGTAAAAGACATGAAGTTGTTATATAATATTCGATTGGTGAGAAATATTCGTTTTAATAGTGGAATATTAAATACAACGACACAATCATTGGTGGACCCCTCATAACGGAATTATTATTTGGATCGAGAAAAAGCGACAAAAATACTTTATGAATAACTACGGAAGTTTTATCGTTAACTGTTGAACTACTTGTAATAAAAGTAAAAGATGTACGCGTGGTTGCATAGTAGCGCACCAGTATTGATTATTGATGCTTACGTGAGAAGTCACTCAGTTATACTCAATTATTACTACGATAATTCACGCGATCATATCTCTCATATTATTGATTCGATTATTGTCGTAAGATCATCTGCGCATAAAATGTTTTTTATTAAATCAATACTTAAGGCGACAAAAGTTATTCATATTATAAATTGCAATATTTACAATGTCTAGAAGTTACTGTCGAGGAGAGGTTTGGTCACCTAATTGCGGCTACCAATAGGAGAAATCCTTATTGAAAGCCCTCTTTCACAGGAACGACACGGTTGATAATTATTGTGAGTTATAATATTAATGATGAATGTTGTTCGGAGTTGAATTTGGAGACGCGGACGTGATATTTGAGTCCGAAACGACGAAATTAGTAAAAATAGTCTATAAACACAAAATTTTCCGGGATTCACTATTTGGTCAAAAAGTCAATAGTTGACTTTTTCGGGAAAAGTCAAACTTTGAAATTTCAAAATTTATATTTTTGATAAAAATAGTTTCATTATGTTGGAATTATTTGTGTTAGTGAAAATTGATATTTATTCCGATGATAATTGATGTCTAGGGGTTATATTGATAAATTGAGTAATTTATCGGATAAATGAGCAATTAATTGCTACTAATTCACATGTTTATATAACTATTTGTTCACATATGTGTACTATTGAATCACATTATTTACTATTAGGGGAGGTGGTGCAAGTTTGATAATACTTGCAGGACTAAATTAAAAATAAAGGAAAAGTTGGAGGTATTGTACTGTAATTTTTCGAGCCCCAAAACGTGCAATTATCGAAACTATATTTTTCTATAAATAGAAGTTCATTCTTCCTTCATTTCTCACCAATTTACAAAAGCTTTAGAGCAATTATTATAGAGAGAAATTATAGAAAGAAGAAGAGAAGTCTAAAGGTGTCTCCACTGTCTCATTCACTCCATCTTTAATATTTCCCGCTGCCATTCTTAAATACTGTCATGAAACAAGGGTTAATTAAATAAATTAACATATTATCCCTATACTCTGACCGACCAAATAAATACCAAATAAACTTAGTCAGGTCATACTAGCGAAGGAATTCCCCATCTCTCCCCTCCTAGTTCTTGTCTCACATCTCGGCCAGGGATCATATCCTAAGCTCGATACTAACCGTGATTTAATGTCTCATCAATTGACAACACCTCACATTGGTACTGTCGGGTTTGCCCATAGTAGTAGAATCAGGCGTCCCCTACGGAGAGTCTAGCTTCGGTGCATCCCCTATCAACAGGAAGTCACCAGCGAGAGGCTCGGGGCTCTTTACTTATAGCTCTGATACCAACTGTGATGACCCCAAAATAGGTCCATTCCATCTAACCCATTCTGAGTCGCCAAATACATGGTACAAAAACAAATAAAACTTCAGTAATACAATCATCGTGCAAAATACGACAACACATATACTATGAGTTTGAATACAACTATTGTCTAATAGACAGTATAAAAACTCAAAAGGGGTCCTCATTATAATTATTGATACGCTATTTCACAGAATAGTGAGGACTACTAATGCAACCATCTGGACCATCAATCCATTCTCCGACTAGTCCCAGCTATATTCTAATTTCCTGAAAAGAACAGTGAAAGAAAGGGTGAGCTCAACTAGCCCAGTAAGAAATATTATGAATAAGATAATATACAACAAATTATCATTAGTCTTAAATAGGGAAAAATCTGATAAAATATAATAAACAACAAGTTTTAGATCAACAACTGCAGCAGAATAAGCAATCCATTAGAAGAGTCAAGTAGAGAAAGAATTCTACTATCTTCTATGAATTTAAAAGTCCATCATCAATATTTTATCCCTGCAACATCAATCAATACACATCTTTAATCAAATATTCATCTTTGCACTGTGGGCCAAAGATATTCATTTGTATCACCAGTTGGTCATGTTCATCTCAACACATGTTCATCTTTGCACTACGAGCCAAAGATATTCATTAGGTAATCATTCATCTTTTTTACTACGTGCCAAAGATATTCATCGATTAATCATTCATCCTTGCACTACGTGCCAAAGATATTCAAAGAATATCATCATTTAGGACTGAGGATGATGAAAAATATTTTAAAGGAACGAATCCAGTGAAACAAAATAACAAATATTAGAGATTCGTATTACAGTTTATCTAAGATCAATAATACTTTATAATAACCAATTTTGAAGCAAAATTCAAGAATAAAGATCAAAACATGGATACAATCAAAGATAGTAACCATAATAGACACCTTGGATAAAAAGAAGAAAATTTTATTTTTCGGTGAATATTATCGTATTCGTGAATAGTGTCGTATACGTGAATAGTAACCCCGACATAAAAAGTTCCAAATTTGATAAAAAGTTCAGACCAATATTTTGGCATAATGATATTGAAGAAATAATATCATTTACGAAGAAAATAACATCCCTTACCTCAAAAAGACAGTACATCTGATTGGAATACTGGATATAGTGCTGAAGGAACTTGCACCGTATAGCAACACTCAAAGTATCAAAATACTCACAAGAATATGCTCGATAATATAGAGAGAGAAAGAGAGAAAGCTTATGTTTACGGTGTGATTTTCAATTCTAACTTAGCCTCTATTTATAGAAAATGTTAAGACGCAAGCGGACTTGACTTCGCAACCTTGATGGCTTTACTCGCTACTATTGCCACCCACCACATTTGAAATAAAATTCAAAGCAAATTTCTTCACCAACCACAAGTGGGGCCCACTCAATTCTAGAATTTTCCACCAAAATCATTTATAAACCTAATTTCTCAATCATCCACCTCTTAAAATTCATAACAAATTATAAGTTCATTTTAACTGGTTCAAAATTTGTGGACATATACTCAACTTATATATGTATAACATATCCAAAAATCACAATGATCCAACGGTCGGATTAAAAATTATAACTCACATAATATATCTCAAAAACACTGGTTTAATTTTTAATACCTCCATTCCGACAAAAATACTGATAAAATACCTCAACATTAACTCCTTCATTTTTAACCACAATAAATATATCCAACATAAAATAAATATTTCCTTATCATATGAATCAATAATTAATTATTCACAAATAATATTACAGAATCACATTTATGACAACCAGGCCGTTCCCAGGAAAGAGGGGGCTTTCCAATAAGGATTTCTCCTTACTAAGCCAGCAAGAATTAGGTGACCAAACCTCTCCTCGATGAACTTTCTAGACATTGCCAATAATGCTATCTAATAATATTATTCAAATAATATGAATTATTGATCCGATAATGAGAAATATCGTAAAGGACAATTATTGAAACAACAATAATATAAAATATCAACGCAAAGAATTATTGAATCAATAAAATAAAATATTGAATAGTAACTTCATCGTGACAATTATTGAGTAAAGGCTTTCTTACGTAAGGATCAATAATTCAACAATCTTGTCATGCAATACTGGTGTCTAATTTATTACGACCACCAGACATCAGTATTTTAACCAATTTATTCAAACAAATCTTAATTGTGAATAACTACGCCAAGTATTCAATTTTGTCGTTTTCTTCATCCGACAGATTTATCCGTTATGGGGCCCACAAATGGTCATGTAGCCGCCGTCATCATTTATATTCCCACAACAAGAATATTCCGCGACCAAACGAATATTCCCCGACAAAATTGAATATTTTATAATCACTTGCTTATTTTGTAAAATTTTCACATTTCACCCATAACCAAAACATTATATCAAATTAACACCTTATTATTCATAATAATAATTAGAGAAAATTCGATTTTATTCATAAAAAAATTTGGGGTCTTACATCAAAGATCATGGTTATACCAAATCACAGTTCCTGTTTATAATCATACTAATAATTTCATCTTTGCACTACGGGCCAAAGATATTCAACAACAGGTCATCTTTGCACTACAGGCCAAAGATATTCAATAACAGTTCATCTTTGTACTACGAGCCAAAGATATTCAATAACAGTTCATCTTTGCACTACGGGCCAAAGATATTCAACAACAGTTCATCTTTGCACTACGGGCCAAAGATATTCAACAACATATCATCTTTGCACTACGGGCCAAAGATATTCATATCTCAAAGAAATACATAATCATTTCAGAATTTATATAAACCATAATTATAACCATGTTGATCAATTCACCTTTGCTGCTTAAGCTAAAAAATATTCAATTGTAAATTCAATGGTCATAATCATACTAGTCAACGATTCAACTTTACACTTCGGCAAAGAGAACCCATAGTCCATGATCATACCAATAATCTACCCATCTTTACACTCAAGTCAAAGAGAAATTCCATCACCAGGGTTATAAAAATGTTATATATGATAATAAAAACAAAATGATCAACAACCTATTAATTTCAAGAGTAAGATTCATAAATCTACGATAATTTGGTCAGAAAAAGAAACCAATTTTGTTGTGAATAGTACCCGTGAATAGTAACTCGTGAATAGTAACTCATGAATAGTAACTCGTGAATAGTAACTCATGAATAGTAACTCGTGAATAGTAACTCGTGAATAGTAACTCGTGAATAATAACTCATGAATAGTAACTCGTGAATAGTAACTCATGAATAGTAACTCGTGAATAAGAACTCATAAATAAGAATCAAATGAATAGTACTTTCTTATTCATTATATATAATCATGTGATATCGTAAATAATGTCATATATCGTAAATAAAGGCCATATACATGAATAGTGCCATATCACGTGAATAGTAATCCCGACTCAAAAAGGTAAAAATTTCACAATAAAATCCATACCAATATTTCAAAGATAATGATATTGAAAAGAATAACATCATTATGAAGAATATAAGCATCCCTTAATATCCTTTACTATCCCTTACCTCAAAAGAAAGACTTACATTGGATATCGGATATGATCATGAAGGAATTTGCACCAGTATAGCAATACTCAAAAGTATCAAAATACTCACAAATATACGCCTTTCGATAATATAGAGAGAAAAAAGAGAAAACTTGTTTCGTGTGATTTTCAATTCTAACTTAGCCTCTGTTTATAGGAAAATGTTAAGACTGGCAAAGCAGGACTTGACATGCCTTTACACGATGGCTTTACCTTCTACTATTCCACCCACCAAAAATCGACCATCTTTCCCAATAACCAAAAGTGGGGCCCACCCATTTCTAGAATTTTTCACCAAAATTATTTATAAACCTAATTTCCGAATCACTCACCTCTTAAAATTCATAACAAATTATCGTTCATTTTAATTCGTTCAAAATTTGTGGACATATACTCAACTTATATATGTATAACATATCCAAAAAATCACAACGATCCAACTCATTCGAATTAAATATTATAACTCACACAATAAAGTCAAAGAACAGGATTTGATCTTTTAATACCTCCAATCCGACAAAATACCGATAAAACACCTCAACATTAACTCTTTCATTTATAACCACATAAATAAATCCATCATTTATATCCACATCAAATAAATATTTCCTTATCATATAAATCAATAATTAATTATTCACAAATAATATTACAGAATCACAACAATGACAACCAGGCAATTCCCAGGAAAGAGGGGGCTTTCCGATAAGGATTTCTCCTTACTGGCGCGCAATTAGGTGACCAAACCTCTCCTTAACAGAACTTTCTAGACATTGCCAATAATGCAATCTAATAATATTATTCCAAATAATATGAATTATTAATCTGATAATGGAGATGATGTGCAGTGACAATTATTGAGCAACAATAATATAAAATATCAACGCAGCAATTATTGAATCAATAAAATAAAATATTGAACAGTAATTACTATAACAATTATTGAGTAGTGTCTTCTTACGTAAGAATCAATAATTCAAAAATATTGTGCAAAAATCGTGTCTTTCTTCAGTGCGATAACGCCATTACATCTGTATTTTAACCAATTTGATATTCCAACAGTATTAACTATAACCATTACGATGTTATTTATAAAAACTCAATTTTTGTCATTTTCTTCATCCGACAGTTATTCGTTATGGGGCCCACAAATGGCTGCGCCGTCGTACGAATATTCCCCGACAACAAGAATATTCCACGACCAAACGAATATTCCCCGACAACAATAAGTATTTTATAGCCACTTGCTTATTTTGAAAAAAAATTCATATAGCACCCTTAACTTTGCTTTTTATCAATTTAACCATTTACTGAATAGTAATTATAAGAAAAATTGAATACTTTTATTTCATAAAATTCGGGGTCTTACATTTTTCTGATTAAAACCACAACGTTTTTTCTGCGTTATCTATTTACTGTTTTGTAGTAGTGGAATTACATGCATGGGTCCATTGTAGTGACTCATACATAAGACTCCTTGGTTGCGTGACAGTAGTTGGTGATAATGGTGTTAACGACAAAATCTGTCCGCTCGCCAAATTATCAAACTACAAATTTAAACTAAAACAACAAACTTAAAATTGCACAATGAACAAACAAACACACCAAAAAATTTAACGGCTGAGGCCGCTAAGGATAGTTCTGGTGTGAGAACAAGTACATGCCAGAAACGTCAACAATGTAATTATTTTTCCTCCTTTAGTGAGGTTTAATTGGTTCTAGTTCTTTGATATTACTATTTACTCCCTTTATTCCAAATTGATAATTCAAGTCTCAATTTTAGACATTTCAAAGTGCGAGTGCAAAATGGATGAACAAATAACCTAGTGGTAAATGGATGAACAAATAACCTAGTGGTTAAAATTGTGGCCTTTAGGTCTCAGGTTCAATTTTCACAATAAGTGAGTTTATTTTCTTCATTATGAAAGTTTGTTACTTATTTCTTCCTCTTGTAGGAAGTTTGATTGATTATTGATATTATAAATAATGATAGTTTATTTTGTTCATTATGAAAGTATGGGGCTTTTAGTAGATCAAATTGAGAGAAGTGTTATAATGCTATGTAATAGTCCCCGTCTTCTTAATTAGGAAGATTAAATGACTAAATTGTCCTTGCTAGGAAGGAAAAAGCTTTCTGAGCCATATTGAAACATGAACAACTAAAATTGTACGGAAGTAATTAAGTAAATGACTAAATTATCCTTGTTAAAATCACCGTTGCCGGGGATCGAATCCGGGTCATCCGCGTGACAGGCGGATATACTCACCACTATACTACAACGACATACTGAAATGTTAAAACTAAAAGGTATATAACAATGTTTGTCTTCACAGAATTTCATTTATAAATTGAGTCTTTTTGTAAAATGATACATAAAATATATATTCAACAAAATGTATTCCCACTTTCCTTTAAAAACTCTCTACCCTACAATAAATTAGACGAAAAATAGAATAAAATATTTTTAAACTGAGTAATGGTAAATACATAATAATATACTCCCTCCATTTTAAATTATAAAATTATTATTGACTTTTTAACAATTAATTAATATATTTTTAAATTTAAAATTTCCATGAAGAATTCATTTAGTTTATATAAATAAAATTATGAATATAATAAACTACTAGTCATAAAGTTTATTATTTTTAAAATTTAAATGAATTATGTCAATTTTAAATTTAAAAATATTTTAAATTGACTTTTAAAAAATCAATATAATTCATAACGAAAGGAGTATTTATTTATTTTTCCTACTTATAAGTAAGAGCAAAGAGAATAAATTAATGAATATGATGTGGTTTTTATAATGAACTAACAATAATAACCCTCAATTAAATTATGAAGAAAAAGAAAAAAGGTAATCACCAAATATCCCGTAAAAACTATTAATTAAATTAAATTAAATTATAAGAAATTTCAATTAAAGATAGTGTAAATTAGAGTTCTGCATGCTGACCGCATATTTATGTTTTATCTATTTATGTTATTTATTTATTCTATTTTATCACGAATGACACAATTTTCTCATAAAAAATATATAAAAATGACAAATTTAGATATTTAAGGGACATCGCGTATAATTGAGTGAAGCACAGAAACAACGTTATTGTATATATATGGGTCTTATCAGTGGTAATTTGTTGACATAGACACTATTTCAGCAACCATGATCTCAGTCGTTGATACTTATAATAAATGGCTGAGATTAGAAAGGATCACACCCTGCTGCTAAAAGGGTTAGTGGCAGTGACCCTCTTTCTAGATTATTGTTGGGTCGTGATATTTCTCCTATTAGGCCGAATGGATTGGGCCTACTTATTCAGTTAGTCCATTGGGTCTTCACTATTGGGTGTTGACATTATTGGGCCTAGTCATTTTATTATCTTTGTTAAGTCCTTCTAATATCAGACCAAATCAGTGAGTCGACCCATCAGATATTTAAATATCTACATCTTTGACCGGTGATGATGACAAAGATATGACTGAATGATATCTTACATGGCATTAATGAGGATTAGACGATCGATTCGGCATGGTGGGCCAGATGGAATGGGATTAACAGGAAAGCTACCTGCAGTGGGTAGGGTCAGGAGGGTCAGTGACACAAGGAACCGAGTCTTGTATTATAGCAAAGAAGTCTTTGTAAAAGAGGTACGTTTCACATTCATATACACACACACAACTGATAATATCTATCTCTCTCTCAATACACTAGACATATATTCCTCCATTGTTAATCTTGTGAACACGTATACTGACTCTCACGCTGAAGCTATCCCCGTTTAATGTAGTCAAGTGCTTGTGGTGTTTACCGTGTTTCTTTCTGCGAGGATCGTAGGCGTCTTACGTGATTGGGGCGTGGCGAAAGATCCTGGCGTTAACATTAGCGCCTAGAAGGAGGGCTTTTTTTCTAGTGTTTTGAAGTTATCAATCACAATATTTCCAGTTGTTCTACATCGGAAGTTATGGCACAAATCGGGGCTTCTCGTTCGAGAGCCCACTAAAGCTTCAAAGATGATTGGTCTTTCTTTTTGACAAAGAAACATGATCATGGCCGAAAGGCAAGTAAAAGACGTCCCTTTAGAACTTCATCCAAAGTGGTCAGTGATGAAGATGGTGAATGACGCAGATAGAGCTTTGGAGGTTCTCTTGGCGGAGCGAGGATGTAATTGTCGGAGGCGAGGATGTGGTGGCGGAAGCAAGGATATAGTTTTCTGATTCTTGGATTGCAGTGAGGAACAAAGCATTCAATTATATCCAATTCAAAGATGTGAGATACGCTAAAGATGGACAACCGTGAGTTGGAAAGCGATCATACACTTTGAGGACATGTCTCGGTGTGATCCTCATGACCAAAGAAGACCAAAGAACCATATTCCCGAGCATCCAGAGAGGGTACTTTCCCTATTGGTCTTCGGATTATGGTCGAAGCGAGTAGATGAAGACCCAATACTATTTTCCGATTGATTGGTCGAGAGGGTATTCCGCCTATTGGTCTTGGGATTATGGTCGAAGCGAGTAGATGAAGATCCAATGGCCATTTTCTTGATTGACCGAGGAGGGTACTTCACCCTATTGGTCTTTGGGATTATAGTCGCAATGCATTTAATAAACCGATCCGTGGAGCATGCACCTCGAGAATACAAATAAGGCATTACGCCCTTAGTATCCTCACCACAATGGATGTGAAAGTTTCACCGGTAGATCCAGAAATCACACTCCCCGGGAGTCCACTAAGGGCACACCGCACTGCAGGCACCGGTCTTCGGAAAATCCATTTAAAGTTGCGGCTCGGATGGAAAGCGGTGAGGAGTCCGGAAACAAGCCGTTGCAGCTTCTTCGTGAAGCGAGTTCATGGATATTGCATACGAGATGGATATTCTATTTGGGTCATCGATCTGGTGAAGCTATCGAGTCGATCACAATAGCAATTCCACCACGGGTTGCATTATCAAAGTCGGCCATTACAGAGATGCTTGTAACCCGATGGCGAGATGGCGTCTTTCCTTCCGGATCGAGATCTTTGGAAAAAAATCATCAAGTACAAGAGTGTCCATTTTGTTCTCATTGATGAGAATCTTTGTCGAAGGACCTTTTTCGTCATCATTGCTTAAACATTTGGTTCCATCCAAAGGCGAGTATGTTCTTCTGGAAGTTCACAAAGACATTTGTGGCAATTATTTGGCCAAGTTGTTGACCTACAAAGTACTTGGCAATGATATTCTGAAAGAAGCGGGATTCACCACGAAAAGACTTCTGTGGCTCATCCACATTCACTTTTCACTATTGATCCTCGGTCCTGTTTGTCCTAAGGTCACGATGGTGTAAGGAGGTATGGTAGGACTCACGGCCATTCGATGGCAACCCATTTGTCGTTCTACCCCGGTGGTGAGCGAAGGATCCTATATTGATTTTACCGTGGTGGTAAATCAATGGTCACTATTGATCCCGGTCCTATTTGTCCTAAGGTCACGATGGTGTAAGGAGGTATGGCGGACTCACCGGCCATTCGATGGCGACCCATTTGTCGTTTCTACCCCGAGTGGTAGATTTAAGGATCCTATATTGATTTTACCGGGGTGGTAAATCAATGGTCACTATTGGTCCTGGTCCTATTTTGTCCTATGGTCACTATGGTGTAAGGAGGTAGGGTAGGACTACCGGCCATTCGATGGCGAATTTCATTTGTCGTTCTACCCCGAGTGGTGAGCGAAAGGATCCTATATTGATTTTACCAGGGTGGTAAGTCAATGGTCACAATTGATCCTTATATCTTGGTCCTTATATCTTGATCCTTATATCTTGGTCCTTATATCTTGGTCCTTATATAATTGTTTCACCTCGAGTGGTAAACAAATGTCCTTATATACTTGTTCTACCCTGAGTGGTAAGCAAGATTTTGATGGTGCAAGGAGGATCAGCCGAATTCACTTCACACATGACCGATCTCACACTTCGGAAACGATAAGTATACATTACTTTATTTTGTTCAAGTGTTGAGTTCAGTTCATTCAATATTGTTCATTAAATTCTATCCATTAAATTCAGTTCACTTCATTTCATAAATTAACTGTTATACGCCTTATCTAGTTCATGTCTTAAGTTAGGTTCATAATACAATTAATTGATAATTGAATTATTGACAAGAAATATTCACACGAAGTAATAAGGCATGAAGTTGATATTTCATTAAATATTAATCGTTCACATAAAGTTAGAATTTTCACGTAAAGTTCTACAACTAAAGATAAGGAGAGTCATCTTCGTGCTTCTTCCTTGTCATCGTCCACCATCTAAAGAGTCTAGAAGAGATGCATCTACCTTGGCCTAGAGCTTTTCTTGCCTTTACTTGTGATTTCATATCCTTTCGCATATATATGGACGATCTTATTGTTCAAATTTCGGCGAATTTTCTCAGATTCTCTGCTGGATATCCTTACGAAAGTCTTGATCGGGTAAGCGGACTCAAATTTTTAAAGGCAAGCTCTTTGAGCTCTTCTTCGAGCTTCCGACGATGTACGGATGCTTTGATCCTTTAGCTTGATGTGATCGACATTTATATCGTTGATGACCCGATGAGTGGCCTTGGTCGTTTTCGATTCTTCTTCGACCTTGTCGATATCCTTCCGAGACATTCATTGTTGAAAGAACAATGTCAAGGTTATTTTTTCCTTTTGCCAAACATAGACTTGAATGGCTTTCTCCTTCGTTCGGCATTATCTTGGTATTATCTTGACATTATCTTGAGATTATCTTGACATTATCTTGACATTCTCTTCGGTATCCTTTTCGGCTTCTTTGTATTTGGGACGGAAACACACGAAGGCAGTGTTTACTTGCAAATGACCGATATTAATCGATCAGTTCAGATTGATGGTCAAATCTCAAGTTCCTTTAGTCTGGTATTTCACTCCTTCACCCATCAGTTCCATGATGGAATTATTGCCGAACCGATGATAATCGGTGTTGCCACAGCTTCGGGCCTGGATTTAGATTAGGATGGTTTTTGTGACGAAGGTCTGAATTGATCGGGAGGCGGTGAAATATTTGTTGTTGTATGTTCTACCGGAACAGTGCTCTTTAAATGGACTTCAATCTTAATTTATGTTCTATTTGATGTTCATCGATGGGCCTCGGTAGCTATATTTTAGGTCTTTATTGATCTTATAATAAATCCTTTTGTCTGAACCGATGTCATTTATAGTTTCTATTAAACCTCCCCGCTTAATAAAAAACTAGGGGGCAATGTTGGGTCGTGATATTTCTCCTATCGGCCGAATGGATTGGGCCTACTTATTCGATTAGTCCATTGGGTCTTCACTATTGGGTGTTGACATTATTGGGCCTAATCATTTTATTATCTTTGTTAAGTCCTTCTAATATCGCACCAAATCGATTGGGTCGACCCATCGATATTTAAATATCTACATCTTTGACCGGTGATGATGACAAAGATATGGCTGACTGATATCTTACATGGCATTAATGAGGATTGAATGATGTTCAATGTTGGTGGGCCATGGAATGGGATTAACAGAAAGCTACTGCGCGCAATGGGTAGGGTCGAGAGGTCGATGGCACAAGGAACCTAGTCTTGTATTATAGCAAAGAAGTCTTTGTAAAAGAGGTACGTTTCACATTCATATACACACACACAACTGATAATATCTATCTCTCTCTCAATACACTAGACATATATTCCTCCATTGTTAATCTTGTGAACACGATATCTTGACTCACGCTGAAATATCCCAAACGAACAAAATGTCAAGCTTGTGGTGTTTACTCGTGTTTATCGTCTTGAGGATCGTATGTCTTACGTGATTGGGACGTGGCAGAAGATCCTGGCGTTAACAATTATCAAAACGCTCCCTACAAAATGGCGCTGGTCACTGTACCTAAACAATACAACAATGGCGCTGGTCACTATACCTAAAAAATTGAGAAAGAGTAGGGGTTAACAAAGTCAAGCTGTCAACTTGCAATTGTGACCTTTTCGATCCTTGAGAAATATAGAAACTGTGGTTTTCTTACTTACCATGTTTACCCTTATTTCTAGCTTTATTTTTTTACCTCTCCATTGTGTCATATCATTTCGTCCAAGTGCAATATATTTAGTCTTATTGCTGGAGCGAAATCTGCATTCTTGACTATATTTAGTCTAGAATTTGTGCACATCCGACCTCCTAGAATTGCTCTAAGGGCGCATCTCCACATTCACTAAATCTCTCCTCGAAAGACCTTGAGAGCAAGCCATAAAAGAATGACACACAAATCAGATTATGATAAATCTGTAGACCACGGTTGGTGATGAATAATTTCTCCTTGTAATTTGTATATCTCTCTGTTGCATATTGAAAAGGCTCTAAATGTTGCTGAAAAGCTTATTCGAGCATCCCCAGATGAACTTAAATATGTAGCTAGTGATCCGTCCGAACTCTCAGATCAGGTCCGCCGCTTTGATTCAACTATAGAAGGGAAGAAGAATCATCAAGAAAAGAGACAAAAGCTCTGTTGCATTGATTGTCACATCTCCTTTAGAGTGCCTTGATATTCTAAATAAATTCCTATATTCACCTAATGTAGATGTCACCAACGATAATGATCTTTGATGTCATTACGAAGCAATTTCGGTGGCTTGTTCAAGAACAACCACAAAACCAAAAGTTCACAAGAGCCCGGATATCAACCATTTTAGAGCCATATTTTGTGATATGTTTGAATTCTTAGAGTATGCACTTACTTCTCGCAGAAGGAAAAGGAGGATATAATGATAGCAAGGCATAACTCCTCACCATAGAAATCCTTGTCAAAGTCATGTAGCAACCATGGCTCCTAAAATCAGTAACAATCATTTTGAAACTGAAAAATGAAAACTTTTTCAAATTTAGATAATAACCTAAAGTCGACAACACACTCACAATTAATGGTCTTGACGGTGTTGTCAAAATAAGAATTCCAACCAATACTCATGACCATCTTGTAAACGCCTCGGGTTGATAATCCAGGCCAACCAAAGTAGATACCCGAGGGGTGTTCTGAAAGGATGGTTGAGTAGCTTTCTGTGGATAAATTAGCTGAAAGAACAAATACAACCAGTAAAAATTGAACTTGATGAGATTAGTCAACAAAAGAGGAAACTATAAAAAGGATCACACCATCGATAAGCAAAGGTAAGACCTCCTCATGGTCATATCAAGAACAACCCACCAAACCATCTTTGTACAAAACTGAAGTGAAAGATTTTATAAAGAAACTAATTGCCACATAACAATCTAGATTTTGAAATGCAAAAAAATCAATTAAAACAAGGTATAACAGAAGAAACATTGTGATTTCACACCAATAACATTTAGATGGGACGAAAACCATAAGCTCCCTTTGTTCAAAGAATATAAGAGTAACTTACTAAAAGTCTAAAAAATTATAAAAATTAAGGAGATAGCTTATCCTCTTCAGAAATGAGGCACTTACTTTTATATTTATAATTTTAAAAGTCATTTTGCTAATAATTTTGGAACGAAATTAAAAAACATTTTTCTCTTATACTTCCTCCGTTCCAAAATATAAGATCGTTATTGACTTTTTTAAGTCAACTTAAGACATTTTCAACCTAAAAATTGACATGAATTTCTTTAATTTTTGTCAATACAATGATAAATATTATAAACTTTCTAATTAGTACTACTCATTGTAAGATTTATTGTTTCATAATTTTTAATGAAACATCTCAAATTTGAGTTTGAAACTTTTCCAAATTGATTTTCAAAAGTCAATAATGGTCTTATAATTTGGAACGTAGGGAGTAATTTGCAATGATGGGAATAAAATTTAGGCACCTGTAGGTATTCCAAGAACCTTTGAGCCACGCCCAAATCCTTTGATAACAGGACCGCCAATATACCAAGGTTCTATTGGTATATACATGCTCCTCGTATTCTTGTGCATATAACTTAGCTCGATTGAAGATCAGCTTCCTATTTTTTGCATTATTCGTCTTTGCAGCTTCAAATTCTTTCTACTTTGCAAGGTCCCACTCTTCCTTCCTTTTCTGCTTTTTCAAGAACTACTCAGGAGCCACAGCAACTCTCTTCAATTCCATTTCACCCATTTTTCTACATAGAATAGACAAAAATTAAATGCTACATTACCATTACATAGAAAACTCAAAGCAACAGCTCAAACTAGTGGTTTTGTTTACTTGAATCAAATAAAGCAATTAACAGGAAACATATAAAATTAGTTTGACATATTAAGAAAAAATCCCAACATTATTCTTTTTTAAAGATTTTTGTGAAATCTACTATGAAATTTTTTATAGCTTGTTACACTTGTTTATTTGATCCAACTTCAGATGACAATATCACTCTGCATCAGAATAAATTCAATTAAATATATTCTTGTCATCACTTCTTGACATCATTACATATAATGTATTCTTTGATATTTTAATTCAAATATGAGTAGATTAAGGACCTGAATAATGATCTTTAGAAGAATATGATACATCATACATGGAATGATTGAAAAGAAAAATTCAAAGTTAAGTAGAAGGTACATACTTGGAATGTCATGCTTCAATACCAGATTTGCAGCACAACATTTAAGTAATTTTATTGACATGTTTAGAACATTTCTTTATTTAAAACTGCACTCTAAATGCTAGAGAATATTTTTGAAAGATTATATTACGTACTGTTTTTAAATGTGTTCTTTGAAGGACTAAAAATCAGTTTCTAAAACATGGTTTTGAACCATGACATTCAAAGTGGAACTGAGGAAGTATATAAATAAGCGTATTTAAAATCACCAAAAAAGAGGAAATACACAAACTTACGTTCCAAATTTATACCCATAGCAAGTCCAATGTCTGCCTCATGCAAAGTAGGAGCATCATTAGTTCCATCTCCAGTTATCGCTACCACCTCTTTATGTATGCTCCACAAATTCTTAACCAACATGTGCTTGTCTAAAGGCAAGGATCGAGCCATTACCTATAATGCCATAATTTAGAAATCAAGTGCATCTTCTCAATTCACTGATTTAGCAAGTACTATTAAAATCAATTGTACACCTGAATTCATGGTATTATTGCTTTCAATTTAATAAGAGGCCTCGAAGAAAACTGAACATGAGTTGCCTTGAAAACTGAAAAGTCTTGCCCTCCTGGTATACAGAATTACTATATAATATTAAGATTTAAGACTATTCCTAAATCTTAATACTCCTTCCATTCTTATCTTAAATAATTGGGAGTTTAAAATTTTTCAATATATTTGAGGTTATCAAATTTCTAGAAAACATTAATTATAATTTTTTCTCTATTACCCTCGAATATCTTTCTATCTCATTTATTTAGGCAACTATATGGAGTACATTTTTTTTTAATTAATGCAAGAATAATTGTGGTAATACATATCAATCTTAATGATAGAATTAAAACAATAAATAACTTCCTTAATAAGTGTGGAACACTTTAAAACGTTACTAATTTAGGGATGGAGGGAGTAATATATAAGGAGTGTACATAAGAAATGTCCAGCATTAGAATCTTTCGGCCATTAATTAGTTGCATCATCAATGACGACTGCCACTACCTAGACGGTGACTTTACTCGAAAACTGCCGAGTCTCACCACCGCCGGTCGCCGTGGCCGATACCTCTCTCCCCCTCACCTTCTTGGACATAATATGGCTAACGTTTCATCAGATGACCCGCGTTCTCTTCTATGATTTCCCGTGCACCAAAACCAACTTTACCCAAACCGTTGTTCCCAATCTCAAAAATTCATTATCCCTTGCTCTCAAACACTTTTATCCGTTGGCCGGTAATCTGATAACCCCCTCAAGTATTTCAACCACGAACCTCCAAATTCGTTACTCTGATGGTGACTCTGTTTCACTAACATTTGCCGAGTGCACTGATAATGATTATAATCATCTTTCCAGGAATCACAGTCGAGATGCCGACATATTACTTCCTCTTATTCCTCAACTCCCACCAGCTTCATCCGAGGGAGACTCCGTTTTAACTCCACTTTTGGCTATTCAGGTGACATTATTTCCCAACCATGGCATCTGTATTGGATTTGCTAGCTCCCACGTTGTTGCCGATGGAAGCTCCATGTTCAATTTCATTCGAACATGGGCTTCGATCGCCAAACAAATCAACAGCAACATAGATGATAATTATGATGCATTATTATTGGAAGGACTCCCATTTTATGACAGGAGTGTGATTCAAGACCCAAAGGGACTAGGTACTCTGTTTAGGACGGTATTTGAAGGAGCAACTGAGCTGCGGCAGCAGGGAAATGAGAATCATGATCAATCAGCTACCGCCAATAAGATCCGAGCCACATTTATAATCGGTCAAAGCAATATCCAAGTACTCAAGAACTTGGTCTCGGCCCAACGACCAACATTAGCATATGCATCATCTTTCACGGTGGCATGTGCTTACTTATGGACTTGTATAGCAAAAACGCGGGCTGCTACTGGAGAGGGGGCACACCACGCAGATGAATGTCAGCACTTCGTATTTTCTATGGAATGTGGTGCTCGTTTGGATCCTCCAATACCTGCCACCTACTTTGGTAATTGTTTGGTGCCTTGTATTGCAACCCTTAAGACCACGCAATTAGTAGGGGAACAAGGGCTTGTAACTGCTGCTGAACTGATTGGGAAGGCCATTCATTCGAGGGTGCAGGGAGGGGTGCTGAACGGTGCAGATAGGTGGTTCGCGGAGTTTGCAGGAGTTTTGAAAGGGGAATGGAAAATAGGGGTTGCTGGTTCGCCAAATTTGGATTATTATAATAAGATAGATTTTGGGTGGGGTAAGCCCAAAAAGTTTGAATTTGTTGAGGAGCCATTATCCCTTTCAAGGTGCAAGGATTCGGTAGGGGACCTGGAAATTGGGTTGATCATGCCTAAATTCCAACAAACATAGCACTACCAAATTTTGCAAGAGGTAGTAAATCGACTCGTATATTAAAATTGGGTCACCTCCAAATTAAAAAAAAATTATTTTAAATTATTTTAATAGTATTTACATTTGATTTCAAATACACTTATAATTTTAATACAGTTGACAAAAAACAGAGCGTTGGGTGGCATAATCATCAACCCACTTGCATCATGTTTCAAAATAACACAAAGCAGAAACTACCTCTTTTAATATACGAGTCGATTTACTACCTCTTGCAAAATTTGGTAATAAAATGGGATGCCCACTCTATGTTGGAATCTCATTATAGGTGTATAAGATTGATGAGGAGGAAAAGAAGAGATTAATCATGAAGATTATATATTATAAATTATTATTTAGAGATAAATACTCAAACTCAGGTTTAAAATGTACGAGTTGTGCGTAATATTAAACTTATCCACTATAAACCGGAAGATCTTTATTGGAGCAATACAATTGACAAAAAAAGCAGAAGCGTTGGGTGGTATAATCATTACTTGCATCATGTTTCAAAATAACACAAAGCGAAACTCATGTAAAAACATAACGGATATGACGAGAAATTCCATATTCGGTTTCCAATATTCCACCACAAATTGACCAACGTCGTAGAATGATGATCGATTCACTAAATAACCAGATTATTACATAGGCGGCTTAATTATGAATTAGTTAATGAGGCCTTGGGTGAAGATAGTTGAAAAATGATCCATCTCATTCTTAGGCATGATCAACCCAATTTCCGGGTCCCCACTAGAATCCTTGCACCTTGAAAGGGATAATGGCTCCACAACAAATTCAAACTTTTGGGCTTACCCCACCCAAAAATCTATCTTATTATAATAATTCAAATTTGGCGAAACAGCAACCCCCATTGTCCAATACAGAGCCCGTCCTGAATTTTCTAAGGTCTAGGATAAAAAAAATTAAGTGTGCCCTTTTATATAAATTAAATTAAAAAATAAATAAATTATCAACTAATTATTTTTATTAAAATTATAAGAATTTACAAAAGATATAGAAGAACACTTTAAAATATCATCGAAACAAAGAATCATAACATGTACCTACAAAATAAAAATATCAATGAAATCAGTAAAAGTAATAAAATACACACTGTAGTTGGCAATTTTTACTGATTACACAATTGAACTTTTAATTTTTCAAATTACCCCACTAAACTAATTATTATTTTGAAATTGGGTTATTTCGTTAAAAAAAACAACCGGACGTTAATTTTTTATCTACAAAACTAATGAATTACCCACTGTAGTTGGCACGTTTTACTGATAACACCATTGAACTTTTAATTTTTCAAATTACCCCATTAAACTAATTAACAAATAATTATTTCAAATATTTTTAAAAATATTTATTATTTTTAGTAAAAAATATTAGAAACTTTAAATTTTTTCCCTTAAAATGAGTAAAGTTTCATAAAATATTGATTTAAAAAATTAAAGTTTTATGAAACATTACTGATTTTAAAAAATCTCTTTTTCCTTTTGAAAATAAAGTTCATATTTTTGAATCTATATTTTATAAAATTTTATTCATTTTTTTAAAATATGAAGAATTTTCTAATTTTATTCATCTAATTTTATTCTTTTTGAAAAAATTGAATCAATTTTTTTTATTTATCATTTACTGCTTTTATTATTTTAATTTCTTTTTTTAGTATTTTTTAAATTTTTAATATTAAGAATGGGTCATTCTGTTAAAAAATTAAGTAGACATTAATTTAATTTAAAATCACTTTAATTGTTTGAATCTATATTTTATGAAACTCTACTAATTTTATGAAGAAAAAAAAGTTTCTAATATTTTTTACTTAAAATAATAATTATTTTGAAAATATTTAAAATAATTATTTTTAATTAGTTTGATGGGGTAATTTGAAAAATTAAAAGTTCAATGGTATAATCAGTAAAATGTGCCAACTACAGTGAGTAATTCATTAGTTTTGTAGATAAAAAATTAACGTCCGTTTATTTTTTTTTAACGAAATGACCCAATTTCAAAATAATAATTAGTTTAGTGGTGTAATTTAAAAAATTAAAAGTTCAATAGTATAATCAGTAAAACCTACAAACTACAGTGAGAATTTCTTTAGTTTTGCTCAATGAAATCTAAACCACAAAACATCATTTAAAATGTCTTCTTGTTACATTTTTAGATGCAATATCATCAATTATACTATCATATTTAATATTTTTTAATATATCATTTTTAATGCATAATAGCGTTAATCTTTTTATGATTTTATTTTTTATATACACATAAATACATAAGTTTATAAAAAAATTGGGCCCTCTTTAACTGTGGGCCCTGGACGGTTGCCCTGGTGGCGGTTGCCCAGAGCCGGCTCCGGAGAGAGAGAGAGAGAGAGAGGATGTTCACCATGTATGTTGTACTTCGCATAGACAGGTTATTCCAACAGAATAATAAATAATGGAACCGTGTCAAAGAAATTAAGACCGAAGCGGATGTTCCAACGAGAATAAAAAAGACGGAACCAAAACCGCATGATAGATATATATTCCAAATAATAATAATAAAGATTTAATCGGTCCGGCGTAAAACGCATGAATGTGATATTCCAACAGAATAATAATAAAAAGATTTTAATTAGGTCCTACGAAAAGCGCATGATACATGATATTCCAAATGTAATAATAATAAAGAGGCGGAATCAGTCCCATGTAAAACACATGTGATGTAGAATATTCCAATGTAATAATAAAGATTTTATCGGTCCCATGGTAAAAACGCATGAAACAGAGATATTCCAATGAATAATAACGAATGGAATAATGAAGAATTTCACCAAGTATAGGGTAGCTTTCGTATACAAAGTTATTTCAACAGAATAATAAATAATTGAATAACAGAAGTTCTCTTCATGAATACAAAAGAAATAATACCCCTTACATTATAAAGAAGAGTACTCTAACAGGTAGAGCGGGGATATACTTGAAGAAAACTTGCACTACGCTCAAAATTTTCTTAAACTCTAATGAAATACGCTCCAGATTATATAAGAGAATTCTCTGAAACTTCTGGTGTGTTTTTAATTCTAACTAAGCATCCTATTTATAGGAGAATTGAAGGGGTACTGTTTAAGAAAAATCACTAACGAAATAATTCTCGCATTCACAGACAGAAAACTCTTTAGACGTCTGATTTTTCAAAGTATTAATATAATAATCAAATAAAATATAATATATTCTATTTTTCATAAAAAACAAAACTTATTATATAATATATATATATATATATATAATTAATAAATAATAATACTCCTACAAGTGCACTACCAAAAATCCCCCCACCATTACCCACTTGAATGCTTTATATATATATATATATATATATATATATATATATATATATATATATATATATATATATATATATATTGATTCATCATGTGTAACTAGGTTGTCGTAACCTTTATTCTATAACCCTTTTCTCCCGTATTTTGATTCTCAAATTTGTTAAAAATTAATAAAAAAAAAAAAAACACACGGTAAGTACATGAGCTCAATAAATTTGGAGACTTTTTTACACTTCATTTTACTTTTAAGTGTTTATATATGCATGCATGCATGTATGGTAATTATTATAGTAATATTAATAATAATTTTAATATCATAAATCTATTCTATTGCAATGTTTTACAATATTTATATTAATACAATATTACTATAATATTATTCTATTACTATAATAATATTTATTATTAATATTAATACAATATTATTATAGTAATATTAATAATACAATATTATTAATATTAATGATAATAATCGGTTTTAATATATATATATATAATATTATTATTAATATTAATATTAATACAATATTACATATTATTATAGTAATATTAATAATACAATATAGTAATATTGTTATTAATATTAATATTAATAATAATATATATATATATATAAAACCCATATTATTATTAATATTAATAATATTGTATTATTAATATTAATATTAATAATAAATATTATTATAGTAATAGAATAATATTATAGTAATATTGTATTAATATAAATATTAATATAGTAATATTGTATTAATATAAATATTGTAAAACATTGCAATAGGTTTATGATATTAAAATTATTATTAATATTACTATAATAATTACCATACATGTATGCATGCATATATAAACACTTAAAAGTAAAATGAAGTGTGTAAAAAAAGTCTCACCAAATTGAGCCAACTGGGTGTGTTTTTTTATTTTTTTATTAATTTTTAACAAATTGGAGAACTTGTAGCGATTATCGGAGAAAAGGGGTTGTTAGAATAAAGGTATGGCAACCTATTACCACGATGGAATCTTTATATATATATATATATATATATATATATATATATATATATATATATAATATTTATTTATCACACTTTGCACACACCCACACTAAGGCACACATATAAATATACTTTATAACTTCCTACCGATTATTTTGAAAAATGGGTAAATGGGGGTCCAACAAATACTTCATAAAAAAATTTCTTCAATATATTTTTTTTAACAACATTTATCATCATTATTATAATTCACAATATTAATCGACCAGGTCTGTAACACCCCCTTCCCGAAAAGGAAAGGGAGGTCACGAACAAAGCATAACAAACCTCAAAATAAGTAAACAGAGCACTAATAACTTCAAAATATTAATAATGATATTCATCAATGAAGTACTAAATATAACTCTCCAACTAGAATCAAAATAATTAAAACCAAAAATTTAATTAACCTAGATGGTCAAGGCAACACTCTCATCACACTAGCCCTTAATCAACCCTGCAAACCTGTCGGAAGAAAAATATAGCATGAGCCAATTGCCCAGTACGGACACAGATATCACTACAAGAAAAAGCTTTTATCAATGATCACTTATCACCGATCATGACATAAATACAGATAACCTCATCACACCGCATGTCGTCATCCGTCGGCGTCAAGATACTAAACTCGGTCATTGAGATGCACATCAGCGACCACTATTAGCAACCGATATATCTGCGACCGCTATGAGCGACCGGAATGACAACCGGTTATAAAATCGAATCAAGATGGTCCAGGGCCAAAGTCGACGTGTTCCGCGGCCGATATTATTATCGACTGACCGTCATGCGGTCATTGTCCACAAATAATATCCGTCATCGATTACTATCGGTGAATCGCATGTGGTCATTGATATGGAAAAATAAAAAATAGAATCTTGTTGTTTTGCGAAATCCCAAAACTCAGCACTGCTTTTGTACTTGCTTTTATCCCAACACACATACCCAACAACAACATACACAACAATATAAACATCCATTGTCCACCAACACATACACCAAACTAGTATATAAACCATTCAAAACCAATATGATTTTGAATAAATATAATAACATTTCAAAACTTGTTTAAGTAACATACAAACATCCTAAGAAAGAATATACAAGTACAAACTTATACTATAACTATAAAACTAATCTAAAGTAGGTACGTCAAGCATCACCGCCTCCTTGATCACCCTGTAATTAATAAAATAATAAAACAAGTTACAAATATATACTAATTATGTTAATATTGGTATATTACGACAATATACAACAAATTGATTTTATACCTCGTCGCCATCCTCGTGTTGGATGTTATTATTGCCGCCATCGCTTTCACTAACTCCTCAAAGACTCAGAGCCCCCTGGATGTCCGCCTCCAAGATATCTTCAAAGATCCCGATCTTGACATATAGCTCTCACAATCACCGTGAGTATGAATGAATAATTTGGATGGCTCAATGACTATGTAGATCGGGTAGAAGAGCAAATGAGCCATCAAGGATGGGCGCTCGTCGTTGTCCTCGACCTTTAATGTAGTTCTTCTTCACAATGACGCCTCTCTCCCACAACTCTTGATCGATAGACGGACGTGGAGTGCCTTCAGGATAACGCTCATTCAATAAACGCTTATAAGTGTCCTGTCATCATGTTAACAATTAAATAGTTAAAAATAAATTAATTCTGTAAGCATTAATTAAAGATCAAGTTGTTAAAATTTATTACCGCTATCTGGATAGCCTCAGGCAGACCATCACGGGTGGCCACGTACACATCCAGCCAATGGATAGGCTGACCTTGAGACCGAGACTCCTATACAAAATAACACAATATTACTAAGTAAAATGGGATATATTTTCTACAATTCATGATTGAAAACATATTAAAACTTGTAAATACATACCACAGCAAAGGATATGTCAGAATCGTGGAAATATCGCCGCCTTTGTATGTTCCTTTTTTAGCCTTTGTGCCATCGGATACACCCGAGGCTCACAGGTGGCGGCGATCTTTCGTCTTTTCACCCACTCTCACTCTCCATTGGGCACACATCTTAGCCCATATGGACTGGGTGCACCACCAGGGGCTATGCTCGTGCATATAATCCTCTCCCTGGCCTGGATGGTCGATCTCGGCATTGTGAATGGCATTTTGTCGTTCTTTATTCAAGTTATCCTTGGTACGGATCGCGCATTTCTGCCAGAATAATGTCTGAATCACCGAAGCATGCGCGTCCTCCCATCTATACCTTTTCTGCAAATAAAACAATAAAAATAACATTACTAAATAATTATCCTTTGAATATTATATTAATATTATCTTATCATCATAATTAAAAAACATATACCTAAATTTCGCCAAACAAAGATCCTTGTGGGTGATAGGTGTGCTCGCCCATGTAATCACAACTGTAGGCCAATTCTGTAAACACAACTGTGATATGCACTTGACGATTTTATTATCTAAAAAATCACTATAATATACAACATCAATTAGCATATATTTAAGCAATTTACATCTAAGTTATAATACTTATGAACATTTTTCAAACTTATACTTATATAATACTTAAAAAAATCGCCGAGTCTCCCTACAATATGGATTCAGCCACATGCATTTACGGCATGCATATATGGACATTTCTAGGCACCCAAGACACAAAACCAATATAATATCAATCAAAACATTACCAATATACAATAAATGGAATCTTAAATGCTTATATAAAATTGATATATACGGACGACGTGTTATTCTTAGGAGGAGGGCGAATCAATAAGAATCCGATCATCCGGATTAGTAGGGCCTTGGGCACATGATTAGGCCCCTACCCAAGCCAAGCGCTTTTTTTCATACGCTTCGCTTAAGCCATCTCAGATATTACAAATTTCAAGATGTTTTGCAGAGTCATATTTGATTACATATATATATATGACAATAATCATGATGAAGATATAAACATGTATATATATGAATATAAAATGATAATAAACAAAAATTGCATTTAAATAGTTTAGTACATAAACATGATAAAGATATAAACATGTATATATATGAATATAAAATGACAATAAATAAAAATTGCATTTAAATAGTTTAATTACAACAATATCTGCTTTAATTGATTCCCTCATTTGTTTCAAGTGTCAATGTCTGATTCAGAATCATCTTGTATACGTGTTGCAGATTCATAACCATCATCCGCTTTAGATTCAAAGGTCGATTCACCAATAACTCTTCCTCCTCAAAGATCAATGTCATCCGACACAAGTATTGACTCAGATCTAATTCATGTGGTTCATCTCCACCATCTAACTGGATTACTTCATTGTCGTCCTCCACATTTATTATAGTTTGACTATGAAGCATCCGCTTTGTAAATCTCCCATCAACTAATTCTACACGACTACGCCAGGAGTAGTATGATTTATAACTTGCCAATCAGAAAGGCGGTCTATCCCTTTTCTTAATAGGACTAGGAGTGTAGTATACTTGTACTCGCTTTGAGTTGGTAAAATAAATGGTTCGTTGGATTACGCAGACCTATGGAGGTCAATATCGATGATTCCATGTCCGCATTAACACGTATCCCTTTTTTCTCGAATCAAACCAACGGCACTTGAACAAGTGAATATGACCCCAGACGTGCCCTTGTCATTTACAACTCTACGATTTCCTCCAACTCCCCATAAAAGGCACGACCAAGCTCATTGTAACAATCTCCTTGACACACACCCGTAGTTCGTTGTTCTTTTACCGCTACCATATGCCTTTTGTGTGAAATTCACAACCATTTATTTTGTAACCATTATACCGACTTGGTCCCCGCCCGTCCCATAGCTAGGACTTGTACATTAGCCTAATCGTTGATCCCTCAAGTTAAAGCCTAAAAACTCCATCTTATTAAATGAATTCATAGTTAACATATATATATATATATATATATATATATATATATATATATATATATATATATATATATATCTTAAAATTGAACTTACTTTGTCCTTTAGCCAAAGTGCAAATTTTTATCCCGATTGATTTGAATATCTTTATCGCTTATGCCGGATGCTTCACTTTTAACTCATCATCGCATAATCTATACCATGTTATAAACATTAACATATTGGAATAAATTTTCAACTTAAAAGATAAATTATCAAGTTTACATGTGTACCTCACAAATTGGCCAATCTCCTCGCAATTGAGAAGAATGTAAGTATGTAGCATGTAATTCTTGCTCGAGAGAGGAATATGCGCTTCCTTTTCCATAAGCGCTACCGATAGACCAAATACGAGAGAGCCGACCATTTAGTTCAACATTTCCCCATCATCATGTCTCGATACTCGATTGGCCTTTGTCAAGACTTCGTCCGGAAAATAGTCCGAGACAAACGTAGATATCTCATCAAAATCAGATGCCTCGCATATCGACCCCTCGACATAAGCTCTATTCTTTACCTTCTCTTTAAGGTTTCCCATCACCCTCTCGAAAGGGTACATCCATCTATATTGAATCGGACCCCAACACGAGCTTCATAGGGAAGATGGATTTGCAAATGCTCCATGGAGTCAAAAAATCTAGTGGAAATATTTTTTTCCAGTTTACACGTGATCTCTATGATGTTCTTCTCAAGTACAAACATGTCCTTCTCATTCAATGATTTTGAACACAAGTCTTTGAAGAAACGACTAAGTTCCGTCAAAGCATCCCATATTGGTTTATCAAGCGATCCCAAATGTTATAGGCATGAGTCTCTCCATGAACACATGACAGTTATGACTCTTCATCCCTTGTAATTTCCTACCCGTAACACACCTTGCAATGTTTGACGATATCCATCCGGTAGTTTCAGAGACTTAACCCATGTGCACATCTTCAACTTTCTTTTTTGGACAATGTGTACCTTGCATGCGGTTTGACAATCTTACCATTAGGAGATTCATATAGTTCTAATCTAGACGCTTACAAATATCTTTCATGTCCAAACGTGCCTTTATCATTATCTTTTGTCTTCCCATAACATTCATCAAAGTGTTAAACACATTGTCAAACACATTCTTCTCAATATGCATCATATCTAGATTATGAATTAATCAAATTTGTAGACCAATAAAGCGGTTCCCAAAAGATGCTTCTCCTAACCCAGCCATGAGATTCACCAAACCCATTGATTATGTTTGTGGCATCAACCTTAACAAATGGGATAATCGACAATCTCATCACACGATCTCGCATCTCCGTTCTCGATAATCGTGGTGCGAGGGCATATCATTATCTACTTTCCTTTCCCGAAGTGTTCTCTATTTCTTCGAAGGGGTGATCTACCCAGAAGAACCGCATTTATGACAAATCAAACCAACAAGGCTTTAGACCTTTTGATAGATTAAACGACTTTGTATGCTCCATACAATACTGGACAAGCCAACTTCCCTGTGTACTCCATCCAAATTAACATACCATAAGTCGGGAAGTCACTTATAGTCCATATAACCACGCCTCTAAGGTTGAAATTTGTTTTTGTTGCAACATCCCAAGTCCAGCACTCCATCCTCCCACAATACCTTCAACTCGCTTATAAGAGGTCTCAAGTAAACATCTAAGTTCTTTCCAGGACTCTTGGGACCGGGGAACCACGAGTGAAAGAAACAAGTATGGTTATTTCGTTTCATACATCCAAGGAGGCAAGTTATGCGGAGTAACAATCACGAAGCCAACATGAGTATGGAAATATGAGTGGCCAAACGGATTGAAACCATCGGTGGACAATCCAAGCCTCACATTTCTAGGTTCCAATGCAAATCCGGGATGTTCTAAGTTGAAATCTTTCCAAACCTTCCCATCTCATGGATGATTTAGTTCTCCATCTTTAGTTTGGAGATTTCGCATACCAACTCATATGTTCAAATTGCTCTTGAAGACATGTACAATCTTTTTAGCCGATGTGTTATTGGAAAATACCTTAGAATCTTAAACGGTATACTTTATTTTTTGTAGTCACACCCTCTTTATTAGGCCTAAAACCGATCATGACCGCAAAAAGCGTGCACCTCATGTCATCTGCTCATTTTCCTTATAAAACAACATGCAATCGTTGGGACATGTATCGATCTTTTGGTATCCAAGACCCAACTTCTTCACCATTTTCTTACAAAAGTAATAGTTACCAGGTAATTTCTCACCGTCAGGCAACATACTCTTAATGGCCTTCAAGAGCGACTCAAAACACTCATGGCTCATGTTGTGATCAGCCTTGATGTTAAGTAATGTCGCCACTGCAGACAATGTAGTGTGTTTGGTGCAACCATGCCACAATGGCTCGCTACCCTCGTCTAACAACTTAAAGAAGTCTTTGGCATTAGAATTCATAGGTTGCTCTCTGCCTTGCTCCCAATCAAAATCTGGCCCTGCAATATCATGAACCATTTCATTCATACGATGAGTAATACCGCCTCAATTGTGTGTACTTGTGTGATGCCAAAGACCTCTTTCTCTGCCCCATGTGCCCACCAAAGATTCTTCGTAATTTCTCATGAACTCGAAACAAGTAAATGATAGTTTACCATGTCTCTGTCCATATAATTTAAATTCTTACACTTCAAACATGGACATCGATTCTGCGACTTACCATTCATACATTCCGGTGACTATCATGATACTCCAAAAACTCTTGGCAACCAAATTTCTAAATTCAAATTTAAGACTTATCTGGGCACTTGACTTTCGTCGTGCCATCCAACTCTGATCCTAAATAGAGGTCCATGATTCCACAAGTACCTACTACGACAACATGAGCTTATTAATCATATGACTTAAGCATACTTGTAACCATATAACTTGAGCATACTTGTAAGCATGCATATGATTACCATTTAAGCATACTTGTAAGCATATGACTTGAGCATACTTGTAATCATATGACTTTAGTTTAATAGTTATATTATATCATGTTATATTATTTTAATTTGTTTTAAATTTGTTTTTATTGTTAATCGTAAGTGAATACGTAAGGTATTTCATTCATTCTAGCTTTATATCAGTAATACATATTTGGTTGGTATTCAGATGCATTGAAATGTTTCTATAATCTTTTTATAATCTTTTATGTTTTGGGATATTCACAACTTGGTTGAGCAATTTATAGCTTCTATAACATTTTGTAGCTTTATTCTTATACATAAGTGTTAAAATACCCTTATTTTTCTGTAATTCGCTAAAACAGTCTCTTTATTGACCAAGTGTGTCTAGTTACCTTCTCTTCTACAGTGCACTAATAGTTCCCTAACCTCGCTTATTTTGGCTTAATAATGTTTCAATAACTTACCATCTCGACAACCAAGCTTGGCTTGGCCCCGGCTTGGCTTAGCTTTAAGCTTGGCGTGGCCTCGTGTGGCCTCATGACCCCAAGCTCAACCCGATCACCATTAACAAATGACCCCTTAATAGGCTCTAGTGGAGCACCAATTTATATTTATATCCAATTGATAAGCAACACCCAGACTCTCCTATAAACTTATACTTATAATACTTATGAACATTTTTCAAACTTATACTTATAATACTTAAAAAAAATTCGTCAGGGTCTCCTCTACAATATGGACTAGCCACATGCACGACGGCATGCATATATAGACATTTCTAGGCACCCAAGACATAAAAACATTACCAAATAATATGAAGTCCCAAATCAAAGGATGTGAATTCCAATTTCAAAGAAAATATAATCCCAACAACAAAATGTAATGCGCACAACTATAATTCACATAGAAAGCATTATAGACATGGTTTAATACCATTACACCAAAACAAAGACCAAGCAATGAGATATATCTGCATTTCTAAAGCAACAAGTAAACAAGAATTGGTTACTTACATAATATCTAAGAGGTATGTCTTTCATCCTGGATGACCTACTTTAGCTACTTCTTAGACAATCCATGACCACACCTCTTGGAGACATTAACATTCTTATCATGAAGCTTTAAAGTGTCACAAGAGGGTGATTTTGGTTCCTTGAATTATAACAAGCTTAAGATTCATAATTATAAGCATTAGTGGGTTGGAGTGATAGATATCATGTTATAGTATACTAACCATATTAGAAGCAAATGATAGACATTACCTTTGTTTTGGTCTCAAATAATAGTCGTTAGGGAGCTTACTATTTCAAATTCATTCTTACTTGCTTTGTCCAAGTTTTTTAAACTACCCAAGATTACAAGTCATAATGAACTATGATGAGGTCAAGCATAAACTATTCTTGAGGTATTACCCCCATTACAAGAGCATTTTTACTTTAGTTGGACTCCATATAATAGTTAGTATACACAGATACTAATTAAATTAGTCCTTAACTTGACAATTTATCAAACATATAGAGGGAAGTTTATATACTTGCACATAATACATAATTCTTAGCTTATTGACCCCAGCCTTATGGCTTAAAACAACAACAAGCACATAACCATAATTAGTCCCAATCACAGTAGTTCACATAGCAATTAAAATAGTCATATATTGTATTAATTCCAGTACATCAACCATTTATGCTACTTAGTCCCTAACAATCCAATTGCTATCATTTAAAGGAACAAGGACGAAGGATTAGGACGACCAGAATGAACTTACTTGATGATTCAAAGGTCACAAGTGGTTTGAGGAGAGCGGTGGCCGGTGGCGAGTGGCGGTGTTTCAGATGCGGCGGAGTGAGTGAGGTGGCGATGGTGGCTTCTCCTTCTTCTTCTCCCCTTTCTCCCTCTTCTCTCTATTCTGCTCCTCGTTTTTTTTTCTTCGCCGCACGTGTGTTGGCGAATGACCGAAATTGGTAAATGTTAATATGATCGGATCACCATCCGCCGTGATCGCGTGCGCGGTCGCTGATTTTTAATAGCGTGGACACATCAACGACCACTGGCGGTCATTGATAGAGATTGGTCGTAAAAACTAAACGCTGAACATTTGGCACCAAATTTTGGGAGGAAAAATTAATCCAATGACGATTTCAAATCGGCGACGCGTCGCGGTCATTGATAATGATTAAATTACTAAAGCAAGTTCGATTATGCAAATAGCCATTATTATATATATCGGTGATCGAAAGGGCGGTCTCTGAAAGGGTTGGTCGCAAATAGAGAATTTTCTTGTAGTGTATATGAAAGATATACAACTGATATATAAAAATAACTGAGACAAAATACTGAACAAAGCCTCAAGTGTAAATACGGACAAAAATATAATCTCTAAAGATCTAAATGGAATATATCCGAATCAATGAATTAACGAAACCAATAGAAGAATAAAGAATTAACGAATGAAGTAACTAACTCAATGAATCAATTGAACATGGATAAACAAAACTAATACAATGAAATAATAAATTTGAATCAAATGGTTGGGTGTTATTTCATACCGAGTGAGCTCAGAAATATACATTGCCACACATGCAAGTTAAAATAATGTCACACAGGCAAGTTAAAATAATGCCACACAGGCAAGTCAAAATAATGCCACACGAACAAATCAAAATAATGCCACAGCCAAATCACACATTGGACCGCGAATCCAAATGTATGCAAATCGGATATGTGTGTTTGGCACAACATCACAAATCCATGAGCAGAAAACTAGGGTTAACCTATACGCCTCCACAACAAAACACCAAATGGCCCACTTCCTCCGGAGCCCAAACGGGGGGCCATGGTGGACTAATCACACCGCCACGAAAAGTGTCGTAATGTCTCTCGTGCCAGACGACATGCTCATGGTACCCCACACGTGGTTATAGCTCGGTATACCCTACGGTATATTCTAACAAAATATCATATCACAACACATGCGACATAATACCAACAAAAGGGTTCTATATATACATGTTGAACAAAATCAAATTATAATCACAATGTCTCAAAAGAAGGTAGCAACATGTACCGCTCTACAATTATCAAAAATAAATATTAATTAAACATGATAACCTAATTCAAAGAGTACAAATTCGAGTCATATGTATCAACTCCAAAATGAAAATATTATATGAATTTCACAAGAAACAATTATGTGAAAGAATAACGAAATTTAAAATAAGGGACAAAACGAACAAATTAAATGTATCAAGAATGTCGCTGAAAGAGTACGGAATCTGTACCTGATACTTCCAAACTATTTATAGCACACTCCACAAAATGTTACCCTCAAATGCCAACGATATCAAATACGAAACGTTATTCATCACCTAAACTTATTCACCTCAAATTAAATATAATCCAATTCAATAATTCCAAAATAATTCATAATCTATTTAATATGCATTTAATCATCGCCTTATATCAATTATTAATACTCCAAAATTTATATTCCAAATATAACTCTTTAAGTTCCTTCCGTCTGAACTAATTACACAAATTAATAATACTAAATGCAAGTACATTTATAAAAATATGAAAACTTCTATTTGATGCGACTATAAAATATAATTACTTATAATATTAAGATTTAATTCATTCCATATATTCTTACATATTTATTTGTATAACATCTCTTTACAAATTATGCAAGTTTTTGTAAACTTTAATTACTACTTGCTATATATTTTTTATTTAAAGAAATCATCAATTTATTATTTTAGGATCTCCAAAATCAATCACGTACTACTCCTCCGCTTCAATCTGATTGGAATAAAGTGATAATAATAATAAGTACATCCGTATAAGTATTACATTAATAAATAAACTCTCCCATCTTTAAAGATCGCTCTTAGTTCTTGAATTACAAAAGTACTTGCTCATGATGAAAAAAAACAACATACTAAATTTAATAATTTAATATGGAACCACGTGATTTATCCTCACTTTATATAATGTATAATATACTTACTTATTACTGATGAAATTTCCCCACTAGTAATCAAAATCTCTAGTCTTTCTTCACCCGAGCCCCCTTTGTAGCTATTCCCTTTATCTCCGAAGTAGCCACCTCTTCTTATTCAGTTTGTATAATGAAGTAATATTAGGTTTAGCTATTTATTAATTAAGTTGCCCTAATAAATTTCTATTTGGGTTAAATTAATATTAAGGCCCAAATTTTAACCACATAATATTATCTATCACTTATTAATATTTAATAGCCCGCATAATTTAAATGACTACTTTGACCCAATTTAAAGACAAAAAAAATCCAAACAATATATTTAAAACACAAACATAAATACTTCTTCTTCTTTTTTCGAGTATTACAAGGTCGTTCCCAGGAAAGAGGGGGTTTTCCAATAAGGATTTCTCCCTATTAATTGGCGCGCAATTAGGTGACCAAACCTCTCCTTGACAGAACTTCTAGACATCGTTAATATTGCAAATAATAATATTACTAACTTTGTCGTCTCAATTATTAATTTCATAATATATAAAATATTGACAATAATTGAATCAAATAACGTGAGATACTACGTAGCAATTACTGTAACAATAATTGAACAAAACTGAGTGACTTCTCACGTAAGCATCAATAATCAAAAGCCGGTGTCAATCTTCTTTGTGCAACTCACGTATTCTTGTTTCTTTTAACACCGGGTGTTTTAACAGTTAATGGTAAAACTTCCGCCGTTATTTTTATAAAGTATTTTGTCGTTTTATCAATCCGACAATAATTCCGTTGTGGGGTCCACCAATGATTGTGCCGTTGTACGAATATTCCCCGACCAATCGAATATTATATAACAACTTGCGTACTTTGCAAAATTTATAAATATTACCCACGACTATAACATTATATCAAATTTATCCCATAATGTGACGCTCCCAAAATAGGTATACAACACCCATTCTGAGTCGCCAAATACATGGTACAGAAACAACTACAACTTTATTAATACAACATAAAAACTGTGAGTTTAAATATAAATATTGTCATCTAGACAATATCCACACTCAAATAAGTCCTCATTACAATTATTAATACACTATCTTTACTGAGAATAGTGAGGACTACTAGAACCACTTCTAGAACCATCATTCCACACCCCCACTAGTACTACTGCCACATTCTCGCCTCCCGAGAAGAAAAAAATGGAACAACAAGGAAAAGGGTGAGCTCAACTAGCCCGATAAAGAACATTATGACTAAGATAATATAAAATAAATTATCATTAGTCCTCAACAGAGAAAAAATCTAATAGAATACAATAGACAATAAGTTTGAAATCAATATTCGCAATGAAATAATAATTCATTAGAAGAGTTAAGTAGAGAATGCAATCTACTATCTTCTATATATGAATTTAAAAGTTCATCGCCTATCTTTTATCCCTATAACATCAATCAATATATAATCGAAATTAAATATTCATCTTTGCACTACTGAGCCAAAGATATTCATCAGTTGGTCATGTTCATCTAAACACCTATTCATCTTTGCACTACAGGTCAAAGATATTCATCAGAAAATCATTCATCTTTGCACTACATGCCAAAGATATTCAGTAATATCATCAATTAGGACTGAGGATGGTGAAAAATATTTTAAAAAAAACGAATCTAGTGAAACAAAAGAATAAATATTAAGGATTCGTATTTCAGCTATTCCATGTCCAAAAATACCTCATAAATAATCATAGTGGAGTAAAATTCAAGAATGATCAAAACATGGATACAATCAAAGCTAGTATCCATAATAGATATTTTGGACGAAAACGAAAATTTAATTTTTCTGTGAATAGTGTTGTATTAATGAATAGTCTCAGATATCACGTGAATAATGTCGTATCGTGAATAAGAATCAAACACCAAAAGATAGAAATTCCATAAGAAAATCATCATGCTTCGTGAATAGTACTCGTGAATAGTAACTCATGAATAGTAACCCCAACATGAAAAAGTTCTAAATTTGATAAAAAGTTCCAACCAATATTTTGGCATAATGATATTGAAGAAATAATATCACTTACGAAGAAAATAACATCTCTTACCTCGGAAAGACATGGTATTTTTATTGAAATCTGGATATAGTCTTTGAAAAACTTGCACCGTATAGCAACACTCAAAGTATCAAAATACTCACAAGAATACGCTCGATAATATAGAGAGAGAAGTAGAGAGAAAACTTCAGTTTTTGGAATGATTTTCAATTCTAACCTAAACACCCTATTTATAGAAAAATGCTTAGAACACCAAAGCAGAAAATTGAATATAATAATATATTTATAACCAAATTTTTCTTAGCCCACCACATCAAAAACACATTTTCCACACAAATGCACCAAAAATGAAAAATATGTTTTAAACAATATTTGTTACAAAATCAATTCAGACTCAATAATCCGGAATTTCAATAATTCATAATAAATAGCCCTTTTATCAGAAAAATTAGAACCTCATGTCCTTTCCATAGGAAATTTAATTCTCTACAACTTTTCAGAAGAAAGTTTTTCCAAATTCCAAACAAAAATTTACCGAAATCTACAAACGAGTGATTTTACAGGCTATAATCAAATTTCAGTCAAAAATTGTGTCCACCAACACACAAAACATGTGTTAAACATTTTTTGTAACACCAAACATGTGTTAAACATTTATTGAATAAAAATACTCTTCCTCCTCATATACTCATATATCCCACATTCATTGTAAAATATAACCATTATAATAATAAAATATTATTTTATCAGAAAAGATAAAATATCAATTTTCAACAATTGTCACATTTAAAATTTTCTCCATCTATATCCATATAAAATCAATATTTTCCTTATCATATAAATCAATAGTTAATTATTCACAAATAATATTACAGAATCACAATACTGACAACCAGGCAGTTCCCAGGAAAGCGGGGGCTTTCCAATAAGAATTTATCCTTACTGGCACAAAATTAGGTGACCAAACCTCCCCTTAGACAGAACTTTCTAGACATTGCCAATAATATTTTCTAATAATATTATTCAGATAATATGAATTATTGCTTCGATAATGGAAAATACGTGTAGTGATAATTATTGAAACAACGAATATAAAATATCAACTCAAAGAATTATTGAATCAATAAAATAAAATCTTTGGGCGAGAACTCTCGTAACAATTATTGAGTAGTGCCTTCTTACGTAAGAATCAATAATTGGTGCAATACCGCAATGTCTACTATGCAACAACGCGTATTCATGTGTTTTTTAACAATAGGATTCTTACAACGATGTTAACAGTAACAACCGTGTCTTAGTTATTTATAAATAACTTATAATTGTCGCTTTCTTCATCCAATCGCTTTTCGTTATGGGGCCCACACAAGGCATTTTAGCGCCGTCGCATTTAATATTCTCTGACAATGAAGAATATTCCACGACCAAACGAATATTCTCCGATAAAAATGAATATTTTATAACCACTTGCTTATTTGAAATATTTGCGCATTTTACCCATAACTAACCACATTAATCAAATCAACCCCTTACTATTTCAAAATAATAATTAGAGAAATTAAATTTTATTTATAAAAAGTTGGGGTCTTACAACCTCCCCTCCTTATGAAATTTCATCCTCGAAATTGACATGCGTAGGACATGCTCCTTCCTATCCAAGATCTTGACTGGTACATCTTCGTACGTTAAGTCTTCGGCTATCTCGTCCGGTTCTAACTCAATAACGTGGTTTGGGTCTTTCACATATTCACGTAGCACAGATATATGAAAAATATTATGAACACGAGACATACTTGGAGGTAACGCGAGTCTATAGGCCACATTTTCTACTCGGTCAAGAATCTGAAATGGACCAATAAATCGTGGATTGTGCTTTCCTCTCTTCCCAAATCTTGTAACTCCTTTCCATGGAGACACACGCAACAATACATGATCTCCAATACTAAATTCCATGTCCTTTCGATGAAGATCCACATAACTCTTTTATCGATCCTGTACCGTTTGTATACGTTGTCGAATCATTTGGATCTTCTCTGTAGTCATTCGTACCAACTCTGGTCCCAACAACGTTGCTTCTCCTACCTCATCCCAACATACTAGAGAGCGACACTTTCGTCCATACAATGCTTCAAATGGAGTCACCCTATACTTGCCTGATAATTGTTGTTATAGGAGAATTCCACCAATGGTAGGTACTTATCCCAACTCCCTTTGAAATCGAGGAAACAAAGTCTTAATAGATCTTCAAGAGTTTTAATAGTCCTCTACGATTTCCGTCCGGTTTGAGGATGGTATCTTGAAATCGAGCAAGTAAATCCGTGCCCATAGCTTTTTGCAAGCTAGCCCAAAATCTTGAAGTGAATCTTGGGTCACGATCCGAAACTATAGATACTGGCATTCCATGCAATCTCACAATCTCATTTACGTACATTCGGGCAAGACGTTCAAGGGAATAAGTCTCCCGTATCGGCAAGAAATGAGCAGACTTGGTTAATCTATCAACAATAACCCAAATAGCATTTATGCCTTGAGAAACCGTGGGAAGAACCATAACGAAATCCATGGTAATGTGTTCCCACTTCCATTTCAGAATAGAGAGAAAATTAATGAGAAATGAGATATTGACGTATGCCGGGTTTTAAACCTCTCAGAAACATGTTCGTCATATGTTCCTCATTCTCCACCAAATGAGGTGCAAACCTGGATAACTCTGCAAACTTCGCCTCGTATTGGGACACCGTCATGTTATTCTGCTCTAGTCTAATAAACTCTACCTCCTTCATATGACAAATACTTTCAGGAAAGTACTTGTCATTGAATAGTATCTGAAATGTCTCCCAAGACATGCTGAGTGCGGCTGGATGGGTACGCTTCACAGACTCCTACCAGTAATCTACCTCGCCACGGAACATAAAGGTGGCGAATGGAACCTTCTGTTCCTCCGTGCATCCCAAGACATCAAATATCTTGGTAATTTGTTTAACCCACGTCTCTGTCTTGATCGGATCTAGCTTTCCAATAAATTCTGATGGTCCCAACTCTTTGAACTACTTGGTTGTGACAAACCGTGAATTGTTATCATTTCCTCCTGTATTTTGAACACGAGTCTCCCTCGTTTGATTTTGTATGAACTGCAAAAAGCTTCTAAACATCCCATCGTTCATCATCTGCTCAGTGGTTTTGTTCACAGGAGGAATATTGCCAGCCTGTTGCACGTTCTCCTCGTTGGTGAGCACAGGTGTCTCCACGGTCTCATTTACTCCACTGTTAACATTCTCAATCGACATTCTCAAGTACTGCCATAAAACAAGGGTTAATTTAACAAATTAACATATCACATAATACCCCTATATTATGACCGACCAACAAATAAGCTTAGGTAGGACACATTAGCGAAGGATTTACTCGTCTCTCCCTCCTAGTTCTATTCCCCGATCTCCGCGCAGAGATCATATCCCTAAGCTCGATACCTAACTGTGGCGCCCCAAAATAGGTATCTGACACCCATTCTCGAGTCGCCAAATACATGGTGCGAACCATACTCTGAACTTTATTAATACAACATAAAAGCTGTGAGTTTAAATACAAATATTGTCATCTAGACAATATCCACACTCAAATAAGTCCTCATTACAATTATTAATACACTATCTTTACGAAATAGTGAGGACTACTAGAACCACTTCTAGAACCATCATTCCACACCCCGACTAGTACTACCATATATTCTCGCCTCACGAGAAGAAAAATGGAACAACAACGAAGGGGTGAGCTCAACTAGCCCAAAGAAGAACATTATGACTAAGATAATATAAAACAAATTATCATTAGTCCTCAACAGGAAAAAATCTAATAGAATACAATAGACAATAAGTTTGAAATCAATATTCGCAGCGGAAATAATAATTCATTAGAAGAGTTAAGTAGAGAATGCAATCTACTATCTTCTATATATGAATTTAAAAGTTCATCGTCTATCTTTTATCCCTATAACATCAATCAATATATAACTGAAATTAAATATTCATCTTTGCACTACAAGCCAAAGATATTCATCAGTTGGTCATGTTCATCTAAACACCTATTCATCTTTGCACTACAGGTCAAAGATATTCATCAGAAAATCATTCATCTTTGCAATACATGCCAAAGATATTCAGTAATATCATCAATTAGGACTGAGGATGGTGAAAAATATTTTAAAAAAAACGAATCTAGTGAAACAAAAGAATAAATATTAAGGATTCGTATTTCAGCTATTCCATGTCCAAAAATTCCTCATAAATAATCATAGTGGAGTAAAATTCAAGAATGATCAAAACATGGATACAATCAAAGCTAGTATCCATAATAGATATTTTGGACGAAAACGAAAATTTAATTTTTCTGTGAATAGTGTTGTATTAAATGAATAGTCTTCAGTATCGTGAATAATGTAATATATCGTGAATAAGAACTCCGACACCAAAAGATAGAAATTCCACAAGAAAATCATCATGCTTCGTGAATAGTACTCGTGAATAGTAACTCATGAATAGTAACCCCAACATGAAAAATTTCCAAATTTGATAAAAAGTTCCAACCAATATTTCGGTATAATGATATTGAAGAAATAATATCACTTACGAAGAAAATAACATCCCTTACCTCGGAAAGACAGTATTTTTGACTGAAATACTGGATATAGTGCTGAAGGGAACTTGTACCGTATAGCAACACTCAAAGTATCAAAATACTCACAAGAATACGCTCGATAATATAGAGAGAAAAGTAGAGAGAAAATTTCAGTTTCTAGAATGATTTTCAATTCTAACCTAAGCACCTTATTTATAGAAAAATGCTTAGAACACCAAAGCAGAAAATTGAATATAATAATATATTTATAACCAAATTTTCCTTAGCCCACCACATCAAAAACACATTTTCCACACAAATGCACCAAAATGAAAAACATGTTTTAAAACAATTTTGTTACAAAATCAATTCGACTTCGATAATCCGAATTTCAATAATTCATAATAAATAGCCCTTTTATCAGAAAAATTCAAACCTCATGTCCTATCCATAGGAAATTTAATTCTCTACAACTTTTCAGAAGAAAGTTTTCCCAAATTCCAAACAGAAATTTACCGAAATCCACAAACGAGTGATTTTACAAGCTATAATCAAATTTCAGTCAAAAATTATGTCCACCAACACACAAAACATGTGTTAAATATTTATTGAACAAAAATACTCTTCCTTCTCATATACTCATATATCCCACATTCATTGTAAAAATATCACCATTATAATAATAAAATATTATTTTATCAGAAAAGATAAAATATTAATTTTCAACAATTGTCACATTTAAAATTTTCTCCATCTATATCCACATAAAATTAATATTTTTCTCATCATATAAATCAATAATTAATTATTCACAAATAATATTACAGAATCACAATACTGACAACCAGGCAGTTCCCAGGAAAGAGGGGGCTTTCCAATAAGAATTTATCCTTACTGGCGCAAAATTAGGTGACCAAACCTCTCCTTAGACAGAACTTTCTCGACATTGCCAATAATATTTTCTAATAATATTATTCAGATAATATAAATATTTCTTCGATAATGGAAAATATTGTGTAGTGACAATTATTGAAACAACAGTAATATAAAATATCAACTCAACAATTATTGAATCAATAAAATAAAATACTAAACAGTAACTACTGTAACAATTATTGAGTAGTGCCTTCTTACGTAAGAATCAATAATTGGTGCAATACAGTGTCTTCTTGTGCAACAACGCGTATTCTTGTGTTTTAACCACCGGTATTCCAACGATGTTAATTGGTAATAATTGCTTATTTATTATTTATAAATAACTTATCTTATCATTTTTTCATCCAATCGCTTTCCGTTATGGGGCCCACACAAAGCTGCGGCAAGGTCGTGCATTTAATATTCCCAGGCAGCAAAGAGAATATTCCACGACCAAACGAATATTCTCCGATAAAATGAATATTTTATAACCACTTGCTTATTTGAAATATTTGCGCATTTTACCCATAACTAACCACATTAATCAAATCAACCCCTTACTATTTCAAAATAATAATTAGAGAAATTAAATCTTTATTTATAAAAAGTTGGGGTCTTACACATAATATTAATAAAATGAAATTTATAAAAAATTCATTTTTATTCAAAAAGTTGGGATCTTACAGCTAAAGTGTTGAAGAATCTATATAAATCCAAGTAGCTTCAGATCTAGTTTCTTCAATTTTATTTTATTTTATTTTTATCTTCCCCTTCACTTATTGATCTAAACTCTTTCAAATGCTAAATAATAACAATAAACAATTCTCCACTTTTTAAAACTCTTTTTAAAACTATTTTCCACCATGGGAAGCCATGTACATGGAGAGCAGATCCTTTGTCCCCAATTCTCATGTCCCCTTGTGTCCCCCCACTTACATTTTGACACTTAATCTCTTACTTAACACAAATAAATTCTAAAATTAAATAAAAAGACATAAGTCAAAATGTAAGTGGGGAGACACAAGGGGACAGGAGAATTGGGGACAGAGGATCTGCTCTCATGTACATGTACTTATGACATGGAGACTGTCTCCTTTTCACGTGCTAACAATTCTGTTGAAAGTCAACTAATTTAACAAATTTTGTAATTATTTATAAAAAATTACAACTTATTGAGTTAATTGTAAAAAAAAAGTAGTTCAATGATGTTAATGTAAATTAAGGTTCAGTTCGTTAAGAAAACAATTATTTAACTCCTACAACGTACTACAAGTTATAAAATTTATTATTTTCAAAATTTAAATGAATCATACCAATTTTAAATTAAAAAATCCTTGTAATTTGAAATGAAGGAGCACTTAAACTTATTAATACATATTTAGTTTAAGTATGATAGTTTAAATTATTAATAATAAATAAATGTCAAAACTTTTTAAAGTTAATGCAATGAGTGGAATGAAAGAATAGGAAAAAAAGAAGGTATTACCGGTTGAAAACTTAAAATGACTTGATCATCATTTGTTTTTTGTGGGTGAAGGGTTTTTGGTGGACTCTAGCTACTTTATATATATATATATATATAGGGGAATGATCCGTGGAAAGCGTTAGTTATTAGCACGGTTTGAACTAATGATAATCTAGCCGTCCAATATTAGAGTTAATGGCTGAGATGAATGCTCACCGCATTAGAGAGTATGTGACCGACAATAAATTAAAAATCCTCATGTTGGCCCTAGAGGAGTAGCGGCCGATCAAAACGTCGTCGTTTTTGACCGTCATTACTAATGTAAACACCTGAAGAATTTTTAATTTGGCCCATAACCCATTGCATTAGAGAAGTGGCGACACCAACAAAAAAATTGGCCAATTCTTGATTATCCTAATTATTCTCGTACATGCTACTTATTAATTAGTAAAATAAAATAATAAAAATTATAAGTATAATCATTAATTATCCTTATATTTATTAATAAAATAAGTATGTATAAGGATAATTAATAATTATAAATCTTATGATTTTTAATTATAAATAGGAAATAGTGATTAAATTTATATTATATTCCTACTCAAATATATAAACTCAATCACTATTTTCTATTTATAATTAAAAATCATAAGACGATAATCGATAATTATTCTTATACATACTTATTTTGTTAATAAAGTATAAGGATAAGTATAAAGATAATTACTGATTATCTTTATAATTATCCTTATAATTTTTATTATTTTATTTTCTTGATTAATAAGTAATATGTATAAGGATAATCTGTTAATAAGTATAAGGATAAGTATAAAGATAATTATTGATTATCCTTATAATTATACTTATAATTTTTTATTATTTTATTTTACTAATTAATAAGTAGCATGTACGAAAATAATTAGGATAATCGATAATTGGCGAATTTTTTTTGTTGGCCACTCCTCACCTAGCCATATGGGCCATGGGCAAAATTAAAATCCTCTCTGTGGGCCGCTTCTCCTCTGGCGGACGTGAGAGGATTTTTAATTTATTACTGGCCGCTACTCCCTCTAGCGGCTGGGATCTCATCTGTGCCATTAACTTCAATTTTGGACGGCTGGATGAGCGTTAGCTGATAAAGGGTTAACAGCTAACGTAGTGCACAGATCATTTCCCATATATATATATATATATATATATATATCAATAAAATAAAATATCTAATAAAATACAAATGATTTTGAATTTCTCGCTCACTCAATAAATCATCTGAGCCGTTCAATGTTTGAGATAAATCTCACCGTCCATACAGTGCCGGAAGCACGGGACCCAACTAGTATATATATACATTCTAGGTAGTTTTTAACTTTTTCTAATTATTGTCATGAGATCCATCATGACAAAATAAACAATGTTGAATTTTGGGCAAATTCAAAATTCAAAATTGGGCTGTTTAAAGGCCATTGAATGTTGGGATTGAAAAGGATCTGTAATTTTATCTTCTTTTGAAACAATATTGTCAGAGTATCTCTACTAAGGTGGATTATACCATGAACTATATTTAATTTATATAATATTAATTTATGGGATAGTCTTTTAATCCTTCTAATAAATAGACTATCTCATGGACTATAATATTAAAATATTATATTATATTTACTGAATTATAGTCCACCCATTATTCTTCCACGCTCCCATTAAAATATAATAAAAAGGGAATTTTTAAATTCACAATATTTTTATTATTATTTTTACAACAAAAGTGTCGCTGTAGATCTATAGCGACGGTGAAAACCGTCGCTATAGGATATATAACGACACTTTTATTGTGGAAATAATATTTTTTGTTGTGAATTTAACAATTTTCTATTAAAAATTATAGTCCGCCAAAATCAGATTCCTTGATATAGTCTTTTGGATCCACCAAAAAATCCCCTAAACTATATTTAGTCTAGTTGTTGGAGAGGGAGCATAAGTCCTAGACTATATTTAGTCTACGATTGATGAAGCTCCGATCTACTAGAGATGACCTAATTATTTTATTATTTAAAATATATACTCTTTCATGGCAAATTAAAAATTGGGTTGTTTAATTATTTGTTGTTTAAAAAATATACTATGTCCCTCTCTAAAATGATGATTAAAAGTACAAATTTTTTGCCCATTTTGTAGAATAATACCAAACTTCATTGTGCATCACGATCAATTTATATACATTTTAAAAAACATCATTGGTCATTTCAAACATAAGATATTAGAGTATGATATGTGTTATCTGTAATATATAGTATTATTTAATAATGCATATAAATATAATAATAATAAATTATGCAAAACAGAAATAATTTGTAAAATGAAAAATATAAATTCGAGTCCTTTGAATTCACAAAGTCTCCTTAAAGCAAATTTATTCCCCCACAGATGCTAAGGGTTAATTGAATAATTGCTTCCCAAGATAAAACGGATTTCAATTCTTAATTAGTAGCATTACAAAATTAAGAATTCATCGAACCAAATTCAATGTTTATGTACTGAACTTAATATGAATGTCAATGAATGTTAATGATGCATGCATGAAGACAAAACTTAAAAACACTTACTATTACTGCAATATTATTTGACAGAGAACGGAAAATCTACAGAAACGGGATTGCAGAAGGCAAGGAACGGGACGGGAATTTCAAAAACAAAACGGGACGGGAAAATTTGTTATTTCTAAAATGCTTTCCCACACCGTTTATTTATAGGAAAAATTATTTGAATCATTATTTCCATTATATGGAAAAATATTCTCAAAGAATGATGCATCTCTTGATTCAATAAATTTATTAACATGAATATCATTAATATCAGATTTATGAACAAGAAAGCGATAAACCTTAAGTATTATTTGCATAACCAATGAAAATACGATCGATTGTTTTTGGTCCTATCTTAACCTTTTTAGGTTTAGAACCATTACCTTTGCTAGACACCCCCACACTCTTAAGTATTTATAGCTAGGTCTATGACCTTTCCATAATTCATAAGGTGTTTTGTGAGTTTTCTTATGAGACACTTTATTAAGAATATAATTGGCAGAAAGCAAAGCTTCCCCCCACAAATTCAGGGTGCTCGAGGCTGCTTAACATAGCATTCAATATTTCTTTCAATGTTCGGTTCTTGCGTTCGTTAATACTTAGTTAGATTGAGTGAATAAGGAAGCGATGTTTTGGTGAATAATACCATGGTAGAGCACATCTCTTCAAATGGTGATTCATATTCACCACCTCTATCGCTTCTTATTGCTTTAATCTTTTTGCTAAGTTGATTTTCAACTTCATTTTTATAAAGTTGAAACATTTCTATTGCCTCATCTTTGCTTTTTAGCAAATATACATAACAATATCTTGTGCAATCATCAATAAAGGTTATGAAATATTTTTTTCCACCTCTAGTTTACACAAACTTTAAGTCACATATGTCAGTGTGAATTAAATCTAGAGGTTCAATTTTCCTTTCAACAGAATGAAAGGGTAATCTTGTCATTTTTGATTCCACACATATTTCACACTTATGTTTTTGATTAATATCAAATTTAGGCAAAAATTTTAAATTAATTAATCTACGCAAAGTATTATAATTAACATGTCCTAATCTAGCATGCCATATATTTGAACATTCCAACAAGTAAGTAGAAGAATTAACTTTATTATTATTAATAGACTTTGGTACAACAGTCATAACATTCATCTTAAAGAGCCCATCATTCATATAGCCCTTTCCTACAAACATATCATTCTTAGTAAGTACAAACTTATCAGACACAAACACCAACTTAAAGCCATTCTTGCTAAGTAGTGACCCAGAAACTAGATTCTTGCGAATATCTGGCACATGAAGCACTTCATTCAAAGTCAGTTCTTTGCCAGATGTCATTTTCAGTATAATCTTTCCACGTCCTTCAACCTTTGAACTTGAGGAGTTTCCCATAAAGAGTTGATCATCATTTTCTACTGGTTTGTATGTAGAAAACATCCATTTGTTGGAACATATGTGGCGAGTAGCCCCAGTGTCCACGTACCATTCTTTAGGGTTCCTACCAAGTTACATTCAGATATAACTGCACAAAGATTCAAGTCTGAAACATCTTCAAAAAAAAATTCTAGTTCTGTCACATTTGCTTGAGGCTTTTGTTATTTCTTGAACTTCTTTGGCTTGCGACATTCACTTAATTTATGTCCTTGGATGCCACAATTGAAGCACTTGTCTTTGAATTTCTTCTTGGCCTTGAAAGCTTCTTTGCCTTCACACTTCCTTTTGTTGTTGTTTGGCCTTTGTTCCACCACATTTGCCTTTGCTTCAAAGAAGGTTTTCCCAATCTTCTTCTCAGATACTCTATTGTCCTCTTCAATCCTAAGTCGCACAATCAGTTCTTCAAGATTCATCTCTTTGCGTTTATACTTCAGATAATTCTTGAAGTCTTTCCATAATGGTAGAAGCTTCTCAATCATTGCTGCAACTTGGAATGAATCACTTAATGACATTCCTTCAGAATGAATGTCATGTAGAAGTACTTGTAATTCTTGAACCTTAGTGATAACTGCTTTAGAATCTATCATTTTATAATCAAGAAATCTACCGACTATGAATTTTTTCATGCCAGCATCTTCAGTTTTATATTTTTTGTCTAAAGATTCCCAAAGTTTCTTTGCAGTTTGAATTGTACAATACACATTATACAGTGTATTGTCTAATCCATTCATTACATAATTTCTGCAAAGGAAATTTGCATGTTTCCATGCATCAACTGCAGCCACCTTTTCCTTGTCAGTTTCTCCCTTAACAAGAGTAGGACAGTCCTCTTGTAGAAACCTTGCCAAGTTCAACGTGGTGAGATAGAAGAGCATTTTCTGTTGCCAACGCTTGAAATCAGTTCCATTGAACCTTTCAGGCTTTTCTCCATGAGACATACTCACGGCAGGAATGTTGCTTGTAGAAGCCATTTCTGTTATACAATAAGATAATTGTCAATAGACAGAAACAAATTTCTGTTTGTACAAGATGTAACAAATTTTGTTTACAAATTTGTTTTTGCAGAATATTTATATATTAACACAATAATATATCTTAACAATCAAAATAAACTGTTATATGAATTTGAAAACAATAACAGAATAGTATCTATTAATATGCAAACAATTTTTTGTTTACATAAAACACTACTACAATTACAAAATATATATATATAAATAAAATATTATATATCTATTAACATGCAATATTTATAAACATAAAAACATGCAATTATAGTAACATTCATGCAGTAGTAGGTAATATATAATATATATATTATATTAACCGTAGTAAAGCTACAAACATTCTGCATGAATCAGAACAAAAATGCAAACAATATTAAATATTACAAACATACTACATACTGCATAAACGAATTTAAAGATTATTAAACTCGTTTTATAAACCAATAAACAATTGTTTTATAAAACAAGTTTATTATACTGACACATAAATACAACAAGCAATCTGTTACAATCATGTGCTCAAGGCTAAAGAACATGCAAGTCATTAATACAATATGCATGAATTATTATTAACATGCAATCTGTTACTATAGTATTTATATATATAATAACAGAACATTAACATATAATCAATTAACATGTAACATAATCTAAAACTCAGTTTACATGTTATATATATATAAAATATTCTGCACATATAGAATAGCAGAATTAGCATGCAAACTATTAATACACTTTTGTGTATATTTAAAGTCAGTAACATTAAAATTATGCTGCACTCACATTTTAATTTTAACAATTACATGACCACGTTTACTTTTCTGTCATAAAACATATAAAATGATTATATGCTACCTATCAGAATTATGACAGAATAAATAATGCATGAATAGTCATTACTGAATATGAACAAATTTCTGCAATTAACGAATACGTATTAATCATGCAATTAACATTCAAGAATTCCGTTGGTACAGGAAATTTGTTTTATCAACGAATTTCTGTTCAAATAAAATATATAAATTAAATACTACTATATTTACAGAATACTAAATTTGCTTTAAAATTGTTATCTGTACATAAAGGATCAAGAGTAGAATTCTTAAATAGCAGAATGCCTTAAATAATAGAATTTTATCAAAACGACGTAGTTTTGATAAGACGCGGTGGCATTTTTTGTAAATACGCGGTGGCATGGTATTTACAAAATGCCATCGCCTCCTTATCAAAACTACGCTGCTTTGATAAAGTTCTATTATTTAAGAGAGTTCTACTACTTAAGAGGTCTACTCTTGATCCTGTCTGGTTATCTGTAATATATAGTATTATTTAATAATGCATATAAATATAATAATAATAAATTATGCAAAACAGAAACAATTTGTAAAATGAAAAATATAAATCCGAGTCCTTTGAATTCACAAAGTCTCCTTAAAGCAAATTTATTCCCCCACAGATGCTAAAGGTTAATTGAATAATTGTTTCCCAAGATAAAACGGATTTCAATTCTTAATTAGTAGCATTACAAAATTAAGAATTCATTGAACCAAATTCAATGTTTATGTACTGAACTTAATATGAATGTTAATGATGCATGCATGAAGACAAAACTTAAAAACACTTACTATTACTGCAATATTATTTGACAGAGAACGGTAAATCTGCAGAAACGGGATTGCAGAAGGGAAGGAACGAGATTATCTGCAGAAACGGGATTGCAGAAGGGAAGGAACGGGACGGGAATTTTTTACTGCAGAACGGGATAAAGGAAGGAACGGGACGGGAATTTCAGAAACAAAACGGGACGGGAAAATTTGTTATTTCTAAAATGATTTCCCACACCGTTTATTTATAGGAAAAATTAGCATGTAACCGTCGTCAAAACAACATAGTATTGTGATGATAAAAAATATATATCACGAACCCGTCCGTCACGACCCCGACCCGACCGTACCGGACCGGACTTTGAAGTCAATTTTCTCATTCAATTCAAATCTCATTTCCAACAATATGTACATGATATTAATAGAAATTATAAGAGACTCTTATTACATATCTCTCTAAAAAAATTATTATTAATATTTATAAACATAATCGACAATAAAAAAATCAATAAACATTTAATATATATCAATTTTCATATTATTAATAGCTACTAAATTATGCTAATTGGAGACAAAATAATAGCTTAGTGATAAAATCTATCCTTTTACTGAATTCGTTGGTGTCTCACTCAGCGAAAGCAAATATCACTATTAATATTCAAAACAAAACTACATTCAAACAAAGGCAACCAACAACTAGCAAGTTTGTATTCTAGTTTTTAAAAAATAATAAACGCGAGACAAACATCCTTGACGTCAACCCTTTGTTTATAGCAAACATGCTAATTTCTTATTTGAAAAAGGAAAAGAAAAAAGAAAAAAAAAAAGCATTTCATATCGTATAACATTTTTTATTCTTATCATAAAAATGTTTGAATAAGAAGGCTAGAAGAAAACGTAACATGAGCTGCCGTGAAAGTCTTTCCTCCTGGTATACAGAATTACTATATAATATTAAGATTTAAGACTATTCTTAAATCCTAGTAATAGATAAGGAGTACTGTACATAAGAAAAGTCCAGCATTAGTATTTTTCGGCCATTAATTAGCTGCATCATCAATGACGACTGCCACTACCGCTTTGCTCGAAAACTGCAGAGTCTCACCACCGCCGGCCGCCGTGGCCGATACCTCTCTGCCCCTCACCTTCTTGGACATAATATGGTTATTGTTTCATCCAATGACCCGCGTACTCTTCTATGATTTCCCATGCTCCAAAACCAACTTTACCCAAACCGTTGTTCCCAATCTCAAAAATTCACTATCCCTTGCTCTCAAACACTTTTATCCATTTGCCGGTAATCTGATAACCCCCTCAAGTATTTCAACCACAAACCTCCAAATTCGTTACTCTGATGGTGACTCTGTTTCACTAACATTTGCCGAGTGCACTGATAATGATTATAATCATCTTTCCAGGAATCACAATCGAGATGCCGACATATTACTTCCTCTTGTTCCTCAACTCCCACCTGCTTCATCCGAGGGTGACTGCGTTGTAACTCCACTTTTGGCTATTCAGGTGACATTATTTCCCAACCATGGTATCTGTATTGGATTTGCTAATTCCCACGTTGTTGCCGATGGAAGCACTATGTTCAATTTCATTCGAACATGGGCTTCAATCGCTAAACAAATAGATGAAAATTATGATGCATTGTTATTGGAAGGACTCCCATTTTATGACAGGAGTGTGATTCAAGACCCTAAGGGACTAGGTACTATGTTTAGGACGGCAGTAGAAAGTGAAACTGAGCTGCGGCAGCAGGGAAATGAGAATCACGATCAATCAGCTACCGCCAATAAGATCCGAGCCACATTTATAATCGGTCAAAGCAATATCCAAGGACTCAAGAACTTGGTCTCGGCCCAACGACCAACATTAGCACATGTATCATCTTTCACGGTGGTATGTGCTTACTTGTGGACTTGTATAGCAAAAACGCGGGCTGCTACCGGAGAGGGGGCGCACCACGCAGATGAATGCCAGCACTTCCTATTTCCTATGGAATGTCGTGTTCGTTTGGATCCTCCAATACCTGCCACCTACTTTGGTAACTGTTTGGTGCCTTGTCTTGTGACCCTGAAGGCCACGCAATTAGTAGGGGAACAAGGGCTTGTAACCGCGGCTGAACTGATTGGGAAGGTCATTCATTCAAGGGTGCAGGGAGGGGTGCTGAACGGTGCTGATAGGTGGTTCGAGGAGTTTGCAGGAGTGTTGAAAGGGGAATGGACAATGGCGGTTTCTGGTTCGCCGAATTTGGATTATTATAATAAGATAGATTTTGGGTGGGGTAAGCCCAAAAAGTTTGAATTTGTTGAGGAGCCATTATCCCTTTCGAGGTGCAAGGATTCGGCAGGGGACCTGGAAATTGGGTTGATCATGCTTAAGAATGAGATGGATCTTTTTTCAACTATCTTCACCCAAGGGCTCATTAACTAATTAACAATATCGGGTTATTTAGTGATCCGGTTAGTATGAAGTGAACTTTAGGGTAATTAGTTCACTTTATGTACAATAAAAATCACATGGCGCGGGAGGAGGGTGATCTTTCCACCGTGTTAAGAAGATCAGATTGGTCGTGAAGTTGAACTTACCATAAAAGCTCTCACTTCATGCTAACCACTCCTGCTATTTAGTGAATCGGATCATCATTCTACGTCGACGCTACCATTGTGGTGGAATATTGGAAACTGAAGTTGGAATTTCTCGTCATCTGTTATGTTTTCCACATGAGTTTCTGCTTCTAGTAATATATAGTACGTACATGTTATGTGTGTTATTTTGAAACATGATGCAAGTGGGCTGATTATGCCACCTAACGCCTCAGATTTGTCAATCATCATTGCCCCAATAAACATCTTTCTGGTCTATCTAATTATATTCAAGTCAGATAAGTTTAATTTATTGTGAATTTTATGCACAACTCGTACATTTTAAACCTGAGTTTGAGTTTTTGTTCAACTAGGGGAGCACACGAGAGCTCAACTGCAGTCTCCACTCTGCAGTAACAGCTAAACCTTCACCCACAAAGCAATCATCCCATCGAAGCACAACTCATTTAGTTTTTAGCTAGATTACACAATTATTAAAATATACAAGATAGATAGATTTTGGGCGGGGAAGCCCAAAAAGTTTGAATTTGTTGAGGAGCCATTATCTCTTTCAAGGTGCAAGGATTCAGTAGGGGATTACATGGGTCTATTGCAGTGACTCATACATAAGACTACATTCCTTGGCTGCATGACAGTAGTTGGTGATAGTGGTGTTAATGCCAAAATCTGTCCGCTCGTCAAACACACCAAAAATTTAAATTTGACGGCCGAGACTGCTGAGATAGTTCTGGTGTGAGAATAAGTACTTGCCACTACGTAATTATTTTTTTCTACTTTAGTGAGGTTTGATTGGTTCTAGTTCTTTGATATTGTAATATTGATGATATACTTGATTATAAAATTATATTATATTTCCCAAAAATCCTAATTGAAGAGAAAGAAAATAGTATGTCTAGCAGTGAAGAGAGACTATCCTCCTTGAGTAAGAAAAAGCAAAGAAACATTACTATTTACTCCCTTTATTCCAAATTGATAATTCAAGTGTCAATTTTGGACACTTCAAAGTACGAGGTTTCTTCCTCTTTAAGCAGGAAGGGTAAAAAACGCCGTTGCCGGGGATCGAACCCGGGTCATCCGCGTGACAGGCGGATATACTCACCACTATACTACAACGACTTATTGAAAGGTTAAAACTAAAAGGCATATAACAATGCTTGTCTTCACAGAATTTTATTTATAAATTGAGTCTTTTTGTAAAATGATACATAAAATATATATTCAACAAAATGTATTCCCACTTTCCTTTTAAAACTCTCTACCCTACAATAAATTAGACGAAAAGTAGAATAAAATATTTTAAAACTGAATAATGGTAAATACATAATAATATACTCCTCCATTTTAAATTATAAGATTATTATTGACTTTTTAAAAGTCAATTCAAATATTTTAAATTTAAAATTACCGTGAAGAATTCAATTAGTTTATATAAATAAAATTATGAATATAATAAACTACTAGTCATAAAGTTTATTATTTTTAAAATTTAAATAAATTATGTTAAATTTAAATTTAAAAATATTTTAAATTGACTTTTAGAAAATCAGAACGAATGGAGTATTTATTTATTTTTCCTACTTATTATAAGTAAGAGCAAAGAGAATAAATTAATGAATTACTCTTTTTCTATAATTTAAAATTTACACAAGCTGCACGCTTATTATTGTCAGTGTAGTATATATGATGTGGTTTTTATAATGAACCAACAATAATAACCCTCAATGAAATTATGAAGAAAAAGAAAAAAAAGGTAATCACCCAATATCCCGTAAAAACTATTAATTAAATTAAATTATAAGAAATTTCAATTAAGCTAATTAAAGATAGTGTAAATTAGAGTTCTGCATGCTGACCGCATATGTATGTTTTCTCTATTTAGGTTATTTATTCTATTTTACCGTGAATGACACTATTCTGATTTTTTAAAAATATATAAAAATGACAAAATTAAGACATCGCGTATAATTGAGTGAAGCACAAAAACAACATTAATATATATATGGGTCTTATCAGTGGCAATCGATTGTCAGAAATATTATTCCAGCAATCATGATCTTATTATAATAAATAGCTCCCTACCACTAGAAGGAATAGCGGCAGTGACACTCTTTCTAGCAACGCCAAAACAAATACACAGCGGCAGTGACACTCTTTCTAGCAACGCCAAAACAAATACACAATGCATCTGCCGCTCCGCCTTGTAACGACAGGGTGGAAAATAGCATCTACATCATTTCATGTCTCATTTTTACCTTATTCCTTTACCTTAATGGAATGGTAGGAGATAAAGTGGATGGATTTTGTTAATGAAAAAAGGAATTTAGAGAGAAAAACTAAATACAAAAATTTAAGAGAGAAAAAGAAGAAAGAAAGATTTTAGGTAAAAACATTTAGTGGGTGCACAATTTTTTAGAGGGAGTAAAAAATTTGTTTTTATAGTATCTATATTTTTAAAGAGTAGTGCTACAGATACAAACTATTTTATAAACTGCTGATGTGACAAACTCTACCTCAGCGTATTGATCAACAAATTGTTTCAATATAGTCTTTCGGTCCAACACAATATACTGAGGTGGAGTATGACACAACAGTAATTTATAAAATGTTAATAAAATAGTTAGGTCTCTAGCATTATTCATTTTTAAATTTAACAAATTAAATTCTATTTCTGTGTTTAACACTGAACATAAATTACATCTCCCCGCTTCCAGCCCTATAGACTAGACTAGATAGCTTAATAGCTAGTTCTTTCTGTTTTTTCTTCCAACAACAATGAAGCTCGTCAGGTTAATTTTCATCACTTTATTGCACTTGTTTTGTTTTCTATTCGGAAAAAATCACACTCTGAACTTGATATGTATATATAATTTTGTTGTTTGTGGTAGGTTTTTGATGAAGTTAAACAACGAGACCGTCTCAATCGAGCTGAAGAACGGCACTGTGGTAAAAGGCACAATAACAGGTCACATTCTTACGCATTCTCTCTTATATACTCTATTTGTATTTTGATTATGCGCTGCTGATGGGTTTTTATTTCTTTTCGTACGAATTCGTTCTTTAAGAGCTAGGGTTTGTGTGATATCCATGTATAAAGCAAGCCTTGATTTGGATTCCGCATATGTAAATTGGATACCTGCTATCTTGTTGGTGAGTACCAAGCTTTAATTAGGTCAAAGTCCATGTCTGCATAACACAATTTGAATACACTGCTTGTACAAAAATGGGCTTTTTGATGTAATTTCAGAAATTATTCAAAGTTGATGCGGGAATCTGATCCGCTGCTACTCAATTAATCTAGACCTAGTTTGTGGTTTGGCTGTAAATATTGTTGTGATGGTGCTTATTGCTCAGTGATACTAGGGTCTCCACACCCGAATAAGTACCATATGATCTCCTATATGCTTAAGGGCTGATAGTCATAGACTAAGTTTGGAAGTAAGGAGCACCCTTCTGTTTAGGTTGCATTTGCCTACAATAAACAGAAAGGAAAGCAGTAAAACTAAATGTACAATCGTACTACTGTAAACTAGAGGAGTAAAAATCTGCATAACTACGATTTAGATTTAGATTTAGATTTCTAACTGTGGTTGTCTGAAAATTCAGAGATATGCAGAGATGTAGGTGCTGTTAAGGGGTTCTCTAGTTGTTAGTTGTAACTTATGTTGGTTTTTCTATTCACTCTCTGTAACTCCTTTCTCCATGATTTGCCTCGGGATTCCACTTTACATTCAATGACTCGAATAGCCACTCACTTCCTTAAGACGCGGGTTTAAGAAATTGTAACCGCTATATCGTCGATTGATTAGACATTGTCATGCCATTCTACAGACCCTTCAAGATACATTGGTAATCTAATGTCCTGATTCATTTGTAAACTGTTCCTATTTAGTCAGTTAGAGTCTCACTTGGCTCAAGCATATAAAAATCTGGAAGACTTGGAAAGTTCCTTGGTCAGAATTTTGTTAGACCCGATTTTTTTAACCCTGATTCCAATTCAACAAGCCTCTCAGATAAGATCTTACGCCTCACAACAAGTCAAGGATCGGAAAGATTACAAGTCTGGTCTTCTATATTGCTGCTTCTGCCAAAAGTTCTTTTTCTTTTTTTTTTTGGATAAGCTATTTGAATCCTGGCAGATGAACCATTTAACTTTTCCCCCCTTGTTTCCGTAAATCATCAATTCTATACTGAAGTTTGCATATAAGCTTCTAAAATTATCTTTTGCTCTTGTGGTGCATAAGCTCCATCCTTCTTTAAGTATTCATCATTTCCTAGACTAGTCAAAACTATCAAATGGCAGTATCCAAGTTGGTAAGGATTTAGCTTGGTAATAACTCGTGGCGCCTAAAGGTGAATAACAATTAAAGGAGGATATTGGAGGATTTTTATGTTAATTTTGATATGTAGAGCAAGAGTGGAGAAATTTAATTTCTACTTATGATATACTACAAGAGAAACACCTATGTTTTGTTTCCTGGCTTTGATTGAATTTAATGCACAACTGTACACCTTAATATTTTCAGCATCATCCAAGTATATTCCCCCCATGTGAATCTCGTATGCAAGTTTGCAGTATTATATAACCACCAAGTGTAGTACAAATTTTATTTTCCATTGTTGGCAGAGTTCAAGAAAACTTGTAAATTTAACTTCATGACCTCGACTAATGACTTTGTTGATCTTTTGTAGGTGTGGATATCAGTATGAACACACATTTGAAGGCAGTGAAATTGACTCTGAAGGGAAAAAATCCAGTGGCTCTTGATCATCTAAGTGTGAGAGGCAGCAATATTCGTTATTATATTCTTCCTGATAGCTTAAATCTTGAGACCTTGTTAGTGGAAGAGACACCAAGGGTCAAGCCCAAGAAGCCAACTGCTGGTATGCTCTCTTCCCCTTTCATCATTTCCAGATAATTTTATACATCTGTATTTACTACTCCTTCCGCATTACTGGTTTTGATCACAATGATTTTTTTAAATTCAGGGAAACCTTTGGGACGCGGTCGTGGACGAGGGCGTGGTCGTGGCCGTGGGCGTGGCCGTTAGAATCATTTCTGTTTCGAGATTTTCTTAGCTTCAGGTTATGCTAGAACATACTGTTATAATTGATTGTCTATCTGTTTACTTTAGAGCTTGAAAGGTGTGGAATTACCATCGACTCCTTTATACTGTTGTTACCTTGAAGATGGTTAGAATGCGGCGCGTTATTGCTGTCGACTCTTACGCTATTGTTGCATAAGAATGTTTATGATGTTATTTAAACGACTGAGAATCACTTTTTTCTCTCATATAATTTGTGTCAGAGCGCATAAACTATTAGAGTTCTAAAGGTGCTTTGTGCATGGTCATTCAATAAGGCTACGATAGAGGTCTCAAATTTTTGGTCTCAAAAAGTGTTTCAAATGACGTGTCATCATAATATTAGTTGGGTAAATCTCATATGATTGGTTATACCATAATTTGTCATTAAAATATTCAAAATCATGTCATTTGAGATTTATTTAAGATCCCTAACACTATTCTTCATCTTGATCTGTGTCCCATGGAAGAGTATAAATGCAGTGTAAAATTATTTGATGGCATTATACAGTATCATCCTGTTGGAACATATATAATTGATCAAATCTAGCACAGTAAGAATTTGGAATCTGCAAGGGCTCGAGTCCTTTTATTACTTCTCAGTTAGGGCATACAGGACCTGCCTCTGCAATATTAGATTTGTGCAGAATTCAAACCAATCATGTATTAGAAGTTTATTCTTGCTGATAGTTTTTGAGTGTGAATACATTAAAACTAAATGCAAATGGCTGTAACTTGTGTTCTATTTGATAGTCCCCAACAAGAATCCCACTAGGTAACACTAAGCTTAGCTTTATTTAAACCCATCCTGCCTTGAACATGGAATTTCTTATGATAGATGTAAACCTGAATCTCTTCCTCTACAACATTTTGTGAGCATTGGATACTATTATGTTTCAGCATTATATAGCTAAACCACAAGTTAGTTGGGCACAGCCCTTTCGTAGTTCTGTATTTTTCAAATCCTAATTTCTGCCAATGTTATTACAAAAGATTTGGACCAGGGATTCATTCACTTGAGGCTGCCAAGCTTCATAAATTTAATTACTGGTAACAATTTTACTTGGCAAATGTGTAAAGCATAGTTGTCAACACACATTTTAAGCTCCTATGCGTGAGCAATTTAGTAAGGTACCACAGTGCAATTCAGCAGTGAGTGAGGATGATTCAAATCAAATGACAACATTTCAAGACTAAAAAATTGAAAGAGATGCAAAACCTTGCAGTGATGGCCTCCAGGAGTGCAAGGAAATGTAGGCAAAGACCTTCACTGCATATGCCTTCTATTCTTAGTGGACAATTTGAATGTTTAAACGTATATATTTTAAGCCTAATTTAGAATGTAATCCTAGTGTAAAATATCAAGTTCTTGCAACTGAAGGCAACGATTTCAGAAGAGATAACGAAGGTTGCCGTACAGTATGATTGAGCAGGATCATAAGGGTTAGAAGAGTCAAAGCTCCAGCCTGATGAGCACTCCCCAGTGAAACAGGCACATAAGATAGAAGAGTTGATATCCCCAAAGTGACCTGCAATTAGGACAAGGCCGTAACAATATAACATTCATCAACTTATACTAACCCATAGTGTATTGTGTACCAAAGATAAAAATCAATTATAGAAAGATATATTGCTAACACTAATTATAAACAATGGGGGAATAAATATGAAGCAGAGGCTGCAGAGCTAAATAAGTCGATATAAAAACCTGTAGAGCAGCCATGCCGAGGGTGCTTCCAATTAAAGATTGGATTGCAGGATGTATGTCCAGTCTTCTTGTTGCCCACCATAAGCCAGTAACAGAAACTAAAGTCGCAGTTGCAAGGATTCGATGGTCAAGCTGTAAAGATCCACATTGAATTTCACTATTAAAATTTTAGAGTTTTAGAAATTCTAAAAAGTATTTATACCTCCCATCTAGAGTTAACACAAAAAAATCAGGGCCTGAGGCCTGGCCTGATCAAGCCCTAAACTGGTCAGGCCCAGTCTAGAGATTTTAAACATGCTACGTTTTGAACGTGAAAATCCGACCTGGACCAGCCTAGCCAAAAGTCTAGTCCGACCTGCTAGCTACATGTTGCATGTATGGCCTGTCTTATCCTCAGGACCTCAGCAGCTCAGCCCAACGACCCCAACCCAAGATCAAGGCCGCGTCGGCGCGTCCCCTACAGCCTGAGCCCAGTCTAGATGTGCACAATAGGCCGACCTAGGCCTGCAGGGCATTGGCCGTTGACCAGGTCAGGCCTTGACTTTGGGCTTGCCAAAGCCATGCTTCTCACACGAAAATAGACTTGTTGAGGCCTGTAGGTTAGGCCAGTCCAACACCTTTAATTTTTTTAAAAAATGTGCATGTCCAGTCTGCAATGTGCATGTCCAAACCCTTATTTTTAGACCGTTGGGCTTGGGCATGTCACAAATTATTTCCAAATAAAATGAAAAATATTGTTCTGCTAACATTTGCACAATGTAAACAAAAGATCTAATCTTTGGTTTGGAATTTGGATGCATAAGAAGATCAATTTTTTCCTTTCTGAAAAACCAAACATGGCAGAATTTAAGAGAGAAAATAACGAATTAATTACCTACCTGAGCCAGAGGGAAAAAGTGAATATTGGAATTGGAGGCCAAATCCGAGTATGAGGAAGCAGTAGATAAGAAGGTGGTGGAAGTTGCAGTGACAAAGGCTCCAGATTTCTTCTTCATGTTTATTTCAGACATTAATCTTGTACAAGAGGCTGTTGGCTGCACAAGAACCAAGTGTTGTAGCCTGTATGGACACGTTAGCTTTGCTAGTCACAAGGGGCAAGTGGAAAAAAAATTCTTTTTTCTTTTCCTTTTCCTGAGGGGAGTGGGAAAGAATTGCTAATGAAAGTTATATATATATATATATATATATATATATATATATATATATATATATATATATATATATATATAGAGGAATGTTCCATAGCAACCATTTGTTATGTATTATTCCAACAACTAGATCTTCAACCGTTCAATAAACTCTACAATCGTTAATTCATTACTCTACGATCATAGAGTCGTGACTTAACCAGATCTCCAACCGTCCAATAAACTCTACGATCTAAGTAATGACTACAATCGTTAAGTCATTATTTTACGATCATCAAGTCATGACTAAATGATCGTAGGGTCATGACTTAACGATCGTAGAGTCATGACTTAGATCGTAAAGTTTAGAGTAATTTCAGACTTTACTATAACAAAGCTACTCTACTATCATTAAGCAACTCTACTATTGTAACATCTAGACTCTAGTAGAGACTGAACGGTGTCGTTTTCCTTGATCGCTAGTAGGAGTAGCAGCCACTTTGAAAATCCAATAAAGTTGAGGGCAATTTAGTCATCCCTGACCGCTAGTAGGAGTTGCACTAGCACTTGGCAATATATGAAACATGGTTGTTAGCTATTATTACAAATGACAACGATTTGACGCTATTATCCCTCATCAGTCCACATAATCTGTTTCATCAACCCTTTATATATATATATATATATATATATATATATATATATATATATAAACCTAAAAAATCAAATGCTTTTAAATTCAAATCAATTTTTGTTAAAAAAAATTACCTAATTATGTTTATGTTCTTAAAATATTAAATATTAATAAATTTTAATCAACTAATACTCAGTAATATTAAATAAACTAACTAGTATATTAATCAGTACTACAACATAAACCAAGTTCGTTTAAACTGATTGTGTTGAAGTTTTTTGGATTTTTTGATAAAGATTTTAATAATGATGCATACATAGAAGATGAAAGGCAGGGGTGGTGCACGTGTAGATGTAGTAATCAATATTTTCAATACCTATATTTTCTACTATATCCTCTAAAACACTTTCCACACCTAGTTTTATTACGGGGTTTAATGTTGCTGCACAAGTAATAACAGTAGGCATGTCTTCAAAATATTTTTAAATTTTTTCTTCCATATTAAAAATAAGGTTAGCCCAAAAAACATCATATTTATATTGTTAAAACATATTTGTTATTTCCAAACATGCAAACAGAACATGATGAATTGTAGGATAATAAACACTACTTAATATTTGTGTTTTTTAAAAACTTTTAAGAATATTTAAAAGTTGACATAATAAATCCAAGTCTTGATTTTGACATTTTTAAACATATCTAAATAAATCATATGTACTATTCCATCTAGTGTTATTTATTATCAAATTTTACTCTTTTAAATTTTTCACCTCATGCATGACAAAAATCTCTAAAATCCTGTATTCTTCTATTTGAACCATATATAAAACCAATCATACCACAAATTTTACATATTGTCGTTTGCAAGTGAATCCAAATTGTACAATCAAAGTTATTATATGGCATACACATCTAACATGAAAAACACACCATCTACTACAAGCTTTAAATCATTTTTTAACATATTAACAAAACTATTATTATTTGTTGCATTATCTAAACTAATGCTCATTATTTTATCTTTAATTTTGAAAGTACGGATTATGGACATAATTTGAGCATATATTGATTGACCAGTATGTGGTAATTCAAAATATTCAAATCCTATAATTCTTTTTTGCGTAAACATTTCAGAATCTATCCAATGAGTTGTAATACAAATATAGCTAATTCCAGGTTGATGATTAACAAACCAAGTATCACTAGTTAAACAAATTTTACTGTCTAAATTATCAAAATATTCATTTTTAGTTTTATTATATAATTTAATTGCATCACGTTTAGTAGTCATTCTACTTGTTTATATTTTGGCTGCAATGCGCCTTTAATGTAGTCGGTAAAACGCGTATCGTCAAAAAATTGAATGGAACTCTTTCTCGATCACTAACTTAGTTTGTCACTCCTTTTTGTAATATTTGATCGTAACTCCAATTTTGACCAGAACGATCAATTTGTGATTGAGAGCTTTCATCATTTATTTTATGCTTCTTCAAACACGACTCGTAGTGACGGAGTGATGTGTTATTTCCTTTAATCTCAAAGAAGTTACATACTTTGCATTGGGCTTTTTTAACAGCTTCCGCAATCGACACTTCGATGAAATGATCCTAAACAACCATTGTACATTTGTTTTACTCACCGGTAGGACATGAAAATGTTATACTCAAACCCGGAACAGCACTTTCGGGCATAATGATGTTTGGATCATTTTAGATAAATGATGGCACTTGTGGAATGTTGGAGGAATTCATTGTAATAATACGAGTGTACTAATAAAATAAATATTAAGATTTATGTGTATAATAAATTGTAAATATTATATAAAATTATAAGAATTGTAACAACGCTATAAATTAAAAATTTATGCTTGCAAGTATGTTGTTATTGCTATATCAAAGAATAGAGAGATACGAGTTGTGATTTGTGGAGTACATTGTACGATTTTTATAAAGAAAAAAATAATTGTTAGAAAAATTATAGAGGTTAAAAAAATTGACCGTTGGTAAATGAAAGTTATTTGATTTTGGGTTGGGTCATCCATCATTGGGTGACTTGGGTCTGGATTATGATGGAAACATATGTGAATAAATATTAAATGTGATGGACTGATGGATTGATCATTGCTGAAAAGATTGATTGGATGTGGTTGTGGCTGAGACGCTAAGTAGTGAGTCGGCCACTGGTGACAACTCACTTCCAACAGCTCACCTTCATCAACTCACCTCCAACAAATTTCACCACTCCGCCTACTCCATCCACCCAAGCGGATCTACCTTCAAGCAAGTAAATAATCGACCCCACTAAATTTTAAGGAATCAATTTTTTATTTTTTATTTTATAAGGTGTTTAGTGAAAATAAAAAATTCAGATTAAAAGACTATTAAATGTCTTAAATTTCTACTAACACAAACATTCCACTTTTTTATATTGTTTAGTAACTTATAGTGAACATGATATTTTTGCAACTATTGAAATGAGGTTATCATTGCAATAATTTCAAGTAATAAAGTCTCGAAAAATGTTATCATAAATAATATTTTTACAATATTATTTAGTTTTGTAATTTATTTTAGAGGACACGGTGAGGGATATTCTCACGTTCTTGCGCGAGTTGTTTCTTATAATAACAATGTTTTAAAAAATTATAAAATATAACTTTATACATAACATGGGAGGAAGTATATTCAATTACATAGAACGACATCGGTTTTATATGATAGCTCACACAATTATTTGCAATGTCTCTCGCATCTTTTTTACCTTTATTATATTGTATTTTATTTCTTTATAAATTTTTATTTTAAAAAATTGACCCCACTTAACTAAAGGGATGGATACGCCCGACTCCATCTAAAGTTAACTACGACACCCTCGGCAACCACCTCCAGTCGAAGCGCCGAAAAAATGGAGCAAGGGTTGGCCTAGTCAAAGTTTGGCATAGTCAAGGCCTGGACCGGTTAGGTCCGGTTTGGAGATTTTATGTGACTTCGCTTTACCGTGAAAATCCAAATTTCAGACTTGCAGATGGGTTTGGTCCCACGCCAAAGGTCCCAAGATGCTAGCTACATGTTACATGTCTGGCCTGGCCTGCTTTATCCTAAGGACCTCAGCGGCACAACACAACGGCCCCAAGGCCCCCAACCCAAGATCAAGGCCGCGTTGGGAGGTTGTTGTCGAGGGTGCCATAATCCCTACTCCATTTTTACGACGCACCAGCGGGAGGTGGTTGCCGATGATGCCATAGTTAACTCATAGTTAACTCCGATAGAGTAGACGGAGGTGAGCTAACGCTAGTGGCCAATCCACTCACAACTCAGCGTCTCAACCACAGTCCAGTAAATATTTATTCACATTTTTCTCCATCTTTCCAAAAATTCAAACCCAAGTCACCCAATGACAGATGGCCTAGCTAAATATTACATGTCCGGCCCGGCCGACCGCCTTTATCCTCGTGGGACCTCAATGGCCAACCCAATGTACCCCAAGGCCCCAACCCAAGATCCAGTGTTGCTTTGGTCCCTTACAAAATGAGCCCACCCTACTCCATTTTTTTGGCTGATTGACGGGAGGTTGTTGCCAAGGGTGCCATAGTTAACTCCGATATTGTAGACAGAGGTGAGTCGACGCCAAATGGCGACCCACTCACTACTCAAATATTCTCACCAGAGCCAATCAGCCTCTCAGTAATGATCAGTCCATCACATTTAATATTTATTCACATTTTACTCCATCTTTCCATCAAAATTCAAACCCAAAGTCACCCAATGACGGATGACCCAACCCAAAATCAAATAAATTTCATTTACCAGCAGTCAATTTTTTTAAACATCTATAATTTTTCTAACAGTTATTTTTTTTTTATAAAAATCATATAGTTTACTCCACAAATCACAACTCCTCATATCTCTCTCTGTTCTCTGATATATCAATAACAACATACTTGCAAGCTTAAATTCTTAATTTGTATCATTGTTATAATTCTTATAACTTTATATAATATTTACAATTTATTATATACATAAATCATAATATTTATTTTACTAGTACACTCGTATTATTACAATGGATTCTTCCAACATTCCACAAGTGTCGTCATTTATCCAAAATGATCCAAATATCATTATGTCCGAAAGTGTCGTTTCGGGTTCGAATACAACTTTTCCACGTCCTACCGGTGAGCAAAGCAAACATACAACGGTTGTTTAGGATCATTTCATCGAAGTGTTGATTGCGGAAGGTGTTAAAAAATCACAATGGAAAATATGTAACTCCTTTGGGATTAAAGGAAATAACATATTACTCCGTCACTACGAGCCGTGTTTGAAGAAGCATAAAATAATTGATGAAAGCTCTCCATCACAAATTGATTGTTCTTGTCACAACTGGAGTTATGATCAAATATTACAAAATCAACACTGGGATTTATTATGTCAACTTTTAAATATTCTTAAAGTTTTTAAAAAACACAAAAATATTAAGTAGTGTCTATTATCCTACAATTCATCATGTTCTGTTTGCATGTTTGGAAATAACAAATATGTTTCAACAATATAAACATGATCCTTTTTGAGCTAACCTTATTTTTAATATGGAAGAAAAATTTTAAAAATATTTTGAAGATGTGCCTACTGTTATTACTTGTGCAGCGGCATAAAAAACTGTAATAAAATTAAAAAGTGTGAAAAGTATTTTAGAAGATATAATAGAAAATATACGTACTGAAAATAATGATTACATTAAACTAAATTTTAATAATACATTTACTGAATTTTATAAACAATATGAGTGTATATTCTACATCTACACGTGCACCCCTGCCCCTTCATCTTCTAAGTATGCGTCATTATTAAAATCATTATCAAAAAAACAAAAATTTCAACACACAAGCAGTTTAAACGAACTCGTTTATGTCAGAAGATCGATTTTAAAAGTTTTACGACCGAATTACTTAATTTAAAATTTTTGATATACTTGTATTTTGGAAACAGTATAACTAGCAATTCCTACTTTGGCCGCCATAGCCCGTGATTTACTAACTATCCAAGCTAGTACCGTATTTTCTTTATCTGGCAAGGTAATGGATGAAAAAAAGTAGACTTAGCCCGAAATCGTTAGAGATATGCATTTGCTATAGAGATTGTTTTGCCACACAAAGAAGGGTACAAAACGTAATAGATGATCAAGATAGCTCAAAAGATCTCGAAATTAGGGCAGGAACTGCCGAAAATGCACATCCACGAATATTGAAGATATATTTTTTGAAGTTTGAAACTATATTTTTTGAAGATTTTTAAGATAAATTTTTTGAAGTTCTGAAGACATGTTTTTTGAAGATTTGAATTTTGAAGACATTTTTTAAATATTTGAAGACATTTTAAAAAATTTTGAAGCCAAATATTTGTAGCCGACTCATTCTTAATTATTGTTTAAGTTCAAGTTATAGCTTATAATAATTTATCAATGATTCAATAAAATATAAATTTTAATTATTCATTATTGTAATTTGTAAGTTGTAATAAATTAGTTTTAAGGAATACATCAATAAATTTAATTACTCATTTTTAATTTCTTGTGAATACATTTAAATAAGTAGTTAGTTTATTTAATATTTCACATTAAAATTAGTTGATTAAATTTTAATATTAATATACTAGTTAGTTTATTTAATATTACCAAGTTAGTATTAAAATTTAAAATTCAAGTTATATATATATAAAGGGGTCTGATTATGTGGACTGATGGATAATGGTGTCAAATCAATGTCATTTGTAATACTAGCCAATAGCCATGTTTCACATACTGCCAAGTGCCAGCGCAACTCCTAGCGGTCAGGGAAATGACTAAATTGCCCTCAACTTTATTTAGATTTTGAAAGTGGTGCTCTCCTACCAGCAGTTAGGAAAAACGACGCCATGTTATCAAGGCGCTAGTAGGAGTAGCGAACAGTCCCTACTAGAGTTTTAAGTCTAGATGTTACAGTAGTAAAGTAGTTCCGCGATAGTAGAGTAGCTCTACGATGGTAGAGTAGCTCTGTTATAGTAAAGTCTAAAGTCACTCTAAACTATGCGATCTAAGTAACGAATCTACAATCGTTAAGTCAATATTCTACGATCGTTAAGTAATGACTACGATCTAAGTAATGACTCTACGATCGTTAAGTCACGACTCTACGATCGTTAAGTCATTGTTAAGTCATTACTATGGAGCATTCCTCATATATATATATAACTTTCATTAGTAATTCATTCCCACTACTCTTGGGAAAAGGAAAAAGAAAAGATTTTTTTCCCTTTGGCCCTTGCGACTAGCAAAGCTAACGTGTTCATACAGGCTACAGCACTTGGTTCTTGTGCAGCCAGCAGCCTCTTGTACAAGATTAATGTCTACATATCTACTGCTTCCTTGTACTCAGATTTGGCCTCCAATTCCAATATTCACTTTTTCCCTCATGCTTAGATAGGTAATTAATTCCTTATTTTCTCTCTTAAATTCTGTCATGTTTGGCTTTCGGAAAGGAAAAATTGTATCTTCTTATGCATCTAAAGTCTAAACCAAAGATTAGATCTTTTGTTTATATTGTGTAAACGTTAACAGAACAATATTTTTCATTTTATTTGAAAATAATTTGTGACATGCCCAAGCCCAACGATCTAAAAATAAGGAACTGGACAGGCACATTGCAGACCGGACATGCACAGTTTTTTTTATAATAAAAAAAATAGGTGTTGGACCGGCCTGACCCAAGGCCTGGCATACAGGCCTCAACAAGTCATATTTTCATGGGAGAAGCCAGGCCTGGCCTGGTCTACGTCTGGCAGGCCCAAACCAGCCTGTTGTACACCTCTACTCCCATCTTTTTATTAAAAAAATATTAAATTTAAGCACAACTCTCATCTAGAAATCTAGAAAAAATTAATAGATTTAAGCACATGCATAACCGCACCAATGCTGCGATTAGTTTTTCTGGAGATAAATGTAGAACTAAGCTATATAAATATATATTGGACATGCTCAGCTCAGCTGAAATTAGAAGTAAATGGCCCCAAAAACTTTAGCAAAACAACTTTATAAACGGAAGAACCATCTATTATGATATCTTCCTTGACATAAAAAACTCTTGATATCTTTCAACGATTCTCATATTTATTTTATTGGGAAAAAAACAATGGTAACTAGAATTGTCAAAAATACCTGTACAGTTGATGTATTCTCAAAGAAGTTAACGATAAGTGGCTTCATGCTTAAAATGTCATCTGAATCCACAAATCACCCATCTTAGGAAACGACAAATGCATGGCCCTGTGAATTTCAAATGCAAAGAATAATTCATCATTATTTGCTTCAGAGGAAAAAACCCAAAATGGTTGTACTGGTATGATCGTAAAGATACTGAGGACAAGAAATATGCATACAGCATCGTTTCCTGCAACAAATGCTCCTGAGATAGCAGTTATGCCAACAACGATGCCTACAGGAAGTGCAAGTCTCCTCACTTTTGCAGCCCCATGCACCCAAGCTACTGATTCGGCAGGGGGTTCAGGCATAACAACAGAAAGAGCAGTCCAAAAGAGTCCACAGTAAACAGCAAATGCCGAAGTGAGATGAGCTGCCAGGCGGTAAGGGCTTACTCTTGGTTGAGCATATTCTGATGCTGGTTCCTGTGGAGGAATCACGAAAAGCCAAAAAACATTCAGGATCTTCGCATCTTTTATAAAAAAATAATAAAAGCAAATGCTGATAACAATCACCATACCTCTAAACCACTTTTAACCATCCACCAGCCAATTAGTCCCTGTCCCGCACCAAGGGCAAAGAGGCCAGAGAGTCTAAATCCAAGTCGCAGAGTAATATATCTTTTATGAATAAAATATGAAAAGGGCAAAGCGAACATGATACCCAGTGCTCTTCCCCACATACGATGAGCATATTCCATCCAATAAATGAACTTAAAATCATCAATATTCATCCCATTATTTACCCTGCACCAGGTTAGAATCTTGTAATATCAGCAATATCAAATAAAACTTTTGCTAAATTTCGAATTTGGCATACTGACTTCAATTAAAAGACAAAAGTTTAAAAGCAGTGTCTTAAGTAGCCCCTTCAGATTATATAAAATCTTTCCTCGCCATTAATCCGAATGTAAACTCCCCACAAGAATGAGAACACTTTCTAACATGCTTAAATAAACAGAACTATAGACTTGAGAACAAGAAAAGATTACTAAAAAGTCCAGATTCTATGAGGATCAGCAAATAATAAATACAGACGCATGAAATAATGCTCAAATAACCTCTTGAACTCAGGGGATTGCTTATATTTCTCAAACTCAATCAACCAATCCTTTTCTGATAAAGGGGGAAGGCTGCCAGTGAATTTCCAGTCAGTCATTGAAAGACCAGAACGGGTCAATCGTGTGACACCACCAAGTACCACCATACTAAACACCCATGCAGCAGATGCAAAAAGCCAAATCCCAATCATTTTCTGAGCATGGGACCCCGCAGTAACTAGGAACTTCAATCCCTCATTTTCTTTACAGGCAGTTGCTGCTGCAGAGGAAAACTTCCTAAATGACGGTTGAAAACCCTGAAAACACATGAGCACGTTGTTCTGAAGATTGTAAACATTTTCTATCAAGTATTTTCATTGATCTCAAGATTATAAAACATGATACATTGATACTAAAGTAAGAAGAGCTGAAGAAAGAAGGCAGCCACGCACGGGAATAGTCAAACACAATGGAACTCAGAAAGGCACTTATAAGCTAATCCAGTAAATGAAATAAAGTCTGCTAAAACATCTTAAGATTAGTTGGATTACACAGATAAAATGAATGAATATAGTCCAGTAACATGAATTTTAATTACAACACGGAAAGAGGCCCACGGTTTCGAAGAACACACTTCTAGCACGAACAACAAACTTTGACGTAACTAGTAATCTGGATTCCATCAGTTGAGTGGAATCAAGGGCCCATATTTAAATTGTTGTCCACAAATCCCAAATCCCATTTCATTTCTTATACCAAAAGGCAATAGCACTTATGAAGTAGTACAAAGAATTTTTCTAGTAAGTAACATCTCACATCATGGATCTGAGAGCATGACACTACAAAAGAATACCAAAATAGATCCACTGAAGCAACAGATGCTTTGATTAATAATAAAATTTAAGTTCCCTAAACCCCATACAACACAAAAATTGGCTCAACAAAATGAAGCCTGCTGAATCACATTTATACATAATTAGTCATATGAGTATTAATACTGGTTGCATTTTCAAAAAAACAAACAAGTATCTGTATTGCGGAACCAGACGCAATAGAAATGAATAAAATCCCATTACTTCTAGTCTTCTGGCACTATACTTATTAATTTATATAACCAGAATAAACCATTAAATGTACGAACAATTAATGTACATCAAAAACCAGAATATAACAGCAAAATTGAATTTGTTGGGGAGATAAAATGGGGAAAAGGCTCGAACCTTCTGATAATGGAGTAATGATCTAAACCCATTAATGAATACAGAATTTCTTGCAGTTATGCCGCCAATACCACTTGAAGGAATAAGTTCAGATGTAGCTGAAGAAGAAAAGAATTTGGAAGGTTGTACCAACGAAGAATCATTGACAACCCTAATCGATGAACACCTCTGAATTTTCGATGAAGATGGTGATGATAATATTTGATTCAAGTATCTGTTCCTCCTTATAATCGAAATCAATTTGCTCTCAAACATTGCTTTTGCCCAATCGAAATCAGTTTTTGGTGTTTGGTCGCTCAGCTTGGCGTGTTCTAAAATCTCAGTTTCGAGGTTTAAGTGTGAGCGGGTCGGGCGGTTCAGCTGTGACATGCGTGGACCGTTGCCGGCCGTAGAACCATTGTAGGCCTGGAAAATATGTACTAGGCTTACAAAGGCCCAAAACTTATCTTGGACTCTATGTTGGGTTTCTAATACTTTTAGTTTAGGGAATAAAATATAATTATAATAGAGAAAAATAAAATTAGTTTTTTTGGGTAAAAAAATATATTAGTTATTTAGCGAATAAATAAAGTTAATTTTGAGTTAATTTTATAATTATTTTTTGGGTTTGTGATAAGCTCAATGGTCATCAATCTTTCTTTACATGCTATTCTTTGTGTATATGTAGTTGTATTTTTCTGTATTGTCCAATTATGTGCATGAATAATAAGACTACTCCCAACTATTTTTCTTAAGAATTGTTGAACCCAGATTTTCTATTAATTTTTGAATTAAAGAAAAAGGTGTTTTGTTAGAAGAAAATATTTTACCATTTTGAGTGTGGACCGAAGGAATAAGACTAAGTTAAGGAAACTAATATTTTCACATGTATTTTTGATATTTTTACATAGTTTTCTTTTATATAAGAAGAAAGTGGATCTCACCTTCACGTGAGAATGGGCCATATAAAAATATCAAAAATTCATGCGAAAATAATATTACTCGTAGTTAATAACATGTTATTACTTTTCTTTTTTTGATTCATACATTTGTATTTAAATTTATAGGGTAACTTTTAGGCTAGCTAAGTAGTATCAAACACGATTATATTTGTAGCGTTATGGTGCGTTTGAACTTTTCAATACACCAAATAAACTAAAAATAATAAACGTTTTGTAACTAAACAAGCACTATAATTAATCCTATAACTAATTAATCATAAAATTTACCATGTGTTTCCTTCGAAAGAATATTAACTTATTCCTTTGTTTGATAAACACATCCTGGTTTTCTCTCAAAAAAACAATAAAATAAAATAAAATATTCCCTTCCTCCGAAATTATAATCTTAATATTAACTTTCTAAAAATTAAATTCCGACATTTTTAAATTTAAAATTAACATAATTTATTTAAATTTTAAAAATAATAAATCTTATAATCAGTAATACTTTTTATGTAACTCGGCAAAGAAGGAATGGAAAATCGTCAAGAAACTTCTTTGTTGGCAAAACGAAAGGCTAACATAGCGTCAAAATTCTCTGAATCGAACTAGATAGATGACAACACCCTTTTCTCCTCTTCCTTACTGAGGGGGCAATCTTCTTTTATGGCCCTCATGACCTCCCTGCCCAACCCGGAAATCGAGAACCCAACCTCCATCTCCATTCATTTTCGAGTAGCCTCACCCGACAAGCACCTAACCTTCCTTTTGTTCTTCCTTCAGGTTGCCCACGAACGCACCACCTAGGAGCCTTTACGCATATTCCAATTTCCAAAGGCAACATGCTTTATCTAGAGTAGGAGTTTCTATTCGTCAGCTCCGTCGAGATCTCGTTTTATCAATTACGGAAAAACCTCCATTAAATTCGGCAACTAAGGACGAGATTATCATTGCATCGGCTTTGATGTCCCAAATGTTCTCAATATGATATTTATAATTTTATTAACATAAGTTAAATGAATTTTGAATTTGAAAATATATGAATATAATTTTATTGACATAATCTAAATTTATAGTAATTTTGAATTTAAAAATATTTAAAATTAATTTTTAAAAAGTCAATATGGTTCTTAAAATTATAAATTCACCCTGTTAAAATGGATCACAAATACTAAGAAAATAGACATAAATGGTCACTTTAATTAAACAAAGTATTGATGAGGTGTACAATACAACTCCTGAATGCACTGTCTTATTTAATTTATCTAGACAAAACATGGATGAGTTGAACTATACAACTCATGAATGCGTTTTTTCTGATTATTTGATCATTGTTGACGTTTTAAAGTCAAATTTTTAACTCAAAATTGATATAAATTCTTTTAATTTTAATCAGTACAATAATAAAATATTTAAAAAATATTATTCATTGTAAATTTTACTATTTCATAATTTGTAATCAATCTATCTCAAATATTTTCAATTGACTTTCAAAAACCATCACATAAGCCCCAATGCTGTGAGAAAAAGACTGAAACTCATCATATGTCCATAGTTATATCCCATTGGTAAGACTCTTGCTCTGGTACTCTCAGAGTAAGGGTGATGAATCCTGGCTGCTCTTCATATCCAAACTCTATCTCCTTTGCGTCGACTGTAATCCTTTTGGGCCTAACTGATGAGTATGCCCCAAATATGCCACAGCCCCGGACTTTCATGCTAACAGTTGCGCTTCTTTCTGACTCATACTTCAATTCTTTGATTGCTCCTCCAGAGTTGAACATTTTGATGAGGCCTATGGGCGCAAAATTAACCCCGCTTGACAGTTTCTCGACCGGAACCACTGTGAAAACTTCGTATTCTCGTGCCTCGAGTGTAATTGGCAGAGATGCATTCTTGGGAAGATAAACTACTTCTCCTGCAAGTGGCAAACACAGAATTTGTCGAGTAGATTAAATTTGGATCCTTAAAATACACAACTAAGACAATTACAAAAAGATTGATATTTTGTGTATAGTTTGTGCACATAACTACCCAGATAAATATTTACCAAGAAAGAAAGGAGTACAAGTTTTGAGCCTGCAAAACTTACCACCGAGATGGGAATATAATATGGCATCCCCACTCCATCCCTCGTTAGCAACTCTGTGCAAATAATCAACATCTTTAGATTGGATGACCCCAGTAACTGTGCCCGGTTGAACATCGTGAATGAGGTTCGTTTTTCCAACTTTACACCATCCAGCACCCTGGCAGTTGAAGACCCCGACAACTCCATTGAAATCGTTCAGATTCCAAATCTTTAAAACACTGTCATAAGATTATCATGATTACAGTAAGTGTTCGGGAGTTCAATATTCATTGTTAATATGGTTTTATTTACAAGTACCTTTGACCATCCCTGGTAGGATCTGAAAACAAGCAATCCCTGGTTGGCCTCCCAGGGAGTTTGGCCCTCAATATCGATCCATCGGGGAGTACAAGTTTCCTCAGCAGTTTAAAGTCATGCTGCCCAGGCTTGTCACTGCATAAAGTACGCAGATATCTCACTAATTAACCATTTTTTAATATGGATATCACGTTGTACAACATAAACATGACTAATAACTGCACCTGACATAAATCGCACATCCTCCCACAGCACGAGCTGCTCCGTGGTATTCAGCCATTGGGTGTAAGCTCTACCATATGAAACAACTTACAAGTTAGCATCAAAAGATCTCAAAGCTGAGGAAATTTCAGACACATAAGATACCAAATTAAATCACAAGTTTTTCACTTACATGAAACATATCCCAATCTGGCTGCATGAACTCCCCTAGGAAGACGGTGTTGTAAGCAACTGATGCAATATGGATTGTGTGTGATGCTGGATCTCTTGGCCAGAAATCATCTGATGCTCTTATAACGGCAGTCCTCTTGATGCTACATAGATTAATTCAAAACTAAGAAGTCTTGGCGATTGTTATACAAGTACCTAATTAATGAGCTATCACTCATGTACTAAGAAATGTTAACGGTATTTCTTACCTATACAGACCATCTGTGTTGTGGCTCATGCAAGAAATAATTCCGTTATCTTGGAAATTTCTTGAAATTGATGCTTCCAATGCCTGATGGTATTTTCTAGTGAGTTTCACTCTTCCACCATGGCCTGCCCCAAGAGTTTCAAGGATGTTTTGAACATCTACCTTGACACCATCGATTCCAGCAGATGCAAGATATGAGTGCAGTTCATCATAGAAATTAAACACTTTCTCAGGGTTCACGAGGCCTAGACCATTCATGATTATGCACTTCAAAGCATCACAATGTTCATTAGACTCGACCCCTGGAGATGAAACTGGGAAAGCCAACTTCGATTCATAATGCTCCATTTCAGCAACACCGGGCCTAACACCTCCCCAGTAACCAGTTATTGCATGCCACACAAATACATACCTGCAAATTCAGGGGATATCATAACTCATAAGTACCTAGTTGAAATTGTTATAACCTAAAAAGCCCTACATTGATTAAAAATATCTTACTTCAGATCATGTTTTTCTTTCATGTAAGTAACAATGTGTCGTAGACCCTTTGCTGGATCCTCCACCCTATGGCCCTCTTTGCCATCTTTCTGAAATTTGTGATTCTCTTTGATATTAGTTAACCTGTTTGCAAAGCTGCAAAGAAGAGATAATAACTATTAGAATGATCAATTTAGTCACCGAGAACAAAGTTCATGACACAATTGAACTTTAATAATCTCATTCAAAGTTCTCACTTGGCCGTGTTATCAGCTTTAGATTCAACACTAGTGGGGTCCATACTAACTGATTGCCATCCATCATCAATGATAACAAATTTCGGGGGAATCCCACCTTCCTCAAAACTGCAACGTATAATTACTTACTTGTTACTACCTCTTACGTGATACTAGAATTCTGAAAACTTAAGCAACTTCAAACCAAACTGGTTAGCGTCAGTCATACCTCTCTAATCCTTGCTTCATCCCCTCAGTAGTAACATCTGTGTAGAATGCATCCCATGTGCACCAGCCAAACCAGTTCAACATGTCTGGCATCTGAACCATGATGGACAGTACAAAAAATCAAAACATAGAGATATCATGATCCTCTCATTACAAAACCAAATAGTCAACAATTAGGTACTTACAATGATGGGAAATGAAAAGGAAAAGTTAGTACCTTCTTTCTTTCACGATGACAAAATGTCTGTAAATGTCTCTCAACACTCCTGCATAATGTTTGAAATAACCATCAGCACCTTTCAAAATGTATTATGACTGAAGTACTTACCCATATAAGTAACTGTTTTAGAAAGAAATTTTTTTGCCCTTCTACACCAAGTCTGACCCAAACACTTTTACAATGGTAAAAGAGATTCGGGCATAGATTATGTAGAATAAACTTCAATTGCTTCATGCATTTAGTATAGAGTAGTGACAACAAGAAGCTAAAAAATCGACAATCTGAAAGTGCTAAAAAAAACAGATAATCCAGAGTAGTGAATTAAGTGAAAAAACGTATAAATAAATTAGTTTAAGCTAATAACTCGAATTTCTATTTTGATAAATAAATTATACAAACATCTAAAGTACACCTGATAATTTGAATTGGATTGGAGGTACCCTATAAATTGGAATTCAGTGATTACAATAAGCAAAAAAGTAGGATTTAAGATTCATGATTTCAAAGAAGATGTGGTGCTTTCTAAGATTGAATTGGAAGATGCTCACTTTACTGCATTTGTAATGACATCAAAAGGGTCAGATCCAGCAGCAAGAAACACCAGATGACTTCCCTCAAATCCTTGCACAGCAGGATCTCCTGCAATCAACCAACATTGTCATCAAAAGAAGAGGAAACCTCAAAATTTCAAAAGACAACACTTTTAGTACATTCCCTCCATTCCAAAAAAAGTCTCATTTGCAAAATTTACAAATTTAAAGGATATATTTGTGTTTCATATTTACCCCAAAATTATTAGGTGTTTAGTATAGTATTATTGATGACATGATAATGAAATTTGGATGCTAAACTTGGGTACGGCTTCAAATTATATTACTATCCACAGAAATGGGACTCTTTTTTGGAGCCAAAATAATTGATAAATGAGAATCTTTTTGTCATATAGAGCAATAAAGTTGGGGCATACCACTTTCTAAACAGATCTCCAACCCATTATCTGAATTCCCCTGAAGAACAGCTCTAAAATCACCCTCAATAATGGGCAAGAAAACTGTGTAGACTGCAGATTCTCCCACCCCATCACCTTCATTGGCTTCCACAATCAAAAATTGGGTCTCAAATGGTATATCCTTCCCACTTGTTCCCATCCTCTGTGTCATCCACCATATTTTGAACCGGAAAACACACATAAACCGTAGTCCCCTGCAAAATCAACCGGAACGAAATAATTCAAAAGTATTTCATTAGATCAAACCAATCAACATCACAACTTAATTATCTCTGTTCCACAAAAAAGAGTCTCATTTGAAACATTTAATATTTAATCAACTTGCTAAATTCTAAAATTTAAAATTGATCGTCAATTATTTGATTTTGATTAAATATCTAATATTGTAAATTATTTATAAAGTACTATTACTTAGTTGAAAATTAAAATAATTCATATCATAATCTCAAAATTGAAGATTCGTACATTAACTAGAATCAATGCAATAGCTAATATTGTAAACTGTTTAATAAGCTACCTACAAAATTGTTAGTCCAAAATCAAAAAAAAATCGTATTAGAACAAATTAACTAGAATAAAAGACAGATGGGAAGAACGGAGAACAATTGAAGGGAAGAAGAGCATACTCAAGTTTACCGACGGAAAAGAGGCGGCGGCTACCAGTCTGATCGGATCGGACGCCGAGGAAAGCAGCATTGACGAGTCCATCGCCGGCGGCCGGAGAGACGAAAACGTCGTGATTAACGTCGGTGAGGACGGTGTTACCCAACACATTCAGATTCCCATCTTGCACACAAATTCCTGCCCCAACCGTCATTGTATTTTGCTCTCTCCTCTCTCTGTTTTTCGCTGCTACAGATCAATGTTTTTGTGTTTTACTATATAACAAAATCAAAGACAGAAACAGAAAAAACAAAAACAAAGTGATAGACAGCAACAAATTGGAATCCACGACTGCTCTTCCTCAATTATGCGTGTAATGATAGAGATACGAAGGAGTTTATATACTAGTTGTAGTTGCAGAGAAACAGAGCATATGGGGCCATGGGATTAGCATGCACTCTCCTTGGTGAGTTGAAATTATTAGACAAAAATAAAAATAAAAAAAAAGGTCGGAGAAAATAACATAATTTAATTTTCTTAACCTTTTGTTTGTGATTTTAGACAAAAATTATTATTCCCATTAAAAACTCACGTGGAAGTAGGCCTACTTTTCCTTATATTTTAGGATCATGTTTATTTGTAATTATTATAATTTTGATATTATATTTTTATAAAATTATAATCTTAAGATTAATAATTTTTTCAGAAAGTCTAGCGAACAATTGAGCAACTATCTAACTATTCAATCGACTATATAGAAAGGTTTCAACCGTTGTTCACCAGGGTTTCGATCGTTGGTTCTCTGTTATCAAGTCACCTACTTCTTTGATCTTGTGATATTGGACCGGCGTCAATCCTCATACATTGTATGGATGTTTATTTTGATTATGATTATTTATAAGATAATTTAAAATAATTTCATGTTGTATTTGTTTTTATCTAAAATCATTTTAAGAATTAAATAAAAATTTATCATTTGGACTATTATACACTTATTATTAATAACAAAGAAAAAATAATGAGTTTAGATCGATAGAATAAGATATATCGATCATTTAAAAAAATAATTTTCCACAAAATTTTAATCCAATTATAATACTTATTCAACATTGTATAAATAGTCTCGAAGTCCTAATCTAAGTCATTTTATTATGTTTTAACTAATAGTCCAAGTCAATTTTTAAAACAAACAAGAGACTTATTATAATTAATAGTTGGACAAAAATAACCTAATAAAAGTGAGTTATTATAAATTTCTCATTACTCTATTTAAAATTAAAATTAAAAACTCCCTCCTTTATATTATATATATATATATATATGATGTTTTAGAATAATAGTTTTCTATAATATAAGTTGTTTTATATATATATTTAGGAGAAAAATATATTCCTTCCCTATTTTGTTCTTAAAAATCTCCTTAAAATTGAGTAATTAAGAGAGAAGAGGAGGAGTAATTAATTAATGCATGAATAGTAATAAAATTATCTAATATTAGTATTAATAAGACTTTTTAATATGTGTACTTATATAATGTACGTCATAAATAATGGAAATGAGCGAGTTATATCTTTTACGCATCTTTCATATTCCTTTTAAATTTTCTCTCTTTTTTTTTTTAATTTTGACAATTTTTTATGCGCCTGGAAATTGGAATTGCAGTCTTGCGTATGAATGGGATTCCGTGAAAGCTGGGCGCATTTCTCGGTTTCCGGGACGAATTAAATAAAATACAGCAATTATTATTTCATTTCATTGCATCTATTGCATTATATGCAGATAAAAGAGTAAAATACACTCACACCCCTTGTAGACTACTATAATAACACTCACTATTCTTCTAGTTTTTCAAGCAACACTCACTACCTCTGCTGATGTGTATTATTGACCAAATAGGCGAAATTACGTATTTATCCTCATGTTTTACTATTTTAAAATATAATAAATTTATACTTATTTTGTTAATGACAAAAGTACCCTATTTTGACTTATATTATCAAGTTACATTCTCCGGTCTCCATTCTTAAAGCACTAGTCATCGACTCACCGTTGTCATATAGGGAGGGAGGTGGAGGAAAGTTTTTGACGTGAAGGATATGATCGGAGATTAACTTATCCTGGCCACGATTGAGATTTTTGGGTTTAAGGTATACATGTTTTTCCCCATTGTTGCCTCTACAAATGCTCATACCACCACTGATTCGCTCAATTCTAAACCCTAGATTATGAAATCACCCTTGTTTCACACTCGATGAAACCCCACAAGAGCACCGCTCTCTCAATTACTCACCTCATGAAAATTAATTATTTGTATCCACATAGATAATCACATCTATATATATGTATGTGTACATATGTTACGTCGTTTCAATATTTTGGTTTCTTCCTATATATATATATATATATATATATATATATATATATATATATATATCTATCCGCTCCAAAAAATAAATTTTATTTGCATAATTTGTAAATATTCATTACATACTTTTATGAATTGTGATTTTATTTTTGTTCGGGCTATCAGAATGGTCAATATCATGATATTCATGTTCACTTATGGGAAAACAAAGAATGTGATTTTAAATATCGATGGAGATGTATAACGCCATACGGATATGCTCAACGAGGTTTCAATTGTCATTGAGTCAAGTACCAACCGCAATGGGTTTAGAAATCAAACTATTTTATTTTATGCCCGAACACAAGTCGAGATGCCATTAAACAATGATGAGAACATGTTACTTATGTTTGAAATGTATAAGGGGATTAAAATTGTTGATATCTATATACAAGTAATTGATCCATTCGAGGAGTGGAATGATGATCGATTGTTAATGGGGTTGATTATAGTGTCAATGGTAAAGATGGAGTTGGATCAAAAATGTAAATGAGGTTGATAAGGGTATTTACAATGATGGAAAGATACAAGATAATATAAAGAGGGTTGATGAGGCTTACTAACAACCATCGATTATGGTCAAATAAAGACATGAGTTTGAAACTACTGAAAAACATCACGATGAGGTTGTAGCTAAGAGTTACAAAAATAGAAAAGGCAAACAAATAATTGTAGAGGGTGGTTATGAGGATGATGGTGTTTATAGCTTGTCTTCCGAGGATGAGGATTTTCAATGTGATAATGAAGAACATGCTAGTGATTTTCAAAAAGACAATGATGAATTTATGGATGAAAAACTTGTAAATGAAGTGATGACTAATAATGATGGCCTATCAGATTACTCATCAAGTGATGAATGCAATAGAGTGTATTATGATGAAGATGATGATGATGATGATGATGATGATCAATTTGTTGAAGATGGTCAAGCTATAGAGGGGAGACAAGTTGATTGTGGACAATTTGATAAGGTGTTTGACCACTATAGATATGGAAATGAATTTGTAGATGTTAGGAAAGAGAAGATTAAGCTACGTGAAGGCCTTTTATTTTCAAATGTACACAGTTTTAGACAGGTTTTAAGAGATTATACAATTCAAGAGGGTTTCAAGATTGAGAGGATTAAAAATGAGAAAAAAAGAGTTACGTGTAAATGTGCTATAGTTGGTTGTCCATGGCGAATACATGCATCCCCTCTTCCTGATAAGATGACTTATAAAATCAAGACATATTATGGCACGCACACTTGTATTGTTGTTTCCACTAACACTGAAGCAACTTCGACTTAGATTGCAAACAAATGAGGTGATACATTGAGAGACAATCCTGACATGAAGATAAATGAAATTCAGACCAAAGTGCATAAGAAATGGCGATTGAGTGCAATAAAATGCGCTTATACTGAGGCAAAAAAAGGCACTTCATTGAACTCGATGGTTGTTATCAGAGTCTTATAAAAGTTTGAGGCGTGATGGTCAACATATTCTAAGTACAAATCTCGAAGTATAGTGGATATTAACACCGATAGTTATCGATTGATGTGAATCCCACATTTAAGAGAATGTTTATAAAGATATGAGGCATCGACTGGATTCAAAAATGCATGCAGACCTTTTGTAGGTGTTGATGGATGCCACATAAAAGGGCCTTATGGTGGTGTTTTGTTGGCTGCAGTAGCTCTAGATGGGAATAATGGACTCTTTCCAGTGGCAATTGCTGTGGTGGAAACTGAGTGCAAACAAAGCTGGAAGTTCTTTTTTAGTAATTTAAGGACAGCTCTTGGTGCAGATGATGATGACATGATGACATTAACATTCATTTCAGACAAGCAGAAGGTATTATTGAAAATTCTGCTTTTTTAGAACGAAGAAAGTATTTATTAATGGATAATATATATATATATACTGGATGTTATTTCTTCTTCTCAAAAGTCAAACCAGTTATTGTGCATTTATTTATATGAACATCACTTTTTGAGTTTGTATAGAGTTACTACAATTTCATTTAAATTGATATTAGGTGAAATAGTTTTATGCTAGTCCACCAGAACTTCATAAAGAATGTCTCTACCTCATTTGGGTTGTTCTTCATCTCATTATTGTAATTAGTACAACTTCATCACAACTCACAAGCAACCACCTTTATACAAGCAAATTAAATGTCAATAAGAAAATTAATGATTTAAAATTTTTAATTATAATTAGTTTATGCTCAATGTTGAAAAATTGATGATAATTTTTGTTTATATTCTTTCAGGGTCTTAAATATGCACTTAATGAGGAATTTCCCCATGCACTTCATAGGACATGTGCTAGGCATTTGTTTTGTAATTTTAGAAAAAATTATCCAGCCTTGATGTTAAAAAATCACTTTTTGGAGGGCAGTTAAAGCTTATAATGAACACGACTTCAACCTAGCAATAAAGGATATTAAGAAAGAGTCTCAATCTGCATACAATTATTTGATGAAAGAGCCCCTTGAAACATGGACAAGATGTGGCTTTGATGAGAGATGTAAAAGTAATCATGTCCCAAGCAATTTTTGTGAGTCCTTTAACCATTGGGTTGATGCTATGAGGGGTAAACCCATTTTGAAAATGCTTGAAGGGATTAGCTGTAAGTTGATGCAAAGAATTCAAATGAGGTATGAAAATGGGTGTGCTTGGGATGGATATGTTATCTCAATATATTAGAAAGAAATTAAACTTCAATCTTAGTAAAGCTAGAATTTGCAGAGTGATCTATGGTGGAGGAATAAATTCAAAGTCGTTGAAGATGGATTCATATTTTTGGTTGACATCGACTAAGAGTTTGTGATTGTAGAAAGCATGGCGTGTTTCGTGCATTCCTTGTAAACATGGGGTTCTTCTTATATGCAGATCTCAGAGAGCCAATATTGAACAATATTGTGATGCATATTTTACAAATCATGCATACTTAGTTGCTCATGAAAAAATGATTCACCCTACCAAAGATCAAAGATTTTGGAAATACATAGAAGATGGAAGTGATCCATTGAACCCCCCACCTCTTCATAGGTTGCCTGGGAGACCGAGGAAAAACAGAAGAAAAGATCCAGGTGAAGTTAATGCAGAGAATAATTTTAGAAAAAGAGCTCTAAGTGTCCAATGCTCTAACTGCAAACAATTTGGTCATAATAGATTGACCTGCCAAAGAGATCCACCTGAGTTAACTGGGAATGGGGTTACCCTCGATGGTGTAACTCAAGAGATAATATAATATATTTTTTTAATAATATTTGCTTGTTATAATTTACTTATTTTATGATTCTAATATCTTGTCTGTTCTTTTATTACAGGTTGGTGAAGGTCAAACACAACAAGCTGGTGAAGATCAATCAGAACCACATGTTAGAAGAGGAAATTTTAGGAAGAAAAGGAAAGGAGCCGATCGAAGAAATAATGAAGAGGTTGTAATAGAACTTGGTGAAGGGGAAACGTCAAATAAGAATGGAAGAGGTTTCGGAAGATGTCAACAAATTTTATCAACTAATGTGGGAACAAACAATTCGGGTAAAGAGAAAAGAAATCGATTTAAAGGAAGGGGAAAGGTTGTCATGACAAGATCTAAAAGAGATGGTTGGCTTGTTTATCCTACAAATAATGGTAATCCAGTTTCGAAGGTGAGATATTTTACATGTAATTAGTTTTAAATAAAACATTTATATTGTTAATGAAAGAATATTTTCTATGTTGTTTAAAGTTTGACAATAATATTTTGTCGGATGAACAGATGGGAGCTCATTGGGTTGATATTACACCTCCGAACCAAATCAATAAAAGGACAATTCACTCTATTGGTAGCAAAGGTGGTTTAGTTGTTGAAAGAAAAAGAAGTGGTAGGAATCAAGCTGCTAAGAATCAAGCTTCTATTGTGAATCAAACTGCTGAGAATCAAGCTTCTATTGTGAATCAAACACAATCACATACTGTTGGGAATCACACTCAAGTTACATATGTTTAATTTCCTATTTGGAATCAAATTGGTGGTAACTTGTGAATACAAAATTTGATTTAGTACATATACTCTTGGTAAATTGCTACTATTAGGAATTTTAGAATTGGTGGTACTTTTGGTCACATGTTGTGACTAGGAAAAACTATATTTGTTGATAGGACCTTTTTCTGAAAGGGTACACTAATCCATTTATTGACACAGAGAGGTTTCATTGTCAAATATAAGAGTCATTTATTGCAAGAACCTTTTTGATGAGCCATGGTCCAAAAGTTAATATATTACTTTAATTGTTTATGTATTACTTCATTTCTTTCAAAAAAAAATTTTGTGCTACTCTTTTATGCACTTTTGTTATAAATTTTATTTATTTATTTATTTATCAATTATGATCTTGGTGTTTACTCAGGCAAGAATAAATGCGAAAAGAAGAAGGCAATTACCAAAATATAATAATGTCTTGTTAATACATTTTGTAATGGCAACAAATTACTACTCCCTATGTCCCAAAAACGTAAAAGTCCTATTTGCAAATTATGATTAGGAAAAAAAAAATTCCCATTTATTCGATGTCCTCGTGTTTATTATCTCAAATTTATTATCATGGCATCACTATTAAATTAAATAAGATAGAACAAAAATATATCCTTAAAATTTTGTAAATTTTGCAAATGAGGCCTGCTTTTATAATGGAATGTAGGGAGTATGATTAGTATGCAACTTAAGGAATTATGTCGAGATCTGTTGTTAGTTTATACATTTAATTACACTGGAACCAATAACAAATTAACAAAATGAAGAAAATCATGTAGATAACATAAATCGAAGGTAAGGTATACTATATACTTAAAGGGTATATTAGTCATCGAAATTGAAGGTATAATTGTCCTTACAAAGTTGGTTAAGGACATTTTAGCCATTTTCTTTTTAAAAATTGCTGACATCATCAAGTCAATCATCTTAGGGGTAGTGAGTGTTATATTATGTTAACTAGAGGGGTAGTGAGTGTTACTTAAAAAACTAGAGGGGTAGTGAGTGTTATTATAGTAGTCTACAGGGGGTGTGAATGTATTTTACTCTAGATAAAATGGAAGTGGTTAGCATGAAGTTTATTTTTGGATAAGTTGGTCAATTGGCTAATAGAGTGCTGACACGCAAACGAGGTTCTATGTGTGTCAGCATTCTATTGGTCAATTGACCAACTTACCAAGAATTAAACTTTATGCTAACCGGATCCAGATAAAATAGAGAGCACATCTTCTGTTCTCATTTTTCGTGTTCCCGTGTGTTCTCATTTAAATTTTGACATCTAATTTCTTATTTAACACTAATTAACTCTAAAATTAAATAAGAAGCTCGGTATCAAAATTTAAGTGGGAGTACACAAGGGGAGATGAAAAATAGGGTCAGAGGATCTGCTCTCGATGTGATGTACCTAACACATACTATCAATTAATTTGACGTGCTATCGACCGTGTCTCTTTTTTACTTTTTTCCTTCAAAAAATTCATAATATTTATTTTAACTCAAATTTTGGAAATTTCCATTTTTTTTGGTATAGTTCAATTTTAAATGTTTGTTGAGTTATTAGTATTTACACTAACCGCGTTTTTAGCGTTTGAACTTTCAAAAACATTATATTAACGTGGTACAGTCTAAATTCCAGACGTTGAGTTTATGAATTACATAAGTTGTGTTTGAAATAAATTATAACGAATAAGTTTTCAAGTCAATATTATTTAAACGGATGAATTAACTAAAATTAATAATTAAACTAACTACTAAAAATAAATAACAAAATATAATTACATACATAAATAAATTTAAGAATTTAATTGCATCCAATGATTCATTCAAGTCTCATAACTTTCCGTTTGATTGTATATGTTCACGATAAATTGTTAACCAGGAGTACTTAATTTTGGGAGTGGTTAGCATTGAGTTAACTTTGGTTAATTGACCAATAAATACTCATTTTAACTAACATGTTATATTCCTATGCAAATTAAATTAGAATACATTCATGAAGATCAAATCCCCAAATTGGTTACACATGACATATATGTATATTACCATACAATGGGCGTAAAAATATAAGTTTATGAAATTATAAATCACTAATATCCAATTATCATATCCGCATAGAGTTTTTCCCTCTATCGTGGATTTGTAGCGTAAATTATTCTTACCCGTTAATGAAATATAAGTAATTATATTATTATGCACATTAAAAATTACTTTCAAAACATCATTTTTCAAAATTTATGAATTAGGATGCAAATAAAAGGATTTGATGGTACATGGAGCTGGTTAGCATGAAATTTATTTTAGGGTAAGTTGGTCAATTGATAAATAGAATATTGAAATGCAGGTGAGACTCTATGTGTATCAATATTCTATTGGTCAATTGATCAACTTCTCAAAAAATAAACTTTAAACTAAACGGATCCGACCGTACATATTATTATTCCATTGTGATAATATCCAAATCCACGTGGGATTGTGTAGGATATGACGTGTAAGACATGAAAAGCAAGTACTACTTACTAAAGGAAGATCTGAGGCAGGTGAGAGGTGGTTGTCGTAAACGTACAGCAAGATGTACCATGCCATTTCCACATCAGTTGTAACGTGTAAACGAGTAAGACAATCAATTAACAAGTAATTTTTTGAGTCACAAGTAATTTTATTTTTTTTTGAAAATATCCAATATTTCGGTCCAATAAATATGTCCATATAAAAGGACTCATCAATTAAATATAAATAATACTCCCTCCGTCCCAAGATAAAAGTTCTGGTGGACTTTTCACGCATATTAAGAAGATGAATAAAATGACAAAATTGTCAATAATAATGTCATTAAATATGGAGAGAGAATTAGAATAAGAAAAATATGAGATATTTAATGCTACGGTATAATAGAAAAATATGTGTAAAAGTTTGGTTATTAAAGGAAAATGGACATTTAACATGGGACTACCCAAAATAGTAATAAGAACTTTTATCATAGGACGGAGGGAGTAATAAGTCTAGGTGGACTTGTTTTTTGGACAGCAAATTTGGACCGATCTAAGTTTTTTTTTTTGTGAATCTCAAAAATGTATAGTATTTATTCCAACTGAATTTTTTTACAGAATATATATGTATTTAAATTATACCTAAAATATTATATTCTATAAGAATTTCAGTTAGAATAAATACTATACATTTTTTGAGATTTAAATGAAAAAAAACCCGGTCCAATTATTTGCAGATGATGATGGTACACAAGTTACTTGCATAAATTATTATGTGAGATAAAATAAAATTTTTATAAAATTGAAGGGTTAAATAAAAATATATAAAAAATTTAATGTAAAAAAGACAAAGTAATAATATAAATAAAATTATAAGGGTAAAAGAGAAAAAAAATGTGCCAACATCCCCATAGTGTCCATAGAAACTTTATAATATAGATAGATATTGTCACAAAAAGTCTATCTGTAAGACCACAACTTTCATAAATAAAAATTAATTTTCTCGAAATATATTTTTGAATATTATGGTGTGGATTTGATATAATGTTATAGTTGTGGTTAATATTTATAAATTTTGCAAAATATGCAAGTTGTTATAAAATATTCAATTGGTCGGGGAATATTCGTTTTAACAGAAAATATTTGTACGACGACAGATTATTATCGTGGACCACATAATGTAATTATTATTTGAAGTTAAAAACGATGAAATATCTTTTTATAAAAATAACGGCGAATGTTTTACCGTTAATCTGTTGAAATACCCGGTGGTAAAAGTATAATGTCTGGCGTGGTTGCATAGTAGCATCAAAGTGTTGATTATCGATGCTTACGTGAAGTCACCCGCTTATACTCAATTATTATTACGATAATTTCTGCGACAAGATCTCACATTATTTGATTCAATTATTGTCAATATTTTTATATTATTAAATCAATAATTGAGATGACCAGATTATTCATATTATTATCTGCATAATTAACAATGTCTAAAAAGTTCTGTCGAGGAAGTGGATTTGGTCACTTAATTACTGCCAATAGGGAGAAATCCTTATCGAAAGCCCCCCTATTTCACGAACGATCCGGTTGTTAATAATGCGAGTTATAATAATGATGAATAAATATTGTTAAACAAGTTATCTGTAAGGGGGGGGGTTGAATAGATATTTGAAAATCTTTTCGCTTTTAACTTGTTCTTAGATAATGATTAAAACTTTACTAATTAGTATTTGTTTTAATCTTCTTTACCAAGCAATGGAGTTATGAGCTGAAGAAGGCGCTTATAGCAGAGATAGCAGATATAGCATAGTAGTAATGATGAATGTAAACGACACAATTGTTTTTAAGTGGTTCAGAGCACTCAAAGCTCCTAGTCCACTCTTCTACTCAACGAGTAGGATATCCACTAAGGATGTCTTTTACAATCTTCCTAAATCACACGATTCCTTCTGCACCAAAGCAGCCTAGAACTTCTAGTTCACTTGAACTCTTCAAGTCCAAAGCAGACTTGGCTTTCTTACGCTCACTATTTAAACTCTTCAAGTCCAAAGCAGACTTGGTATACTTCTTCAATTGATCGATAGTTGTTGAGTTCTTGATGGTTGCTACTCAGCTTGTCAGTAAGCACCGGTTCGTTAAGAACCGAGTAAATGAAAGCAAGCTTTTGCAATATCTCGATCGTAGAGTCGAGCTTCGAGAGAGATGTTCACGCTTGTTTGATTAATGCTTGCTTATTTCTCTCATCCGTCTGATCAGATATATGTGATGTTGAAAACTATCCGCTGGATCCATCCGCTGTGGCATTAAATGCATCCGAACTTTCTCAGACCGTGATGGAGACATTTCGCACATCTTCTCGAATTCTCGCATTCGCCCACCGACACCGCAGTCGCTTTCACCTACCACCGAAAAGGTGTTTTGTCCCTCTTACCCATAGTATTATCCTTAGCTTCTTCAATACGCTTCTTTGTTGCATACTAAGGATATTTCATACAACTGGACCGATGAGTACCGCAAAGATCTCGGGATCCATTCCTCACTTGTTGAAAACACGTATCATTCTACTCGACGCTTTTCCTCGACGCGAGATGATGATGCTCTACGATTTGGATCGTGGTGTTCTACGATTTAGATCGTAGTGTCTTTTACATCTTTGCACACTACGATGCTATTAGTTGAGAGCACTACGATTTCCCTTTAAAACCTTCGTGACACTACGATCTTCTCGCTCGTGTTTGTTGACTTCTACGCTCCCGAGAGCACACTACGATCGCCGACTTGTAAACTTCATGTTTCCTTCAAAGACACTACGATCGTGGAGTTAGCTTGACAATCGCTGGGACCACTCTCTACGAAGTCCAAAGAGTCTCCTTCAAGGCAAGTGCACACTACGCATCTTCAGCTCTACGCTTTTCTCGCCTCGACTTCCGCAAATGTCGATCAAACCGATGCACTATGATTTCTTCAAGACTAATCTATTACATCTTAAGATCAACCTAATGCTTTTGATCTTTCTATCTATACATTCTTTAATGTAATGATACACGCTGAAAGCTTAGATCAACCTAAACAATTTTGATCTATCACTAAGTCCTCAGACATATATTCATTTAAGGACCTTACAAATAATCATGAACATATACATTAAAACATCAAATCATAATATGCATTCTCCCAACAATCTCCCCTATTTGATGTCGACATAACCAAGGAGATTTGTTGTCATGATTATTATTGTGACTAGATGCATTTGCAGAAATTTAAACATGACTTAGTATTTCAAAGAAAGCAAATTAAATTTCTAGAGAATAAGTAAGTATGAATTTATCGATGATCGTAAGATATTACAATATAGCATTACATCAATAAAACATTAAACTCTCAACTTATCTCTGCTTTTCTTGGTCTCTTCCGTGGAGGAGGATTGGCATACTCTTCAAATTTCTTCTTTCCTCCTTTCGAGCTTCCTCATTCCTTGCTAACTCTTCCAAATTTCGCCAGACTTAGAACCGATTCTTTTCATGTCTCGCGCATGAATGCAGGATCTCCAATTGGCATTCTTATGCGCATCAGAGACACGCCTTGTGAGCTAGGAGTTGGCTCCTTATGACTCGTGAGGAATAGTCAGGAATAGTCATATAATTTCCCACACGACTGCATCGCTGAGTCCGATGATGTCTTGCAGAGGGCTTCGTGATGTCTCGAGCATGAAATCGACTTCTCCCTTTCTTGAGTTTCATTTACCTCTTCCTCCGCCTTTCACCTCCTTGATCTCCTTTCCTTTTATTATTCTCCCTTTATGTCAAAGATCAAGGGTTCAATATCTACATGTACCGATTAACTCCTCGAACAAGCTCATTCAAATTGGCTTTTGGGTTCGAGTAATGTCCTCTATTCTCCTTGATCTATTTTTTCACTTCTAGCTTTTTTTTTTTGAGGATCGCTTAATCATATCATTATGCTTCTCCCGATTGGCATAAGATTTCGGAAGTCATGTATGTAAGCTTTCAAGTCGAGAATATTGTCCAAAGATAATTTGATGTCGACGATCTTGGTTTTTCTCGCATTTCAAGCACAACCTCTCTTTGTTTGGCAAAGAACTCGAAATGGATCTCATCTCCGTCTCGATATACTCTTCGTAATCTCTTTGATAATTTCCCTAGCCTCAGAGTGAGCTCAAAGATTCATCAGATTAGGGAATTTGTTAGCAGCCTTTTATCATTTGATTCAAAGTGATGTCGAGAGATCGTGAGTGGGATTCCAGATTTGCTTCGATAGACTTGATCATCCGCTTCGAGGTTTCTTTTTAAGTCATCCTTGGTAGGCGTGCTTGGGAGAGCATTATTTGATCGGGGATTGTCCATTTGAGGGGTTCTTCGTGGAGATTGATCTTGCAAATCAGACAACGCAAGATCAAGACCGAAAAGTCATGTGATGAGGAGGATGGTATATCACCGAGAGGGGTTTGGGTTTGATATCCGGGATAGGTGACTCTACGATTTCAACATTGACTCTACGATGTGGCTTGAGTCCGGAATCGTAGAGTTGGTGATTTGAGGAGTAGGTAAGGTCGACTTCTTTCGGTTCTTCAAATGTAATTTTGGGATTCTCAAATCGAAAACTAATTTATTGATCGGGAATCACTTCCACCATTTAGGAAATTCATAGAAATAGCTAAATGAAGATGATGGCAGTGATTAACTCTAAAACTGGTAGGGATAGTCAATACCTCAGTTTGTCTTTTGATGAGGAATGGTCAGGTAAGTTGCTTTTTTGGGCGAAGATGACTTTCCTCGAAATCCATGAGCCGTAACCGAGATTGCCGGATATTCCTCAAGCTCCGTAACATGTGATCCCATGATTTCGTGGATTTGAGCTTGATGGTATGCCATCATGGGTAGTAAGAAAACATTTGGTCAGTACAGATAGCTTCTAAGATCCATCTTTCCCTACACCAAAGAATTTCAAGCTCATCATCATCATCATCATTTCTTCTTTCTTTGGTTTCTTCAAGAATCCATTATCTCAATGGCCTCCGGAAGGTTTGGCATCGGGTTCATCTCCATCTTGAGCAAGGACCTCTTCTTCAAATTATCGATATTATGAGGCTCCCCTCACTATGAACATCTTCGAGGTTTAGAAACTCCCCTCACCGGTAAATCTTCTTCTAAGTTCGTAGAGTCCTTCCACCGAACCTTTTCGAGCAAGAGAGGCTTCTCCCCACCGATGTATACTCATGAGAATTTCAGAATCTCCCCTCACCGGAGCATCTTCTTCTAAGTTTACTTGGGATAGTTCTACTTTTGCACCACACACTCTCGCTTCCTTCTTCAAGATTTTTTTTCATTCTCAAGAATATACTTCTTGACCAAATTTTCTCCTTTGCTTTCACCGGTTTTAGTCACCACTTCGACTCTCTCGAGTCTTTGTTTTGCCACGCTGATCACCCACTCTTCTCAAGCAACTTTCTTCCATTTCTCGCCACACTTGGCCCGGTCTCAGAGAATGAGAGACTCTACGATCAAGACACTGCTGGTCTTTTTTGACTTATGACCACCTTTTGTTCTTCTTTAAGATCTCAGAAATAGTGGCTTGATCCTCTTCACCTTCCTCTTGTTGTTGCTTCGATGTTTTAGCCTCCTTAGAGTCTCTATGTCGAGGACTCTACAGAATGTTAGTTGTAGATCCTCGAGGCTCTTCGACTTGTCTTGCCCTTAGCTTTCTCTTGCCCTTTCTTTTTCCTCGCAAGAGCAGAGGGTTCTCCTCGTCTCTTTCTTTCTTCTTCTTCAACTTCTTTGACAATGTATATTCCTCCCCCGAAAGCCTCGCTTCTTTTGTTCCCCCTCCTCCCATCGACTCTCATCATCATTCTTACATAATCAAGCAGGTTCCTTTCCCAGCTTCTTAAACAACTCATTGTGTCATTCTTCGATTTGGGTTGATAGCTTCTCCTTCATCATCCCCAATTTTGTCACCCAATGCAGATTGCGTAAATGATGCTAATGAATCTCCCATACAAAGATCTTCTGAGTACTTTTGATTTCTTCGAAATGACGATCCACTCACCGATCCACTCGAGTAATATGTTTCTATAATCGAGTTGAGTACCATGAACCAAAGCGTATATGAGCTTGAGCCGAGTCTCATTTACCGAAGTCATGACCGAGCTCTCAAGCAGATGCATTTCCCAATAATGTCACCCAAAAATTGCACTTTCGAGGGAACTCCTTCTTTTGTAGCCTTTCACAGTAGGGATTCTTCTTGTGGTGCATTTTCTTCAAACCCTCTCGAAGCTTATGTCATTTAGAAATGGGTGCCCCACGCTCTTGAAACCTAGGGCCGATTGAAGTTTTCTTCCCTTAGCATCATTTCAACTCCTCTTACTCGTGTAGTGATGGTGTTGTGTTCAGACACTCCATTCTTGTAAAACTCCTTCACTAGCTTGGGATAGATGAGGTGTTTGCTGCTCAACACTTCTTCGAGACCTCGCCTTTCTTTAGTAGTGCTAAGGTCTTGTGAAATTTTGGTGGAGCATCCTTGAACTCATCAAACAGAGTCTCAGAGTCTCGAGATTACATTTGAAGCAAATGCATGATTCTCAGAGTTGAGAAGTGGAATACGACCGAGCTTTCTCGAGTTAGGGTTTTGCTTTGAGAGAGAGAGAGAGAGATAATCTTTTTTGAACTTCAGATTTCAAAAACACTTGCCCAATTTGTACTTGTAGCTTCCTCTCTTTTTTTTTTCGACTTAGTGGGACAGTGTCGCTTTTATGCTCGGGCTCTACGATTTTGACTGTGCATGAATGTACCGATTTTCCCTTTCGAGTCTTCAAGGGTCGAGATGTCCTTAGATGACTACGATCGTAGAGATAGTCTTCCGTCGTCGCTGAGTCTCGGCCCCGCGATCGCCGAGTCCGTCCTGCAGCAATGCTGAGTCCGATCACCATTCGTAGAGTCTGGCCCACGATCGCCGAGTCCGTCTCGATCCTCGTGATGAGTTTTTGACTAAGCATTCTTTTTAAGGTAACTCAGAAGGGCCAACCTCTCGGTGATTCAAGGGTTAGGTTTGTCCCCGAGGCACCTCTTAGAGATTGCATTGTTATGAGGCTTGTCATCACAGATTCACTTTGCTTGTTGGAAGGGCTTTTTAGGTCATCGCTTAGTCCGCACTATGATAGTTGAGTCTTTTTGCTACGATCGCTGAGGTAGTTGTCTGTTCTCGCTTCACGATCGTGAACTTCCTCGATCATGTCTACGATTTTGAGTACAACCTTTATATCTCACTATGGTTAGCACAATCTAGAGCATACATTTCATGGTCAAGATTTAGCATGCCTAGTTCACTTATTAACTTGTTAAACTGGATTCATCTAGTGGTTTTGTAAAAACATCGCTAAGTTGATTTTCAGTAGGATATATCAGTAAAGATATAGTTCCATTTTGCACATGATCCCTAATGAAGTGATACCTTATTTCTATATGCTTGGTCCTAGAATGCATGATGATTATGAGTTATTGCTATGGCACTTGTGTTATCACAAAGGTATGGGAATAGATTTGAAATCGAACCCATAGTCACTAGTTGATTTCTCATCCATAGATCTCGAAAGCACGCAGCCTACCAAATTGCAATATATTCAAATTTTCCGCAGCTTGAAGTAGACACCGAGTTTTGCTTTTTGCTAAACCAGACACAAGTCTGCTTCCAAGAAGTCGACAAAAGCCATCGGTACTTTTTCTCGTCTTCATTTTTCATCCCGCAAAATCAAAGATCTCGTGGTATCCTATCGCTCAAATGAGGATTCCTCGGGATACCATAGCCCCAAGTAGGTGTACCTTGAGATACCAAGATCCTCTTTACAAAGCATAAATGTGACTCTTTAGGGTTAGCCTCAAATCTAGCACATATGCATGTTGCAAAACATTATATCCGGTCTATCGCGCTAGGTATAAAAGAGAACTTATCATACCTCCGATTGAGTTATATCAATACATTTACCTTTCTCATCCTTGTCAAGCTTGGTCATGCAGAGCAATTGGTGTTTTCATGGAGAGGCCGATTCCATGCCATACTTCTTTAGTAAGTCTTTGATGTATTTGGCTTGGTTAATGAATATTCCTTCATCACCGCTTTCACTTGCGTATCCAAGGAAGAAATTCACCACCCATCACGCTCATTTCAAACTTGCTCTCAGATTAGCTTAGAGAATCTCTTACATAACTTTTCACAAGAGAACCAAAAATGATATCATCAACATATATTTGAACTAGTAAGACTTTGTCTTTATGCTTTCTAAGAAATAGTGTGGTATCTACTCTACCTCTAAAGAACCCATTTTCTATTAAGAAGTTAGTCGTTGTTTCATACCATGCTCTAGTGTGCTTGTTTAAGACCATATAAAGCTTTGTCTAATCTATAGACATAATTGGAAAGAGATGGATCGATGAAACCCGGAGGTTGTTCTACACGAGACTTCTTCTTGAAGCTCTCCATTTAGAAATGCACTCTCGACATCCATCCGAAGACTTTGAACTTCATGTGGGCAAAGAAAGGCAAGAAAGATTCTCGATGGCTTCTAGTCCGCAACAGTAAATGTCTCATCATAGTCAATGCCTTCTTCTTGAGAATAGCCCTTTGCCACTAATCTTGCCTTGCTTCTCGTGATGACCCCATCTTCATCCATTTTGTTCCCCAAGACCCACTTCGTTCCTATGATGTGATGACTCTTTGGTCTTGGTACCAATCTCCACACTTTGCTTCGCTCAAATTGGTCGAGTTCTTCCCGCATGGCTTCTATCCAACCGAGTCTTCCATAAGATCCTCTATCTTCTTTGGCTCTATCTGTGATGTGAAGCTTAGATAAAGCATTCATTCCGAGTAGCAGCAGCCTTTGTTTTAACTCTCAGACTTGATCTCCAATGATTAGATCCTCGAGTATGATCCTCTTGCCCATCTGTTCCCTCGCTGGGACATCCGCCCCGATCCCTTCCCGCCTTAGGTCTTCAAGGTCTATCTCTTCTTCTTGGAGTGGAGGCTCATTGCCTTGATGGACCTCTCTACGATTTCATTATCATGCTCTACGATTTCACCGTCTCGTACTACGATCGTAGTGTTGAGCTCGACGATCGCATTCAGAAGGTCTCGCACTATCTGGCCAGAAGTGTCTCAGAGGCACCGCTTTGTTCAGGCCGGCCATCATCAAGATGATGTGTATTGAGACTTCGACATTCAAAGGTTTTCTTGTTGAACACCCCGTAAGCTTTCATTGCCCTGTGGTATATCCAAGAAAGATCCTTCGTCTCGACTTCAATGGAATTTTGTCGACATCGCTTTCCATTGTTGAGAATATATAGCATGCACAAACCAAAGACACGGAAATAGTCGACACTTGGCTTCCTTCCTTTCCACAGCCAGTAGGTGTCCTCTCGATCGTAGAGTGAATTAATGATCTGCTCTCAGGTAAGATGCAGTTGTCGATGCCTTCTCGCCTGTATATTCAGCAGATTTAGCCATCCGCTAGTAGGGTCCTTCCAAATTTCTATCGAGTTCTCGTTTTTCTTCAAAGAACTCCATTTTGTCGAGGAGTTCGTGGAGTCGAGAAGTTATGATCGATGCCATTGTTCGAAAGCAGAACTTGTCTATTTCTCGAGAAATCAATTTCTTCCATGATCACTCCTTATTGCCTTGATTTTCTCTCTTTCATTCATTCATCACCACCAACATTTTGATTAATTCGAGCTCGCTTTCATCCTTTGAAGTTAGGAAGAATACCCATGTGAATCGTGAAGTCGCCGACTATGACTAGAGAGTATCTTTTTGCCTCCAAGACTAGTCATTGATTGGTCCAAAAGATCCATGTGAGCAAATTGCAAGGGTTTGTCAATGGAGTCAAGCGCCTTGCTTCTCGAATGAGCTTCGGTTTGCTTTCCAAGTCGGCAAAGGCCAGATGGCCTTTCCTTCACAAAGTTGAACTTGGGTAGCCACCACGAGATCTTTTGATGCCGCTTGACATGTTTTTGAAGTTTAAGAGAGACAACCTTCTATGCCATAGCCAACTTTCATTTCCTCATATGCTTTTGCCGTAAAACATATTGTCTCATCGTAGCTTAGTCGACCAAGATCTACCGTGGTAGACATTTCCTTTTCTTGTTCCGGCCAATTTATGGCGTATGTCTTCAAATCTCCGACTAGACATCGTTGTTGAGAAATGTTACTTGGTGACCCTTATCGCAGAGTCAGTTGGTCGACACTTAGAAGGTTGTGTTGAGTCCTTCCACATAAGCTACTTTGTTGAAAGATATCGCACCATCACCAAGCAGAGCCATATCCTCTTGTCTTCGCCTTGAGCCATTATCTCCAAAGATGACCGAGGACCTCTCCTTTCTACATAGTTGGATAAGAGAGCTTTGTTCCCTCGTCATATGCCTCGAGCAACCACCGCCCCGTATACCATGTTGAGGTCGTGGAGCTCTTTTCCTCACAAAACATTTGAACCTTCATTTTGGTACCCATATTTGCATGGGTCCTTCTTTGTTAGTGCCTTTGGGGACCCAAATTTGTCTAATCTGGGTCTCACATGCATGGAATTATAATAACACTTTGTAGCCCTATGACCATTTTTATCAGATATGAAGCATCTATTATAATGCATGCCTGTGTGTGTGTGGTGATTCATCTTCCACTTGACTTGTGTGGTTCCTTAGTTAACCTTCTCGTTAAACCGATTCTTTTTCTTCCACGTGTCCTTAGGTTTCATAAATAGTGATGAGTGTGTTTTACCTCTCATCCAGATTTTCCCAAATGATTCAGAGAGTTGATTTTGTTTGACTTTCACGATTCTTCGAGGTTGGTAAAGAGAGGTCGGATTACTCTTTTCCTCGATGAAACCTGCACTAACGTGAGATCCTTTACTTCTCGAGTATAACTAGAGATGTGAGAACAAGGTTGAACCGGTTCTTCCAACTGTGAGGATTTCACAAAAGCAATGCCTCTACCAAAACTTGAGACATTACTAGTGCTAGTTTCCATCAGTTTTTCCACACTTAGCTCTCGAGATGGATTCCCCAAAGCCTAAGCCCGTTTCGTCGAATGTGCTTCTCCGACTAGAGAGCAAAACCCATGGATGATGAGGATCTGCTCCATGCAGAGATAGTCTTCTAGATCCTCAATTTTAGAGGTTAGCTTAGACTCTCTTTGTGCATGATGTGTGTTTGTTCTGTTTTAAAGTTTCATTCTCACCTTCAAGCTCGAGAGAAGATTAGTACTTGTAAGAGTCAAGTTTCAAGCTCTTCTTGAACTTTCTTCTTCTCTCTCTCAAGAAGTGAATGATCTTTAGACAAGACTCAACCACTTCATGTATTGATGTAGTCGCTGGTTATGCCATGCAAAGCGCTTCTCAAGTCACTTATATCTACATCAGAGAATTAAAGTCAAATACCTCATCGATACTTACATCATGTATGTTTAGGCTTTGTTTGTCCTTTCAGATGTTTGGCCATTAAGCACACGATTGGCCATATGTGGTTCTTCCTCATCTCCTGAGTCCGTGATTTGAGTCATTATCCTAATCACTCCACGATCCTCCCAAGAACTGTGCCTTTGTCTCTTTCTCTCGAGGCCTCTCGTTCCTTTTGTATTCTTTCTTTGCCTCGAGATTTCTTCTTTAGCTCTTCTTTGATAGGCTTGTTGCAGCTTGGCAATGAAATGACCAGTGTTTCTTGCAAATTGTAGATAAATCATTCATTTGTTCCTCGGTCGACGAAGTTGATTTTTCTTTGGCTTGCTTGGCTCGCTTTTGTCGCATTTAACCTTCTTAGTCTCTTTACCAAAGATAAAGAAAGTCATCGCCATCGCCTTTCATCATCATCGAGTCAATCTCTTGATGACTTTCGATGCACTTTCATTTGCCTCGAGAGCAACACACTTTATCCTTTCTTCTTCCTTCCGATAAGGTTTCAAGCCATTGGGTCACCCAGCTCAGACGTCAGAGATTTCCATACAAATTGTTGAACTCGCTATCTCATTAAGATTCTTTTGATTCTTCTTATTGTTGTGGTCTTTGCATCCCACCGCTTCTAGAGGGGCTCTCATGAACTTTATGGTTAGATCCTTGTTAGATAGATCTTCCCATACGCCGTAGAGAGTCGAGCGTAACGTTAAATCTTTCATAAGTTGCGCCACGCTTTCTCCCCGCATACGAGCGTAACATTTCATACCGCAGTGTCGAGAGACCGCTTGTTCTTCTCCGACTTCTTCAAATTCCTTTCGCATAATCGCAGTTGCTTCCCAAACTTCCTTAGTTGCTTTGTTGCTTACAACATTTTCAAATGATCGTCCTCTAAGGATTGGAACAGATGTTCTTTTCGCTTTTTATCAAGTCGATGCCTTTCTCTCTCGTGGTTCCGCCCATTCTTCTTTCACTTTTATTTGTACTTTGCTTGATCACAATGGTCAGTGCAAGCTTTGTTTCATATATAGGGCCCATTAAGAATAGCCTCAAATAGATCTTCATCTATCGAGTCCATGTAAGCTTGCATCCCGACTTTCCAGCTAGCAAATTTATCTTTGTTGCACATCGGTGGCTCACGCCAGCCCCCCCATTCCGGATTCGCTTGGTACGAAAAGCCATTTGGATCTACTAAAGCGTGTAAGTCAGAAAATAGAACTCGCTTCTGATACCAATTGTTAGTTCCTAGTAGGCACAAGTTATCTGTATGGGGGGTTGAATAGATATTTGAAAATCTTTTCGCTTTAACTTGTTCTTAGATAATGATTAAAACTTTACTAATTAGTATTTGTTTTAATCTTCTTTACCAAGCAATGGAGTTATGAGCTGAAGTAAGGCGCTTATAGCAGAGATATAGCAGCTTATAAAGAAGCTTATAGAATGAATGTAAACGACATGCATATTTTTTTTAGTGGTTCGAAGCACTCAAAGCTCCTAGTCCACTCTTCTACTCAACGAGTAGGATATCCACTAAGGATGTCTTTTACAATCTTCCTAATCACACAGATTCCTTCTAGACCAAATAGCCTCAGAACTTCTAGTTCACTTTGAACTCTTCAAGTCCAAAGAGACTTGGCTTTCTTTACGCTCACTATTTAACTCTTCAAGTCCAAAGCAGACTTGGTATACTTCTTCAGCTTGATCGATAGTTGTTGAGTTCTTGATGGTTGCTACTCAGCTGTCGTAAAGCACCGTTCGTTAAGAAGAACCGAGTAATGAGCAAGCTTTGCAATATCTCGCATCGTAGAGTCGAGCTTCGAGAGAGATGTTCACGCTGTTTGATTAATGCTTGCTTATTTTTCTCTCTCATCCGTCCTGATCCAGATATATGTGATGTTGAAAACTATCCGCTGATCCATCCGCTGTGGCATTAAATGCATCCAACTTTCTGATCGTGATGGAGACATTTCGCACATCTTCCTCAATTCTCGATTCGCCCACCGACACCGCAGTCGCTTTCTCACCTACCACCGAAAAAGGTGTTTTGTCCCTCTTACCCATAGTACTATCCTTAGCTTCTTCAATACGCTTTTTGTTGTATACTAAGGATATTTCATACAACTGGACCGATGAGTACCGCAAAGATCTCGGATCCATTCCTCACTTGTTGAAAACACAGATCATTCGAGGCTCGACGCTTTTCTCGACGGAGATGATGATGATTGCTCTACGATTTGATCGTGGTGTTCTACGATTTAGATCGTAGTGTCTTTTTACATCTTTGCACACCACGATGCTATTAGTTGAGAGCACTACGATTTCCCTTTAAAACCTTCAGACACTACGATCTTCTCTTCGCTCGTGTTGTCGACTTCACGCTCCCGAGAGCACACTACGATCGCCGACTTGTAAACTTCATGTTTCCTTCAAAGACACTACGATCGTGGAGTTAGCTCGAAAATCGCTGGGACCACTCTACTAAGTCCAAGAGTCTCCTTCAAGGCGTGCACACTACGATCTTCAGCTCTACGCTTTCACGCTTCGATCAAACTGATCTTCAAGACTAAATTACTGTGTCGATCAAACCGATGCACTATGATTTCTTCAAGACTAATCTATTACATCTTAAGATCAACCTAATAGCTTTTGATCTTTCTATCTATACATTCTTTAATGTAATGATACACGCTGAAAGCTTAGATCAACCTAACAATTTTGATCTATCACTAAGTCCTCAGTATATATATTCATTTAAGGACCTTACAAATAATCATGAACATATGCATTAAAACATCAAATCATAATATGCATTCTCCCAACATCCAGAGACCCCAGATTTTATGAATAAATATTTAATTTTCTCAAAATAATTTTTAAATATTATGGTGTGGATTTGATATAATGTTATAGTTGTGGGTTATATTTATAAATTTTGCAAAGTACGCAAGTTGTTATATAATATTCGATTGGCTCGGGAATATTCTTTTTAACGGAAATATCCGCATAACTAAGACAATCATTGGTGGACCTCATAAACTAATTATTATCATTTGATCGAGAAAACGACAAAAATTCTTTATGAAAATAAACGGCGGAAGTTTTACTGTTAATCGTTGAAACACCTTTGTTAAAAGTACAAAGAATACGCATGGTTACATAAGAAAGACACTAGATTGATTATTGATGCTTACGTGAGAAGTCACTCGCTTATACTCAATTATTGCTACAAAGAATCTGTCCGCATCATATCTTTCATATTATCGATTCAATTATTGTTACAAGATCATCCGCATAATATGACATATTATTAAATCAATGATTGAGATTTCAAGCAAAGTTATTCATATTATTATTTGCAATATTGACAATGTCTAAGTTCTCCAAGGAGAGGTTCGTCACCTAATCATACAATAAAAAGAGAAATCCTTATCGAAAAGCCCCTCTTTCCCTCGAGAACGAATTCGGTTGTTAAATATTGTGAGTTATAATATTAATGATGAATGTTATTGAAATTGAAGTTGTGTTCGAGTTGAATTTGGAGACGCAGACGTGATATTTGATTCCTAACGATGAAATTAGTAAAAATAGTTCATAAACACAAAATTTTTCTGGATTCACTATTCGTCAAAGTCAATAGTTGACTTTTTCTTCGAAAGTCAAACTTTGAAATTTCAAAATTTATATTGTTGATAAAAATAGTTTCATTATGTTGGAATTGTTTGTGTTAGTGAAAATCGACATCTATTCCGATGATAATTGATGTCTGGGGGTTATATTGATAAATCGGATAATTTATAGTATAAATGAGAAATTAATTGCTACTAATTCACATGCTTATATAAATATTTGTTCACATGTATGTACTATTGAATCACATTCTTGTACTATTAGGGGAGTTGGTGCAAAATTGATAATACTTGCATGACTAAGTTAAAAATGGAGGTATAGATGGAGGTACTATACTGTAATTATTTTTATCACATGATTAGAACTATTGAGTCACATGATTTACTATTGATTCACATTATTTACTATTAGGGGAGTTGGTACAAGTTTGATAATACTTGCAGGACTAAATTAAAAATGAAGAAAAAGAGGAAGGTATTATACTGTAATATTTTGAGCCCCAAAACGTGAAATTATCGAAACTATATTTTCCTATAAATAGAAGCTCATTCTTCCTTCATTTCTCACCAATTCACAAAAGCTTTAGAGCAATTATTATAGAGAGAAATTATAAATAGAAAGAAGAAGAGAAGTTTGCTACCTCACTATTCCAAAGATCCAATTTTTAAGGTAGTAGAATATTATTTGTCAGACTCGTAGGGGTACTCTTTCTTTCTTATTTATGAAGAGAACTTCATTATTCCATTCTTTATTATTCTCGTTGAATAACTCAGATACGCTGCTACCCTATACTTGGTGAAATTCTTCTCATTATTCCATTCTTTATTATTATGTTGAATAACCTGCCTACTGCAAAGCAATCGCATACACGGTAAAATTCTTCTAATATTCCATTCTTTATTATTCTCGTTGAATATCCTGTCTGCATGCGCTTTTACGCCGGACCGGTTCCGTTATTTATTATTCTTCGCTTGAATATCCTATCCAGACGCTTTTACGCCGCACCGGTTCGCTTATTTATTATTCTCAGTTGAATATCCTGCTTCGGTGCTTTTACGCCGGACCGGTTCCATTCTTATTATTCTCGTTGGAATATCCTCGTCTGCAAGGCCTATCGCATGCATGGTGATTTCTTTTGTTATTCCATTCTTTATTATACTCAACATAAAGTTTTGACTTCTATACTCCATGAAATTAGTGAAATATCCTCGATATTCATGCGCTTCATCCAAAGATCTTTTCATGAAAATATTCTTTTTACTCTACAGCATTCTTGAATTTTACTCCACAAAGCAAATATCATGTTAATAATTTGGATCGTTATCGTAGTTCAAGATAAATTAATTCTTGAACTTGTTTTATAATCATAATTCTTATATCATCGCCATCATCCTCATTTTTATATTTTGTTGAAAGTCATCTGTGGTTCAGAAGATGTATGTATGGACTTGGTATGATTATCTTTAGACTGTGGATTATTCTTGTATAATCAAGAATATCCTTGGTCCGTAATGTTACAAATGATGTGGAAAAAAACCTCATCGTAAGATAGTAGTATCGATGGACGCTTTTTTCCGGTATGAAACTTGATATGGCTATGATTCTCTTCGGCCAGATAGTAAGATTATCTTAGATGAATTATTTTATGGTAAATGATCAGGACCGCTGATGAAAATGGTGCATTATGATTATCTTTGCGTGAGTCCTAATTTGTAATAGTCCTAGATGGATAATTCATGTCGGATGATACTAAATTATTGTTGTATTTAATTGCACTATGTAATATCTTGACTCTCTTCATCATCGTCTTCACCGCAGCTAAACTTGATGTTTAATAGGTATACAACAAAATACATGGTACAAAAAACAACTACAACTTTATTAATACAACATAAAAAACTCGTGGAGTTTAAATACAAATATTGTCATCTAGACAATATCCACACTCAAATAAGTCCTCATTATAATTATTAATACACTATTTTTACGTATCAAAGAGGGACTACTAGAACCACTTCTAGAATCATCATTCCACACCCCGACTAGTACTCGCTACATTCTCGCCTCCCGAGAAGAAAAAAAATGGAACAACAAGGAAAAGGGTGAGCTCAACTAGCCCAAGAAGAACATTATGACTAAGATAATATAAAACAAATTATCATTAGTCCTCAACAGAAAAAATCTAATAGAATACAATAGACAACAAGTTTTAAATCAATATTCGCAATGAAAATAATAATTCATTGTAAGAGTTAAGAGAGAATGAAATCTACTATCTTCTATATATGAATTTAAAAGTTCATCGCCTATCTTTTATCCTCGTAAATATCAATCAATATATAACTCGAATCAAATATTCATCTTTGCACTACAACAGCCAAAGATATTCATCACTTGGTCATGTTCATCTAAACACTGCTCATCTTTGCACTACGGACCAAAGATATTCATCGAAATCATTCATCTTTGCACTACAGCCAAAGATATTCAAGAAGATCATCATTTAGGACCGAGGATGATGAAAAATATTTTAAAGAAAACGAATCCAAAGGAAACAAAAGAACAAATATTAAGGATTCGTACTTTAAAATAATCCAAGTTCAAAAATACTTCATAAATAACCAGAGTGGAGTAAAATTCAAGAATGAAGACCAAAACATAGATCCAATCAAAGATAGGAATCATAATGTATAATCTTGGACACAAAAAAAAAAATTTAATTTTTCCGTGAATAGTGTTCGTGATTCGTGAATAAAGGCCGAGATACGTGAATAAGAACTCCGACACTAAAAGATAGAAATTTCACAAAAAAATCATATCATGCTTCGTGAATAGACTCATGAATAAGAATCATGAATAAGAATCGTGAATAAGAACTCATGAATAAGAACTCCTAGAGAACATATGAAAAAGTTCCAAATTTGATAAAAAGTTCCAACCAATATTTCAAGATAATGATATCAAGAAATAATATCACTTACTTAAGAAAATAACATCCCTTACCTCGAAAAGACAAAGATTTCCGACCGAATAATCGGATATAGTGTCAAGGAAACTTGCACCAGATAGCAACACTCAAAGTATCAAAATACTCACAAGAATACGCCGATAATATAGAGAGAGAAGAGAGAGAGAAACTTCAGCTTCGAATGATTTTCAATTCTAACCTAAGACCCTATTTATAAAAAATGCTTAGAACACCAAAGGTAAAATTGAATATAATAATATATTTATAACCAAATTTTCCTTAGCCCACCACATCAAAAACACATTTTCCACACAAATGCACCAAAAATGAAAAACATGTTTTAAACAATTTTTGTTACAAAAATCAATTCGCACTCAATAATCTGAACTTCAATAATTCATAATAAATAGCCCTTTTATCGTAAAAAAATTCAACCTCATGTCCTTTCCATAGGAAATTTAATTTCTACAACTTTATGTAAGAAAGTTTTTCCAAATTCCAAATGTAAAATTTACCAAATCCACAAACGCTGTGATTTACAACATGCTATAATCAAATTTCAATCAAAAAATGGGGTCCACCAACACACAAAAACATGTTTAAACATTTTTGTAACACCAAACATACTGTTAAACATTTATTGAACAAAAATACTCTTCCTCCTCATATACTCATATATCCCATATATCATATTATTAAAATATCACCATTATAATAATAAAATATTATTTTATCGTAAAAGATAAAATATCAATTTTCAACAATTGTCACATTAAAAATTTTCTCCATCTATATCCACATAAAATCAATATTTTCCTCATCATATAAATCAATAATTAATTATTCACAAATAATATTACGTAATCACAATATCGACAACCAAAGCAATTCCTGTGAAAGAGGGCTTTCCAATAAGAATTTCTCCTTATCGCACGCAATTAGTGACCAAACCTCTCCTTAGATGTAACTTTCTAGACATTGCCAATAATATTTTCTAATAATATTATTCAGATAATATGAATTATCGCTTCGATAATGGAAAATATTTTGTAAGGACAATTATCAAACAACAAGAATATAAAATATCAACGCAACAATTATTGAATCAATAAAATAAAATATCGAATAAAGAATTATCGTAAATAATTATCGAGTAAGGCCTTCACGTAAGAATCAATATCGGTGCAATACCGCGTGCTATCGCGCAACAACGCGCCAGACATCGTGTTTTTAACCAACCGGTATTCCAACAAAGATTAATTCAGAATAATCATACCAAGTATTTATAAACAACTTATACTTGTCGCTTTCTTCATCCAATCGCTTTTTCAAGTTATGGGGCCCATACAAGGTCAAGCGCCATCAGATTTAATTTTATTCTCCGACAAAGCAAGAATATTCCACTACCAAAACGAATATTCTCCGATAAAAATGAATATTTTATAACCACTTGCTTATTTGAAATATTTATGATTTTACCCATAACTAACCACATTAATCAAATCAACCCTTTACTATTTCAAAATAATAATTAGAGAAATTAAATCTTTATTTATAAAAAGTTGGGGTCTTACAACCTCCCTCCTTATGAAATTTCATCCTCGAATCGACGCACGCGTTTAAGACATGCCTCGCCGCTTCCAACTCCAAGATCTAATAAAGACCGGTCCACTTCTTTAACGTTAAGTCTTCTTGTAGGATCTCGCTCCTTCCTATCTAACTCAATAACGTGGTTTGGGTCTTTCATCATATTCAATGACGTGGTTCGTCTTTCACATATATACGAAAAAAACATTATGAACACGAGACATACTTGAGGTAACGCGAGTCTATAGCCACATTTCCTACTTCCTACCAAGAATCAAATGGACCAATAAATCGTGGATCGAGCTTTCCTCTCTTCCCAAATCTTGTAACTCCTTTCCATGGAGCCACACGCAATAATACATGATCCCCAATACTAAATTCCACGCCCTTTCGATGAAGATCCGCATAACTCTTTTGTCGATCATGTGCCGCTTTGTATACGCTGTCAATCGCTTGATCTTCTCTCAGAGTCATTCGTATCAACTCGTCCCAACAACGCTGCTTCTCCTACCTCATCCCAACATACTGAGAGCGACACTTTCGCCCATACAATGCTTCAAATGGAGCCACCCCTATACTTGCTCGATAATCGTTGTTGTAGGAGAATTCCACCAATGGTAGGTACTTATCCCAACTCCCTTTGAAATCGAGGACACAAAGTCTTAATAGATCTTCAAGAGTTTGAATAGTCCTCTCTCGATTGTCCGTCTGCTTGAGGATGGTATGCCGAATCGAACTCAGAACTGCGCTCATAGCTTTTTGCAAGCTAACCCAAAATCTTGAAGTGAATCTTAGGTCACGATCCAAAACTATGGATACCGGCATTCCATGCAATCTCACAATCTCATTTACGCATATACTAAAGCAAGACGCTCAAGGAATAAGTCTCCCAGATTTAAGAAGAAATGAGCAGACTTGGTTAATCTATCAACAATAACCCAAATAGCATTTATGCCTTGAGAAACCGTGGAAGACCCGTAAACGAAATCCATGGTAATGTGTTCCCACTTCCATTTCTAATCTCAAGTGGTTGCAATGGACCTTTTGGCACTTGATGCTCCGCCTTTACACGCTGACAAGTTAAACACCTCGATATAAACTTCACAATCTCTCTCTTCATATTGTTCCACCAAAATATATGTCAAAGATCATGATACATTTTGGTACTTCCAGATGGATTGCAAATGGTGTATCAGTGCCTCCATCATGATTCTATGCTTCTTCAAATCGTAATCATTAGAACACAAAGTCCGGAGTGGACTCAAGTATTCCTTCTTCATCGATTCTGCTTCGAATAAAGACCTTCTTGCACTTTCTTCTTCATACGCATCACCTCCCGGTTCTCAGGGCTTGAGCAACTTTAACTTTATCGATTAAAGTTGGTTCTATGCGATACTTGACATCATCGCACTCTGCTCCTCGCAGATATGATCTTCTACTCAACGCCACAACCTACCACGCTTGCTTTTCCAGATGGTATTGAATAAAGGTGGTCGAATCTTCAATAGCCGAGCCAACGCCGCTCGCCGCCGCATGTTGAGTTCTTTTTTGAGTGAAGAAATATTTGAGGCTTTTATGGTCCTAATATATCTCCACTTTCTCCCCATATAGATAAGGCTCCAGATCTTTAACAAAAAACGACCGGGCCGCTAACTCTAGATCATGAGTAGGATAATTCCTCTCATATTCTTTAAGTTGTCATGCGAGGCATAGGCTATGACTTTCCCACGCTGCATGAGAACACATCCTAACCCTTTGCCTCAAGCATCGCTTAGATAACAAATCCATCCGAACCAGATGGTATTGTCAAAACAGTGCCAAATGAGTCTCCTCTCGAGATCTTCAAGCTCTTCCCACATTCCTCGCTTCCATTCAAATTTTGTATCTCTACGAGTCACCAAGCATTAATGGAATAACGATTCGAGAATATCCTTCAACGAATCTCCGATAATAACCAACTAAGCCTCAAAGCTACGATTTCGACATCGACTTAGGTTGCTCTCAACTGTGACTCATATCCCAACCTTGATAAGACGTCACAATGACACCTATCGCTTTACTATCGCATTTAATATGGCGCCCCCTATGGAGAGTCCGGCTCTGCATTCCACAAAAGAAGTCACCAGACAGAGGCTCTCTGCTATCAACTTCTATAGTTGGGTTTTTAACTCCTCAAGTTCAATAGAGCCATTCGATATGAGATTTTAGAAATGGGTTTTGTACCGGTTCAAAGTCGATACAAAATTCAATATCACGCCTCGAGTAGGCCAGAAATTTTTTCAGAAATACGCCAGAAATTTACTAACAATGTAAATATCATTCAAATCGACGATTTTTGTTCAAGTCCATAACATGGCTAAGAAAGCTTGACATCCGCTTTTCAATAAACGAATGACTTTACTACTTGATATGAAAGAGTTTGACTTCAATGGTTTGTTGCTTAAATTCAATAACAAAGTTGCTTAGAATATAAAACTAACAACCTTACAAAAGCAATCAATTTGGCATGATGAGTAGTTAACCAATTAATCCCTAAAATCACATCAAAAGAAAGTATCTTTAAAGAGATAAGGTCAATAGTAATGTGATGGTGCCAACTTGATCAAACAAGATTTATAAACAAAGGATGTAACGAAAGTTTCTCCTAACGGAGTTTCAATGATAAGTCAAAGTCTAATTTTCTCCGAGTCAAGTTTAAACGCTGAGTATATAAGCAGAGAGATAAATGAATGGGTAGAACCCAGATTCAATAAGGTATAAACTTCAAGAATTTATAATTAACTAACCTGCGTAACTTCGTCGGTTCCTCGATTCTCGACTTGGCCACAACAAACGCCTTCCAGAACCGCTGACTTTCGACTTTTCCGGGATAATTTTTGAGTCACCATCCTCACTGGACTTGGTTTCGCCATAAAGGCAATCTCGAAGCGATATATGCTCTTTCCTTTCCACAAATTATAACATACCTTAAACCGCTGTGGGCGCTTTGGGATGATATGTCCTTCTTTTTCCGCACTTATAAGATATAAACCGGTGGTCGCTCTCCTCCTTTGAACCAGCTTGTCACCGGTGCCGACGCTTTCACATTGTCATTGTTGAATCTCCTTTTAAAATCTCCCCCACTCGCTTTTCTATTTTTATGGCCACGATTACCACCAGAGTGTGGTTGTCGCTTCGTCTCCGATTTTTCTTTCTCCGCAAGGTTATCGTTGTTCGATGATCGCACACACCGAGATGATCCTGGTCAGGGTCCCTCAAATGACCGTACTCATTTATCTATCTCGCCTAATAATTGAGCCCTGCTGACAACATCCGAATAGAGAGAAAATTTATGAGAAATGAGATATCGACGATGCCGGTTTCAAACCTCTCGTAAACATCCGCTACATACGCTCCTCATTCTCCACCAAATGAGGTGCAAACTCGATAACTCGCAAACTTCGCCTCGTGATCGGGACACCGCCATGTTATTCTCGCTTCTAGTCTAATAAACTCTACCTCCTTCATATGACGAATACTTTCAGAAAGTACTTGTCATTGAATGCAAATGTCTCCCAAGACATGCCGAAAAGGGGCCGGATGGGTACGCTTCACGACTCCCACCAAGAATCGCCTCGCCACGGAAACATAAAGGTGGCGAATGGAACCTTCGTTCTCCCGCATCCCAAGACATCGAATATCTTGGTAATTTGTTTAACCCACGCCTCCGCTTTAATCGATCCGCTTCCAATAAATTCGTGGTCCCAACTTTTGAACTGCTTGGGTCATGACAAACCGTGAATTGCTATCATTTCTCCTCATATTTTGAACACGAAGTCTCCTCGCCTCGATTTTGCATGAACTACAAAAAGCTTCTAAACATCCCATCGCTCATCATCTCGCTCAAGGTGTTATTCATAGAGGAACATTGCCACCCTCTCACGCTTCTCCTCGTTGGTGAAAGACAGTGTCTCCACTGGCCTCATTTACTCCATCATAACATTCTCAATCGACATTCTCAAATATCGCTATATAAAATAAGGGTTAATTTAATAAATTAACATATCACATAATACCCCTATATTACGACCAACCAACAAATAAGCTTAGTAGACACACTAGCTTAAGGATTTACTCGCCTCTCTCCTCCTAGTTCTATTCCCCGATCTCCGCCAGAGATCATATCCCTAAGCTCGATATTAACTGTGACGCCCCCAAAATAGGTATACAACACCCATTCTCGAAATCACAAAATACATGGTACGTAAACAACTACAACTTTATTAATACAACATAAAAATCTGTGAGTTTAAATACAAATATTGTCATCTAGACAATATCCACACTCAAATAAGTCCTCATTACAATTATTAATACACTATTTTTACGTAATAGTGAGGACTACTAGAAACCACTTCTAGAATCATCATTCCACACCCCGACTAAGTACTCGCTACATTCTCGCCTCCCCGAGAAGAAAAATGGAACAACAAGGAAAAGGGTGAGCTCAACTAGCCCAAGAAGAATATTATGACTAAGATAATATAAAACAAATTATCATTAGTCCTCAACAGGAAAAATCTAATAGAATACAATAGACAATAAGTTTGAAATCAATATTCGCAGCCGAAAATAATAATTCATTGTAAGAGTTAAGTAGAGAATGAAATCTACTATCTTCTATATATGAATTTAAAAGTTCATCGCTCATCTTTTATCCCTCAGTAACATCAATCAATATATAACTCGAATCAAATATTCATCTTTGCACTACAGTGCCAAAGATATTCATCACCGGTCATGTTCATCTAAACACTGCTCATCTTTGCACTACGGCCAAAGATATTCATCGAAAAATCATTCATCTTTGCACTACAAAGCAAAGATATTCAAAGCCAGATCATCATTTAGGACCGAGGATGATGAAAAATATTTTAAAGAAAAACGAATCCAAAGGAAACAAAAGAACAAATATTAAGGATTCGTACTTTAAACAATCCAAGTTCAAAAATACTTCATAAATAACCAGAGTGAGTAAAATTCAAGAATGAAGACCAAAACATAGATCCAATCAAAGATAGAATCATAATGATAAATCTTGGACACAGTAAAAGAAAATTTTAATTTTTTCCGTGAATAAGGTCGTATTCGTGAATAAAGTGAATAAATAAAGGCAGATACGTGAATAAGAATCTATACTAAAAGATAGAAATTTCACAAAAAAATCATCATGCTTCGTGAATAATAATCAAGAATAATAAGAACTCATGAATAGTAACTCGTGAATAAGAACTCATGAATAGTAACCCCGATATGAAAAAGTTCCAAATTTGATAAAAAGTTCAACCAATATTTCTAAGATAATGATATCAAGAAATAATATCACTTACGAAGAAAATAACATCCCTTACCTCGAAAGACAAGAGATTTTTAACCGAATACTAGATATAGTGTCAAGGGAACTTGCACCAGATAAAGAACACTCAAAGTATCAAAATACTCACAAGAATACGCCTGATAATATAGAGAGAGAAGAGAGAGAAACTTCAGCTTCGAATGATTTTCAATTCTAACCCAAGACCCTATTTATAAAAAATGCTTAGAACACCAAAGCGTAAAATTGAATATAATAATATATTTATAACCAAATTTTCCTTAGCCCACCACATCAAAAAAAAACACATTTTCCACACAAATGCACCAAAAATGAAAAAACATGTTTTAAAAAAAATTTTTGTTACAAAATCAATTCAGCACTCAATAATCCAAACTTCAATAATTCATAATAAATAGCCCTTTTATCGTAAAAATTCAACCTCATGTCCTTTCCATAGGAAATTTAATTCTCTACAACTTTACGTAAGAAAGTTTTTCCAAATTCCAAATGTAAATTTACCAAATCCACAAACGAAAGTGATTTTACAAAAGCTATAATCAAATTTCAACAAAAATTGTGTCCACCAACACACAAAAACATGTGTTAAACATTTTTGTAACACCAAAATATGTGTTAAACATTTATTGAAAAAAATACTCTTTCCTCATCATATACTCATATATCCCACATTCATTATTAAAATATCACCATTATAATAATAAAATATTATTTTATCGTAAAAGATAAAATATCAATTTTCAACAATTGTCACATTAAAAATTTTCTCCATCTATATCCACATAAAATCAATATTTTCCTCATCATATAAATCAATAATTAATTATTCACAAATAATATTACGTAATCACAATATCGATAACTGTGCCGCTCTGTGAAAGAGGGGGCTTTCCAATAAGAATTTCTCCTCATCAAGCGCAAGCAATTAGTGACCAAACCTCTCCTTAGATGTAACTTTCTAGACATTGCCAATAATATTTTCTAATAATATTATTCAGATAATATGAATTATCGCTTCGATAATGGAAAATATCAGTAATGACAATTATCAAACAACAAGAATATAAAATATCAACGCAAAGAATTATTGAATCAATAAAATAAAATAATCGAATAAGAATTACCAAATAATTATCGAGTAGTGCCTTCTTACGTAAGAATCAATAATTGCGCAATACCGTGCGCTATCGCATAACAACGCCAGACATCGTGTTTTTAACCACCGGGTATTCCAACAAAGATTAATTCAGAACAATCCGCTACCAAGTTATTTATAAACAACTTATACTTGTCGCTTTCTTCATCCAATCGCTTTCCGTTATGGGCTCACACAAGGTCAAGCTACTGCCATATTTAATATTCCCCGACAAATTTGAAGAATATTCCACATTAATCAAATCAAACGAATATCTCTCCGATAAATGAATGAATATTTTATAACCACTAAAGGTGCTTATTTGAAATATTTAGATATTGTCATGATTTTTACCCATAACTAACCACATTAATCAAATCAACCCTTACTATTTCAAAAATAATAATTAGAGAAAAATTAAATTTTATTTAATAATCTTGGGGTCTTAAATCACCAAATTTGAATACAAATTCATGACAAAAAAGACAACCATGACAAAAAGTCAACTTTGCATCCAAATCCAATAGTGAATAGGATGACAATCAATTCAATTAAAAAAATCAATCCTTTCATCTCTTAATATATGTCGTTTTAGATAAAAAAAATTCTTAATTATTTGTCGTTTTATATAATATAGGAGAATTAACTATAATTTTTTCAAAATTACCCATCATGAGGAAATGTTAGAGATGAGAGAGTATGATATACGTATGGTAATTATGAGAATTTAAGGGTATTATATATAATTGATATTATATTTAATGTTATACAATCATTTTCTTAATTTTTGTACACAACACTAAAATCACATATATTAAGGGACGGAAAGAATATATCTAAAGCTAACCAATCCCAATTTTCATACACACCAATCACTGTAAGTGATTTTCATCAACAAAGAAACTAACACAATTCTCAAGGGCTTTACTACAAATACACAGCAAGACATGTCTCTTCTTAAATTTGTGATGGAATGTTTTCAATTATGGTTGAAGATATATTTAATTCAAGAACTATAAATTTTTCTCATAATGATATTGATATGGATAATATTTGTATTCATAACATGCATACATCTCATGTTAATGATTTGAAAACTTCATATGAAGGTATATTTTTCTACTATCCAAGCAACGAAAGATTTTTATAGAGCATGTGCATGCAAAATTGGATTTGAAATAAAAATTGGGTCAAGTCCTAAGTATGCTCCTTTCAACAATTTATCCAACAAACTTTTTTCATGTAAGAAAGCTAGAAAATCAATTGAAAAAAAAATAAACAAAATGTGATGAAGTTGAGGGTACTAAGGTCAAAGAAAAAGGGATTCTACAGGTCGCATCATGTGCAAAACTAGAATATTTGTTGTTCATATAAAGAAAAAAGATAAATGAAAAGTTTCATAAATTAAGTTGACTCACAATCAAGATTTAGTCACTCCGAGCCAAAAAAACTTCATTGAAACATAACTTCAGTTGCTCTAACTTTAATTGAAACTTTAAATAGCGCTTGAGTTGGCCCAAGTAAAATGATGAATGTTTTTGATGAAATATGAGGAGGGAGGAAAAATTTAAGTTTCAGGGATAAGGATGTTCAGAATGTCATGCAAGATATAAGACGTGATACAATATATTCAAATGATAACATTGTCATACATGAAAAAACTTTCAGCGAAAAATCCTTCAACTTTTAATGATATCAAACGAGATGATGATAATTGTATCACATGCATTTTGTGGATATATTACCGATTAATCCTAACTTATAAAAATTTAGGGGATATATTTACATTTGATACCACATATAGACAAACAAGTATTGTGACGCCCCCAAAATAGGTATACATCACTCATCTTGAGTCGCCAAATACATGGTACAAAATTCAAATATAACTTAATAATACAACTGTCGTGTAGAATACGACAAGACATAACTGAGAGTTTTAATAATAATATTGTCATCTAGACAATATCCACACTCAATAGAGTCCTTATTACATTTATTGTCACACTATTTAATGTAATAAATGAGGACTACTAATGCTATCATCTCGGACCGTCACTCCGCTTCCCGACTTAGTCCCAAATTTACGCTTCATTTCCTCAAGAGAACAAAGAAAGAAGAAAGGGTGAGCTCAACTAGTCCAAAGAAGAAATATTATGACTAAGATAATGCGTAATAATTTATCGTTAGCCTTCAACAAAGTGTTAAACCGATAAAATATAACAAACATCAAGTTTAATCTGCAGCGAGAAACAAGCAATCCATTAGAGGAGTCAAGAGAATAAAATCTACTATCTTCTATGATTTAAAAGGTTTTTCATTACTTTTATCGCTGAGACTCAGCTTAATAAATAATCCACATCATCCCTGCACTACGACCAAGAATATTCATTAGTATCACGACCACAAATTATCCATGCACTACGGGCCAATGATATTCTTGTATTCATTAATGGTCATGATTATGCCAACAACTATCCATCAATGCACTACGACCAATGAGGATTTTTACCACATTATTTGTAACATTATGGTCATGATTATACCGAATAATCCCTGGTTATAATCATACCAAGTCCATCTATGCACTACAGGCCACAGATGACTTTCAACATATTATAAACATGAAGATGATGATAATTCAATAAAACAAGTTCAAGAATAAATTTTAAAGATTTATAAGTTAATTTATCCTGAACTCAATAACGCCCAAATTGTCAACATGATACTGCTTTGTGGATTAAAATTCAAGAATGCTCAGAAGAATATGTCCATGAAAAGATATTGGATGAAGCGCAAATATCAAGGATATTCCACTAATTTCATGGAGTATAGAAGTCAAAGCTTTAACCAACTGAGTATAAGAGAATAGATGAAACTAAAAATGGATTTTCGTCCGCCATGCGGTAATCCACTTAGACAGATCATTTCCACAATTTAATAAAAAATGAATACAAAGGATCATTCACCATGCATGTGATAATCCACATAGATAGGTTATTCCAACGAGTAATAATAAAGAATGAAATAACGTAAGAAATCACCATGCATGCGATAGATCGCAGACAGATGTGTTATTCTCTGAGAATAATAAAGAATGGAACCAGTGTCATGCGTAATCCGCGCATGCATGAATGTTCCAACAAAATAATAAAGAACGGAACCAGGTCATGCATAAAGCGCACAGATAGGATGTTCCAACAGAATAATAAAGATGTAATCCGTGTCATGCGTAAACGCACGCATGTGATGTTCCAAATGTAATAATAAAGAATGGAATAATGTAAGAATTTTACCATGTATGCGGTTTCAGATAGACAAGTTATTCCAACATAGTGATAAAGAATGGAATAACAAATTTCACGAGTATTGAAAGAAAATAACTATCTTCATGAATACGAAAAGAATAATACCCCTTACCATAAAAAGAAGAGTATTCCATTCGGTAGGCGAGGATATTCTTGAAGAAAACTTGCACTACGATCAAAGCTTCTTAAAACTCTAAAGAAATACGCCAAGATTATAGAGAGAATTCTCTCCGAATTTACGTGTGATTTTCAATTCTAACTAAGCATCCTATTTATAGGAGAATGTAAGGTATCTTGTGCAAGAAAAAATCACGGATGCAATAGATGCAAAGAACTCACGGATGAAAACTTTGAGAATCACGGATGCAAATTTTCAATCAACCATCCAATAAAAACAAAAAAATATATATAATATATATATATATATAAACACATGCTTTCAATTTATATATATCAATATTATATATACACCACTTGATTTTTATCCCCCCCGACGACCAACATCAATCCCCCACCCCCAAAGTCACTTTCATCATATATATAAATATATATATATATATATATATATATATATAAAACAAAAACTGAGATAACTTACTCCTGACTATTTTGAAAAATGGGTAAGTGGGGATCCAAATAATACGTAAAATTACATCAAATACTTCATAAAAAAATCATCTCAAAATTTTTAACAATATTTATCATCATTATTATAATTCACAATATTAATCGATCAGGTCGTTCCCAGGAAAGAAGGGGATTTCCAATAAGGATTTCTCTCTATTGACGCGCAATTAGGTAACCAAACCTCTCCTTGGTAGAACTTCTAGACATCGTTAATATTGCAAATAATAATATTAATAACTTTGTTATCTCAATTATTGATTTAATAATATACAAAATATTGACAATAATTGAATCAAATAACGTGAGATACTATGCAGCAATTGCTGTAGCAATAATTAAACAAAACTGAGTGACTTCTCACGTAAGCATCAATAATCAATACCGCTGCTACTATGCAACCACGCCAGACATCAGATTTCTTTAACACCGTGTGTTTCAACAATTAATGATGAAAACTTCCGCCGTTATTTTTATAAAGTATTTTTGTCTTTTTCTCAATTCGACAATAATTACATTGTGGGGTCCACCAATGATTGTGTTGGTTGCATTTAATATTCTCTCGTTAAAACGAATATTCCCCGACCAATCGAATATTATAAAACAACTTGCGTACTTTGCAAAATTTATAAATATTACCCACAACTATAACATTATATCAAATTCATTCCATAATATTCAAAAATGATATTTATAGAAAAATCATCTTTATTCATAAAAGTTGGGGTCTTACAACCTCCCTTTCATATGAAATTTTGCCCTCGAAATTAGGGTACGCACCTGGTATGTCGAAGAGGTAAGGATACCTTGATTTCATCTCAGATTCTAACTCTCAGGTCATTTCCTCAACATCGTGGTTCCTCCACAAAACTTTAACTTGAAGTATAACCTTGGAGCGTAGAACATGTTCCTTCTTATCTATGATTTTAACAGGAACCTCTTTATACGTTAAATCTTCTGCTATTTCGTCCGATTCTAACTCAATAATGTGGTGCGGGTCTTTCACATATTTATGTAACATAGATATGTGAAAAATATTATAAACACAGGACATACTTGGCAGTAAAACGAGTCTTTAGGCCATAGTTCTTACTCGATTGAGGATTAAAAATGGGCCAATGAATCGAGGATTGAGCTTTTCTTTCTTTCCAAATCTCGTAACTCCTTTCCATGGAGCAACACGTAATAACACATGATCTCCAATATCGAATTCTACGTCCTTTCGATGAAGATTAGCATAACTTTTTTGTCGATCTTGTGAGATTTTTATACGTTGTCGGATCGTTTGAATCTTTTCTGTAATCATACGTATCAACTCCCATCCCAACAACGTTGTTTCACCCACCTCATCCCAAAGATATCTTTGAACGACACTTTCTTCCATACAACGCCTCAAATGGAGCCATGCCAATACTTGTTTGATAACGGTTGTTGTAGGAAAACTCCACCAATGGTAAGAACTTATCCCAACTTCCTTTGAAGTCAAGGAGATGAGTCTTAATAAATCTTCAAGAGTTTGAATAGTCCTCTCTCGATCGCCCATCCGTCTCGAGGATGATATGCCGAAACTAAATCGTAATCTGCGCTCATAGCTTTACGCAAACTAACCCAAAATCGTGAAGTGAATCTTGGGTCTCGATCGTAAACTATGGATACCGGCATACCATGCAGATCTTACAATCTGCTTATGTATACATCTGAGCAAGACGTTCAAGTGTATAAGTTTCTCGTATCGGTAAGAAATGAGCAGACTTAATACTTCGTAGTGTAGAAATGAAATTGTTTTCAAACCTTGATTTCGAACGGTAATTGTTCATGTATATACTTTAAAAGAAAGCTGTCTAAGCCATTAATTCTGCTAGACTATTGATATATGATCGAAAGATATTCAAAAACCAAAATAACTTGGTGCAGACTCTTATAACTGAGATGAACAACCCTCTTGGTAGGGGAATTTTATATTTGTCGGGAAACCGACGAGCGCACATGAGAATGATTAAATGTTATGCATGACATAGGGTACTTTAGGCTGATCACCTATTGTACTCGTTTTGTAGAATTATCTGTTTATTACTGTTAATTCTAGGAGAAGTTCATAGTCCTTAGTGACGACTCAGTATTCATTACTTTGAAAATTTAAATTAATTAATCATTGAATCTTATTGATATTTTCTGTCCTTAACGACTATTGTTAAACACCATTTATACTTCATACTGTCTTTGAACTATCATTATTGTTGTACAAAACTATATTGAGCACCTTTATTGCTATATTATTTGCTGGGCAAATTTGTTGCTCATTCTTGTTTTCCCTAAAAACATTTCAGTTAAGACAGAGCAAGGCGGTCCCTCAGGCATTGATAAAGGCAAGGGCAAAGCTACTGAGTAGTTTATATTTAGTGGAGATTATTATATTTATGTAGTGACATAAGTTGAGTTGTGTATTAGTTATATCTAAATTATGTTGAAGGTATGTAAGAGATGTTTAAGTTACGAACCCTTGGGACGAGAATAATTATATTATAACAATATAATTTATTCTATTATTCCGTTGTGATGATTTAGTATGTTATTAGAGTTAGTATGTGACAACCAAATTTGAGACAAGTGTGGTTTGAATTTGGGGGCGTCACAATATCAGTAACAAATTCCTTGAGAAAAAGTTAAATCATTCGTAGTTGAGGAGTTCGAGGAACGATGAAAAAAGTTAATGATAAATTATGAAGCACGTGACCATGATTGACTCCAATCACTTTATGAGGTGAAACACAAATAGATCAAGGCGTACTCAATGATTTTTTTTTTTGCTGTGGAAATAACGACTACATCCATAAGTGAGGGAACGAACAGTTTATTCGATGACTATGTGAATGTTACAACGAGTATGAAGGAATTTATCGTAAACTCACAAACGGTCCTTGAGAAGCAAGTTATTAGAGAAAGAAAATTTGACTATGCAACTTGTCATCGGACATGAAGTGTGACTTTGAAATCACTATTGGAAGCATGCTACGAGAATTCATATAAAAGAGATGTTTAGACGTTTTCAGATTGAAATAATAAAATCTCATAAATTCATAATATAAAAGATTCAACTTCTAACAACATCGGATATAAAATCGTATGCAATGTACAAGACAAACATCAGTGAAGATCAAACATACACTTGCTTAGCGTAGTTATATCATCGAACTAAGTGGCACTGAAGTTTTTACATTAATGTCTCGTGCTTTATTGAATGGGATTTGAGGCCAGTAAACAGTACTACCTCCATTCCATAATAAGTTGTTTTAACTTCATGCACATGAATTAAGAAATTCATTTAATACTATCATTTAAGAATTAAAATTTGTATGAAATTCTATCACTATCCTTTATGGAAAATTAAAAACTATTAATACAAGATTGAAAATTTCTTGAGACAATAAGAAAAGTTAGAGGTGATATAGAAAAAATAAATAATTTATTCTCTTAAAAAATTGTAAATGACAAATAAATTAAAACAAATTTTTTCTTCTACAAAAGAATGGAGGTAGTATCATTTTTTCAAGGTTTGGTTAATTCAGAAACTTAAAATACACACTACTACTTGCTCATTCTTTACTTCTATCAGTTCTATGTATACTATCAGTATAAGAGAATATTTAAGATATAAATTACTGGAGGCATAAACTTATCATCGAAAATTCTCTATCCACAGTTCCACACAATGGTTGCTTCCTAGTTTCAAGGAAATTTTGGTGAGAAGTCTGGAGTATGTACTCTACATTTTAATCCATCAAAATATTTAAAAAATAAAAACTCTTATTCTATACAAATCATAATATTTGAACATTCTGAATCACAATATATTACTATTCAACCATCACTTAGAAACTATGGTAAGTTATTAATATTTTACACCAAAATTCAAAAAAACTATAGGCAAAATTAAGGATTAACCCATTCTAACCGACACCTTTTACTTATTATTCCATTAGACTATTAAATATGCAATTCTCACATTCAACTAATTAAAAAAATTTAATTAGACCCAGGGGCAAATCCAAGATCTATTTCCAGTAGGGGTCGATTTTTTTGGACAAAAGTGAAGTGAAAGAATGATGTTTAACGAGTTAAATAGAGTTTTAATATATTATACACCGTATATTTAATTTTTTATAGTAGTAGTAGGTTAAGGACTTATCTATCTCCCAAGTTGACACTTATTTTTAAATTCGTTCTTGAAGTTCATTTTTCTCTAATTAAGTCTTTAAAGTTATATTTTTTGACATTTCCATTCCTTTAGCCCGATTTTGACCCTGACCCGATCTATTTTGACCAAATTTTGACTCATCCCGACCCAGTCTGACCCAATCCCAAATTCAAAAATTATTTTTTTAAAAAAACTACAAATTTTTAAGATAATTATTTTTAATATTTTAAAATATTAATATTTTAATATTTTAAAATAACATATTATTTTTAAAAAGTTTTATTATAATTAGTATTTTTAGGAAAATATTAGAAACTTTATTTTTACAAAAAGAGTAAAGTTTCATAAAATATCGATTTGAAAAAATTAAATTTTAATTTTTTGATTCTTAATTATTTTATGAAAATTTACACATCTTTTAAAAAAATAAAATTTATATTTTTGTTTAACTAAAATAAAGTTTTTTATTTAGTTTTTAAATCTATATTTTTTGAAACTTTAATCATTTTTAAAAATAAAAAATTTCTACTTTTTTGAAATAAAGTTTTATTGTTTTGTTTTATTTTATTGAATCTATATTTTATAAAACTGTACTCATTTTTTAAAATGAAATATTTTCTAATTTTTTCCTTGAAAATAATATTATTTAAAAAATTATTTTTCTTTTTTTAAAAACTAATCTGTTTTTTATATTTAATTTTTAGTTTTTGTTTTAAAAAATTCTAATATTAAGAATACATATAATAATGGTATATGTTATGACAAATATATTTTTTTGAAAATAATTTTACATAAAAATGAAAAAAATCTACTTTTTTTTTTTGAAAATAAAGTTTATTTCTTATTTAATTTTTATGAATCTATATGTTATGAATTTTACTCATTTTATGAAAAAATAAAGTTTCTAATTTTTTTCCTGAAAAGAATAATAATTTTTTAAAATATTTAAAATAATACTTTTTTAATATTAAAAAAAAATTTATTTTTAAAAATAATTTTTAAACTCTTTATTTAAAAAAAAAATAATTGGTGAAATTGAGGTTGGGTCAAGCTAGGTCGGTTTGGGTTAAAATTTAGTTAAAATGGGTCGGGTTGTGGTCAAATCGGGTAAAAGGAACGTAAATGACAAAAAATATCACCTTAATGAATTAATTGGTGGAAAATGAACTTTAGGTACGACTTTAAAAATGTGTGACAACTTATAAGGACAGAAGTGTTATTCAGCTTATCATTTATGTCTACTTTTCATTTTTTTTTTTTTTTTTTGGCCAATCAACGGGCACGCCATTATTTCTTTCATTTTTCTTATATTTTTTCTACCACGTATTTAAATAATTGAATCAAGTTAACGGTAGTTCATTTATTTTAACAGAATGGACTAATTTTAATTTTTTAATTAGTTTAATGTGGTAATTATATTTTTTTTATAAATTTAGTGGGGCAATAAATAAAATGTGTCAGATACAATTCTTATCCTTATTTAACTCTCTGTTTTAATAGTTTGAATCATTATTTAACAGTTTTCTTATCATTATTTAACTCTCTGTTTTAATATTTATATATGATTGGAAAATTCTAGGGGGACATTTTTTATTGACATTTTTTAGTGACATTTTTTTATTTTTTTTTTTGTTTTTTTTTTGTAGTACCTCTTAAAAAATGTATAATATTTATTTCAACTAAATTTTTTATAAAAATAAGATTATTTTAGGTGTAATTTGAATACACATAAGAAATGTATTATGCAATTTATGCATGCACCATGTTTCTTGTACGTATCCAAATTACACCTAAAACACTGTTTTTTACAAAAATTTCAATTGAAATAAATATTATACATTTTTTAAGAGGTACTACAAAACAAAAACCAAAAAAAAAAAAAAAATGTCGCTACAATGTCGCCAATAAAATGTCGTCATAGAAGGACTCTATATGATTTTACTCGGGTTAAATGCTTTCTAAGTCGCTGTACTATAGGTCGACTTACAAATGGGTCATTGAATTTTTCTTTCTTACAGTTGACTCACTGAACTTTAGTTTACTAACAAAAAATTTAATATTCCGTTAAAGATGTTGACTTTGGACGGAAATTGTCACGTAAGTTGCTGAAGTGACAATTTTTTTTGATGTGGCACAGATATGTCCCATGTGGCTTTCATGATGTTGAAATGAAGGAGAATTTAGAAATGTAATAATATAAATGTACATAAAACGCAATTTTTTTAATAAATTTTTTTTAAAAAAGCAGTTTTTTTATAATAAAAATTAAAAAAAATTTATAATGAAAATTAAAAAAAACGCAGTTTTTTTTAATAAAAAAAATAATTATTATTTTTATTTTAAAAAAAACCAAACAACGCCTCTCTCTCTTCTCCGTCACAACAACGCAGCTTTGGTTTTTAAAAATAAAATAAAGTTTTTTAATAAAAATAATTATTTTAATATATAAAAAACACAATTTTTTAATAAAATAAAAAAAGCACAGTTTTTTAATAAAAATATAATAAAACGCATTTTTTTAATAAAAATAAAAAAAAGTGCAGTTTTTTAAATAAAAAACTTTTTTTAAATAAAATAAAAAAACACAGTTTTTTTAAAAAATAAAAAATTCAGTTTTTTTAATAAAAAATTTATTTTTAATTAAAAACGCAGTTTTTTAAATAAAAAATAAAATGCAGTTTTATAATAAAAAAATAAAATGCAGTTTTTTTAATAAAAAATTTATTTTTAATTAAAAAACGCCGTTTTTTAAAAAAAAAAAATAAAATAAACTTTTTTTTAATAAAAATAAAAAACACAGTTTTTTAAATAAAAAATAAAATGCAGTTTTTTAATAAAAAATAAAATGCAGTTTTTTAATAAAAAAAATAAAATGCGGTTTTTTAATAAAAAATTTATTTTTAATTAAAAAACGCAGTTTTTTAAATAAAAAATTAAAATAAAACTGTTTTTTAATAAAATAAAAAAACACAGTTTTTTAAAAAATAAATAAAATGCAGTTTTTTAATAAAAAAACAGTTTTATTTTATTTTTTTATTTAAAAACTGCATTTTTTTAAATTAAAAATAAAATTTTTATTAAAAGATTTATTTTTTAAAAAAACTGCACTTTTTTTATTTTTATGAAAAAATGCGTTTTATTATCTTTTTATTAAAAAACTGTGTTTTTTTTATTTTTATTAAAAAAACTGTGTTTTTTTTATTTTTATTAAAAAAACACCGCTTTTTTTTATTTTTATTAAACATAATTATTTTTATTAAAAACATTTGTGTTTTTTTATGTTAAAATAATTATTTTTATTAAAAAAAACTGTGTTTTATTTTTTTAAAACCAAACTGCGTTGTTGTGACGGAGAAGGAGACAGAGAGCGTTGTTTGGTTTTTTTTTTTAAATAAAAATAATAATTACGTTTTTTAAAAAAATTTATTAAAAAAATTGCGTTTTATGTACATTTATATTATTACATTTGTAAATTCTCCTCCATTTCCACATTATGAAAGTTCAGTGACCCATTAGAATCCTACTGCATATGACCACAAATTTATGTCGATTGTAAATGGAATGATTGATTGACATACATGAGACATGTATGAATTAAAAATGACTCTCATATTAATTTATTTTATTTTATCGCTCAAAATTTCACTCGAGTCATAATTTAACTTTGTCATAAATTTGTCAATTTTCATTCATATATATGGTGGATCATTGATTAGAACATTACCAATTATTTTACAAGTTATTTTTTGTAAAATTTTTGTGTACTTTCTCTGTTCTATGTTATTTGATCATTGTTGACTTTTTAAAATCAACTTAAGAGATTTTTAAACTCAAAAAATTGACATAAATTCTTTTAATTTTAAATTAATACAATTATAAATATTATAAATTATCTAAAAAATATTACTTATTGTAAGTTTTATTATTTCATAATTTTTCAGTTATCTTAATTTTGATGTTAAAAGTATCTTAAATTAATTTTTAAAAGTCAACAAAAATAATTTGGAAAAGAGAGAATTATATAATAATACTCTTATTTTAGAAAGGGACGGTGGTCAATTCTTCTGTCCAAATCTAACTAACTCATAGGCCTTCCCAACAGAACGAAGCATACATACTAAAATGGGCCTAAGCATTACTAAACCTTATGGGCTATTGGTACCATCGTTTTTAGTATTTGTAGCGGTAGTATTTGGTGTGTTTGAACCTTTAAATGCGCTGTATCATTTTAATTTGTTGCGTTTGCACTCTAAATGTTGTATTTGTGAGTTAAATAAGTTACATTTAAAAAGTAAACTGATAAATCCATAACAGAAAATGATATTTTCATAACAAAATCGTCGCTACAGATCCTATAGCGACGACGGTTTTTCACTGTCGTTATACATCTATAGCTACACTTTTGTTATGAAAATATCAAAAAGTGATTTCCTTTAAAAATTGTGTAGTCAAACATATATATTAGGAAATTAATATTTTCACATGAAAAGTGTCGTTATAGATGTATAGCGACGGATACCGTCGCTATATAGGATCTATAGCGCGATTTTCTTGTGAAAATATAAAAAAATCACGTAAAAATTTTAGTTTCCTATTTATATTTTTGGTAAGCTTGTTCATTACTCAAAAAATACTAATCTATTACCAAAAAAATTAAAATTAAAATTAAAATTAAAATGTCAATCGATCAGGATATACTTACCAGTTTGTCTATACACCATCCATCTGTAAAGAGAACCCACTGGTATTCTTCTCAACTTGTAATTGATAATACTACTATAAAATTTAGCTAGTCTTAACAGTATTGTACACAAATTGAGAAAATGACACATGCATGCATAAGCATAACTATATTACTTACTTTCTTGTTTTGATTGTAACAGACATCGTATTATATTTAATCCCCTTGTCAAGCCCACAAATATAATAATAATAATAAACAAATAAAATAAAATAAAAATCTCTATGTACAAACTGTTGTTCACAAACATTATTAACTTAAATAGTAAAAATATGAATTAATAAAATGATAAAGCTTGAAAATAATGTAAATGGTATAATCTATATAATACCTTTTCTATGTGTTAATGTACAATTATTTGTGTATAGTTTGTTCATATTTAACTAATTAACTACTCATATATATGTATGTATAAACCATGACAAAACTTTAAACGAATGCTAATTTTGTCAGTTTATTTATTTTATTAACGACACTTAATATTTTTAGAGTCCTGTTAATATTGTGAAAACATTAAATTATAATTATAAAATTTATCAATACATGTGATTGATAAAACTTATAAGAAGGTCCTATTTATTACACGTATGTCTAAAAAAATTATTATTAATACTTATTCACACAAACATAAACATTAACAATATTTATCATTTTTCACATTTTTACCACTTCATCAAGTAAAATATACAACCAACTTATTGTCCATCACAATAATAAATAATAAATACTCCAATAAATAACATTTGACCAGCAGCTGCTGCTGCCAATCAATCCCAATATTCAACCTCTATCTGCCCAAACATTTATATAAAGTATACATAATTGTAAGTATATACAGCAGCAGCCACGGGCCTGCAGAGAATCTTGTCATTTCTTTTAAATCCAAACAAACCATAAATATGTTTAATTTGGCAATTTCAAGACAAACCAATTAATTAACTAATACTAATATATTTAGCTCCAGCCTTATTTAATAAAAAAAATTGATATTTTCACATAAAAAGTGTCGCTATAGATATATAATTACACTTTTTACGTAAAAATATCATTTTCTATTATGAAAATATAAATTTCCTTTAATAAACTGTATCAGTGGTCATCGCATCACATTGCACTGTAGGTTACACCATCAGAAAAATTTAAAATATTTCCATCTATTCCAAAATATAAAACTAATTATAACTTTCCAAAGGTAACAGGATATTTTTATATTTAAAATTGATGTGATTTATTTAAAATTTTAAAGTAAAAAATGATCTTGTTAAACCGTTCTGACATTAATGATAGACTTTGTTTTTAAAATCGATTTATGAAGTTTTATAATTTTGAAAATTAAAAAGACAATCAATATTGATATCTAGCTAACATTTCAAACGACCAAAGATGATAGCATAATGGTAAAGTGTTCTTTCTTTACTCTGCAAGATCATATGTTTGAGTCTACTCAATAACAAGAAGTCAGTCGAAAATATAACAAACGTTTCGTATGATTAAAATATATGTTTCCCTTTAATTCTCCCTAGTTTCCTTTCTGATTGATAATTTAAAAAATAAAATAAATTAAAACCAACAAAATACTTCATTGGTTGCAAAAATGTCCTATCCATTGCAAAAAATAAAAAAATAAAAAATCACAACAAAGTTTCAGCTACCATTTCAATTTCACTTTCACTTATAATAAAAACTACTGAATCTGGTTGTCATGATATTAACTTCATGGTAAGTTATTTAATTGATCAATACAGTACTGACACGCAGAAAAAAAAATCACCTCTTGACCAGCGTGTCGATACTGTATTAGTTAATTAAGCAAAATTAACTTCATGTTAACCACTATCGAAACTACTACCCTATAGTTGTAGGTTTTGATTTTGCTTTTGTTGCTCTATGTTTTCCAACATCCCATGTGCTGTGTTTTTTCCTTTAGGGGAAAGGTTTGATTGAAATTGACTTCATTCTCACCAAAATAAATTTAACAACTTGAAAAAAGTGGAACAACTTTACTTGTGGAGAGTGGAAGAAGATTGTTAACGCCAAGATCTTTCTCCACGTTCCAATCACCAAGACGCGTCCGATATCCTGCACAGTTCAACAAGTCAACATCAAAAGTTTGACGGCTGGACCGTCGAAGGATAGCTTTAGCGTGAGAGTCAGTATCGGTGATCACAAGGTCAACAATGGAGGAAAAATAATGTCTAATGCCTGAGAGAAAATAATAATATGATCGTGTGTGTAATATTTTGTTACTTACCTCTCTTTTTGTGATCCTAGCCCCATACGTACTCGATCTGGGTTCTCGTACCACCCATCACCTCCCGACACCTTTTCCCCATTCCCGGTCATTTCAAATAGAAAGTATGTAGCCTACTTCCTCACTTTCTTTACACTATTAGCCATGGGCCATCATCCGAGTCCCATCCTCATTAATGCCATGCAGAATGGTGGCAGACATAACAGTCAACTATTATTTGGCGTAATGATTACCGGTCAAAGTTGGGTTAAGTGACAATTTACATAATGGGCTAATTCAATGACTAAGCCCGAATAAAGGAAATGACCCATATGGCCGGATCCAACCGAGATAACCCAACGAAAATGATCAAGTAATTGGGCCCCAAATCATTCGGATCAATAGGACAAAAGTAATATAATCCAGGAGGAGCCCATTAAGTCCGGCCCAATAAGGAAAGGATCACGGGCCCAACATTTGCCCCTAGTCTTTTATTAAGCAGGGGTTTAATGGAAGACTATAAACAATATAGGCCCATGATATAACGGATCATGATAAGTCACAAGAGGTTCAGAGTGAAACTTACCAAAGCCCAACTAATTTGGTCCAAATCGATATCAAAGACAGAAATGGGAGGCCCAATAGACATAAGTCCACTCTGGTTAAGATATTTAGACCCAAAACCATACGATACCTCTTCCAATTCACCATCATTGCTGTGAATTAAATGTGCCGCCCTCGATTACTGTGTAACCGTCAATATAAAAGGTAAACTTTACCAATTTTGATGGTTTTACCTGCCAATTTGAACTTTTGAGCTTTCTTTTCCTTCCCAGAACTTCTTTCTCTGTCTTACGAAATTTCAACAATGGTGACTGTGAGCTCTAGCCAGAATTCTCCTCTTCGCGTGACTCCTGCTAGCACTGTTTCCCCCAACCCAAACCTCAACCAAGAGGGTTCGAGTTCAAACCCCCAATCTACAGCAATCATGGGGAGAAATCCGCCTCTGATCCCTTCTCCACCACCTTCCGACTTCTTCAAGGATAGGGAACAGTTTCCTCATGCCAATATCCCCTCCACCGTCACGAAATCTGAGATACGTATCCTCCGGACTCACTATCAGATTCCGGATACGTACGCTATAAGGGCTCCTGCTCCTGAAGAACGTATGTACCAGCGACCGGATGGTTGGGTCGCCATGCCAGCTACCTTCCTCGAAAAAGGGATTCGTCTACCCCTCAATGCTTTTGTTGTTACCCTCCTAGGGTTCATAGGAGTGGGTTTCGCCCAGCTGGTGCCCAATTCCTACATCCACATCTTGGCATTCATTGCCTTCTGTCATGAATTAGTGATCCCTCCCTCTGTCGACATCTTCTTCACCTCTTCCATTAGGGTAGATCCAGAAATGAGGCTTCAAGATCTTGAGCAAACAATCTCCTCGTCCCAACTCCAAATTTGAGAAGAGGTCCCTGATGAGTACCCCTTCAAGCAACAAGGGTTGGCACGAAAAATGGTTTTTTGTTACGGGACCCGAAATCTCTTCTCTTCCTGAGTGGACTACCTCTGATCGGATCTCTGCTGACTTTGGGAATATCCCCAAAGAACGTGTGAAGGAAATGGCAGATTTTTTGAAGAAGATCCCTCCAAAGGAATGGAATTTTGCGCTTCTGATCAAGCAAGCCTGGCTATACTACCACAAATGTAAGTTTCGAATCATCTTTGTAACATAGTTTTTTGAGATATTTAAGTGACAAGGGTTTTAATATATGGTTATTTGCAGTGTCTCTGATCAAACCAACTTCTTCGGAAGTGAAAGAATTGGGAGACTTCTTGGCAGGGAAGACTACGGATGCGAGTGAAGAGCTTCCTACCGAAGAGTCTTCCCGAGCCGATCCCCCCGTCACCGATTCACCAACTGCTTCTCCTCAAAATGATGAGCTCGGAGCTGATGAACCTCTTATTCCCGAGGAATCCCTCAGACCTCGCCGAAGGAAAAGAGCCGCCAAGAAAGCCAAATTCACCCGACCAGAAACTAATAATGAAAGCGACCCGGAAATCCTTCCCGAAGCAATTCCACAAGTAACCCCTACATCCAACCCTGTTATTGCACCTTCCGAATCAGCTCCAATTAAGAGGAGTCTGGTTGACATACCTCTACGCGATCGGGCGAAAGTCCTTCGCGCTAAAAAGATAAGAACAAAGACAACCCCACTCACCGCCGAAGAGCTCCAAGTTTCATCATCTTCTACGGTCATTCCCCCGATAGTTCCAACCAAAATTCAAACACCTGATGCCGAGCCGGTCGAATCTGACCCCATATTATCCCGAAAAAGAAAACAACCTTCAGACAGCCAGCCAGGTTCAACCTCTGCTCCTTCCTCGACCCCCGAGCCTACTCCTGCGCGGTCTCCTTCTCCAGAAACGGTACATGCGGATTCCTCGCCGGTTCACAATCAACCTATGCCCTCTCCTCCAAGACAAACGACCACTGAATTTCAGCATGACGCTATGGCCTCTCCAACCATGTGGCCTCGATTTAATGCCAACTTCCCCTTTCAACTGTTTGAGGCCTTCGTTCGTGAGACCGATGATCATCGATTCGGGAATAGTTCGAACGGGGATTTGCTTAGTGAAGGCATGAGCTACTTGGCGAAGGTAAATGATTCTCTCCTTTATTTCCGTATTTATCTTCATATTTATACATCTGAAACTGATTAAACAATACTGAACATGCATAGACGAATGCTGTATTCGGGCGTTTGCGTCCGAGGTCTCTCGAGGCTGAATCCGAAGAAGAGGCCTTGAGGAAGGAGAACGCCATCCTGAAGTCTGCTTTGGCTCGGGAAAGGTCCCAACGTGAAAGCGTCCTTCATACAAATGAAGGACTTCAGAAAGAGTTGGCCCAAGCCAAGGGAGACGTGAAGACCTCCAATGAAGAACTGAAGTCGACTAAAGCACAGTATGAGGAGATCGTCAAAATGAATGTCGACTTGGTTCAGAGGAGTGAAATAAGGATGGATAAGATCAAAGAGCTAAAGGCTGATGCTAAGCTCTTAGCTAAGACGATTTGGAAGCTGAAGCTAGAAGAAACTCGTCAGATGAATATACGCCAGAAGCTCGAAGAAGAAATTCGAGAACTCAAGGCTCTTCGGGACCTTGGGCCTCCTTTAACGATGACCTTCATAAACAAATCAGCGAAAGAGTATCGGAACTCGGATGAAATCAACGGAGAGATCATGAAGATATATACCGAAAGCTATGAGCTCTGCCGAAGTCGTGGCAAGGAGAAGTTAATTACTGCCAACTTAGATCCATCCTTGCTCGACTTTCTTGGATGACGAGGATGTTGCACAAGCGAAAGTTTTGTTTTTCCTTGGTTTTACACTTGTAAAATTTTACATTATTTTCTAATATTGTAAGTAGATTAAATATTAACGAAAAATGATCTTCTCCTTATGACTTGATGCATTTACTTTACGCCAATACTGATATTAATTCAACCGGAAACATGTACAAGCTCTTTCATGGACTCAACCCGAACTGTTAATTAACAACCAAACATGTAAGATAATAGATAAGATGAAGTTAAAGAATGAGGCATTCCGAACTCGACACTTAGAAAAAATTTAGGTAATAAAGTAAAAAGATACTTATTTAGTTACCGAAGTGTGAGACAGATCTGCTTCATCGGGAGTTTGTTTACCCCAAAAGGCCTAACAGAACCGAAAGATGAAATTCGTCTACCGCGAAGGGCCTGATGAAGTCTGAAGGACAACGCTTGCCTACCACGAAGGGTCTGACAACGTCTTAAGGATGACACTTGCCTACCACGAAGGGCCTAACAAGGTCTAAGTGTCGACAATTGCCTACCACAAAGGGCCTGACAACGTCTTAAGGATGACACTTGCCTACCACGAAGGGCCTGACAAGGTCTAAGTGTCGATAATTGCCTACCACGAAGGGCCAGACAACGTCTTGAAGATGACACTTGCCTACCACGAAGGGCCTGACAAGGTCTAAGTGACCACCTGCCGAAGAGGCTACCATCGAATGGTCAGCGAGTCCTCCCGAACCTCCTAACACCAATGACGTTTGTCTACCACGAAGGGCCCGACAAACTCATAAGGACCACCTACCAAGAGGCTACCATCGAATGGTCAACAAGTCCTCCGAACCTCCCCAACACCAATGACGTTTTCCTACCACGAAGGGCCTGACAAACTCATAAGTGACCACCTGCCGAAGAGGCTACCATCGAATGGTCAGCGAGTCCTCCCGAACCTCCAAACACCACTGAACTGATCAGCAACGGAGACAAAATTTGTTTGAGAGAAAAAAGGAATTTTTATTGATGATGATGTAAATATTTACAGACTTCTGATGTACTGACATTGTTTTTACTGAAAGTACTTCCTTAGTCTGTACGGCGTGCCAAGTATTTTTAATTGTTGACGAATCCGATGCCTTGATAGATAATTCCCGGCTTGACGCCAAAGACTTCATATGGTCCTTCCCGGTTCGGCGTCGAACTTCCCAGATTACGAGGTGTAGATGCTTCAACTTCTCTGAGAGGACAAAATCTCTACTTGAATCTGCGACTTTACCCCTTATTATAATGCTTGGCTACTCTCTGCGTTGATAGGCTACCAATTTGATTAAAATTTGTTTCTCGACTTCTTCAAGCAAATCAAGATTGGCCTTGACCTTCTTCTTCATTGTAGATCTCTGAATTGACTAACTCGAAGACTTGGAGATCCAATTTCAACTAAGGCATCAGTGCCATAGGCCAATCTGAAGGGTGAATCCCCCGTTGTAGTCCTTGGAGTAGTACGATAAGCCCATAGCACACTAAGTAGCTCTTCTGGCCATCTGCCCTTAGCTTCGTCCAATCTGCGCTTGATCCCATTCAGCAGCGTTCTATTGGTCACTTCAACCTGTCCGTTTGACTGAGGATGAGCTACTGAAGTCTTTCTATGCTGGATCCCCAGTTCTTTCAAAAATGCTTCAAATTTCGATCCCACAAACTGACGTCCATTGTCCGATATTACCACCTTAGGGATTCCAAAACGGAATACTACTGACTCTTTCAAAAATTTCAAACACTCATGTTCCGTTATTGACCTAAGTGGCTTTGCTTCTACCCATTTGGTCATATAGTCGATGGCAACTATAACAAAACTGACTTGACCTTTTGCTTTTGGTAACGGACCCAGTATATCAACCCCCCAGACAGCGAAGGGTATAGGAGATAAGATCGAGTATAGCTCTTCAGTGGTAATCTTGATGATAATTTGTTGAGTGGCACTTCTCGCACTTCTTGGCGTATTCGGTTCTTCCTTGAAGATGGTAGGCGATAGTACCCTTGGATGAAGTAATTTATAGGCTAATGACTTAGCGACCATATGGTCGCCACAGATGCCTTCATGTACTTCTCGGAGAGCATATTCAGCTTCAGATGGAGTCAAACATTTCAGTAGCGGAGAGGAGAAGGCTCTTCGGAAAAGATCCCCATCAATTAGAACAAAATTAGCACGCTTGTACTTGACTTTCTTGACTAGCATCCGATCCGAAAGTGTCGCCATCTGCCAGGATATTCCAAGTATGGAGTCGACGGTGATTGGTCCCAATTCGATGCACATTACCGATTCATGATGAACACTAGGATGTTGCAAAATTTCTAAGTAAACCGACCCATCAAAGACGTTAACATCCGTAGTGGCTAATTTGGAGAGTGCATCAGCAATGGAATTATTATTACGCTCGACCCCACAGAATTCGTGGGGTGAAAATCTCAAGTCATTTCTTTCAATTCTGCCAAATACTTGATCATTCTTGGGCCTCGGTCTTCATACTCCCCAGAGAGTTTCTTAACGACTAACTGAGAATCACTGAAGATAACTATTCTCTGCACCTCAAGACTCTTTTGAAATCGTAACCTGCGAAGTCCGCTTCATACTCAGCTTCGTTGTTCATCGCTTTGAACTGAAATCTGATGGCTTGTTGCACCTTGAATCCCTCCGGACTCGTCAGAATAATCCCTGCTCCACTGATGTCCACAGTAGAAGACCCATCTGCATACAGCGTCCACGAACTCGCCTTCTGGCTGAAGAAGCGCAAGCTGCTCGTCGGATCCTTGACTTCACAGCTTCATCAGCTTCAGAAAACGAGCATTCAACTATAAAATCAGCCAAGGCTTGCCCTTTGATGGCGGTTCGGGGATGATATTCAATGAAAAATTGGGACAACTTCATCGTTCATGCAGATAATCTCCCCGATACCTCAGGTTTGCCCATAATCTTCTTCAAAGGCTGATCTGTGTATACTATTACCAATCTACCCTGGAAGTTTTGCCTAAGCTTTCGACTAGCAGTTATTAAAGCAAAAGCAAACTTTTCAATGTTTGGGTACCTTGTTTCAACATCCCGAAGGATATGGCTTACATAATAAACCGGGTGCTGCTTACCCCCAATTTCACGCACCAAAACTGCTCCTACTGCCAACGAACTAGCTGCCAAGTACAAATATAGAGGCTCAGCAGGAGCGGGCTTCACCAACAAAGGCGCCGAAGATAAGTAGGACTTGATGCTCTGAAAGGCGTCCTCACACTCCAAAGTCCATTGGAACGTCTTTGCATTCTTCGGCCCCTTCAACGTATCAAAAAATGGCAAACATCTTTCTGCCGAGCTTGGACATGAACCTCCTCAAAGTTTGCGCGAATCCTTCCATCGGACGTTGAACATCTTTAAATGACTGAGGAGTCTTCATGCTCAGGATCGCTTGAATCTTCTCTGGATTGGCTTCAATTCCTCTTTGACTGACAAGATAACCCAAAAATTTACCAGCCCCTAGACCGAAGGTGCACTTAATGGGATTTAATCTCAAGTTGTGATGGCGAATTGTCTGAAAGCATTCTTCTAAATCATCCAGATGTTTATGCACCAACATGCTTTTGACAATCATGTCATCCACATACACCTCCACGTTCTTGCCCAACTGATATCTAAAGACATAGTTCATCATCCTCTGATATGTGGCTCAGGCATTGATGAGGCCGAAAGTCATTTTCTTATAGGCATATACCGAACGATGTGTCATGAACGCCGTCTTCGGTATATCCTCTCTACACATAGAAATTTGATGATACCCAGAGAATGCATCCATGAAGCTCAACAAAGCATACCCCGAAGTGGCATCAATGAGTTGGTCGATGTGGGACAGCGGGTAGAAATCCTTCGGACAGGCTTTGTTCAGATCGGTATAATCGATGCAGACTCGCCATTTACCGTTCTGTTTCTGGACCAGCACCACATTTGCCATCCACTGCGGGTAGTCGATCTCGAAGATAAAGTCAGCTGCCAGTAATTTTGCAATCTCTTCATCTATGATCCGCTGACGTTCAGGTGCAAAGATCCTCCTCTTCTGCCGAACTGGTTTCTTTGACGGGTCTACTTCCAATCGATGCTCAGCGATATCCCTACTTACTCCTGGCATATCCTGAGGTTCTAATGCGAAGATATCAACATAGCATCGCAGGAGCTCCATGAGGTTCGTTCGGAGAGGTTCTGGCAGGCCCGAACCTATTTTCACTGTCTTATTCACTTTGCCCGGGATGAGTTCTATCTCCTCTGTTTTCTCAGCTGGCATGACCAATGGTTCGGAACTACTCTCAGTAAAGGGTTCAATCTCTATCGTCGTGAGTGCCGCTTTGTTTCGATACCCCACTCAAAGTGATCACAACATTTCTATAACACCTTCTAGCCAGATCCAAATCCCCTTTCACCTCGCCAACCCCATGAGCCGTAGGAAATTTGATTTTGAAATGAGGTATTGAGGTCACAGCTTGTAAAGCAATTAAAGTAGGCCTTCCCAAAATAGCATTATAAGCAGAATCTACATGCACAACATAAAATTTGCAAATAATTTCTACTGTTGAGGGTAGTTCAAGAAGATAATGCCAGTAGCTCAATGGTTCTAACCACCTTATAATGGATCATTCTTGAAACCGTATAAAGGAGCCTCCTGCCTATCTCCATCTTACGCCTGTCTAAATGCATCCTTTGATAAGCGTGGGCATCTGAATATATCTACAAAGACCCATTATCTACCATCATCCGCCCATATCCACCGAACCCACTTGCGTGAGTCGGCACCAATGATCCCTCATGCGGTTCGATGACTTAGAAGGTAATCTTCATCGATAAAGGAGATTCTGCGTACTTGGATAAGGTCTATCGGTCTTGGGAGGTACCCCCATCGACATGGCCGAATCCAAAGTAACTTTGATCTTCTTTCCAACGAGCTTGCGGAAGTACCCCAAGTGATGACATCTATCACATGCCTTGCAGTTGTCCCGAAGCTAGCAACTCTTGCTTGGCCCAGGGTTGGCTGGTTGGTAAACAGTCCTCTATCTTGCTTTGTTGATTAGTTCTGCGACCACATCTTTGAATTAAGGCCCCACCTTATACCTTTCTTTCAATGAAATCTTTCAAACTAGCACAATCGTTCGTATCGTGACCCGAAGCTTGATGGTAATCACAGTACTTACGAGGATTCCCTTTTCCAGGCTTAATGTTATCTCGAGGTGGCTCAAAGATAGGTTGATCTTTAATCTGATCCAATATAACAGCCCTATCGATTGTTAAGTCTTGTATCGTCTCTCTTACTCTTCGGTGGAAGCGGACGAACGTCCTCCACCCTGTCTCCAATTGTTGTGCCTCCTCGACCTGCCTTCATAGCGGTCTTTATTCCTTCATTCTTCTTCTCGGTCCCCATCGGTTTGTCCGATCATCTCCTTGCTTGGGTCTAAAGAAGGACGTTTGAGGTTTGTTTCATGGCTTCTTCCACCACGATATAGCCTTGACTTTGTCAAAAGCTTTCAATGAGACTCTTGGTGATTGAACATTAGTTTTTTCACCAACTTTTGATTTGATCAAATCTAAACCATTACAAAACAGTCCCGACATGTAGATCGTTCAGTTACATCACTTGGCCGATCGCTTCAGGAACCGATTCACATCTTGGCCCAAAGACTTATTCAAAAAGCTGCCGAATTTGAGCGATGAACCAGTTGGTTTTCCCTTCTTTTGTTGCTCCCAAAGCGAGCATGAAATTTCTTGCACATATACGCCCAAGATGAAATTGAATCAGGGTAAAGTCCCCATCCAATGAGCGGACATCCTTTACGGCGTTGTGACAAAAGTATGACACTTAGCGACATCGCTAAAGTCATAATAATCCATCGATCGATTGACGCTTTGACCTGGATCGTAAGAGATCCCCGATCCATCATAACTTTCAATGTGGGGCAACTTCTTGGTGGGATCGACCTTCTCTTTTAGAATCTCCGTGGAAATAGGGATGCCTTCTTTCCGAAGTATCTTTCGTTTTACGCACCGTGGCAATTCGCTTCAAAAGTTCTTTTTATTCTTTAACCAGATACTCCAGGCCTTGGTTGAGGCGATGCTTCTTTTTTGGTGACTCCTTCCTCTTGAGTAGACCCGCTTTCTTACAATAGACCCCCCTGACTTTAGAGGGACTTTTCCGATGACGAAGCGTCCACGGGTGATATACCCTCGGTAGACTCTCGGGAGTATGACCTCTGGATATACTTCGTCTCTGAACTCGGGCGCTCTGGCGGGAGTGTCCAACAACAAGTGCTTTCTTTGTGCTCTCAGGAGTGCGATCTGGATCGACCTCTTCGTTCACTTGACCTGCTCCTTAGAATCGGCGGGGTGATGTATCCTCTTCGATCTTTGAGGTAGGGCTTGGGATCTTCTTCTTTCTCGAGGTTGGCCTCGATACTCACGTCTGAATGGGCGGGGCTCCTTTCCATTCCGATGCCTAGCTCTTGGATTTGACATAATCGAACTCTTCGTCTCTCAACTCAGTCATTCGAGCCATTTGTTCAAATATATCCTGTCATTTGCTTCACAAGTGCCTCCATGGCCTATCCTATCCGCTTCATTTGCCATTTTAGCCAGGTCGTGAAGCTTTTTTTCGTCTTGGTCATCTCGATGTCGAGTTCTAGCGAGGTGCCTTCTACTCATTTTCGACCATGGCTTTGACCTTTTTCTCGCCGTGAAAACTAGCTTTTCGCTTAGCGTTGCCTGACCTCACCGAAAATCTTTATGTGATCGTTTGATATGTCTTTGGCATGAACACTTATTGCGAGTCCCAAACGATCCTTGTGAGGACACTTCGTGGTAATGATTCACTTTGGCGGCCCATAGTCGCCTTTTCGAATGTAGGTGTTCTACTCTTCACCATGAATCTTGACGTAAAACAAACACAGTTTGTGATTAAAAAATACTCAGGACACTAGAACTCAGCCCTCCTTCTAGCGCCAATGTTAACGCCAAGATCTTTCTCCACGTCCCAATCACCAAGAAGCGTCCGATATCACCTTGCATAGCTCAACAAGTCAACACCAAAAGCTTGACGGTATTTGGACCGTCGAGGATAAGCTCCGGAGTGAGTCGATGTCGGCGATCATAAGGTCAACAATGGAGGGAAAATAATGTCTAATGCACGAGAAAAATAATAATATGATCGTGTGTGTAATATTTTGTTACTTACCTCTTTTGTGATCCTAGCCCCATACGTACTCAATCCCGGTTTCTGGTACCACCATCACCTCCCCGACACCTTTTTCCCACTCCCGGTCATTTCAAATAGAAAGTATAGCCTACTTCCTCACTTTCTACCACTATTTGCCATCGGTCATCATCCGAGTCCCATCCTCATTAATGCCATGCAGAAAGGTGGCAGACATAACAGTCAACTATTATTTGGCGTAATGATTACCGGTCAAAGTTGGTTTAAGTGACAATTTACATAATGGGCTAATTCAATGACTAAGCCCAAATAAAAGAAATGACCCATATGACCGGATCCAACCGAGATAACCCAACGAAATGATCAAGTAATTGGGCCCAAATCATTCGAATTAATAGGACAAAAGTAATATAATCCAAGGGAGGAGCCCATTAAGTCTGGCCCAATAAGAAAAAGGATCATGGCCCAACAAAGATCATATGTTCTAGTAGTAATAATTGTACCACTAAACATTCTAATTAAGTAAATCAATAGTAATGAAAATTACATGCTTTGAAACAGATAAATAAAATTCAATTTTTTGTTGTTGAATAGTAAGAGTATTCCTCGTGTCAGTTATCGCGCTAATCCAAATTAAATTCTTAACCACAAGGCCAATCCTTCGAGAGTAGATCATCTATCCCCATTTTTCATGTCCCCTACTTAAATTTTGACACTTAGCCTTTTATTTAATTTTAGAATTAATTGATGTTAAGTAAGAGACTAAGGTTGTGTTTGATAAATTTGAGAATTAAGATCTGAATGATTATGATGTCTTAATAAATTAGATCATCTGAATGGTTATGAGTGTTGGGCTTCGGCACAGAAACGCACAGCGGAAATTAAAATTTTAAAGCAATTTCCGAAACCCTAAAACAGGATCCATGCGAAAAATCAATTAATTCAGAGGTTTAGAGATTACACGGATATAAAAAACGAGAATCAAACCGATCAAGCCTCGAATCTCCAACGCAATACAAACCGATTATAATGATAAGAAGGACTTGCAGTATTCACACGAACGCCGCATTTAACCGCCTCTAACAATTACCAGAATAAGAAGGACTTGCAGTACTAGCCACCAAAAGGAATGGATTTTCAAAGCTGTTTTTTCTCTAGTCTTTCTCTAAGAAATGGCTAGGGTTTTTCAATTATGATATCTTACCCTAAGTAGTATATATATATCATATATATAGTAGTTAAAAGGAATTAATCAAATCAAAACCTAATTTTATAAAATCCGAATTTATATATATATATCTCTTAATTAAGTCTTACTTAATTAATATACATATATATACAATTATCCTTTTAATTTAAATTAAATGATTTAAATACTATTAATCATATTAATATATTTAAATCCTTAAAATTTAAATTAATTCCCTTTAAATAACTTTCTATGTGTGTGACCCTATAGGTTATTATTACGGCGGCAATAATTTTAAAATCATATTATAAAATTATAAATGTTGGCGGCATCTAATAATGCATCACTTTCTACCCAGTAATAATAAGATCGATGATTCGATGCAACCTTTTCGTGACCAATGTTTCAATGTAATTTAATCCTTTTAACCTTAATATCCTAGATTAAACTCGAGTCATGGAATGTGTCATACTCTTCATAATTTAATGAAGTTTTCTTGATCAATGAGTAGACTATATGAAACAAATCACTATTTGAGTATGGCCATGCATTTCATAGTCCTACTCAATCAAGAGGCCTATGGATATCACCCATAATATATAGGATGGTTAAATTCCATCTAGATCACTCATATTTCTCACACGATTAATGATGAACCCAATAATCACCTTTATAGTCCACCTATTAAAGGTGACATTTGATGATATCAAAGTACATAAATTCTCGTGTAGTAATATAGTGATTTCGTGTTGGAGGACCATTACATCATTGTCACTATGAGAATTGCTAATGACACTTGCATAATGCTCCATATAGAATTCTCATGGTGGAGTCCATCCAAAGACATCGTTCTCTAACATGTACCTATGCATTGACTTAATATCTCATATATTTATGACCAATGAGATTTAGTCATCAATCGATCCACATCTTTAGTCTCGATGCATCATTGTTGTCCCCATCAACAATGATACTCTTCGACTAGGGACATTTAAGAACACCGATACTAATGGTAATATATAATCTCATATTCAAGTCACATACTTGAAACTATATAATTTGTATCATTATTCTAAGGAATTTTATTATGTTAACAATTATATTACGCAATAAATAAAACCATAATAAAATCATATATTTATTCAATCAAATATAATATCAAAGCGTTAAGCAATTATATCAAATAATTGGCCTCTGTGGCATAAACTCTAACAGCCTCCCACTTGCACTAGAGCCAATCACTCATGTATCTAATAATACCCATGGAACTAGTGTGACTGGTCAATCTTCTGTCATGCGACAAAGCCTTGGTTAGTGGATACTGCAACATTATCATCTGTTGGCACTCTTCCTATATGTACATCTCTCTATCAATGATTTTACGGATGAGATAAATGACAGCCTAAGTATATCTTGGATCGTTGGTGAGATCTGGTTCCTTAGCTCGCGTGCAATGGCTCCATTATTATCACAAAAGATAGAAACAACCGGATCAACAATGGTTGGAATAACACCAAGTTCGGTGATGAACTTTTTAATTCATCTGACCTCCTTGGTACTTGCTTAAAGCGACAATATATCTCGGCCTCCGTGTAGATCGACATCTTGTCTCTTGCTTCAAACTTTTCCAGCTAACAACACCACCATTAAGGCAAAACACAAAACCTGACTGAGACTTATAGTCATCATTGTCAGTCTGGAAACTAGCATATGTGTAACCCTTTACTGCTAGTTCGTCTTCACCTCCATATACCAAGAATGAATCCTTAGTCCTTTTCAGGTACTTGAGGATATTCTTGATCACCGTCGATGACCTTCACCTGGATTTGACTGGTATCTGCTCGTCATGCTCAAAGCATACGAGACATCCGGACGAGTACATATCATTGTATACATGATAGATCCAATTGTCGAAGCATAAGGGATCTTTCTCATATGCTCCTCATCATCTTGTGATTTAGGACATTGGGCCTTAGAGATCTTTACACCATGAGTCACGGTAATTTTCCTCTTTTAGCCTCTTGCATGTTTGAACTGCTTCAACACTTTATCAATATATGTACTTTGACTTAGGTAGAGCATTTTTCTTGATCTATCTCTATAGATCTTGATACCTAAAATGTAGCAAACGATCGCCCAAATCTTTCATGGAGAAACATTTTCCTAACCATGTTTTTCAAACTGTAAGGAAGGAATGCCATTCCCAATAATTAATATGTCATCAACATATAATACTAGGAATACAATGTGACTCCCACTAACCTTCTTATATACACAAGGTTCATCTTCATTTTTAATAAAGCCAAATTCTTTGATCGCTTCAACAAATCGAAGATTCCAACTCAGAGAGGCTTGCTCAATCCATAAATGGATCGTTGCGAACTACATACCTTTCCAAAGCATCCTTTGAGTGACAAAACCCTCGGTTGTGTCATATACACATCCTCAAGGAGATTTTCGTTAAGGAAAGCGGTTTTGACATCCATCTGCAAGATTTAAGTAATCATAAAAAGTCGCAATAAGCAAGTAAGATCCTCGATGGATTTAACCATTGCCCCTTGGAGAAGGTTTCATCATAGTCAACACCTTGAATTTGTTTGAAACCTTTTGCTACCAATCGGCCTTTATAGGTTTTTACATTACCATCCATGCTCGGTTTTCTTCTTGAAAACCCACTTTTACCGATTGGTTTTACCCCTTCTGGTGGATCAACCAAAGTCCATACTTGGTTAAGATACATGGAGTCCATCTCGCATTTCATGGCTTCAAGCCATTTCTCGAATCTGGTCCATTCATAGCTTCTTGGTAGAAGCGGACTCATCTTGATCTATGAGCATCACATCGCTTGTTTTGAGTCACAAGATATCCATAATATCTCTCAGGGCTCTTGGCGTGTCCTACCAGGATCTCTGAATGACTTGTGTAATTTGAGCGGAGTTCACTTTCCACAATTTCTTGTGGTTCCCGCTCATGTTCCAACTTCAGTTCAATGATATTTTGTGGTTCTCGAATTTCTTGAGTTCTACTTTCCTCCCACTATTTCCTTTAGAGACAAATTCTCTTTCTGAAAAAATACCGATTCGAGCAACAACCACTTTGTTCTCGGAAGGTTTGTAGAAATAATACCCTTTTGTTTCTTTTGGGTATCCCACAAAATTACATTTATCGATTTGGGTCCGAGCTTGTCGTAATTCGGACGTTTTACTGACGCCTCGCAACCCCAAATCTTCATAGAATCAACATACTAGGGCGTTTCCCAGTCCACATTTCATATGGTGTCTTCGAACCGTCTTTGTAGGAACACGGTTAAGTGTGAATGCGCCTATCTCTAGGGCATGACCCCGAAGCTTATTGAAGATCTGCATGACTCATCATTGATCGTTACCATGTCCAACAAGGTTCGATTCCTCCTCTCGATTACACCATTCCATTGCGGTGTTCCGGTGGAGTGAGTTGTGATATAATACCACACTCCTTTAGAAGGTCATCAAAGTCTTGGCTTAAGTATTCACCTCCTCGATCGGATCGAAGGGCTTTTATGCTTTTGCCAAATTGGTTTTGAACTTCATTCTTGAATTCCTTGAACTTTTCAAAGGATTGGATTGTGTCTCATAAGATACACATATTCATATCTACTAAAGTCATCGATAAATGTAATGAAGTAATAAAACCTACCTCTTTGCTAATCTAACTCATGGGTCCACATACATCACTATGTATAAGTCCCAATACATCGCTGCTTGCTTTCACTATGTCCAAAAGGAAAGGGGCTTTAGTCATCTTGCCTAATAAACAAGACTCGCATTTCTCATATGATTCAAAATCAAATGAATCCAAGAACCCATCTTTATGGAGTTTGGATATCGTTTCTCATTTATATAGGCCTAAAACGACAGTGCTAGGAGATATGTCTGATTTGAATCATTTGATTTAAATCGTTTTGTATTTATGTTATAGATAGGCATTTCTAAATCAAGAATATAGAGACCGTTAAACAATTGTGCAACACCATAACAAATATCATTTAAGTAAAACAAACAACGATTGTTCTTTATTATAAATGAAAAACCTTTCTTGTCCAAACAAGAAACGAAAATAATGTTTTTGCTTATAAGCAGGCACAAAGTAACAATCTTCTAATTCTAAACTAGCCCAAATGGGCAAAGATAAATGATAAGTTCCCACGGCCAAAGGCAAAGAACTTTTGCTCTATTTCCAACTCAGAGGTCAACCTCTCCTTTCGCTTAAAGTTCTACTCCTTCTCGAGTCCCCGCACATTAACACAAATGTGAAAACCACATCCAAAGATCCAATACCCATGATGTAGAAGTAGACAAGTTGACTTCTATAACATATATACCGAATCAAGTCGTATTTCCTTTTCTTTTCTTCACTTCTTCCGATAAGCATGATGGGTTCCTTTTCCAAAGGTCCGGGTTTTTCCACGAAGTGACATTCACCTTTTTAGCCACCCCACCTTTAGATTTTAAAGCTGTTTGGTTTTGGAATTGGGTTTGGCAAAAGATTTAGATCCTATCTTCTTCTTGCTTTCCAATTTCCCCCCCTTAGCATTCCCCTTTACACCATCATTATGGGAGCGAGTCCTCGCTTTTTCATGTTGTTCTCAGCTTCTTAACATGCTCAACAACTCGATGAGGGGGTTTCTCAATTTCATTCATAAGATAGTTCATAACAAATTGAGAGTAAATTGCTTTGTTCAAAGATTGCAAAACAAGGTCGGTTTAGGCTTCCGGAGTGATTGGAAAACCCAACCTATCAAGGTACTCAATATACCCAATCATTTTCAAAGACATGTGGACCAACCGAATCACGTTCACCCATTTTGCGGTGATACAACGCCTTGCTTGTATCATACCTCTCCCGTCGAAAGCATGACCTTCGAACAATTTCTTGAGATGCTCGATCATCTCATAAGCATCCATCAACTCATGTTGCTTCAAGCTCGGTGTTCATGGTTGCTAGAGCATGACACAACTCACATCCAGAGCATCATCTTGATGCTTCTTGCAAACATTGTGCTCATGCACGTGGTGCGATGACATTGGTCTTCAGCAGAATGGGCCCATCAAGGACATATAGCTTACGCTTCTTGTTTGAGGACAATCCTCAAGTTCCTATGCCGATCAAGGAAATTAATTCCACTTTAGCTTGTCCTTTTCAAGGACCGATCGTAATGAAAGACTATTTGTGTTGTTGTTGTTTGCCATTTGATATCTACAATTTATAAGTGCAACAATAATAAGTCAAATTACTGAGTTGATATTATATAATTGATAATAAGACATTCAAAATATACCTCCCACTATTTTATTCAAATTAATAGCCCTCAACATTAATTCTAAAAGCATTTTCTATTAAATCTTTTTAGTGAGCCAAGATCCATATTTCATTATGCCTTAAGTTAGCTTTGGCTATTCTCTCAAAACATAATTATTTAGGTAGAAAACCCTTTGTCAATTATATCATATATAACTCCCGGATAGTTTGGTAAACAACATTTGTTTCTAGTCCATCTAATGGTACCAACCAAACTCTATGCCTCTAAGTCCACAATCCTATTGAGATAACTTAGTTAAAGTCGGACCCAATGATTTTAATAGTTTGGATATCACAATTATCCTATCGCATCTTACCTAGATAAATAGGGTACTTTGCTTTGGCAAACCTACATCTATCGATCAATGTCTTGATGAGTGTTATTCATTGGAAGGCATCCGATTTAGACTTAATAATTTAATGAGGATTTTATTAATTTAGATCTCACCAATTTTAATCTTATTAAGCATGCACATTATTAATCATATCATATCGCATACAAGTATAAATAAAGTGCAAAATTAAATGTGTCATGATTATGGCCCAATCCACCGTCAATCTTTTTTCAAGCTAATGAAAGATTGAAGGTCAATCTAAGGTGGTAAAAGATCTTAAAATAAATAGCTTCCTTGGATCTTCCTCTCAAGATCGCCTCCTCTCCATCATCATCTTTCCATTGTGTTCTCCATCTTGACATCTTCATCAATTATGATTATTACATGACATAAAGAAACCTCGAGTTACATTCGAGGGATTTAGATGAGAAGAGAATATTACATTAGAATTTATAGAAAGGCCACGACATGCAAGCCGTATTTCAAAACAAAAAACCACTAACCTATGGGTCAAAAGGCCATAATCAGGCACCATGCATATCGAATAAGTACATAACAATTTATATATAATTAAAGAAAACTATATATAAAATATAGGGGACACGACCATCGCGGCCACTGACGGGGGTCCAGGGGGTCTCTCCAAGCGGCGGTGGTCTGGTTTGGCCAATGAAGCTGGCGGGGTCGAGGCGGTGCCTGAAAAATTTCAACTACATTCTCAGTATTGCGAAATTTTTCCATACTGAATCTCCTCAAAACAGTTTTAAATCACACATTTTAATCCACCAAAACACCCATAATAACAAATCATATATGTCCAGCCATTTAATCATATTAAAACGAATAACAAAGACACCTGAATTTATCATATATTTCCAATTTCGATTTAATCATATTAAAACGAATAACAAGACACCCGAAATTTATCATATATTTCAGCCATTAATCATATTAAAACGATTCTTCATGCTTCTAATCCGATTAGAATAGTTATATTGTTATTCCAATTCGATTAAAGATATCGATTAACGATTATCATCATATATATTACCGTAATACACATACAACTAATATCATATATTCAATTTTATATCGGTAAAATACGCATCATCATATATCATATATATCGAATACAATTAAAACACGTAATCAATTAATCTTTTTCATGAAGTAGCTCGATACCCTTTGTTGGGCTTTACGCGAAACGCATAAATGAAATTAAAATTTTAAAGCAATTTCCGAAACCCTAAAACAGGATCCATGCGAAAATCAATTAATTCAGAGGTTTAGAGATTATACCAGATATAAACAAAAACGAGAATCTGAAACCGACTGCGCCTCGAATCTCCAACGAATACAAAACCGATTAAGCTTACTACGATCCACATCCAACGCCGCATTTAACCGTCGAACGATTCTCGCAATAAGAAGGACTTCATGATGACTAGCCACCAAAAGGAATGGATTTTCTAAATCTGTTTTCTCTCTAGTCTCTCTAAGAGAATGCGGCTAGGGTTTTTCAATTATGATATCTTACCCTAAGTAGGCTGCTATATATCATATATATAGTAGTTAAAAGGAATTAATCAAATCAAAACCTAATTTTATAAAATCCGAATTTATATATATATATATATATATATATATCTTAATTAAGTCTTACTTAATTAATATACATATATATACAAATTATCCTTTTAATTTAAATTAAGTGATTTAAATACTATTAATCATATTAATATATTTAAATCCTTAAAATTTAAATTAATTCCTTTTAAATAACGTTACATGTGTGTGACCCTATAGGTTATTATTACGTTGGCAATAATTTTAAAATCATATTATAAAATTATAAATAAAGTGAGCGGCATCTAGTAATGCATCATCGCTACCCAAGTAATAATAAGATCGATGATTCGATGCAACCTTTTAAGTGACCAATGTTTCAATGTAATTTAATCCTTTTAACCTTAATATCCTAGATTAAACTCGAGTCATGGAATGTGTCATACTCTTCATAATTTAATCGAGTTTTCTTGATCAATGAGTAGTACTATATGAAACAAATCACTATTTGAGCATGACCATGCATTTCATAGTCCTACTCAATCAAGAGGCCTATGGATATCACCCATAATATATAGGATGGTTAAATTCCATCTAGATCACTCATATTTCTCACACGATTAATGATGAACCCAATAATCACCTTTATAGTCCAATTCTATTAAAGGTGACATTTGATGATATCAAAGTACATAAATTCTCGTGTAGTAATATAAATGATTTCGTGTCCGAGGACCATTACATCATTGTCACTATGAGAATTGCTAATGACATTCATGCATAATGCTCCATATAGAATTCTCATGGTGGGTCCGTCCCAAGACATCGTTCTCAACATGTACCTATGCATCGACTTTATATATCATATATTTATGACCAATGAGATTTGGTCATCAATCGATCCACATACTAAGTCTCAATGCATCATTGTTGTCCCATCAACAATGATACTCGACTAGGGACATTTAAGAACACTGATACTAATGGTAATATATAATCTCATGTTCAAGTTACATACTTGAAACTATATAATTTGTATCATTATTCTAAGGAATTTTATTATGTTAACAATTATATTACGCAGTAAATAAAACCATAATAAAATCATATATTTATTCAATCAAATATAATATCAAAACGTTAAGTAATTATATCAAATAATTGGCCTCTAGGGCATAAACTCTAACAATGAGGTCTGAATCTAAAAATTTATTTGGTAACTAAAAAGTAAGTTCTCTTAATGACACTATTTTACCATTTTAAAGGGTAAAATTTTATTTAATAATTTTAAATATTCAATTTAATAAAAATGAGTGCATAATATTGTTGAATATATTTTTATAAAAAAAATTATCAAAAAAAATTCATTAAGAAGTACCTCTTAATTATTAAAATTTTATTTGTTGTCTTACCGATTAAGAGGCATTTAGAGATAACAAAAAAAATAAACAAACAACATCATGCCTCTTAGTGAATAAGAGACAGTCCATTAAGAGATAATCAGATGTAAACAAACATCACTCAAGTGTAAAAATTTAAGTAGGAGACACAAGGAGAACATAAAAAATAGAGGACAGAGGATCTACTCTCCAATCTCTCGGGATTAATTCAAAAACTTATGAAAATTATCCATTTTATTGTACTAAACTGAACTGTAAATTTGTGATGTCTAAGAGACAACCCTGAATTATACAACCTTATATCCTGATCGGAAGAAGCCGATCGCTATAGACTTATTGTAACATAAAATGCTGAACAACTCCAGGAGAAAGAACTTTTCTGTATTAATCCTTTACTTGGAAGAAATTCTATTGCCTTTTTGAAATTCCTTCGGAATCAATCCTTTCTACGAGTTAAATCATATATAAAAAAGGAGTTCCTAATATTAAAAACTGAGTTAATCCTTTTATCATGACAAAAGTAGTTTTTAAACAATCAACTTTTTTTACAAATATGTATAAATATCACTAAGTTTATATTTTATGTTCATTTTATCAAAAAATATCAGTGCATGTAAAACAGATTAAATTTGTAATTCCAATAAAATAATAATTACGATAAGAAATAATGAGATAAAAATAACCAAATACAAGACACCAATATTTTTATTTAAAAAATTCTTTAAAATTAAGAAGTAAAAATCACAATAAAATTTTCGAAAAATTTACTATAATAATTAATAAACTAGAGAATACAAACACTGGGAAGTAGTTAGTATAAAATTTATTTTGAGAGTAAGTTAATCGAATTGTATCATAGAATCTTGACATTTGAGATCAGAGATTGTATCAATATTTTATTAGCCAATTAATTAACTTACCAAAAAAATAATTTCATACTAACCAGATCTCAAACACTGTTGTTTAATCCAACACATATTTGGCTGCCATTAAATTTTTTGTGACCCCACAGAAAACTTTTGGTTGCCCAACCTTCGGCCCTCCCAAGTTTCTTACACACTTTGTCTCTTCAATAATGGCCTAATGGGTGAGGAGGACCAACACTTTTTGCTCTTCAACTTTCTCCTTACCCTTATCAGGCTGAAGAGATATTCTATTAAATATCTCTCGTAAAGAGTAAGAATAAGTTTATTGAAGCATTCAATTCAAAATCAGAGTAGTCTCTCAAATTATATATTAAATCGATACTTCAAAATTTTAAGTTTTTTCTCTTTTTGTACAACCTCTTTAATTTGTTCAATACTCTCTCAGTTTCTTAATATAAGTCTTTTTAAAATTGTGCATAAATATTAAGAAAATAATTATATAGCATTGAATATAATATCAATTGTTTGTATTGAAAAACGAGTGTTATTTATTGGGCGAATAATAGTGAGATAATCAAAGTTATATTTATTACTTGGAGTAATATTGGAAGCTAAGCAATTAATACTTAATTAAAATTATCAAACGACTTATATTAAGAAACAAAAACACTTCTCTAAAACGACCTAAACCTTGCTTTCATTTTTAAAAAAGTATCTTTATACCATATGAACTCTGTTATGTTGATTTTACTAATATGAATAATTTGAGGCGGATGGAATAATTGTCATATTTTGTAAGAAATTGATATTTTCACAATATTTTTTGATATTTCTACAATAAAAGTGTTGCTATAGATATATAACGACGATTTTTATCGTCGTTATAAGATTTATAGCGACAATTTTATTATAAAATATCATTTTCTGTTATGAATTTATCAGTTTCTATTTTTTTTTATCAAAATATACAAAAGCACTCTAATTATATAAAAAAATTGTCGATCCAAATTAAATAATGTTGTTAAGTTGGTTTAATGTTTCGTTTTGAATTTTATAATATAAAATTGATTATGTCTAGTGTACCATTGAGAGGATCAAATAACACCAATTTCATGATATGAATATAATATATTACTTAATTTTTGTGACAAAATGTGTGCAATCTAATTCGCCAAAAAAAACAAACAGCCATATACCGACAATATGCAAGTCACCATCAAAGAAAAATATTTAATTGACTTTATGCTCGAAATATGATAAAATTATTTATATTTATACTATTATTTAATTGTATAATTTTTAACATATGATTAATGATATTTTATAAATATGCATAAAAAATAAAAATATAATAATTCATATTAAAAATATAATAAATAAATTATTTAAAATAAATAATTATTTAATTTGAGATTGTCTAAAATAATAATATAGGATAAAACATTGAGAATAAGTGGTACACCACAACTTTCATATCATTATCAATTATAACCAATTCACAAATTCTTTAATATTTAATTACCAAAAATTCAAGATTATTAACAAACCTAAACTTTCACTTATTACCCAAAGGTGTCCTTTTAATTGATGATTGATTGACCCGTTGTTTCCGTCCATGTTTTAATCCATAATAAACTAAATTGATTGTGGAAAAAAAGGTTAGTGCCAATCCCTATCCAGGATTAGTTTATTTAATACTGGAATAGTTGAGTACTCCTTCCGTTTAACAAAAATTGACTGAAATATAAAAAATAATTATTCTATAAAAACATTTAAAATTACACAATTTAATTAAAAATATTATATAAAATATATTTTACTCTCTAAATATAGGCAAGGTCCACTGCTTTTAGATATGGGTCATAATTTTAACACCACAGTAACATGACAAAAATACGAAATATAATAAGAGGGTTAGTTTTAAATATAAATAATTTTTATGTCATAAACAGATACATTTAATATGATTAATTTTTTATTATTTAAAAAAATATTTAACACATTTTTTAAATGGGAATAAGAGAGTATATTAAATTTATATGGGTCAGATACATTTAATGTGATTAATTTTTTATTATTTTAAAAAAATATTTAAGACATTTTTTAATGGGAATAAGAGAGTATATTTTTGGGATAAGTTTATATCACTTGTTATTTTCGTCCAACCCATAGACAAAGATATCATCAAGACATGGACAGCCCTCCAACTGTCAATTTGAGGAGTTGGAGAGAGAAAGTTCTTCTAGAAGACTTGGCACGTGCGAAGGCTATCGCTCCACAGGCTTATCCTTTGAGTGGAATTTACTTTCCACCAAAAGTGGACACATGACAGAATATAATTGGTGACATTTAGTGGGAGCTCGGCCTTCTGGAAACTCTGGTACGTGCGAAGGAGAAAATGGGTAAATTATTTTATGCGTGACGCGAACTCGGCTTGGATACCTAGCTCAACTCGGCTTATTTTAAGTTAAAAGCTGAGCCGATCAGCTTGTGGAAAAAATGGCTCTTCCGGTGTTCGTGCCTGCTGTAATCACGTTTACGCGCTCTGGTACTCTACCCGTGCTATAATATATTAGGCAAACGATATTTCCACAATAATTTCTTATATTTTCACACAAAGTGTCATTATAAATATAAAAATTATCGTTATAAAATCTATAGAAATATCATTTTTCATATATTAACATATGACGTTTTAGAGTTATGCATAATACTTAAAAAATTAATTATATAACATTAAATATAATATTAATTATCTATAATACCCTTTACTATATACTTATTTTATATTCTCTTTTTTATATGTAATATTTTTTAATGAGTGATACTTTTGAAAAGATTGTGACTAATTCTCCTATCTATCTAACAAAATACAACTGATTTTGAATTTCTTACTCATCTTAATAAATCATCTGAGCCGTTCAAAATTTAAGATAAATACCACCATCCATGTAGTGCCGGAGGCACGGGACACAACTACTATTATATAAAACGGTAAATAATTTGAGAAAAATAAATCATTTAAAATGTCATATATTTATGGAAAGACTAAAATACAATGAGTCAATGACACCTATTTTGGATAATTATAACAACATTAATAAAAATTTAAAATAAAAATAATTAATAGTAAATATTTAAAATTGATTAAATAAGAAAATTATATATTTACATGTTTCTATTACTAAATTATCTATATAATAAAATAAAATATATTTTTTGTTCAAACACTTTCCGTTATAAAAATTTTGTAATCAAACACGTACTTTTATCTCATCTAAATTGTTAGTAACTTATGGAATATCAAATTCAGTTTAATACATATATTAATAAATAAATGATAAAGATATAAGTAAATTTAGAATTAAGTTGTTTATTGCAATCAGAGTAAATTGGGTATATTGCTATTTAGTGTATATAAAACTTGAATTTTTTTGGTATGTATGTCAAAAAATATATATATATTTACTTAATTTATGATAGTGATTGTATTCTGTTTGTTGATATTTGTTTTGATTTTATGACTTATATTGGAAAAATTACATTTGTTATTTTCAACTGTAAAAACTTATATTTGTAGTATGAACAGATTATTAATTTCTAATTTTGACAAATTTTATTAATTTTGAATTTAAAAATATTTTAAATTATCTTTTAAAAGTCAAAAATAATATTATAATTTAGAATGGAGGGAGTACATAAGTTCTTAATTTAATAAAGTGAATCAACGTAAATATTGAAATGAAATACATAAAAATAAAATAAAAAAAATTAATGGGTATTTTTACTCATCACACTTTGAAGATTTAATCATTCATATAATAATTTAAAGGTGTTTTGAATATTATATTAAAAAAATTCAGTTAATATTAACCGATCAATCACATTAGAAGCAGTGAATATTATATTTTTATTAATTAGAGAGGTACTGTAACACCCCTTTCCCAAAAAGGAAAAGGGATGTCACGCACAAAATATAATAAACACAAACGTCTAATAAATCTCAAAATATCTCCAATGAAATTGAACACTAATTGTCACATACTTCAATTTTAATAGAAGGAACTTCACACTTACATAGTCTCTACTAATAAGAAATAAATGTCAAAACGGCTCAAACATCCATATACAAAATATTAGGAAAAATCAAATCTAATGGTAAGTCTCAAAAACTAATCTATTCATTTGGATCAAAGGTAGCTCTTATCCCACATATCCTGATCACCCCTGATTACCTGCCGAAAAAAGAACACAACGTGAGCCAATTGCCCAGTACGGATATAAAAATGCACATAAATAAATGATATATATATATATATGTGTGTGTGTGTGTGTGTACCGAAGAAACTGAATGAATGAACAATTACAACTACTAACCAAATATGATTATATCGAAATTGGTGAGACAATGTACAAATGATTAACACTGTCGAACCGACAACTATAGTCAAAAGAATTCCAAACAAAATAAGGTTGAATCAAATGGTTATAAGGTAACAATTTCATACTGAGCTCAAATACAAATAGCCAAAGGCCAACAAAATACATTGGTACCATGATGTATACAAATCAAATCGGATAGTACGCACGACACATACGTCACTAATCCGCCAAACAAATCGAATCAAATCAAATACTGGGTCGACCCACACGTATCCCTAACAAATATATCAAATGGCCAAAGCTCCAGAAGCATACAAAAGGATACGCTGGTGGATCGATCACACCGCTACTTAAGGCGCTACGCCTTGTGTCAAGAGGACATGCATGTGGTACCCCCACATGTGGTTAGCTCAAGTATACCCTAAAGATCAAACTACAAAATATAAGCCAAAAGGGGTTCAAATCACAAGTCTTACATGACCATTTTCGAATGATATCAAATTATCAAATACGAACATACTCAATATCACAAGATATCAATGATCAAAATAACTCCCGAATGTGAACAAAATTATACGAAGAATGATACAAACGAATAAAGTCTCCAAAACATACTGACATTGTAAAATCTCAAATTTTACGAATAAAGATTTAATTTTCTCGAAATATTTTTTTTCAAAATTATGGTATGGATTTGAGATAATGTTATAGTTGTGGGCAATATTTATAAATTTTGAAAAGTATGCAAGTTGTTGTATAATATTCGATTGGTCGGGGAATATTCTTTTTATCGGGGAATATCTGTATGCCGGTACAATCATTGGTGGACCCCACAACGGAATTATTTTCGGATTGAGAAAATGACAAAAATATTTTATGAAAATAACGGTGAAAGTTTTACCGTTAACTGTTGAAACACCCGGTGTTAATAGTGCGAATAATGCTGCGGTGGTTGCATAGTAGCACACGGTGATTGATTATTGATGCTTACGTGAGAAGTCACTCAATTTTGTTCAATTATTACTACAAAGAATTCTTTGCAAGATCTCACGTTATTTGATTCAATTATTGTCAATATTTTATATATTATTAAATCAATAATTGAAATGACAAAGTTATTAATATTATTATTTGCAATATTAACGATATATATAAGTTCTGTCAAGGAGAGGTTTGGTCACCTAATTGCGCGCCAATGGGGAAAAATCCTTATTGGAAAGCCCCTTCTTTCCTGAGAACGACCTGGTCGATTAATATTGTGAATTATAATAATGATAGTAAATTTTGTTTTATTAGTATTATTAATGTAATAAAACAGAAAAGCTTTTTATATAAAACAGAAAAGCTTTTATAAAGTTATCTGTTTTATTAGATTATAAATAGAATATATTATATTCTATTATGCATAGTGTGACGTCCCCAAAATAGGTATACATCACCCACATTGGGTCGCCAAATACATGGTACAAAATTTAAATACAACTTAATAATACAACTGTCGTGTAGAATACGACAAGACATAACTGAGAGTTTTAATAATAATATTGTCATCTAGACAATATCCACACTCAATGGAGTCCTCATTACATTTATTGTCACACTATTTAACAGAATAGTGAGGACTACTAAAGTCATTTATCCTGGACCATCACTCTAGTCCCCGACTCGTCCCAGCTACGTTCTCATTTCCTCAAGAGAACAGTGAAAAAAAGGGTGAGCTCAACTAGCCCAGTAAGAAATATTATGACTAAGATAATGCAGAATAATTTATCTTTAGCCTTCAATAGTGTTAAACTGATAAAATATAATAAACATCAAGTTTAACTGCAGCGGAACAAGCAATCCATTAGAAGAGTCAAGTAGAGAATAAAATCTACTATATTCTATGATTTAAAAGGTTTTTCATCACTTTTATCGCTGAGACTCGGCTTAATAAATAATTCACATCATCCCTGCACTGTGGCCAATGATATTCATTAGTATCACGACCACAAATTATCCATGCACTACGGGCCAAGGATAGTCGTGTATTCATCAATGGTCATGATCATGCCAACATCTGTCCATCAATGCACTACGGGCCAATGAGGACTTTTATCATATTATTTGTAATATTATGGTCATGATTATACCGATTAATCTCTGGTCATAATCATACCAAGTCCATCTATGCACTACAGGCCACATATGACTTTCAACATAATATAAACATAAGGATGATGACAATGATATAAGAATTCAATAAAACAAGTTCAAGAATTAATTTATCTAGGAACCAATAACGTCCAAATTGTCAACATGATACTTCTTTGTGGAGTAAAATTCAAGAATGCTTAGGAGAATATTTCCATGAAAAGATACTGCAAGACCCTGGATTTTATGAAATAAAAGTATTCAATTTTTCTTATAATTACAATTCAGTAAATGATTAAATTGATAAAAGTTTAAAGTTAAGGGTGATATATATAAATTTTTCAAAATACGCAAGTGGTTATAGAATATTCTTGTTGTCGGAGAATATTCGTTTGGTCGTAGAATATTCTTGTTGTTTTGGGAATATTCGTTTATGCAAGTAAACCATTTTATGGGCCCCATAACTAACATAACGAATAAGCTGTCGAATGAAGAAAACGACAAAAATTGAGTTTTTATAAATAATTGGCAGAATATTATGCATAAACCGCTGGGAATACCCGGTGGTTAAAATACGATGTCTACGCGTGTTTATGCGAAAGCACTTTTGAATTATTATTGATCCTTACGTAAGAAGGCACTACTCAATAATTATTACAAAGAATTCTTTATTCAATATTTTATTTTATTGATTCAATAATTGCTTTGCGTTGATATTTTATATTATTGTTGTTTCAATAATTATCATTGCATAATATCTCCATTATCATATCAATAATTCATATTATTTGAATAATATTATTAGATAGCATTATTGGTAATGTCTAGAAAGTTCACAAGGAGAGGTTTGGTCACCTAATTGCGCCACCAAGATGAGAGAAATCCTTTATCTGAAAGCCCTCTTTCACGAGAACCGATCGTTTGTCATTATTGTGATTCGTAATATTATTTGTGAATAATTAATTATTGATTTATATGATAATGAAATATTTATTTGATGTGGATATAAATGATGGATTTATTTATGTGGTTATAAATGAAGGAATTAATGTTGAGGTATTTTATCAGTATTTTATCGGATTGGAGGTATTAAAAGATCAAATCAGTGTTCTTACAGCTTTATTGTGTGAGTTATAATTTTTAATCTGATCGTTGGATCATTGTGATTTTTGGATATGTTATACATATATAAGTTGAGTATATGTTCACAAATTTTGAATCGTTAAAAATCAACGTATAATTTGTTATGAATTTTAAGAGGTGACTGATTCAGAAATTAGGTTTATAAATGATTTTGGTGAAAAATTCTAGAATTGAGTGGGCCCCACTTGTGGTTGGTGAAGAAATATGCTGAATTTTATTTTAAATGTGGTGGGTGGCAATAGTAGTAGGTAAAGCCATCATGAAGACGAAAAGAAATAATACCCCTTATGGGTACAACAAATAATATTCCTTACCTTAGAAGAAACTGGATATAGGAGTAGTGAAGTAGCAGAATACTTTTCTTCTTTCTCTCTATAGTTTCTCTCTCTAGAGTTTTAGTGAATTAAAAGAAATAATGAAAGAATGAGCTTCTATTTATAGGAGAATGGATGTAATAAAGAACTAATTCATGAACAGTTCGAGATTGATTTACTTTTAAGCAGACGATCCATATTGATTTACTATGCAGTATTAATAAAATATTCTAATAAAATATAATATATTCTATTTATAATCTAATAAAACAAATAACTTTATAAAAGTATTCTGCTTTTATATAAAAAGATTTTACTATCGCAAATACTATCGCAGCCTTATGCAAAATACTATGTATAATAGAATATCATATATTCTATTTATAGTCTAATAAAATAAATAACTTTATAAAAGTATTCAGTTTTATTACATTTATAATAATAATAAAATAAAACTTATCACCTTTATTATAATTCACAATATTAATCGATCAGGTCGTTCCCAGGAAAGAGGGGATTTTCAATAAGGATTTCTCCCTATTGATGCGCAATTAGGTGACCAAACCTCTCCTTGATAAAACTTCTAGACATCGTTAATATTGCAAATAATAATATTAATAACTTCGTCGTCTCAATTATAGATTTAATAATATATAAAATATCGACAATAATTGAATCAAATAACGTGAGATACTATGCAACAATTCTTCGTAGCAATAATTGAATAAAACCTGGTGACTTCTCACATAAACATCAATAATCAATACCGCAGTGCTACTATGCAACCACGTGTATTATCGCATACTTTTACTACTGAAAGTAGTTCAACAGCTTTAAATTAAAAACTTCCACCGTTATTTTTATAAAATATTTTTGTCGTTTTCTCAATCCGACAATAATTCCGTTAATAGGGGTCCACTAATGATCATGTCTTAGTTGTTTTAATATTCCCTAATAAAACGAATATTCCCCACCAATCGAATATTATATAACAACTTGCGTACTTTGCAAAATTTATAAATATTACCCACAACTATAATATTATATCAAATCCACACCATAATATTTAAAAAAAATATTTCGATAAATTTAAATATTTATTCATAAAATTTGGGGTCTCACACATAGTGTTTTGCATAGTAAAATATTTTTATATAAAAATGTAATACTTTTATAAAGTTATTTATTTTATTAGACTATAAATAGAATATATTATATTTTATTATGCATAGTGTTCGTAATTATTCATATAAGTATTTTGTGATAGTAAAATCTTTTTATATAAAATGTAATGCTTTTATAAAGTTATTTGTTTTATTAGATTTTAAATATATATATATATATATATATATATATATATTTAGAATATATTATATTTTATTGCATAATATCCTTTCAATTCTCTTATAAATAGGATGCGTAGTTAGAATTGAAATCATACCAGAAATTTAGAGAATTCTTCTTCTATAATCTTGAGCGTATTTCTTTAGAGTTTAAGAAAACTTTGAGCATAGAAAATAATACAAGTTTTCTTCAAGTATATCCCCGCCCTACCCGTCGGAATACTCTTCTTTTTAAGGTAAGGGGTTGGTATTCCTTTCTTTATTATTATGTTGGAATAACTTTGTCTACATGCAAGTCTGCATATATATGGTGAAATTCTTCATTATTCCATTCTTTATTATTCATTGAATAACTTTATGCTGTGCGATCCTATCGCACGCTGGTGAATTCTGTTGTTATTTCATTCTTTATTATTCTGTTGGAACATCCTGTCTATGCGAACTACACATGACCTGGTTCCATTCTTTATTATTTTGTTGGAACATCCTGTCTGTGCGGATTACGCATGACCTGGTTCCATTCTTTATTACTCTGTTGGAATATCCTGTCTGTACGGGTTACACATGACCTGGTTCCATTCTTTATTATTTTGTTAGAATAACATGTCTGTGCGGTCTATCGCATGCCTGATGAATTCTTATGTTATTCCATTTTTTATTATTCTGTTAGAATAATCTATCTACGTGAATTACCGCATGGCGACAAAAAATCCATTTGCGGTTTCATATATTCTATTATACTCAGTTGGTTAAAGTTTTGGCTTCTATACTCCATGAAATTAGTGGAATATCCTTGATATTTGTGCTTCATCTAGTATCTTTTCATGGAAATATTCTTCTAAGCATTCCTGAATTTTACTCCACAAAACAGTATCATGTTGACAATTTGGACGTTATTGATTTCTGGATAAATTAAATTATAAATCTTTACAAATTTATCCTTGAACTTGTTTTGTTGAATTCTTATATCATTGTCATCATCCTCATGTTTATAATATGTTGAAAGTCATTTGTGACCTGTAGTGCATAGATGGACTTGGTATGATTATGACCGTGGATTAATCAAAGATAATCATAGCACCGTAATGTTACAAATGATGTGGTAAAAGTCCTCATTGGCCCGTAGTGCATTGATGGACATATGTTGGCATGATCATGACCATTGATGAATATACGAATATCCTTGGCCTGTAGTGCATGGATAATTTGTGGTCGTAATACTAATGAATATCCTTGGTCGTAGTGCAGGGATGGTGTGGATTATTATTAAGCTGAGTCTCAGCGATAAAAGTAATGAAAAACCTTTTAAATCATAGAAGATAGTAGATTTTATTCTCTACTTGACTCTTCTAATGTGTAAGACCCCAACTTTTGTGAATAAAGATGAATTTTCTATAAATATCATTTTTGAATATTAGGGAATGAATTTGGTATAATGTTATAGTTGTGGTAATATTTATAAATTTTGCAAAAGTACATGAGTTGTTATATAATATTCGATTGGTTTGGAGAATATTCGCTTTTAACAGGAATATTCAGATATATAAGACAATCATTTGTGGACCCTATATTAAAATTATTGTCGGATTGAAAACGACAAAAATACTTTATGAAAATAATGGCGGAAGTTTTACTGAATTAATCGTTGAAACACTCTTGTTAAAAGTACAATGAATACGCCAGAATAAGCGATGAAGAAGACACAATATTGATTATTGATGCTTATGTGATAAGTCACTCAGTTTTGTTTTATTGGTATTATTAATGTAATAAAATAGAAAATCTTTTTATATAAAACAGAATATTTTTATAAAGCTATCTGTTTTATTAAACAATAATTAGAATATATTATATTTTATTATGCATAGTATTTCATGATAAAGTCTGCGTAGTGTTTGCATAGTAAATTTTTTTATAAAGTTATTCGTTTTATTAGATTATAAATAGAATATATTTTATTTTATTTAAAAGATTTTGCTTTAAATATGGATCGTCAGATTAAAGTAAATTAATCTCGACCGTTCATGAGTTAGTTACTCTGCAGTCCATTTTTCTATAAATAAAGCTAATTTCTTCATTATTTCTTACGAATTCACCGAAAACTCTAGAGAGAGAAATTATAGAAAGTTTATAGAAAAGTATTACTCGCTCCTTTCCTACTCTTATATTCAGCTTTTTACTAAGGTAGTAGTAGTAATACGCATTCGCCCGTGGCATTTTGTTCGACCCTAAGCCTCTCGCCAGAACTAAAACATTGACCAGCCAGTCAGCCTTGATTTTTAACTACTGAGCCGCGTCGGACCAGGGTTTAGAACAAAAATATGCAACCTGTTGAGGCTTCTGGTAGCCGTGCCAAGCCAGCCCAAGAGTTAACTAGACTATGTGGGACTTTAAAACAAAAATGCAATTAAACTTGTTCAAGATATCTTTCCTTTTGCTGCATGTAGAGTATGCTTGTTGAGCTCCTGGACTAGATTGAGGGCCAAAACCACGATTTTTGTCTATAAAATTGTTCCTTAATCTCATGGTAAGAGTGTAAAAGTTCCCTTTCCTTAATCACCTCGGGCAATACAATACAATAGTGATCATTTTCAATCCACTCAAGTTACTAATACTAATTGAGATGGAGAAAGGTCTCTAGAACTAGAATAATTATTTGACCGACCGTGTCTTTTGGAATTATGTCGTCTCCAATCTAGATTAGCCGAAAACATTGTTGTTTCATTCTTTGTACATTATTGATAAATAAATAAAATTAATGATACATTCATTATTCATAAAATTTCCTAATGAGACTTGATTCTATCTACTATGTAAAACTTTCCATGGATTGCCTTGTGGTGAGATTGACAGAGAGCTGTGGCCTCTTTGTATTACTACAAGTTTACTTTATTTTCCGGTAGAAACAAAAAATGAACCTCACCTGTAGTATATCTAAATGCTATAGAAAATATAATATTAAAAAAGGGATCTAAATGACATAACTAATTTGTTTTCAATCCAGGAATTAGAGACATAATAATAATATTCATAACCCTTGTAAATGTGGGTGTTGCAATTGGCAGCTGGGCAAAATATTGGTAGAGCTCACAACTCAACAAATGCGCATTGACAGTCTATTAACGGTGGAGGTGGATGTTTGCTAGAGACGGATGAGGGGCGGTGGTGGTTGTAGTTGAGGTGGGCATTGGTAACACTTGATAAAGAGTCCAATACTTCATGAGATTGATTAAAGAAATGCCCACCCAAGTTGATTTCATTCATTGATTCTGCATTGATAATAGTCAATAGTAGTGGCTCATAGTCTATAATCTCAAAGTCCCACATCGAATTGAATTTGAATTGAACATAAGACTTCACTCTATAATAACAATCCTAAAATACAATGTTAATCTTGTAAATGTTAAGTCCCACATTGAAAGGGGGATGCAAGTATAAGGATGATTTTCTTATAAAAAGACTTGCTAGTATTACAATATTACCCAACTAAAGATTTAGGCTTATTAGCCTTTTAGGTTGCTGGCCAGTCCAGGCTAAAACTAGTTCGGACCAGGCTTGAACCAGGTCGGACCAGGCTTGAACCAGGCCGTAAGCCAGGCCAGGCCAGACTTTTTGGAAGGCCAGGCTAGGCCGGATACGAGTCATTAATTCGTGGTCTGTTCTTGGTTTAGCAGGTCGGGCCTGACTGGTCCAGGCTTTGACCAGGCCGAGCATTGACCAAGTCGGGCTCAAGCCGGATCAAGGCCAGGCTCCAGGCTGCAGGCCATTTGTGCACCACTAGGTAAGGGATATTATTTGTTGTACTCGTAAGTGGTATTATTTCTTTTGTATTCATGAAGAGAACTTCTGTTATTCCATTCTTTATTATTCTGCTGGAATAACTAGTATACGCGGACTACCCTATACTTGGTGACATTCTTCAATATTCCGTCTTTATTATTATTCATTGGAATATCCTCGCATCATGCGTTCTACCGACCGGTTCCGCCTTTTTATTATTATTACATTTGGAATATCCTCGTCTGCGTGCGTTCTGCCTTGACCGTTCCATCTTTATTATTATTCTGCTGGAATATCCTGTTCACATGCATTTACGCCTTGGACCGCTTAAAATCTTTATTATTCTATTGGAACATCCTTTCTGGCATGCAATTTACTTTGACCGTGTTCCGTTACTTTATTAATGTTTGAATAACTTTGTTTATGCTAAGTAATCGCATTTACGGTGATTTCTTTTGTTATTCCATTCATTATTATACTCAGTTGGTTAAAGTTTTGACTTCTATACTCCATGAAATTAGTGGAATATCCTTAATATTTGCGCTTCATCTAGTATCTTTTTATAGAAATATTCTTCTGAGTATTCTTGAATTTTACTCTACAAAGCAGTATCATGTTGACAATTTGGACGTTATTAGTTCCTGGATAAATTAATTCTTGAACTTGTTTTATTGAATTCTTATATCATTGTCATCATCCTCATGTTTATATTTTGTTGAAAGTCATCTGTGGCCCTAGAAGTGCATAGATGGACTTGGTATGATTATGACCCGGATTATTCTTTGTAATCATGATCGTAATGTTACAAATGATGTGGTAAAAGTCCTCATTGGCCCGTAGTGCATTAATGAACAGTTGTTGGCATGATCATGACCATTAATGAATACACAAATATCCTCGGTCCGTAGTGCATGGATAATTTGTGGTCGTGATACTAAAAATATCCTCGGCCGTAGTAGTAGTGCGGGTGATTCGATGATGTGAATTATTTATTAAGTTTGAGTCCCAAATGATAAAATTCATGAAAAACCTTTTAAATCATAGAGATAGTAGATTTTATTCTCTACTTGACTCTTCTAATGGATTGCTTGTTCATCGTAATTAAACTTGATATTTGTTATATTTTATCGGTTTAACACCGTGTTGAAGGCTAATGATAATTTATTCCGCATTATCTTAGTCATAATATTTCTTCTTTGGGCTAGTTGAGCTCACCCTTTCTTTCACCGTTTCTTCTTGAAATGAGAATATAAATGGGACGAGTCGAGGAACGGAGTGATGGACCGATGATAGTATTAGTAGTCATCACTATTCATTAAATAGTGTGATAATAAATGTAATGAGAACTAATTAAAGAGTGATATTATCTAGAAGACATTATTTGTATTAAAACTCACGCTCTCTTGTTGTATATTAAAGATTGTATTTGTATTACAGTACCATGAATTTGGCGACTCGTAATAGGTGATGTATACCTATTTTGGGGGCGCCACAATTAGTATATCAAAGTTTAGGATATGATCCTGGCTAAGATGTGAGAATAGAACTAGGAGGGAGAGATTTTAATTCCTTCGCTAGTATGACCTACCTAAGTTTTTTTGGTATTTAATTGGCTCATTAGAATATAGGGATAATATGTTACATGTCAATTAACCTTTTTTGTGGCGAGATCTAAAAATGACATCCGAGAATGTTGAGAATAGCAATGGAGCACAAAGCGACCGCTTGATTCACCACATATCAATAATCGAGGATAATGTGCATCGAGAAGGCGACAATCCTCATGCAAACAACAACACTTGACCAAATGATGAATGATGGAATGTTCGGAGGCTTTATGCAATTCATCATGCAATGAAAGTGAGAGCTGGCTCCCCATCCAAAATGTAGGTGAAACCACTCGAAACTCTCTGACGGTCATCGCTAAATGCCAAGGAACTGGGACCACCGGAGTTTATTGGAGAGCCAAAACCACTTAAGGCGGAAGCATGGATAAAGCAGATCACCAAGATATTTGATGTCTTGGGATGCTCCGAGGATCAAAAAGTTCCCTTTGCCGCCTTTATGTTGCGAGGAGAGGCATATTACTGGTGGGAATCGGTAAAGCGTACTCAACCTGCCGCACTGAAAATGTCTTGGGAGAAGTTCCAAGAACTATTCAACGACAAGTACTTTCCTGAAAGTATTCGTCACATGAAGGAGGTGGAGTTCATCAAGTTGGAACAGAATAATATGACCGTGGTCGCAGAAGAAGCAAAGTTTACAGAGTTGTCCCATTTAAATCCCCACTTAGTGGATAATGAAGAAAGAATGACGCGGATGTTTTTAAGAGGTTTGAAGCCGGAGATACGTCAACATCTTATTTCTCATAAACTGTGTTTGTATTCAGATATTGTAAATAGGGCTCAGTTAGTGGAGCGTGATAACGAGTCAACGCAACCAAAAGAGATCAGCCGGCAAAATGATAATACCAGCGAGAGCAGTCATCGAAGCGGTGACAACAAGCGTGGAGGGAATCAACAGGCCATAAATGCTAACCACTTCTGTGGTAATCATGGCCAAATCAATAAGAATGGACATTTCAAGAAGAGGAGATTCAATAATGATGGAAAGACGTCAGCACCAGCACCCGTTGTTAAGGAAAGAGAACGACCACCTATCATATGCTTCAAATGCAGAGGGGAGGGACACATCATCAAATCAAGCTAGCGATCAGTCAAAAAGCATGTTATAATTGTGGAAGAGAAGGTCACTTAGCCCGATTTTGTCGCTCACCAAGACAAGTTCATCTAGGATGGAGGCACCAAAGGCCGTCTAGAAAAGTCAAAGCCAGTGTAGTGTAAGGAGGCGTTTGTTGTGACCTCCCAGAAAGCAAGGAACCCGAATGAGGCCATCACGGGTAAGCTTATCATAAACTCTAAATAAGTCTATACTTTAGTTGATACATGAGTTCTACCCATTCTTTATTTCTCCTACTTTAACTCAACGATTAAATTTGACTCAGGAGAATTAGACTTTGACTTATCTGTGGAAACTCCGTTGGGAGAAACCTTCATTACATCCACTGTTTATAAGTCTTGTATGGCTCAATCGGTACCCTCACATTACCTGTCGATCTTATTTCATAGAAAATACTTGAATTTGACGTGATTCTAGGGATTGATTGGTTAACTACTCATCATGCAAAAATTGATTGTTTTCGTAAGGTTGTTAGCTTTCATATTCCTAATCAACCTATTATGCGAATTCAAGCGACCAAACCATTAAAATCAATCACGGTCATCTCAAGCCATAAAGCTATTCGTTTATTGAAAAACGGATGTCAAGCTTTCTTAGCCCACGTCACAGATCTAAACAAAAATACGTCAGTTTTGAATAATATTTCTATTGTTAATAAATTTCCTGACGTATTCCCTGAAGAACTTCTTGGCCTACCCCCAGAGCGTGAAATTAAATTTTTTATCGACCTTGAACCCGGTACAAAACCCATTTCCAAAGCCCCATATCGAATGGCTCCTATTGAACTTTAGGAGTTAAAGACCCAACTGCAGGAATTGTTAGACATTGGCTTTATTCGTCCTAGTACTTCTCCTTGGGGTGCTCCTGTTCTATTTGTGAAAAGAAAGATGGGAGTATCGACTTTGTATTGATTACACGGAGTTGAATCATGTCACCATCAAAAATAGGTACCCATTGCCACGTATTGATGACCTGTTTGACCAGTTGCAAGGAGCCAAATTCTTTTCAAAGATTGATCTTCGTTCTGGATATCACCAATTAAAGATTAGAACCGATGACATTTCAAAGACGGCTTTCAGAACTCGGTACGGGCATTATGAATTCCTAGTCATGTCCTTTGGATTAACTAATGCTCCTGCTGCCTTCATGGATATGATGAACCGAGTATTCAAGGAATATTTGGATCACTTTGTGGTCGTCTTTATTGATGACATCCTTATTTATTCCAAAAGCCGTGAAGATCATGAGCAACACTTGAGGCTGACACTCCAAAAGCTTCGTGAATACAAGCTTTATGCCAAGTTGAAGAAATGTGAGTTTTGGCTTGAGGAAGTAGCATTCCTTGGGCACGTAGTATCAAGTCATGGATTATCAGTTGACCCGACAAAGATTGAAGCAATTCAAAGCTGGGAGCAACCTAAATCAGTGACCAAAGTACGTAGCTTTCTCGACTTAGCTGGTTATTATAGGAGATTCGTGGAAGGATTTTCTCGAATAGCTACTCCATTAACTCAGCTGACTCGAAAAGATACATAGTTCGGTTGGAGCGAAGAATGTGAGAAGAGTTTTCAAGAACACAAGAGGAGACTTATTTCATCACCTGTTCTGACAATACCATCTGGCTCGGAGGGATTTGTCGTCTACAGTGATGTTTCGGGTAAAGGGTTGGGATGTGTTCTCATGCAACATGGGAAATTCATAGCTTATGCCTCAAGACAACTCAAAGAATATGAGAGGAATTATCCTACTCATGACCTAGAGTTAGCAGCTGTTGTCTTCGCACTTAAAATTTGGAGGCATTACTTGTATGGGGAGAAGGTGGAGATCTTTACGGATCCTAAAAGCCTCAAATATTTCTTCACTCAAAAGGAACTCAACATGCGATAACGACGTTGGCTTGAAATGTTGAAAGATTATGATCATACCATCCAATACCATCCTGGAAAAGTGAACGTGGTAGCTGACCCATTGAGTAGAAGATCATATGCAAGTACGAGTGCGATATTGTCAACACAAAGGCCCATTTTGTGTGACTTGCAAAGGATGGAGATAGAGTTAAAGAATCCAGGGACCCATGTGATGATGGCGAATATACGAGTAGAACTGACTTTAATTGATAAAGTTAAAGCTGCTCAAGCTACAGACCTGGAACTGATGCATATGAGGAAGAAAGTGCAAGAAGGTGTTATGCCGGAAGCAAGAATCGATGAAGAAGGAATACTTCGAGTCAACTCCAGAATTTGTGTTCCTAATGACCCTGATTTAAAGTATAAAATAATGATGGAGGCGCACAACACACCGTTTGCAATCCATCCTGGGAGTACCAAAATGTATCATGATATTCGTCATACATTTTGGTGGAGCAATATGAAGAGAGAGATAGCACTGTTTATCTCAAGGTGTATAACTTGTCAACGAGTTAAAGCGGAGCATCAAGTACCAAAAGGTCTATTACCATGGATTTCGTTACCTGTCTTCCTAAGGTTTCTCAAGGTATAGATGTGATTTGGGTCATTGTTGATAGATTGACCAAGTCAGCTCATTTCTTACAGATACAAGAAACTTATACACTTGAACGTCTTGCTCGTATATACATAAACGAGATTGTAAGACTGCATGGTATGCCAGTATCCATAGTTTTTGATCGAGACCCAAGATTCACTTCACAATTTTGGGTTAGTTTGCAGAAAGCTATGGGCACAGATTTACGATTTAGCTCGGCATATCATCCTCAGACGGACGGACAGTCGGAGAGGACTATTCAAACTCTTGAAGATATATTAAGATTCTGTCTCCTTGACTTCAAGGGAAGTTAGGATAATTTCTTATCATTGGTTGAGTTTTCCTACAACAACAGTTATCAAGCAAGTATTGGCATGGCACCATTTGAGGCGTTGTATGGAAGAAAGTGTCGTTCTCCAAAGATCTTTGGGATGAGGTGGGAGATGTGGCGCCCCCAAATTAGGTATACATCACCCATCTTGGGTGCCAGAGATACATGGTGCAGATTCAAATACAACTTACTAATACCACATGCCGTATGCAATACGACAAAACATAAACTGTGAGTTTGAATACAAATATTATCTACTAGAGATTATACAAACTCAAAAGGAGTCCTTATTACAATTATTATCACACTATTTCACGAATAGTGAGGACTACTAATGTTATCCTCGGACCATCACTCCGCTCCCAGACTTCGTCCCAAATTTATATTCTCATTTCTGAAGAGAATAAAGTGAAGAAAGGTGTGAGCTCAACTAGCCCAAGAAGAAATATTATGACTTAGATAATGCGTAATAAATTATCATTAGCCTCCAAACAATGTTAAAGCGATAAAATACAATAGACATCAAGTTTAACTGCAATGAACAAGCAATCCATTAAAAGAGTCAAGTAGAGAATAGAATCTACTATCTTTTATGATTTAAAAAGTTTTTCATCACTTTTATCACCGAGACTCAAATTTCAATAAATAATCCACATCATTAAATCATCCACCGCACTACGTGCCAAGGATATTCTTTAAGATCACGACCACGAATTATCCATGCACTACGAGCCAAAGATAATCGTGTTTTAATCAACGGTCCTGATCATGCCATAAAACAATTCATCTTTGCTCCCTTGATCGAAGAGAATCCATAGCCATAATCATACCAAAAACTGTCCATCAATGCACTACGGGCCAATGAGGACTTTTAATTTTCACATCATTTGTAACATTACGGTTGTGATTATACCGAATAATCCCTAGTCATAATCATACCAAGTCCATCTATGCACTACAGGCCACAAATGACTTTCAAAAAAAATAAACATGAGGATGATGACTATGATATAAGAATTCAATTAAACAAGTTCAAGAATTAATTTATCCAGGAACCAATAACGTCCAAATTGTCAACATGATACTTCTTTGTAGAATAAAATTCAAGAATGCTCGGAAGAATATTTCCATGAAAATCTTTGGATGAAGCGCAAAATATCGAGGATATTCCACTAATTTCATAGAGTATAGAAGTCAAAGTTTTAACCAACCGAGTATAATAAAGAATGGAATAACAAAAGAAATCACCATGCATGCGATAGACCAGCAGCAAAAGTTATTCCAATGAAATAATAAATAACGGAACCCGAATTAAGTAGAAACGCATGCAGATGGATATTCCAATGAGATAATAAAGAATGGAACCCGGTCCCACAGAACGCACGCGCACGTGATATTCCAACAGAATAATAAATACATAATAATAAAGACGGAACCAGGTCCGGCGTAAAGCACGGACAAGATGTTCCAACGGAATAATAAAGACAGAATAATAGAAGAATGTCACCAAGTATAGGGTATTCAGCGCATATACAAAGTTATTCCAACAAAATAATAAAGAAATGGAATAACGTGAGTTCTCTTCATGAATACAAAAAGAATAATATCCTTACCGTAAAATAATACTTGATATAAGAGTAGTGAAGTAAGCAGAGAAAACTTTTCTTCATCTCTCTATAGTCTCTCTCTATAGTTTCTCTCTCAGAGTTCAAAGAATTCGTAAAGAAAATAATGAAGGAATGAGCTTCTATTTATAGGAAAATGGAATGCATAAGAATTAATCCATGAACGGTCCAGTTGATTTACTTTAATCGGACGGTCCATATTTAAAGAAAAATCTTTTAAACAAAATATAATATATTCTATTTATATAAAAAGATTTTTACTATGCAAACACTACGCTATCTTGAAGGCACTATGCAAACACTATGCATAATAAAATATAATATATTCTATTTATAGAATAACTTTAATAAAGTATTACATTTTTATATAAAAAGATTTTACTATGCAAAACACTATGCATAATAGAATATAATATATTCTATTTATAGAATAATTTTAATAAAGTATTACTTTTATATAAAAGATGTTTCTATTTTATTACGTTAATAATACAAATAAAACAAAACTTCTAAATCAACAATAATTGAATCAAATAATGTGAGATCTTGCAAAGAACTATTGTAGCAATAATTGAACAAAACCGAGTGACTTCTCACATAAATATCAATAATCAATAATGTGTACTATTATCAACAACGCTGTATTCTCATACTTTTCTTTACTTAGAGAGTAGTTCAACAAGATCAACGGTAAAACTTTCGTAGTTATTTTTAATAAAATATTTTTGTCGTTTTCTCGATCCGAAATATATTACGTTATGGGTCCACCAATGATTGTCTTGAGTCGCACGAATATTTCTGCTTAAAACGAATATTCCTCGACCAATCGAATATAATATGACAACTTGCATACTTTGCAAAATTTATAAATATTACCCACAACTATAACATTATCTCAAATTCACACCATAATATAAAAAAATTATTTTAGAAAATTAATTCTTTATTCATAAAAGTTTGGGTTTCACAGAGAAATAACGTTGTTGGGACCGGAGTTGGTACGTATGACTCTGAGAAAAGATTCAAACGATCCCAAGAACGTATAAAAACCTCACAAGATCGATAAAAAGTTATCTTGATCTTCATCGAAAGGACGTGGAATTCGATATAGGAGATCATGTGTTGTTACGTGTTGCTCCATGAAAAGGAGTTACGAGATTTGGAAAGAGAGGGAAGCTCAATCCTCGATTCATCGGCCCATTTTTAATCCTCGATCGAGTAGGAACTGTGGCCTATAGACTCTCTTTACCGCCAAGTATGTCTCGTGTTCATAATATTTTTCACATATCCATGTTACGTAAATATGTGAAAGACCCGAACCACATTATTGAGTTAGAACCGAACGAAATAGCGGAAGATTTGACGTATGAAGAAGTTCCTGTTCAAATCTTGGATAAGAAGGAACATATTCTACGCTCCAAGGTTATACCTCAAGTCAAAGTTTTGTGGAAAAACCACGATGTTGAGGAAATGACTTGGGAGTTAGAATCTGAAATGAAATCAAGGTATCCTTAGCTCTTCGATATACCAGGTACGTACCCTAATTTCGAGGGCGAAATTTCATAAGAAGGGGAGGTTGTAAGACCCAAACTTTTGTGAATAAAGATGAATTTTCTATAAATATCATTTTTGAATATTATGGAATGAATTTGGTATAATGTTATAGTTGTGGGTAATATTTATAAATTTTGCAAAGTACGCACGTTGTTATATAATATTCGATTGGTCGGGGAATATTACGTTTTAACAGGAATATTCGCATAACCAAGACAATCATTGGTGAACCCCACAACGGAATTATTGCCGGATTGAAAAATGACAAAATACTTTATAAAAATAACGGTGGAAGTTTTACCGTTAACTATTGAAACACCCTTTAAAAGTAATCGTAATACGCTGTAGTTTCACAAAGAGATGGCACACCAGTATTGATTATTGATGCTTATGTGATAAGTCACTCGCTTTTGTTTTATTGGTATTATTAATGTAATAAAATGAAAATCTTTTTATATAAAATGAATACTTTTATAAAGTTATACATTTTATTAGACAATAATTAGAATATATTATATTTTATTATGCACAGTGTTTTGCATAAGGCTCGCATAGTGTTTACATAGTAAAATTTTTTATAAAGTTATTCGTTTTATTAGATTATAAATAGAATATATTATATTTTATTTAAATGATTTTGCTTTATATATGGATAGTCCGATTAAAGTAAATCAATCTCGATCGCTCATGAGTTAGTTACTATGTAGTCCATTTTTCTATAAATAGAAGCTCATTCCTTCATTATTTCTTACGAATTCAATTGAAACTCTGAGAGAGAAATTATAGAGAAGCTATAGAAAAGTATTCTCGCTCCTTTCTTACTCTTATATTCGATTTCTTTTACGGTTTATATTATTTGTTGTACTTTCGTAAGGGTATTATTTCTTTTGTATTCATGAAGAGAACTTACATTATTCCATTCTTTATTATTCTCATTTGGAATAACCAAGATATCGCGACTACCCTATACTTGGTGACATTCTTCTAATATTCCGTCTTTATTATTATTCATTGGAATATCCATGTCGCGTTTACGCGCGGACTTGGTTCCGTCTTTATTATTATTCTGTTGGAATATCCTGTCTGTGCGTTTACGCCGGACCTGGTTCCATCTTTATTATTATTCTGTTGGAATATCATGTCTGTGCATTTACGCCGGACCTGCTTTCGTCTTTATTATTCTATTGGAACATCCAGCCGGTGCGTAATTTACACCGACACGGTCTCATTACTTATTAACTGTTGGAATAACTTTTGTGTATGCAAATCTTTGCATGCATGGTGATTTCTTTTGTTATTCCATTCGTTATTATACTCGGTTGGTTAAAGTTTTGACTTATACTCCATGAAATTAGTGGAATATCCTTGATATTTGCGCTTCATCCAAAGATCTTTTCATGGAAATATTTTTCCGAGCATTCTTGAATTTTACTCTACAAAGCAAAGATCATGTTGACAATTTGGGCGTTATTAGTTCTGGATAAATTAATTCTTGAACTTGTTTTATTGAATTCTTATATCATTGTCATCATCCTCATGTTTATATTTTGTTGAAAGTCATCTCGTGGCACAGTAGTGCATAGATGGACTTGGTATGATTATGACCAGGGATTATTCGGTGTAATCATGATCGTAATGTTATAAATGATGTGGTAAAAGTCCTCATTGGCCCGTAGTGCATTAATGAACAATTGTTGGCATGATCATGACCATTAATGAATACACAAATATCCTTGGTCCGTAGTGCATGGATAATTTGTGGTCGTGATACTAAAGAATATCCTTGGCCGTAGTGCAGGGGTGATTCGATGATGTGGATTATTTATTAATTTGAGTCCCAGCGATAAATGTCATGAAAAACCTTTTAAATCATAGAAGATAGTAGATTTTATTCTCTACTTGACTCTTCTAATGGATTGCTTATTCCACTGCAGTTAAACTTGATGTTTGTTATATTTTATCAGTTTAACACTGTTGAAGGCTAATGATAATTTATTCCGCATTATCTTAGTCATAATATTTCTTCTTTGGGCTAGTTGAGCTCACCCTTTCTTTCAATTTGTTCTCTTCGAAATGAGAATATAGGCGACGGACGAGTCGGGGAACGGAGTGATGGACCGGATGATAGTATTAGTAGTCCTCACTATTCTCATTAAATAGTGTAATAATAAATGTAATGAGGACTTATTACGAGAGTGGATATTGTCTAGAAGATAGTATTTGTATTAAAACTCACAGCTCTCTTGTTGTATATTAAAGATTGTATTTGTATTCTGTACCATGTATTTGGCGACTCAGAATAGGTGATGTATACCTATTTTGGGGGCGTCACGTAATGAATTGCTTGTTCCGCTGCAGTTAAACTTGATATTTGTTATATTTTATCAGTTTAACACTGTTGAAGGCTAATGATAATTTATTCTGCATTATCTTAGTCATAATATTTCTTACTGGGCTAGTTGAGCTCACCCTTTTGCTTTCATTGTTCTCTTCAGAAAATGAGAACGTAGCAGGGACTAGTCGGGGAAAGGAGTGATGGTCCAGATGATAGCATTAGTAGTCCTTACTATTCTATGAAATAGTGTGATAATAAATGTATTGAGGACTTATTTTGAGTTTGAATACTGTCTATAAGACAATATTTGTATTAAAACTCACAGCCTATGTTGTATATTTAAGGTTGTATTTGTATTCTGTACCATGTATTTGGCGACTCAGAATAGGTAATGTATACCTATTTTGGGGGCGTCATAGACATGATTAACTAGTTCAAGGAGTATAACTATGAATTTTAATGCCAACGCCAAAACGAAACTATCACAATAAATTTGATACAACAAGGGATAATCCTGAGAAGCAATACCAAATTTCTAAACGAGTAACAAAACGAACGAATTAAATTTAAAAGACTATCGCTGAAAAAGTACAAAATCCGTACCTTAATATAGTACCAAAATAATTCGCTGAATCCAAATATCACCCGCTAAACTCTCTCAATCCGATCTAATTATCAAAATAAAATACATTAATACATGTAATAAAATTATGAACTTATATAGTTTATATTTTCATAAATTCAATAATTTTAATATACTATATTCAGTTGTACACAAAAGATATATTTTAATTATAATAATAATATTATAATATTATTTATTATTATCCCTTTTAAAAATTTCTTTATATCTTATATATATATATATATATATATAAATGTATAAATGTAATGTCAAAATTTTTGTGTTTATATATATTGTAAATCAAAATTTTATTAACAACCTCAATTAATCAAGCAACATAATAAATTTATAAAATAGATTGTAAACACAACAAGAAAATAGATTGTAATTACAAATAATTAATTATTTGTATTCAAAAATAGTCCAATAATTACTTTTAAGAAGAAAATGGTGAATAAAGTTTTAAGAATCTTGCTCTCAAACCCTTTTTAATTCCAGCCACGTTCTCCTTGTTTTTCTTTCGCCTCTTTCTTTTATTTCGCTTTATTCTCACAACTCATCAGGCGTAATAAGGTATAGCTAGGTCTTAATTATTTAGCATGTTTTATTAATTCTTTTAGTTTTATTATGATTTAAAATTACACAAATAAAATTTAGACCCAAATAATTTTAATGGCCCATTTTAATGTAATATTTACTTATTATGGTCCAAATATATTTTAAAGCTTACTTAAATATTTTATTATTATTTTATTGGGTATTATAGGTACTGTCTGTTAGTTAAAAATTTAAAAAAGAGTGAATATTGTTATGATTATTTGTGGAAGATGCCACTATATCTTACTTGTGACGCCTCCAAAATAGGTCCAAACAACCCATTCTGAGTCGCCAAATATATGGTACAGAAACCAAATACAAACTTCATTAATATAATTGTTGTGCAAAATACGACAACACATACGCTGAGAGTTTTAATTCAAATATTGTCTTGTAGACAATATCTAAACTCAAATAAAGTCCTCATTACAATTATTGTTACACTATTTTACAAAATAGTGAGGACTGCTATAATAATTATCTTGAACCATCACTCTATTCCCTGACTAATTTCAGCTACATTCTCGCCTCTTGAAAAGAACAATGGAACAAAAAGGAAAATGGTGAGCTCAACTAGCCCAATAAAGAATATTATGACTAAAATAATGTACAACAAATTACCCTTAGTCCTCAACATGAAAAAATCCGATAGAATACAATAGACAACTAGTTTTAGAATCAACAACTGCAACGAAAATAACAATCCATTAGAAGAGTCAAGTAGAGCATTATATCTACTATCTTCTATGATTTAAAAGTCCATCATTAATATTTTATCCTTTGTAACATCATTCAATAAATATTTCAAATCAATGAATTATCAATGCACTACGGGCCAATGATATTTATTAGTATCACCATTGGTCATGATCATGTCAAATAACTGTCCATCTATGCACTACGGGGCAAATAGGACTTTCACCACAAACCTTATCTGTAACATTAAAATTTATGATTATACCAATACACAATTCCTGGTCATAATCATACCAATCAACAGTCCATCTTTGTACTACGGACAAAAAATGAATTTCAACACAATATAATCATGAGGATGATGATAATGATATAAAGATTCAATCAAGTGAGATAAAGGATAAATATGAGATATTTATAATTCAATTTATCCAGAGTTCAAAAATGTCCAAATTGTCAACATGATAACTATTTTTGAAGTAAAATTCAAGAATGGTATTCATGTATCAAAAATAATTTGGGCAGAAAAGAAAATTAAATTCTGTTAAGAATACTACTCGTCAATAGTACCGTATGTATGAATAGTGTCCACAAATAGTACCGTGTGAATAGTACCCAGACATGAAAAGTTTAAAATTTAATACGAAAGTTCAGACAAATATTCCAATGAAATGATATAATTAGATGAAGCACAAAACTTAAGAAATTTCTAATCATTTCAGGAATTATAGAAGCAATACTTACCATAGTAAGTTTAAATTTAGGAATATGAAATGAAATAATATACCTTACATAATATGGACTATGAAAGAAAATAATATTTCTTACGAGTATTGCAATAAAATAATATACTTTACCTTAGTAGAAACTGGATTTGACTGGAATATCGGATATTATTTTGAGCAAATATTGCACAAAAAGTTACACTCAAAGTATGCTTATACTCAAGAGAAATACTCACAATACTATAGAATAAGAATTTCTAATATTGAAATGGTGTGTTGAGGAAGGAGGGGTAACCTTCCTTTTATAGTGCAACGGAAGGAGAAAAGTTAAGCAGGTTTGCCTAACTTTTCTTTCTCTTTCATGCCTAACTTCTCTGCCTAATTCCTTATTTTCCATATGGTTGGGACCACCCTTTGAAAACAAAGGATTTGCAGGCAATTCATTCAAGGCTTAACTCACATTTTACAATGGTTGGGGCCCACAATATTTGAAAACAAAGGATGCAGGAGTAGGAAACGTTTCAAGCATGCATCCACTTTAAAAAATAATGTGCAGAATTCAAAACGTGCACGGAAGAAAAAAATAAAAATGATAACCTTCACTCCACTTTTATTCACATTCTAAAAATTATATATTATTATAATAATATTATCATTTAAATTATAAAAAAATTATAAAATTATAATAATATATTTGACTGAATATTTTATCTGAGAAAATAATTATCAAACTTTCAACAAATATTTCATGCTAAATTCCTTCATTTATATCAAAATTGAACTAATATCCACCACATAATAATTATTCATAAATAATACTTCCTCTATTCCTAAATAAGTGACGTTTTGGAAGAAAAAATTTGTTCCAGATTATCTGTCGTTTACAACTTTCTAGTAGAATAAATTATTTGCTTTTCTATATCACCATTACATTATCTTATTGTCCCAAGAAATTCTCACTCTTAGTATTAATAGTTTTTAACTTTTCATCAGATTTTAATTATTAAATGATAGTATTAAATGATTTTCTTAATCCATATGAAAAAACCTTAAACGACACTTGTTTAGGAATAGAGAGAGTATTATAAGCTCATAATATTAACAACCAGATCATTCTTAGGAAAGATGAGGATTTCAAGATAAGAATTTATCCATATTGGCACGCAATTATATAACCTAACCTATTTCCTCAACAGAACTTTCTAGATATTGCCAATAATGTTAATTAATAATATGAATAATTGTGTCGTGCCAATTATTGATGTAATAATATAAAATATTGTGCTGATAATACTGTGACAATAATTGAATCAATAATATGAGATACTATGCAACAATTACTGTGACAATTATTGAATGAAACTGAGTGATTTATACGTAAGAATCAATAATCATATATATTGTGCAATACCGTGTGCTAATATGCAACCACGCGTATTACTGTACTTTTTATCACCGGGTATTTCAACAGTTAACGGTAAAAGTTTTACCTTTATTTTTATAAAAAAGGTTATTTCTGTCGCTTTCTATATCCAACAGTTATTCTGTTATGTGGTACACCAATGATTGACAGTCGTACGAATATTCTTCGATAAAAAGAATATTCCCCGACAAGCGAATATTATATGACAACTTGTTTACTTTGTAAAATTTGCACATTTCACCCATATCTAAACCATTGTTGGGGTTTTACATTACTCTACTTTTATTCATAAAAAGTTGGGGTCTTACATTACTCTACTTTAAAAGAAAGACAAAACTAATGATTTAGTCACTATAGTTGGCAAATTTTACTTAATTCACCACTCAACTTTTAATTTTTTAAATTACCCCATTAAACTAATTAAAATTTTACAATTGGGCTAATTAAACAAATCATACCAAACGAAGCCAATATCCGAGTCAAAGTTCAGACAGAGAGAGAGAGAGATTGAGCGACGAAGACAAAGGCGCGATTTGATCTTCTAGGTTTTTTATGCAAATCTCTGGCGAAGTCAAAGGTATGTATGAGTTTGTGTTTAAAAACTCTTTCCTTTGTCGAGATTCTCCTATAAATATCTGAGTTAGTATTTTTTTTCCACTGATTATTATTTGATTTGTGTTTAAATGTAACACCCTCAGAATAACTCCTGTAAATATCCAAACTAGGTTTTTTTTCTTCCACTGATTGGTTTTTGATTCGGGTTTATATGTCGATTTGGGTTTAAATGTAACACCCTTATATGTTTTTCTGGACTCTTCATCGTACATGCTTAGAATAACTTCTGTAAATATCCAAATTAGTTTTTTCTTCCACTGATTGTTCTTTGATTTGGGTTTATATGTTGATTTGGGTTTAAGGTATGTATGATTTGGTACATGATTGTTCGTTGATTTGTGTTTAAATGTAATACCCTTATTTGTTCTATTTTTAAATTATGTATGATTTGGGTTTATATGTTGATTTCTTCCACTGATATATTTGTGAAATTTAACAATGCTTATTATATAATGTTGTGCCCTGTACCTATTACAACATGGTTTTTCTCTGTGGAGTTTAATCATGGTGGTAGGTTCATAGAAGAACCAATATACCACTATGGAGGAAGTTTTGTAGAATTGCTTTATGACGTTGATGGTGACTGCCTGAATGTTGACAAAATATAAAACTTATATAAGAAGTATGGATACAAAAAGAATACTGCAGTGTATTTCAAATTTTGTTGTATGGATATTTGTTATGGTTTAGAGTTGATAAATGATGACCATGTATTAGGTTACTAGTTGAGGAGGGTGAATAATATGGTGTAGTTGATCTATATTGTGACCACTCTACTGATGAAGTCTTACCATTTGAGATAAAAGTTGATCAGGTAGGTGAGAGGAAAGTTGAGCAGGAACTTACGAGGAAAGTTGATGTGCAAGTTGATGCAGCAAAGGGAGATGATGATGAATCTACAAATGAAGAAACAGATGATGACTGCAGTGATGTTAGTGATAATTATAGTTAAATTCATAATTTATGTTCATAATCATGTAGATCAACAGTTTCTCATTGTCACAAAGGTTTAATAGAACTTTCACTCAATATCCTTGCTCCAAAGGCTAAAGACATTCAAATGTAATAACAATGATCATACCAATCAATTGTCTATCTTTACCTTACGGGCCAAAAATATTCAACTATAAAACCAATGGTCATGATCATGCCAATCAATTGCCTGTCAGTGCACTACGACCAAAGACATTCAACTGTAAAAACAATGGTCATGATCATGCCAACAATAGTCTATCTTTGCACTACGGGCCAAAGATATTTATTTGTATCATCAGTGGTGATGATCATGTCAAACACCTGTCCATCTTTGCACTACGGGCCAAAGATATCAATCAACAGTTCTTCTTTGCACTATGGGCCAAAGAGAACTTTCATCATAAGACTTTATCTATAACATTAAAGGTCATGATTATACCAATACACAGTTCGTGGTCATTATCATATCAATCAACAATTCATCTTTGCACTACGGGACAAAAAATTTCATCAATCAACAGTTCATCTTTGCACTACGGGCCAAAGATAACTTTAACCACAATTTAAGTCCAAGGATTATGACAATGATATAAAGAATCAATCAAGTGAGATCAAGGATAAATATTAGAGATTTATAATTCAATTTATCCAAAATTGAAGAATGTCCAAATGGTCAACATGATGATCAAAATGTGGATTCAAATTTAAGAATAAGATTCATATATTAAAGATAATTTGGACAGAAAAAGAAACTAATTTTATCGTGAATAGTATCCCGTCATGCAAAGTTCCCTGAATGAATAGTACACCGAATGAATAGTACCCCAATGAATGGTATCTCGAATAAATAGTACCCCGAATGAAAATATTAAAATTTAATAAGAAAGTCTAGACAAATATTTCAAGGAAACGATACTAGATGAAGCGCAAAACTGAAACATATTCTACTAATTTTAGGAATTTTTACCATTTAATAATAAAGTTATGGAAACAAACAATAATTTCGTACCATGATGGAGAAAATATGAAAGAAACGATATCCATTAACGAGTACAAAAGAAATGATATCTCATACGAGTATAAAAGAATATACGAAACTGCAAATGAATTTTCACCCGTCATGCGATAATCCGCATAGACAGTTTATACCCACGGATTAATAAAAGGTGAATACGAAGAGTTATTCACCAGACATGCCGTAACCCGCGTAGAAATGTTATTTCTGCAGATTAATAAGGAATAGAATGACAACCCTTACGAGTATGAAGAAAATAACATCCTTTACGAATATGAAATAAATAATACTTCTTACAAATACAAAAAATAATATCCCTTAACTTAGTAGGAATGTATACTGTAATAGTATAGTTCCAGAATACTCTTCTTCTTTCTATTTTATTATCTCTCTATAGTTTTAGTGAATTTATGAGAAAGAAGGAAGGAATGAACTTCTATTTATAGGAGAATGGACTAAATAGTAACTGATTCACGGATGGTCCAGATTGATTTACTATTAAAACTTCAACTGACGGTCCATATTGATTTACTATTAAAACTTCAACCGACGGTCTAAAAAATTAGCACATTCCCTCACGGAATAATAAGGCAAACTTACAACAAACGCCTCATGAGAAACCCCTCTATTTATATCGAAAACTGAATAAATAATTATCACAACACATTTTTAATCTTTTAACAAATATTCATTATTAATGTTATAACTCACATTATTGACAAACAGATCGTTCCCAAGAAAGAGAGGGCTTTCCGATAAAAAAAATTTCTTATTGGAGCGCAATTAAATAATCAAACTCATTTTCTCGACAGAACTCTCTAGACATTTTCAATAATGCAAATAATAATATGAATAACTGTGTCGTCTCAATTATTGATTTAATAATATAAAATATTACGCATATGATACTGTGACAATAATTGAGTCAATAATATGAGATATTATGTAGCAACTACTGTAGCAATTATTGAATGAAACTGAGTGACTTTTTACGTAAGCACAATAGTCAGAGATGTTATGCAATATAGTGTGCTACTATGTAACAACGCATATTACTGTACTTTTATCACCGCATCGTCGTACGAATATTCCCCAACACAACGAATATTTTATGACAACTTGTTTACTTTGTAAAATTTGCACATATCACCAATAACTATAGCATTTATTAAATTATCACCTTACTATTTAGAATAATATTTATAAGAAAAATTGAATACTTTTATTTTATAAAATTCGGGGTGTTACAGAGATCACCTCCCGTCGACGTATTGACACCGTATTGATCAATTGACCAAAGTTAACTTCATGCTAACCACTCTCTTATTTAAATATTGTCGGTGTCAAAAATGGATTAAAAGCAACTCCAGGAGGCTATAGCAGCGAAAATCCTATACTATATTTAGTCTAGGAAGCGGATTTTGCTCCAGCAGATAGACTAAATATAGTTGAGCCATTTTTTCGGTGACCCAAACCGACCAAATCAAGGAACTAAAATCTCGTGGACTATAATTTTAATATATTTAAATGGGAGAGAGGATGAAGAAAAAGAAGAAGGAGATGAAGGGATGTTGAAGAAGGAGATGAATGAGAAGAAAATACTGAAGTGAAGAAGACGAAGGGAAAGCAACGGATAAAAATTGGATCAGAAAGGTACTAAAGAATTGTCTCAGAACAGTAATAAAAAATAGCAACGGATAGAAATTGAAAGGTTAATTGGAAAATCTATAAATATGTACAATAATTCAATACATTTTATATCTTTCAACCAACTACTTCAATATTTAACAATCGTAAGTATTTTGTTAATAATAGTTTATATTTTTATTATACTTGATTTTTATTTTTTATTGATAATATCTCTTTGACGAGGACTAGATTACCTTATATTTATAGATGTTATTTGTTCTTTAAAATATAGTCGTTGGAATATAGTCGTTGGAATATGACCATTAGAGTTTTTTTAAAAAAATTCATTGATTATTTTAATCTTTTTATATTATAGTCTACGGGATAGTCCGTCTGTTAAAAAAATTGAAGACTAAAAAACAATTGCTGATGTCATATAGACTAAATATAGTTCAACAGATAATCCATCTGTTAGAGATGCTCTAACAGAGTGTAAAGAGCTGGCCCAACGGCTGTCCTTATTATTTTGTCTATGAAGGGGTAATTACTATTTTCAATTTTTATTGCTTGCCCTAAAATTTTCTGGACATGTTATTGTTGAACTTTTTTTCACACATTTTTTCACACATCGTCAAAAACCTCTATAATAATAGGAGTGAGATCCTTGTTATTTTAAAGTCATTATTAATTAAAAAATATATTATTTATATTTCTTATTATTATTTTTTAATTTGTAAAACAAAAAGAATATTACATTTTCTCCTAAAAGAGTCTCTTTTTGGGTTTTTGAAATCCATTCGTAAAATTTTAAAGCTAAAATAAATAATTTAAAATAATTTTATTTTATTCTATAACATAGAGTTTTTAAATTTTATTTTATACTTTTTTTTATTAAAATCTTGGAATAAGAACAACAAATAATTCTAAATGATAAATGAATCGAATTATAAAATATTAGAGTTGAGATGATACTTTCTTCGGTCCCCAATTGAAACTTCATAACGTACAAATTTTTAGAAAAATATACAAAAAAACTAGACTTGAACAGTTATTCAATACGGACAACGAAAAAGAAGGTCGTCGTTAAAATAAATGTAAAAACTCACTAAATATATATTCATTACAACGGGCTAAACTAATTATATTAATTTAAAATCTTAATAAATTGACTTCAAAAAGTTAAGTGTTTTTTTTGTAAAACAAAAAGAATAATTAGTCTATAAGGTATAGTGTTTTCAAAACTTGATTAAATTCATATTAATTGTAATTTTTTTGGGAATCATTGTTTATATAAATTAAAATTTATCTGTTTTATAGAATGAATGAAGAATTAATAAAGTGTGTAAAAATGTGATTTGTCTCCATTCGGAAAAATTTATTGAAGTACGACTATCATTTGATAAACTAGTATTTGTTTAAGGAAAATGACATTCTAGTCTTTCTTTCTTTTTTTTTTATTACATTTTATTAATAAATTAATAAAATATAGGTACTCAACAAAAATATATAAATTTATAATATTTTTATTTTATGTTATTGTGAGTTCATGAAAGAGAAGAAAAGAAAACATAGCTTTTAAATTTAGGTGACCATTTTATCCTTCTTTTAAAAGAAATAAATTATTAAGCTTTTTAATATGGTTACTATAAGGATTATACAAGAGACTCCTGCCATGTAAATAGAAAATTTTGTACTGAATTAAGATTGCAACGTAGATATAATAATCTATAAAATTAAATAAAATTATAAAGGAGACCCATTTTATCACATATACCGTTAAAATATTATTAACAATCATAGTAATTTATACGTAATTATCAACAAAAAAAATCCATATATAAAGTCACAAGTTTTTCTATTTAAAATTAGCTTATGTATTAGTTCTTCATCCAAATCTTTCTGATAGAAAAAAATGGAATATTCTGCCACACTTACATTGACAATGTAACAAAATTAATGATTACGGCACTCCAGTTGAAAAATACTGTTTTTGATTATGTATATTTATTAATTAATGATGTGTGACATATTATTATTTAATATTAAATTCTTTTATACTATATTAAATCTAAATTAGTCACAGAAGAAATTAATTTTTAAGAAAAATGACACCATAACATGCCTCAAAGTCAAAAGCTTGGCTTTTCCATAGATCTTCCAACTCTTTAATTTTTGATTTTTTAATCTCTTCCTTATGCAGCCTTGATCAACAACTGCAGCGAAAATAATAATATATTAAAAGAGTCAAGTAGAGCATAATGTCCACTATTTTCTTTTATTTAAAAGACTATCATCAGTATTTTATTCGTGTAACACCAATCAATATTTATTTCAAATCAACGAATTATCTATGCACTATGGGCCAAAAATATTCGTTTGTCTCATGCTAAACACACTACGGGTCAAAGAAGAATTTCACCACAAACATTTATCTGTAACACTAAAGGTCATGATTATACTAATACACAATTCCTGGTCATAATCATATCAATCAACGGTTCATCTTTACACTACGGGCCAAATATAACTTTCATCACAATATAAGCACGAGGATAATGACAATGATTTAAAGAATGAATCAAGTGACATCAAGGATAAATATTAGATATATATAATTTAATTTATTCAGAGTTCAAAAATGTCCTAATTGTCAACATGATCGCCAATTTTGGAGTAAAATTCAAGAATCATATTTAAGATTCAAATTTCAAAGATAATTTGGACAAAGAAAAGAAACTAAATTCTGTCGTGAATAGTACTCCGACATGAATACTACCCCAGATGAATAGATTAAAATTTAATAAGAAAGTTCATACTAATATTCCAGTGAAATGATATTAGCTGAAGCGCAAACAATTAAGGATATTGTACTAATTTTAGGGATTTTCACCATTTAATAATAAGGTTATGAAAACAAACAATAATTTTGTAACATAAATGAAGAAATATGAAAGAAAACGATATCTCATACGAGTATGAAAGAATATACGAAACTGCAAATAAATTTTCACCCGTCATGCGGTAATCCGCATAGGCAGATCATTTTTATAACTTAATAAAGAATGAATACGAATGATTATTCACCAGGCATGCGGTTATCCGCTTAGACATATTATTCTCACAAATTAATAATAAATAGAATGACAACCCTTATGAGTATGAAAAAAATAACATCATTTACCTTAGTAGGAGACTAAATCTGACTGGTATAACAAAGATTATCTTAAGGAAATCTTGCACTATTAGCTACACTCAAAATATCTTAATAATCGAAAGAAATATGCACAATATTATAGAAGAAGAATTCTTTGATTCTAGTGTGATTTTTATTTCTTAACTAAGCAGCCTATTTATAGGAGAATGACATGACACTATTTAAAAATAATCACGGACTAAATAGTGAATTTTCTAAAATTTCGTCTGATTTCACTATTCATCTAAATTATTCTAATAAAATAAAAAATAAATTTATATATATTATAAAAAGTTTTCTGTTTTATTACTATTATAATAATAATAAAACAAAAACTGAAATAATTTTCTGCTGACGTTTTAAAAAATTAGCATGTTCCCCCATGAAATAATAAGTCAAACTTATAACAAACGCCTTATGACAAACCCCTCTATTTATATCAAAAATTAAATAAATATCTACCACAAATCACTTATCTTCAATCAACATATTTTTAATCTTTCAACAATTATTCAACATTAATATTATAGATTCAAAATACTGACAACCAAATCGTTTCCAGGAAAGAGGGGGTTTTCTAATGAAGATTTCTCTTTATCGGCGCGCAATTAAATAACCTAACCCCTTTCCTTAACAGAAATTTCAAGACATTTTCGATAATGCTAATCAATAATATCATTTCAATAATATGAGTTACTATGGTATTTCTACTGTAGCAATTATTGAATGAAATACAGAATGACTTCTTACGTAAGAATCAATAATTAGAGATATTATGCAATACCTTGTGCTAATGTGAAATACCGCGTACCACTGCGGAACAATGCATATTATTGTACTTTTATCACAGGGTATTTCAACAGTTTAACGGTAAAAGTCTTGTCGTTATTTTTATAAAAAAAAGTTTATTTCTTTCGCTTTTAATATCCGACAATTATTTCGTTATGGGGTCTACCAATGATTGCGTCGTTGTACGAATATTCTCCGACAAAATGAATATTCCCTGACCAAACGAATATTTTCTGACAATTGTTTACTTTGTAAAATTTACACATATCACCCATAACTATAACATTTATTAAATTATCACCTTACTATTTAGAAGAAAATTAAATCTTTATTCATAAAAAGTTTGGGTCTTGCAATAGTACCAAATGGTTATTAATTAGTTTGAATAAGCACAAAGGAGTATGTCTTTTGAAAAACCCATTGAAGATTGAAAATGAATCTTAGTTCTGAATATTTCCAAGATAAATACGATAAGTAAGCAGATGAAAGGTAAGAACAGTAAGTAAAGACACATGCCAATTTTCAAAGGTTCAGAAACTGAATAAATCATAATCCACTATTGTACTCCTCAAATAGGAATTCCACTAAGGATTTAGTCACACAGACAAGGACACTCTGCCCACTTCAAGCTCCGCAGACTTGAATGTTTAGTCACTAAGACAAGGACGCTAAGACTTCTTCAAGCCCGTCAGATTTGGATGTTTAGTCATTAAGACAAGGATGCTCAACCCTCTGATGATTGATTCTTGTTGAGAGGTGTTGTAAAATCCCAACCTTTTGAATAAAGATGAATTTTCTATAAATATTATTTTTGAATATTATGGAGTAAAATTGATATAATATTATAGTTGTGGATAATATTTATAAATTTTGCAAAATGCATGAATTGTTATATAATATTCGATTGGTTTCGGGAATATTTGTTTTAACGAGGAATATTAAATAATGGCACAATCATTAGTGGACCCCATAACGGAATTATTGTCGGATTGAGAAAACGACAAAAATACTTTATGAAAATAACTTGGCGGAAGTTTTACTGAATTAACTATTGAAACACCCGTGTTAAAAAAATGCGATGTCTGGCGTGGTTGCATAGTAGCACTTACAGGTATTGATTATTGATGCTTACGTGAGAAGTCACTCAATTTTGTTCAATTATTGCTATAGTAATTATTGTGAATTTTTCTTATTTTATGGACCCCCATTTACCCATTTTTCAAAATAATCGGTAGGAAATTATTTTTTAATAGTGGGGCCACATGTGGGGCCCGTGTGCGGAAGAAATTAGTGAAATGGGCAGATTCACAAGAGTTGTTTTATATGGAAGGTAACATGATATTTATATATATATATATATATGTTTATATATATATATGATGATTGGTGATTATATATATATATATAATATATATATATGTTTGATTTTGAAACGTGGGGGAGTACAATTATTTTGATGGCTTTGTTGACAAAGTGGGAGGGAGTTCAATTATTATTAGTATATATATATATAATATATATATATATATATATATATATATATATATTATTTTTATTTAAAAGATTTTGCTTTAAATATGGACCGTCATTAAAGTAAATCAATGCAGACCGTTCATGAGTTAGTTCTTATCTGATCCATTTTTCTATAAATAGAAGCTCATTCCTTCATTTTTTTTTCTTACGAATTCACTAAACTCTAGAGAGATAAACTATAGAGAGAAAGAAGAAAGTGATACTATTACTTCACTACTTATATATCCAGTACTCTTCTTCTTAAGGTAGGGAATATTATTTGTTGTAGTCGTAGGGAGTATTATTTCTTTCTTATCCATGAAGAGAACTTACATTATTCCATTCATTATTATTACATTGGAATAACTTGATATCTGTGAGCTACCTATACTTGGTGAAATTCTTACATTGTTCCATTCTTTTTATCATTTTGTTGGAAGATCCTATCTTTGTATTTTCTGTGGGACTGGTTCCGTTTTATTATTACTGTTGGAATATCACATCGCATGCGTTTTCTTGAACTTGATTAATGCTTTTTATTATTATTAGATTAGAATATCACATACATGCGTTTTCTGTGGGACTGATTCCGTCTTTATTATTTTGTTGGAATATCACATCTACATGCGTTTCTGTGGGACTGATTCCGTTATTTATTATTTTGTTGGAATAACCTACCATTTGCGATTATCGCATGCACGGTGATTTCTTTTTGTTATTCCATTCCTTATTATACTCAGGTTGGTTAAAGTTTTGACTTATATACTCCATGAAATTAGTGGAATATCCTTGATATTTGCGCTTCATCCATATCTTTTCATGAAAATATTCTTCCGAGCATTCTTGAATTTTACTCTACAAAGCGATATCATGTTGACAATTTGGGCGTTATTAGTTCTGGATAAATTAATTCTTGAACTTGTTTTATTGAATTCTTATATCATTGTCATCATCCTCATGTTTATATTTTGTTGAAAGTCATCATGGCCTATAGTGCATAGATGGACTTGGTATGATTATGACCGAGGATTATTCGATTGTAATCATGGCCGTAATGTTACAAATGATGTGGAAAAAGTCCTCATTGGCTCGTAGAGCATTGATGGATAGTTGTTCGCATGATCATGACCATTAATGAATACACAAATATTCTTGGCCCGTAGTGCATGGATAATTATGGTCGTGATACTAAATAATATCCTTAGTAGTAATGCGAGGGTGATTCGATGATGTGGATTATTTATTAAAATTTGAGTCTCGTGATAATAGTGATGAAAAACCTTTTAAATCATAAAAGATAGTAGATTTTATTTTTTACTTGACTCTTCTAATGGATTGCTTGTTCCGCTGTAATTAAACTTGATATTTGTTATATTTTATCAGTTTAACACTGTTGAAGGCTAATGATAATTTATTCCGCATTATCTTAGTCATAATATTTCTTCTTTGGGCTAGTTGAGCTCACCCTTTCTTTCAACTTTTCTCTCTGAAATGAGAATATAAATTTGGACGAGGAGTCGAGCGGAGTGATGGTCCGGAGGATATCATTAGTAGTCCTCACTATTACGTGAAATAGTGCGATAATAATTGTAATGAGGACTCCTTTTGAGTTTGTATAATCTCTAGTAGACAATATTTGTATTCAAACTCACGGTTTATGTTTTGTCATGTATTGTACACGTACGATTGTATTAGTAAGTTGTATTTTAATTCTGTACTATGTATCTGGCGACCCAAGATGGGTGATGTATACCTAATTTTGGGGGCGTCACAGTTGGTATCAGAGCTTAGGGATATGATCCCTGGCTAAGATGTGAGACTAGAACTAGGAGGGGAGAGACGGAGAATTCCTTCACTAGTATGACCTATCTAAGTTTATTTGGTATTTAATTGGTCGGTCAAAGTATATGGATAATATGTTATATGTTAATGAACCTTTGTTTTGTGGCAGTATCTGAAAATAACATCTGAGAATGTTGAAAATAGCAATGGAGCACAAGAGACCATTGAGTCTCCACATATCAATAATAAGGAGAATGTGCATCAGGAAGGCGACAATCCTCATGCAAACAACAACACTGACCAAAAGATGAATGATGGATGTTGGAGGCTTTATGCAATTCATGCAACATCAAAGTGAGGCGGCTCTGTCCAAAATGTAGATGGAAACACTGAAACTCTCGGACGGTCAACTGCTAAATGCTTCAAGGAGGCTGGGACCACGGAGTTTATAGGAGAGCCAAAACAACTTAAAGGCGGAAACATGGATAAAAGCGGATCACCAAGATATTTGATGTCTTGGGATGTTCCAAGGAGCAAAAGGTTCCTTCGCCACCTTCATGTTGCGTGAAAAGGCGATTCTTGGTGGGGAATCAGTAAAATATACCCACTGGCGCACTTCAAGATGTCTTGGGAGAAGTTCCAAGAGCTATTCAACGACAAGTACTTTCCTGAGAGTATTCGTCACATGAAAGAAGTGGAGTTTATCAAATTGGAACAAAATAATATGACCGTGTTGCAATACGAGGCTAAATTTGCGGATTTATCCCGGTTTGCATCCCATTTGGTCGATAATGAGGAAGCGAATGACGCGAATGTTTTAAGAGGTTTGAAAGCAGGAGATACGTCGATATCTTATTTCTCATAAACCGTGTTTGTACTCGGATGTTGGAAATAGGGCTCGATTATTGGAGCGCGATAACGAGTCAACGCGAACTAAGAAAAGCGATAACGACATGAAAATACCAGAATGGTATCGGTCATCAAAAAGCGACAACAAGCGTGGAGGAATCAACATGCGAAATGGTAACCACTTGGGTGGTAATCATGGCGAAGACGGTAAAATGGACATTTCAAGAAGAGGAGATTCAACAATGATGGAAAGCGTCGGCACCAAAGACCCATTGTTAAGGAAGGAGAACGACCACCTATCATATGCTTCAAATGCGGAGGAGAGGACACATCGGTCAAATTACGCGATGTCGTCAAAAGCATGTTATAATTGTGGAAGAGAGGTCACCTAGCCCGATTTTATCGTTCATCAAGACAAGTTCAAATTTAGGATGGAGGCACCAAAGGTCGTCCCAGAAAAGTCAAAGCCAGTAGTGCAAGGGAGAGCATTTGTAGTGACCTCCCAGAAAGCAAGGAACCCGAATGAGGCCATCACGGGTAAGCTTATCATAAAATTTAGCGAAGTCTATACCTTATTTGATACGGGTTCAACCCATTCTTTTATTTCTCCTACTTGCGCTCAACGATTAAATTTGACTCCGGAGAAATTAGACTTTGATTTATCTGTGGAAACTCCGTTGGGAGAAACCTTCATTACATCCACGGTTTATAAGTCTTGTTTGGTTCAAGTTGGTACCCACTCATTACCTGTCGATCATATTACATTAAAAATACTTGCATTTGATGTAATTCTAGGGATTGATTGGTTAACTACTCATCATGCAAAAATTGATTGTTTTCGTAAGGTTGTTAGCTTTTATATTCCTAATCGACCTATTATGCGAATTCAAGAAACCAAACCATTAAAATCAATCACTGTCATCTCAAGCCATAAAGCTATTCGTTTATTGAAAAATGGATGTCAAGCTTTCTTAGCTCATGTCACAGATCTAAACAAAAATACGTCAATTTTGAATAATATTTCTATTGTTAATGAATTTCACGACGTATTCCACGAAGAACTTCCCTACCTACCCCGGGCGTGAAATTGAATTTTGTATTGACCTTGAACCCGGTATAAAAACCCATTTCTAAAGCCCCATATCGAATAGCTCTATTGAACTTCGGAGTTAAAGACTCAACCTAGCAGGAATTGTTAGACATTGGCTTTATTCGTCTTAGTACTTCTCCTTGGGGTGCTCCTGTTCTATTCGTGAAGAAGAAAGATGGGAGTATGCCACTTTGTATTGATTATAGGGAGTTGAATCATGTCACCATCAAAAATAGGTACCCATTGCCACGTATTGATGACCTGTTTGACCAGTTATAAGGAGCCAAATTCTTTTCAAAGATTGATCTTCATTCCGGATATCTCCAATTGAAGATTAGAGCCGATGACATTCCAAATACGGCTTTGAAACTTCAGATGCGGGCATTATGAATTCTAGTCATGTCCCTTTGGATTGACTAATGCTCCTCTTTGCCTTCATGGATATGATGAACAAAGTATTCAAGGAATATTTGGAGCACTTTGTGATCGTCTTTATTAATGACATCCTTATTTATTCCAAAAGCCGTGAAAATCATAAGCAACACTTGAGGTTTGATACTCCAAAAACTTCGCGTGAATTTAAGCTTTATGCCAAGTTGAAGAAATCGAGTTACGGCTTCGGAAAGTAGCATTCCTTGGGCACGTGGTATCAAGTCATGGAATATCTGTTGACCAATGAAAGATTGAAGCTATTCAAAGTGGGAGCAACCTAAATCGATGACAAATCGTAGCTTTCTCGGCTTATTTGGTTTATTATAGGAGATTAGTGGAAGGATTTTCTCGAATAGCTACTCCATTAACTCAAATTGACTCGGAAGATACATAGTTGGTTGGAGGCGAAGAATGTGAGAAGAGTTTTCAAGAACACAAAAGGAGACTCATTTCATCACATTACGACAATACCATCCGCTCGGAGGGATTTGTCGTCTCATGATGATGTTTCGGGTAAAGGGTTGGTATGTGTTCTCATGCAACATGGGAAAGTCATAGCCTATGCCTCAAGACAACTCAAAGAATATGAGAGGAATTATCCTACTCATGACCTAGAGTTAGCAGCTGTGGTCTTCGCACTTAAAATTTGGAGGCATTACTTGTATGGGGAGAAGGTGGAGATCTTTACGGATCATAAAAACCTCAAATATTTCTTCATTCAAAAGGAATTCAACATGCGACAACGACGTTGGCTTGAACTATTGAAAGATTATGATCATACCATCCAATACCATCCTGGAAAAGCGAACGTGGTAGGCGACGCGTTGAAGCAAAGATCATACGAAATCTGAGTACGATATTATCAACACAAAGGCCCATTTTGTGACTTGCAAAGGATGGAGATAGAGTTAAAGACTCCGGGGACCCATGTGATGATGGCGAATATCACGAGTAGAAATCGACTTTAATTTATAAAGTTAAAGATGCTCAAGCTACTGAGACTCTGAGGTGATGCGTATGAGGAAGAAAGTGCAAGAAGGTGCTATCTTAGGAAGCAAGAATCGATGAAGAAGGAATACTTCGAGTCAACTCCAGACTTTGTGTTCCTAACGACTCTAATTTAAAGTATAAAATAATGATGGAGGCGCACAACACACCATTTGCAATCCATCCTGGGAGTACCAAAATGCATCGTGATCTTCGTCATACATTTTGGTGGAGCAATATGAAGAGAGAGAGATGATACCTGTTTATCTCAAGGTGTCTAACTTGTTAACGAGTCAAGTAGACATCAAGTACCAAAAGGTCCATTGCAACCACTTGAAATTCTAGAATGGAAGTGGGAGCACATTACCATGGATTTCGTTCTTTGGTCTTCCCAAGGTTTCTCGAGGCATTGATGCAATTTGGGTCATTATTGATAGGTTGACCAAATCGCTCATTTCTTACTGTCTGAGAAACTTATACACTTGACCGTCTTGCTCGTATGTACATAAAAACGTTGTAAGACTACATGGTATGCCAAGATCTATAGTTTCCGATTGAGACCCAAGATTCACTTCACAATTTTGGGGTAGTTTACAAATAGCTATGGGCACAGATTTACGATTTAGCTTCGGCATATCATCCTCGAGACGAATCGGACAATCGGAGAGACCATTCAAACTCTTTAAGATCTATTAAGATTACATGTCCTTGATTTCAAGGAAGTTGGGACAAGTTCTTACCATTGGTGGAGTTTTCCTGACAACAACAGCTATCAAGCAAGTATTGGCATGGCTCCATTGAGCGTTGTATGGAAGAAAGTGTCGTTCTCGAAGTATCTTTGGGATGAGGTGGGAGAAGCAGCGTTGTTGGGACCAGAGTTGAGTACGTATGACTACGAGAAAAGATTCAAACGATCCCAAGAACGTATAAAACCTCACAAGATCGACAAAAAGAGTTATCTTGATCTTCATCGAAAAGGATGTGGAATTCGATATAGGAGATCATGTGTTGTTACGTGTTGCTCCATGGAAAGGAGTTATGAGATTTGGAAAGAGAAGAAAGCTCAATCCTCGATTCATCAGCCCATTTTTAATCCTCGATCGAGTAGGAACTGTGGCCTATAGACTCGCTTTACCGCCAAGTATGTCTCGTGTTCATAACGTTTTTCACATATCCATGCTACGTAAATATGTGGAAGACCCGAACCACATTATTGAGTTAGAACCGGACGAAATAGCTGAAGATTTGACGTATGAAGAGGTTCCTGTTCAAATCTTGGATAAAAAGGAACATATTCTACGCACCAAGGTTATACCTCAAGTCAAAGTTATGTGGAGAAACCACGATGTTGAGGAAATGACTTGAGAGTTAGAATCTGAAATGAAGTCAAGGTATCCTTACCTCTTGACATACCAGTCGTACCCCAATTTTCGAGGGAAATTTCATAAGAAGGGAGATTGTAAAACCCCAACCTTTTGAATAAAGATGAATTTTCTATCAATATTATTTTTGAATATTATGGAGTGAAATTGATATAATATTATAGTTGTGGATAATATTTATAAATTTTGCAAAGTATCAAGTTTGTTATATAATATTTGATTGGTCGGGAATATTCATTTTAACGAGAATATTAAGTAAATGGCACAATCATTGGTGGACCCCACAACGCGGAATTATTGTCGGATTGAAAAATGACAAAAAACTTTATGAAAATAACGGCGGAAGTTTTACTGATTAATTGTTGAAACACCGGTGTTAAAAGTAATGAAGAATACTGGCGTGGTTACATAGTAGCACACGGTATTGATTATTGATGCTTACGTGAGAAGTCACTCAATTTTGTTCAATTATTGCTATAGTAATTGTTGTGAATTTTGCTTATTTTATGGACCCCCATTTACCCATTTTTCAAAATAATCGGTAGGAAATTATTTTTTAATAGTGGGGCCCACATGTGGGGCACGTGTGTGGAAGAAATTAGTGAAATGGGCAGATTCATGAGAGTTGTTTTATATGGAAGGTAACATGATATATATATATATATATATTTATATATATATATATATGATGATTGGTGATTATATATATATAATATATATATAATGTTTGATTTTGAAACGTGGGGGAGTACAATTATTTTGATGGCTTTGTTAACAAAGTGGGAGGGGAGTTCAATTATTATTAGTATATATATATATATATTATATTTTATTTAAAAGATTTTGCTTTAAATATGGACCATTAGATTAAAGTAAATCAATCTGGACCGTTCATGAGTTAGTTACTATGCAGTCCATTTTTTTATAAATAGAAGCTCATTCCTTCATTTTTTTTCTTGCAAATTCACCGAACTCTGAGGGATAAACTATAGAGAGAAAGAAGAAAGCATCCATTCTTACTTCACTACTTATATATCCAAAGACTCTTCTTCTTAAAGGTAGAGAATATTATTTTTGTACTCATAGGAGTATTATTTCTTTTTATCCATCAAGAGAACTTCATTATTCCATTCTTTATTATTACATTGGAATAACTTTCTGTATCATGAGCCACCCTATACTTGGTGAAATTCTTCACATTGCCCCATTTCTTTATCATTACTGTTGGAACATCCTGCTGCAGACGTTTTTACGCCGGACTGGTTCCGTCTTTATTATTACATTTGGAATATCCTGCATGCGTTTTTACGTGGGACTGATTCCGTTATTTATTATTACATTGGAATAACTTTTTCTGCGTGTGCGGATCTATCTTATGTCCGATAATTTCTTTTGTTATTCCATTCCTTATTATATTCAGGTTGGTTAAAGTTTTGACTTCTATACTCCATGAAATTAGTGGAATATCCTTGATATTTGCGGCTTCATCCAAGATCTTTTCATGGAAATATTCTTACGAGCATTCTTGAATTTTACTCTACAAAGCGATGATCATGTTGACAATTTGGACGTTATTAGTTCTGGATAAATTAATTCTTGAACTTGTTTTATTGAATTCTTATATCATTGTCATCATCCTCATGTTTATATTTTGTTGAAAGTCATTTGTGGCCTATAGTGCATAGATGGACTTGGTATGATTATGACCGAGGATTATTCGATGTAATCATGGCCGTAATGTTACAAATGATGTGGAAAAAGTCCTCATTGGCACCGTGAAACCTTTGATGCACAATTGTTGGCATGATCATGACCATTAATGAATACACAAATATTCTTGCCCCGTAGTGCATGGATAATTGTGATCGTGATACTAAAAAATATCCTTGGCCAGTAGTGCGGGGTGATTCGATGATGTGAATTATTTATTAAAATTTGAGTCCCAATGATAAAAGTGATGAAAAACCTTTTAAATCATAAAAGATAGTAGATTTTATTCTCTACTTGACTCTTTTAATGGATTACTTGTTCATTTATGATTAAACTTGATGTTTGTTATATTGTATCGGTTTAACACTTGTTTAAGGCTAATGATAATTTATTACGCATTATCTTAGTCATAATATTTCTTCTTGGGCTAGTTGAGCTCACCTTTTCTTTCACTTTTCTCTTGAAAATGAGAATATAAATTTGGGACGAGTCGGGGAACCGGAGTGATGGTCCTAGATGGTGCATTAGTAGTCCTCACTATTCTGTGAAATAGTGTGATAATAATTGTAATGAGGACTCCTTTTGAGTTTGTATAATCTCTAGTAGACAATATTTGTATTCAAACTCACAGTTTATGTTTTGTCATATTGTACACGACAGTTGTATTAGTAAGTTATATTTGAATTTTGTACCATGTATCTGGCGACCCAAGATGGGTGATGTATACCTAATTTTGGTGGCGTCACAGGTGTTGCTCAGATGTCGTTAAGATTTTCGTTTGAAGTACTTCGCAGCGTGAACTATATATTTAAGATCGTTGAGTTCGTTCTTTTTCTTTTGCAGATTTTAGGCTTTTTGATCAGTGTTCGTCACTTTTTTAGTTTGAATCCTTGTTGCCTTTTATAATTTGTTGAAAATATTCCCGTTGCTAGATGGACGTTTGTGCATTTAATGCTCAAATTTTCTAGGATCATTGATGTGTACATTTTAAACCTAAATTTGTCAGCTTCTTTTGAGCTTTGCAGTCACATCAGTCTTCTTTCACACCTAACACCTTTGATGTGTCACTATCACCAACTAGCTGGTTAACACATGTTCTGATCTTCAATTTCAACCAAAGATGTTTAGTGAATACATCGGGACCTTCAATTTGTAACACTCCGATGCCAGTCAATTTGTTAGACTCGACTACTCTAAGATCAGGTTCTTCTCAACGAGCTTTGCTTGGCTAGGTGATTCATTTGTCCACTTTGCGAATTGAAGTATGTTTTACGATTTTTAGTGAACTTTACGATAACTCCAAGTAGCTCTGCGGTCCATCTAATGTATTGCGATTATGCGCTTACTCTGTGATCTATCTTTTAAAATAGCAGAGTATTTTTACGAATATTGAAAAGCCCATCAACTATACATCAGATCAGCCTCTACAATATCAACTTAACATTATTTGATCTTTCTATTCTAAGTCCTTGTACATTGAATCAAATCATTATAAGGACTATACAAATCATACTAGAACAAATATACATTAAGCACATTCATTATCAAAATTAAATATGAAAACTCTAATAGAACTCAAAAGTCAAATTGTATCTCTAATTTTGGAACGAATAGAGTATATATTTAGTATATGAGAGAAGGAACCAATTTCACAACCGAAATCACTCGTAAAATCATAAAAATCGCACTAAAGGTTTTGGTGATATACTGTGATTTCTCTAATAGAAATCGCACACCTTGCAGTTGCGATTTTGGTACAAAATTTCAACCCTTAAGGAATGTCACCCATTTAGAATTCTAAGTTCTTTAATATTTTATCATATTTTTATGTATGTTTTAAAGTTGTTTAGGTTCTATTTAAATATAGTTATAAATTTAATTTTGGAGTATAAAATTTTGCATGCTTTAAGACTTTAACTTTGTAACAATGGTTGTATTGAAATAACTTATATGTGATGCACCCAAAATAGGTCCACACAACCCATTCTGAGTTACCAAATACATGGTACATAATTCAAATATAAACGTCAATTATATAAATATTAATTGTCGTGTAAAATGACAAAACATGATATGTGAGTTTCAATACAAATATTGTCTCGTAGAAAATATCCAAACTCAAATACAGTCCTCATTACAATTATTGTCACACTATTTTATAAAATAGCGAGGACAACTATAATAACCATCTTGGACCATTACTCCACTCCCCGACTAGTCCCAGCTACATTCTCGCCTCCTGAGAAGAACAATAGAATTAAAAGGAAAAGTGTGAGCTCAACTAGCCCAGTAAAGAATATTATGACTAAGATAATATAGAACAAATTATCCTTAGTCCTCAACAGGGAAAAATCTGATAGAATACAATAGACAACAAGTTTTAGATTAAAAATTGCAGCGGAAACAACATTCCATTAGAAGAGTCAAGTAGAGCATGATATCTACTATCTTCTATGAGTTAAAAGTTCATCATCAATATTTTATCAATGTAACACCAATCAATAATTATTTTCATTCAATGAATTATCTATGCACTACGGGCCAAACATAATCGTTTGTATCACCAATGGTCATGATCATGCCAAACACGTGTCAATTTATGCACTACGAGTCAAAGAGGACTTTCACCACAAACCTTTATATGTAGTATTAAAGGTTATGATTATACCAATACACAATTCCTGGTTCTAATCATACCAACCAACATTACATCTTTGCACTACGAGCCAAAGATGACTTCCAGTAAAATATAAGCATGAGGATGATGACAATGATATAAAGAATCAATCAAGTGAGATCAAAGATAAATATTAAAGAATTCTAATTTAATATATCCAGAGTTCAAAAATGTCCAAATTGTCAACATGATAACTATTTGTGAAGTAAAATTAAAGAATGATATTCATGTATCAAAAATAATTTGGACAGAAAAGAAAATTAAATTTTGTTGTGAATAATACTCGTGAATAGTACCGTATGAATAGTGCCCAAACATGAAAAAATTAAAATTTAATAAGAAAGTTCAGACCAATATTCCAATGAAATGATATTAGATGAAACACAAAACTTAAGAAATTTCTAATCATTTCAGGAATTATAGGAGCAATACTTACCAAAGTAAGTTTAAATTTAGGAATTTAAAATGAAATAATATCACTTACATAATATGGAGTATGAAAGAAAATAATATTTCTTACGATTATTGAAATAAAATAATATATTTTACCTTAGTAGAAACTAGATTTGACTTGGAAAATCGGATTTTAACCTGAGAAAATCTTGCACTAAAAGTTACACTCAAAGTATTCTTATACTCAAAATAAATACTCACAATATTATAGAATAAGAATTTTTTATATTGATGGTGTGTTTAGGAAGGAGGTTGCCCCTCCTTTTATAGTGCAACGGAGGGAGAAAAATTAAATAAGTATGCCTAACTCTGCCAAACTTTTCTCCGCCTAAGTTCCTGCATATGCATAACTTCTCATTTGCAAGATTTAGAGCCCACAAATTTTGAAACAGAGGAATTGCAAGAGAAACATTCTACTCACCCACTTGGAAAATAAATGCACGTGAAGTTTGAAAAAAAGAAAGAATTCAAAATCAAAATGATAATTGTCACTTCACTTTTATTCACATGCTGAAAATTATATATCATTTAAATTATAAAAAAATTATATTATTATATTATCACATTATTATAATGTAATATTATAATAATATATTTGAATGAATATTTTATCAGAGAAGATAATTGCCAAACTTTCAACAAATGTTTCATGCTAAATTTATTCATTTATATCAAAATTGAACCAATATCCACCACATAATAATTATTCATAATTAATATTATAAGCTCGTAATATTAACAACCAGATCATTCCTAGGAAAAAGGGGGCTTTCCGATAAGAATTTATCCTTACTGGTGCGCAATTATATAACCTAACCCCTTTCTTCGACAGAATTGTTTAGACATTGTCAATAATGCTAACTAATAATATGAATTATTGATTGATTTAATAATATAAAATATCGTGCAGATGATACTATGACAAAAATTGAATCAATAATATGAGATACTATGCAACATTTACAATGGCAATTATTGAATGAAACTAGGTGACATTTTACGTAAGAATCAATAATCAAAGATACTGTGCGCTACTATGCAACCACGCATATTACTATACTTTATCACTGGGTATTTCAACAGTTAACGGTAAAGGTTTTGTTGTTATTTTTATAAAAAGGTTATTTCTATCGCTTTCTATATCCGACAGTTATTTTGTTATGTGGTCCACCAATGATTGTGCTGTCGTACGTATATTTTCCGACAAAAAGAATATTTCCCGACCAAAATATTTACTTCAGAATCTACTCTACGAACGTTGCCTGTTCTGGTCCTTGAGATGAACTTGACTAAGCATTCCTTCTGGGTTAAGGTAGCTCAGGAAGGGCCAACCTCTTAGAGTGAACTAAGGGTTAGGTTTGTCCCTGAGGTGCTTTCCTGATGAAAAACTTTAGAAGTGATTTGCACTGATATCTCATTTGACCTTTTCTGCTGGGGAGTTCCTCTACCAACTTTAGACATTTGCATTGGCTATAATCGTGGTGTCCTTCTACTCTTACACTATGATCAGGTGTTTGATCGTACCCGCTCCACGATTTTGAGTTGGGTGGTTGACAAGGTTATCAGTAGTACGTTTTTGAGACGTTCCTACTAACTATGGATCTTCATTTGGTTCATCAGCCATAAGGTTTTGGGACTTTGTAACTGGTATATTGGTTCATAGTGTATTTCTGATATTTCAGTGTTGTTGTTTCTTAACAGATCACTGCTCCCCCATGGTTGATATTGTCTTCTCAGTGAGGTGTGATTTCCTTTTCTTCATGTGCATTAGAAGGTAGCCTTGCATATCTCCTTCTGACTAGAATCATCATTATCAATTAAATTTTCTTGTATCATAGAAATGGATATCTTCAGGACTGTTCACTCTACAATCATTTGACAGCACTACGAACATAGTCTTCTTTGACAGTTTATGCTTGCGATGTTCTGCTTTTATGATGAGTTCCTTGAGGGTTCTTCTCAGCTGATATGCTTTGGATGATAGAGTATATTTGACCCTTTTTATCTTAGGGTGAATGGTCTGCTTCCATATGGAGATCAGCAACCATGTGAGCTTCATTTATGTTAGCTCAATAAGTCTTCAATGAAAGGCTTTGACAAATAATGATTTTGTCAGAAATATTTCTAAAATGTCTTAAGCCTTCTGCTGGTTGAATCTTCTTGACTGAAGTCTTCTGCTTCAGCATTCCTTAGTGTGTTCATGCCAGGTTAGTTTTCAAAAAAAAATCCCTATTCCCCATATATTTGAATTTTCATCGAATTGATCACCAACAATCATATTCATGCATGTAACCAATTTAGATATGACATTTTAAGATGCATGATGATGAGTGTGTGTAAGATTCGTCATTTAAATAAAATACTCATTTTCTTTGATGGTTTCATCATTTGTTTGGTTATGTTTACAGAGTTTAATTAAATGTTCACAGAGTGAGAATCAGCACTATCACTTATTTGTATCTGGTTGATTCATGGATTTGATCAGTTTCTACGAATATTCAAGATACTCTTGTAGAACTGATCATACTATATGTGTTATCAAAAACCTAGAACATAGGTTTGTAAATACATACTAAACCATCAGCAAAGATTACTCTACTTAAGATTAATTAAATCATGATATGCTTATGACCTATTTCAGACTTCTTTCAAGATGTAATCTTTATCCTAAAACTTGGATTGGAGATAAAGTTTGTTAGCATTTGTTTTTCCAACCTCAGTGCACTTTCTCTCTTTCCCTTTTTAGGTAGAGTATGGTCTCTTGATAGAATATTTTTATAGTGCATAAGGTGATGCAATATGATGTACACATTTATATTAATGAGGAACTGTACCATTCTATTTTCAGTTTCTTAACAGTCATTTAACTTAGATATACTGAGGTTAGGCATTGATCTGCATAGTATATCATTTGCTCCTGACAGCTTGTTGCTCCAGTTGACCTTCAATCAATCAATCATGGTCTTGAAGATGTAAGCTAAGAGAATCTTGGCATCCAGCTGCTGGTTGGCCAAATACATATTTGAGAAGTTCTTCTTTCTTCTCTGGATAAACACTTCTTAGCATGTATGGCCTTTTCATCTTTCAGGCTGGTGGATGTTTGACCCTTTGCTGTTGGTGTCTCTTGAGCTTCCTTGTCTTGTCTTCAAACTAAAAGATTGATTGTGGACAAGGATTGGTCTTGTTGTTATGGCATTTAAGAACATGGACCAATCTAAGCAGCTTTAGGTGTATATACACATGTTCCTTTACACAATACTTTCAATGTGTGAGCTCATCTGAACTTACAAGTGACTTACTACTAAACTAAGTTTAGAATAATGTTTGTGCCTAGGATTAGACTTAAAGAAATTAGCTTTTGAATATAGAAAGAGAACCTACTTTGATACCAATTGTTAGTTCCCAGTAGGCACACAATAGATCTAGAAGGGGGGGTTGAATAGATCTTTTTTAATTTTAAATACTTTTCTCATTTATTTTGTATTGCTAATGATTTAGCATATGACAAACATAAGAATCTTTTCAAGCACAACGGAATAAGTAAAAGATCCCCTTCATTAATATATTCATAAGCATACATACAGTGTTCTTAGAGTTAGTTAAGTTGTAAGCAGTTAATACATGCATAGAAGTTATAGCAGTTAGGTACATAATGTAAATGACAAAGTAAAAGACACAAGGGATTTTAAGTTGTTTAGAGACTCAAGCTCCTAATCCACTCTTCTGCTTTTAACTAGCAGGATTTCCATTAAGGAAGGGCAGCACCCTGAATCACTAAGATTCCTTCAAGGCCAGCAGCCTTGGAACACCTCTAGTTCCCTAGGAACTCTTCAAGCCCAGCAGGCTTGGAACTTCATTTAATCCCTCCGAACAAGGACCCCTCAGGCCCTGGCTTTTTGTTGTAATTGTTGTTGTTATTGGTGCTGAGCTGCTACTGTACTTTACAACTTAGTGTGGTCCTCTTTGCATTCTGCTTCGAGTCTAGACTATATCTTCTTTGGTGCAGCTGATCTTCATTGTGTTCTGTTCATCTTCATATGATGTCAGCTATGCACCATCACCATTTGGGTTTGCTAAGTGTTTGAGCTTTTGTTAGACTTTGTCTGGCACTTAGTAATCCCTGAACCCTTCTTGACTGGTTTGCAGACATGGTTCTGCACTTGTTCTGTTTTAGCTTTTGGTTCATGGGGATTCGTAGAGTGGCTCTCCGGATCTTCTTTGTGCTCTGCCACTTTTCTGAATGCTATCTTCTTGGCCTTCTCAGCTCTCAGTTTAACTTCCATCTTCAGTGGCATTCTCATCTTTGTTGAGTGAAGATTTAGTTTGTTTGAGTCTTTCTTCAAAGCTGCTTCACTTCCACCTCTTTAATCTCACTGTCACTGAGACTTGTTCTGTTTAGTTCTGGTGGAACTCATAGAGTCAACAATAGCATTCCAGCAACTAAACGATCTTTCAACTCAGCAACTGAAGCTCTGGCTAATATATACTCCTTCTCAATCTTCCCGTTGGTATATATCCGTTTAAAGCTATTTGAATTGTTTCGCAGATCTCGAGTTATTTGGTGTAGACTGCAGATGTGATAAGACATCCCCTTTATGAATTTTTGACACTGCAGCCTATTGTTTCACCTACCCCTTCAGAGATGTCACTTTGATGTCTCGGGCAGGTAATTGACTTTATTTCCTCTCTCTGATTTCTAGATTAGAGGTTGTTCTTTTTCATCGATGATCTCAATAAACTCTGTTCGAATATCAATCTTCAGATTGAACCGTTGCCAATGCTTCAATATTCAGTTGACCGAACTCTACGATTCTGATGCAGCTACTCTAGGACCTGATCGCAGTGTCCTGTTGAATGTTTCTCATTGACAGGTTGAGTCAACACTACGATCCTGAAGAGTTTTCATCGAATCTTCAATGTAGAACACCTTTTTATTTTCTTGTGCAGTGCTTTAACACTTCTATTTTCTTAGACTGATCTTAAGAACTGACAGCTTGACTCCTTGTTCTGGACTTTTCTGAATAGCAAGGCACTTCAGATTTTTAGCATTCCCAGCTCGCGTTCTCCTTGTGATTTCCCGTTCACTTATCATCAATGTACTGACTCAATGCTTAATCACTTTAGCCTTGTTTTTCATAAGCTGACCAGTATCTCCGTGTACACTTCATCAGTTCCTAGTTTGTTTGGCAAACACTACGATCCTGGTTAATCCCAAGATCGTTGTCTTTTGTTCTTTTGACAACTACTACACTTGTTGACTTTCCTTACTCAGTTATTGATGTAAGACCCCAACTTTTATGAATAAAGAATAATTTTCTCGAAATATATTTTTGAATATTATGGTGTGGATTTGATATAATGTTATAGTTGTGGGTAATATTTACAAATTTTACAAAAGTAAGCAAGTGGTTATATAATATTCGATTGGTCTGAATATTCATTTTAACGGGAATATTCAAATACAACGGTATAATCATTGGTGGACCCCTACAACGGAAGTATTGTCGTAGTTAGAAAAGCGAAAATATCTTTCTATAAAAATAACGGCGGAGGTGTTACCGTTAAAATTAAAAGCTGATTGAACTACCCTAGTAAAAAAAGCTGATGTCTACACGTGGTTGTATAGTAGCACACGGTATTGATTATTGATCTTTACATGAGAAGTCACTCGATTATACTCAATTATTGCTACGATAATTCTTTGCATCATATCTCTCATATTATTGATTCAATTATTGTTACAGTATCATCTACATAATATGATATATTATTAAATCAATAATTGGGACGACAAAGTTATTCATATTATTATTTGCAATATTGACAATGTCTAGAAGTTACATCGAGGAGAGGTTTGGTCACCTAATTGCGGCGCCCAATAAGGAGAAATCCTTATCGGAAAGCCCCCTTTTTCCTGGGAATGACCTGGTTGTTAAATATTGTGAATTATAATATTAATGATGAATAAGTTCGTGTTGATTAAAGATGAATTTTATAGTTCCATTGTGTTGGACTTATTTGTGTTAGTATAATTGATGTATGAAGGTTATATTGTTCAATTGGGTATTCGGGACACTTTTCGTGTCGGAGTACTATTCATGATTTACTATTTATGAGTTACTATTCACGAGTTACTATTCATCCGTAAGATATATTTCTTTTCGGTCCAAATCATTTTTGGGTACAATATTATCCCATGAGAAGATGTGCTAATTTTTTAGACTGTTGGTTAAAGATATAATAGTAATCAATATGGACCGCTGGTGGAAAGTATAATAGTAAATCAATATGGATCGCTGGTTTAAAGTTTTAATAGTAAATCAGTATGGACCGTTGCTTTAAGTTTTAATAGTAAACCAATATGGACCGTCCGCTTAAAAGTAAATCAATCTGGACCGTTCATGAATTAGTTACTATTCAGTCCATTCTCCTATAAATAGAAGCTCATTCCTTCATTATTTCTTAAGAATTCACTAAAACTCTAGAAATAGAAACTATAGAGAGAAAGAAGAAAAATATTCTGCTACTTCACTACTTCAGTATTCAGTTTTTCTAAGGTAGGGGATATTATTTGTTGTACTCGTAAGGGGTATTCTTACTTTCTTATTCGTGAAGAGAACTTCTGTTATTCCATTCTTTATTATTCTGTTGGAATAACATGTATACGCGGGATACCCTATACTTGGTGAAATTCTTCTGTTATTCCATTCTTAATATTCTGTTGGAATAACCTGTTTATGCAAAGTATCGCATACATGGTGAAATTCTTCTAATATTACATTTTTTATTATTCGCCGGAATATCCTCATGCGTAACGTTCACATGGGACACCGTTCCATTATTTATTATTACGTCGAATATCTTGTGCGTATGTTCACGCCGCACAGTTCCATTATTTCTTATTCGCCGAATATCCTTTCTGCGTAACGTTTATGCTTTAACTGGTTCCATTATTTATTATTACATGAGGGAATAACTTTTGTCGATGCGATCTATCGCATTTGCACGGTGAATCCTTCATTATTCCATTCTTTATTATTTTGTTGGAATAACCTGTCTATGTGGATTACCGCATGCATGGTGAATGATCCTGTGTATTCATTCCTTATTAAATTGTGGAAATGATCTGTATACATGGATTTGCAGTTTCATATATTATATTATACTCAGTTGGTTAAAGCTTTGGCTTCTATACTCCATGAAATTAGTGGAATATCCTTGATAATTGCGCTTCATCCAATATCTTTTCATGGAAATATTCTTCTGAGCATTCTTGAATTTGACTGTACAAAGCAGTATCATGTTGATAATTTGGACGTTATTGAGTTCAGGATAAATTAACTTATAAATCTTTAAAATTTATTCTTGAACCTGTTTTATTGAGTTATCATCATCCTCATGCTTATTGTGACGAACCGTAAATAGGTCCATTCCATCCAACCCATTCTGAGTCGCCAAATACATGGTACAAAAACAAATACAACTTCAGTAATACAATCGTCGTGCAAAATATGACAACACATATACTTTGTGAGTTTGAATACAACTATTGTCTAATAGACAGTATAAAAACTCAAAAGGGGTCCTCATTATAATTATTGATACGCTATTTCACAGAATAGTGAGGACTACTAATGCAACCATCTGGACCGTCAATCCATTCCCCGACTAGTCCCAGCTATATTCTCATTTTCTGAAGAGAACAGTGAAAGAAAGGGTGAGCTCAACTAGCCCAGTAAGAAATATCATGACTAAGATAATATACAACAAATTATCATTAGTCTTCAACAGGAAAAAATCTGATAAAATATAATAGACAACAAGTTTTAGATCAACAACTGCAGCGGAATAAGCAATCCATTAGAAGAGTCAAGTAGAGAAAGAATTCTACTATCTTCTATGAATTTAAAAGTCCATCAATATTTTATCCCTGTAACATCAATCAATACACATCTTTAATCGAGATATTTATCTTTGCACCAAGCGGGCAAAGATATTCATTTATATCACCAATTGGTCATATTCATCTCAACACTGTTCATCTTTTGCACTAAGGGCCAAAGATATTCATTAGGTAATCATTCATCTTTGCACTACAGGCCAAAGATATTCATCAGTTAATCATTCATCTTTGCACTACAAGCCAAAAATATCCGGTAATATCATCATTGAGGACTGAGGATGATGAAAAATATTTTAAAGGAACGAATCCAGTGAAACAAAATAAAAAATATTAGAGATTCATATTACAGTTTATCCAAGATCAATAATACTTCATAATAACCAATTTTTAAGCAAAATTCAAGAATAAAGATCAAAACATGGATACAATCAAAGATAGTAACCATAATAGACACCTTGGATAAAAAGAAGAAAATTTTATTTTCTAATTGAATAATTATCGATGATACGTGAATAGTGTATGATCGTCGTGAATAGTAACTCAGACACCAAAAGATAGGAATTCCAAAAGAAAAATCATCATGCTTAATGAATAGTACTGCGTGAATAATAGTAACTCATGAATAGTAACCCCAGAGCATGAAAAGTTCCAAATTTGATAAAAGTTCCAACCAATATTTCGACATAATGATATTGAAGAAATAATATCACTTACTGAAGAAAATAACATCCTTACCTTGCAAAGACAATGCTTACGGACCGAATCTTTTGGATATAGTCTTTGAAGGAACTTGCACCGCTAATTAGAAACTCACAAAGTATCTAAATACTCACAAAATACACTAGATAATATAGAGAGAGAAAGAAAGAAAACTTGTTTTTGGTGTGATTTTCAATTCTAACTTAGCACCCTATTTATAGGAAAATGCTTAGAACGCCATAGAAGACTAACCTGCTACCTGATGGCTTTACATGTTACTATTGCCACCCACCACATTTGAAATTCAATTGAGCACATTTCTCACCAACCAATTCTAGAATTTTCAAAAATGTTTTATCATTTAAACAATAATCAGAAACTTTAATAATTCATAGAAAATAGCCCGTTATCAGAAAAATACGAATTTTATGTCCATTCCACACGAAATCGAATTCTCTACAACTTTGGAGCTTTGAATTTTTCCAAATTCCAAACAAAAAAAATACCCGAAATCCTCAAACGGATGATTTTTAAATACTTCCAATCCGACAAAATACTTATAAAACATCTCAGCATTAATTCCTTCTTTAATAACCACATAAATAGATCCATCATTTATATCCACATAAAATAAATATTTTTTTTATCATATGAATCAATAATTAATTATACACAAATAATATTACAGAATCACATTTATGATGACCAGTCGCTTCCCGGGAAAGATGAGGCTTTAGATTAGGATTTCTCTTTCTTGGCAGCAATTAGGTGACCAAACCTCTCCTTGATGAACTTTCTAGACATTGCCAATAATCTTATCTAATAATATTATTCAAATAATATTAATTATTGATCGATAATGGAATCTTGTCTTGTGACAATTATTGAACAACAATAATATAAAATATCAACGCGCAACAATTATTGAATCAATAAAATAAAATATTGAGCGAGAAATACTTTAACAATTATTGAGTAGTGCCTTCTTACGTAAGAATCAATAATTTAACAATCTTTATGCAAAAAGCGTATGCTTCTTTATGCGACCACGCGTATTCATCGTATTTTAACCACCGGGTATTCCAGCGATCTTAATTGGTAACAACTTCGCCAATTATTTATAACAACCCAAACTTTGTCGTTTTCTTCATCCGACGGATTTATCCGTTATGGGGCCCATAAATGGTCACTTGGCAGTCGATGCGAATATTCCCAAAGCAAAAGAATATTCCACGACCAAATAAATATTCCCCGACACAATGAATATTTTATAACCACTTGCTTATTTTACAAAATTTGCACATTTCACCCATAACTAAAATATTATATCAAATTATCACCTTATTATTCACAGTAATAAATAGAGGAAATTCGATTTTTATTTATAATAAGTTGGGGTCTTACAACCTCCCCTCCTTATGAAATTTCGTCCTCGAAATTAACGTACGTACCTGGTGTTTCGAAAAGGTGAGGGTACCTCGCTTTCATTTCTGATTCCAACTTCCAAGTCATTTCTTCAATAGCATGGTTCATCCACAAAACTTTAACTTGTGGTATAACCTTTGTTCGTAGGACATGCTCTTTCCTATCCAATATCTTGACAGTACCTCCTCGTACGTTAAATCTTGACTATCTCCGTGCGGTTCTAACACAATAATGTGGTTTGGGTCTTCCACATATTTACGTAACATCGACACGTGAAAACGTTATGAACACGCGACATACTTAAGCGTTAAAAAGCGAGTCTATAGGCCACGCCCTACTCGATCGAGGATTTTAAATAAATCGAAGGCTGGAGCTTTCTACTCTTCATCGACTCTTACTTCTAGAATACCGCTTTCTTGCACCTTCTTCTTTATATTCATCAGCTCTAGTGTGTAGCTTGAGCGGTTTTAACTTTATCGATTAAAGTCGATTCTACTCGTATATTCGTTATCTTCACATGGGTCCCTAGAGTCTTTAACTCTATCTTCATCATTTGTAAGTTATACGAAATGAGTTTTTGTGTTAACAACGTCGCACTCGTAAACGCATATGATCTTCTACTCAACGCGTTAGCTACCACGTTCGCTTTCCCACTATGGTATTGAATGGTACGATCGTAATCTTCAATAGCTCGAGTCAACGTCTTGGGCGCATAATATGTTCATTTTGGTTGAAGAAATATTTAAGGGTTTTAGAAATGGGTTTTGTACTGGGGTCAATACAAAATTTGATTTCACACTCTAGGGGTAGGCTAAGAAGTCCTTCGAGAATACGTCAGGAGATTTATTAACAATAAAAATATCATTTCAAAATTGTGACTCTCATCCAAGACTTGGATAGCACATGAAATGAAGCTTTCTACTAACGAAGTTTCAATCGATTAGTCAAAGTTTAACTTCTCTAGAGTTAAATTTAAACATTGAGCGCAAGCAAGAGAGATAAAATAATGGGTAGAACCCAGATTCTAATAAGATATAGACTTCACAAGAATTTATAATTAACTAACCCGTCTAACCGTTAAAGGTTACTCATTTCTTTGAGAAGTCACGAAAAATGCTCTTCCTGAAACCACCGACTTTGTTTTGTCCGTATCCACCTTTGGTGCCACCGTCCCAACTGGACTTGATTTTGCTACAGGACAAAATCAAGCTATGTGACCGTCTTTTCTATAATTAAAACATATCTTGGAAAAAGTGAGAAGGTTTGGACTTATATGTCCTCTCTCGCGCATCTGTAGCATCTAGCGATGGTCGTTCTCCTCCCAAGAATTTGTTCTTGGTCTTTGGTGTTGTTCTTAACGTCTTCCCGTCATCGTTAAATCTTCTCTTCTTGAAATTTCCACTTGAATCATTTCTTCTATTATCTTGGCCATGATTACCACCGAAGTGGTTACCATTTCTGGCATGATAATTTCTTCCACGATGGTTATCATTGTTCCGATGACCGTAGTCACCGGTACGATTATTATCGTGTTGTTACTCGTTATCCTTCGGTTGGGCTGGCTCATTATCGCGCTCCAATAACTGAGCCTTATTCACAACATCTGAATATAAACAAAGTTTGTGAGAAATGAGGTAATGACGTATTTCGGGTTTCAAACCTCGCAGAAACATTCGCGTCATTCTCTCCTCATTATCAACCAAATGGGATGTAAATCGGGACAACTCCGCAAACTTAGCCTCGTACTGCGACACGTTCATATTTTTTTGCTCCAGCTTGATGAACTCAACCTCCTTCATGTGACGAATACTTTTGGGAAAGTACTTGTCGTTGAACAATTCTTGGAACTTCTCCCAAGACATCTTCAGTGCGGCAGATTGAGTACGCTTTACAGATTCCCACCAGTAATCTGCCTCTCCTCACAACATGAAGGTGGCAAAGGGAACCTTTTGCTCCTCGAAACATCCCAAGACATCAAATATCTTGGTGATCTGCTTTATCCACGTCTCTGCCGTAAGTGGTTCTGGCTTTCCCAAAAACTCCGGTGGTCCCAGCTCCTTGAATCTACTTGAGCGGTGATGGAATAGTGGGTTGCCATTGTTTCCACCTGAATTTTGAATAGGAACTGTTTTCGCCTGATGTTGCATGAATTGCATAAAGCCTCTGAACATTCCATCGTTCACCATTTCATCAGTGTTATTGTTTACCTGAGGATTATTGTCTTCCTGCTGCACCTTATCCTGGGTATTGATTAAAGGTGTCTCCACTCTCTCATTCACTCCATCGTTAATATTTCATGATGCCATTCTTAAATACTGCCATAAAACAAGGGTTAATTAACAAATCACATATTATCCCTATACTCTGACCGACCAATTAAATACCAAATAAACTTAGGTAGGTCATACTAGTGAAGGAATTTCTCGTCTCTTCCCTCCTAGTTCTTGTCTCACATCTCGGCCAGGATCATATCCTAAGCTCGATACCAACCTGTGATTTACCCCAAAATAGGTCCATTCCATCCAACCCATTCGAGTGCGCCAAATACATGGTACAAAAAAAACAAATACAACTTGATGTCTACAATCGTCGTGCAAAATACGACAACACATATACTTTTAGTTTGAATACAACTATTGTCTAATAGACAGTATAAAAACTCAAAAGAGATCCTCATTACAATTATTGATACGCTATTCCAAAGAATAGTGAGGACTACTAATGCAACCATCTAGACCGTCAATCCATTCCCCGACTAGTCCCAGCTATATTCTCATTTCACAAGAGAACGGTGAAAGAAAGGGTGAGCTCAACTAGCCCGATGAAAAAATATTATGACTAAGATAATATACAACAAATTATCATTAGTCTTCAATGAGGGAAAAAATCGATAAAATATAATAGACAACAAGTTTTAGATCAACAAGCTGCGGTGGAATAAGCAATCCATTAGAAGAGTCGAGTAGAAAGAAATTCTACTATCTTACATGAATTTAAAAGTCCATCATCAATATTTTATCCTGTAACATCAATCAATACACATCTTTAATCAAATATTCATCTTTGCAATTTGAGGCCAAAGATATTCATTTTATATCACCGGTTAGTCATGTTCATCTCAACACTGTTTCATCTTTTGCACTACGGGCCAAAGATATTCATTAGGTAATCATTCATCTTTTTGCTTCTATAGGCCAAAGATATTCATCGATTAATCATTTATATTTGCACTACTGCCAAAGATATTCATAATATCATCATTTAGGGACTAAGGATGATGAAAAATATTTTAAAGGAGCGAATCGATTGAAACAAAATAACAAATATTAGAGATTAAATATTACGGTTTATCCAAGATCAATAATACTTCATAATAACCAATTTTGAAGCAAAATTCAAGAATAAAGATCAAAACATGGATCTGATCAAAGATAGTAACCATAATAGACACCTTGGATAAAAAGAAGAAAATTTGATTTTTTGGTGAATAATGCAAGTATTAAATGAATAATGTGTATTATCGTGAATAGTATAAATATCGTGAATAGTAACTCAACACCAAAAGATAGAAATTCCAAAGAAAAATCATCATGCTTGAATTAACTCATGAATAGTACTTTCGTGAATAGTAACTCATGAATAGTAACCCCAGATATGAAAAGTTCCAAATTTGATAAAAAGTTCCAACCCGATATTTCGGCATAATGATATTGAAGAAATAATATCACTTACGAAGAAAATAACATCCTTACCTCAAAAGATAATACTTACGGATGGAATCTTTGGATATAGTCTTTGAAGGAACTTGCTAGTATAGAAACTCTCAAAGTATCTAAATACTCACAAAATATACTTTCGATAATATAGAGAGAAAGAAAGAAAACTTGTGAATTACGGTGTGATTTTCAATTCTAACTTAGCACCTATTTATAGGAAAATGCTTAGAACACCATAGAAGACTAACTTTCTTTTTACTGATGGCTTTACATTCTTATTGCCACCCACCACATTTGAAATTCAATTGAACACATTTCTCACCAACCAATTCTAGAATTTTCAAAATGTTTTATCATTTAAACAATAATCGAAACTTTAATAATTCATAGAAAATAGCAGTTTTATCGAAAAATCTGAATTTTATGTCCATTCCACACAAAATCGAATTCTCTACAACTTTGTAGCTTTGAGTTTTTCCAAATTCCAAGCGAAAAAAATACGAAAATCCTGAAACTGGATGATTTTTAAATACTTCGATCAAACAAAATCTTGATAAAACATCTCATTAATTCCTTCATTAATAACCACATAAATAAATCCATCATTTATATCCACATAAAATAAATATTTTTTTATCATATGAATCGATAATTAATTATACACAAATAATATTACGAGAATCACATTTATGATGACCGAGTTTGTTCCCGGGAAGATGGGGCTTTCAGATAAGGATTTCTCTCTTCTTGCGCGCGCGATTAGGTGACCAAACCTCTCCTTGACAAAACTTTCTAGACATTGCCAATAATCTTTATCTAATAATATTATTCAAATAATATGAATTATTGATCGATAATGGAATCTTGTGCGGTGACAATTATTGAACAACAATAATATAAAATATCAACGCAACAATTATTGAATCGATAAAATAAAATATTGAGCGATAACTACTTTAACAATTATTGAGTAGTGCCTTAACTACGTAAGAATCGATAATTCAACAATCTTGTGCAAAAACCGTAATCTTCTTATGCAACCACGCGCGTATTCTTTGTATTTTAACCATAGGGTATTCAAACGATCTTAACTTGTAACAACTTCGCCATTATTTATAACAACCCAAACTTTGTCGTTTTCTTCATCCGAGCGGTTATCCGTTATGGGGCCCCTGAATGGGCTGCGTAGTCGTCTGAATATTCCCAAACGGAAAAGAATATTCCACGACCAAATAAATATTCCCGAACCTGATGAATATTTTATAACCACTTGCTTATTTTGAAAAATTTTGCACATTTCACCCATAACTAAAATATTATATCAAATTATCACCTTATTATTCACATAATAAATAGAGGAAATTCGATTTTATTTATACTAAGTTGGGGTCTTACAACCTCCCTCCTTATGAAATTTAGTCCTCGAAATTAACGTCACGTACACAGTGTTTGAAAAGGTGAGGATACCTCGCTTTCATTTTGATTCAACTCCTAAGTCATTTCTTGATAGCATGGTTCCTCCTGAAACTTTTAACTTGTGGTATAACCTTTGTTAAGTAGGACATGCTTCTTTCTATCCAATATCTTGGCAATACCTCCTCGTCACGTTAAATCTTGACTATCTCGTGCGGTTCTAACACATAATGTGGTTTGGGTCTTCCACATATTTACGTAACATCGATCGTGAAAAGCGTTATGAACACGCATGACATACTTAGCGTTAAAAGCGAGTCTATAGGCCTGATTCCTACTTGATCGAGAATTTCAAATAAATCGAAGGCTTGGAGCTTTCTTACTCTTCATCGACTCTTATTTCTAGAATAACGCATTCTTGAACCTTCTTCTTTATATTCATCGACTCTGAGTGTGTAGCTTGGCGGTTTTAACTTTATCGAATAAAGTCGATTTTACTCGTATATTAGTTATCTTCACATTGGGTCCTAGAGTCTTTAACTCTATCTTCATCATTTGTAAGTTATACAAAATGGTTTTTGTGTTAACAACGTCGCACTCGTAAACACATATGATCTTCTACTCAACGCGTTAGCTACCACGTTCGCTTTCCTATGATGGTATTGAATGGTATGATCGTAATCTTCAACAGCTCGAGTCAACGTCTTTGGCGCATAATATGTTCGTTTTGGTTGAAGAAATATTTAAGGGTTTTAGAAATGGGTTTTGTCTTTGAGGTCATTACAAAATTCGATTTCACACTCTGAGGGTAGGCTAAGAAGTCCTTGAGAATACGTCAGGAGATTTATTAACAATAAAAATATCATTTAAAAACTATTACTCTCATCCAAGACTTGGATAGCACATGAAATGAAGGTTTCTACTAATGAAGTTTCAATCGATAAGTTAAAGTTTAACTTCTCTAGAGTTAAATTTAAACATTGAGCACAAGCAAGAGAGATAAAATAATTGGTAGGCAAATTGTATCTAATAAGGTATAGACTTCACAAAATTTATAATTAACTAACTTGTGCTAACTTTAGTTCGGGTTACTCATTCTTTGAGAAGTCTCAAAAAGCGCTCTTCCACAAAACCACAGAGCTTTGTTTTATTCGTATCCACCTTTGGTGCCACCGTCCCAACTGGACTTGATTTCACTACAAGACAAAATCGAGCTATGTGACCGTCTTTTCCATAATTAAAACATATCTTGGAAAGCTGTGAACAGTTTGGACTTATATGTCCCTCCTCTTCGCATCTGTAGCATCTAACTGATGGTTGTTCTCCTCCCCTAGAATTTGTTGCTGGTGCTGGTGTTGTTGCTGACGTCTTCCCGTCATCGTTAAATCTTCTCTTCTTGAAATTTCCACTTGAATCATTTCTTCTATTATCTTGGCCATGATTACCACCGAAGTGGTTACCATTTCTGGCATGATAATTTCTTCCACGATGGTTATCATTGTTAGATGGCCAGTTGTCCTCAGTATGATTATTATCGTGTTGTTGCTCGTTATCCTTGGTTGGGCTAGCTCATTTATCGCGCTCCAATAAGCGAGCCCTATTCACAACATCTGAATATAAACAAAGTTTGTGAGAAATGAGGTAATGGCGTATTTGGGTTTTGAAACCTCGCGAAACATTAAGCGTCATTCTCTCCTCATTATCAACCAAATGGGATGTAAATCGGGACAACTCATGAAACTTAGCCCGTCTTTGCGACACGTTCGTATTGTTTTGCTCGACTTGATGAACTCAACCTCCTTCATGTGTGATGAATACTTTTCGGGAAAGTACTTGTCGTTGAACAATTCTTGGAACTTCTCCCAAGACATCTTGATCGCTGGCCAGATTGAGTCGCTTTCTGATTCCCACGATGTCTGCCTCTCCTCACAATATGAAGGTGGCAAAGGGAACCTTTTGCTCTTTGAAACATCCCAAGACATCAAATATCTTGGTGATCTGCTTTATCCACGTCTCTGCCGTAAGTGGTTCTGGCTTTCCCAAAAACTCCGGTGGTCCCAGATCCTTGAACTGCTTAGCGGTGACCGACCGTGGGTTGCCATTGTTTCCACCTGCATTTTGAATAGGAACCGCTTTCACCTGATGTTGTATGAATTGCATAAAGCCTCTGAACATCCCATCGTTCACCATTTCATCGATTTTATTGTTTACCTGAGGATTATTGTCTTCTGTGCTTTGCACTTATCACAGGTATTGATTAAAGGTGTCTCCACTGTCTCATTCACTCCATCGTTAATATTTCATTGATGCCATTCTTAAATCTTGCCATAAAATAAGTGTTAATTAACAAATCACATATTATCCCTATACTCTAACGAGCCAATTAAATACCAAATAAACTTAGGTAGGTCATACTAGTGAAGAAATCCCGTCTCTCCCTCTAGTTCTTGTCTCACATCTCGGCCGGGGATCATATCCTAAGCTTTGATACTGTTGTGGCGACCCCAAAATAGGTCCATTCCATCCAACCCATTACGAGTGCGCCAAATCATGGTACAAAAATAAATACAACTTGATGTCTGATAAATGCGTGCAAAATACGACAACACACATATCTTGTTAGTTTGAATATAACTATTGTCTAATAGGCGGTATAAAAACTCAAAAGGGTCCTCATTACAATTATTGATACGCTTATTTCACGAAATAGTGAGGACTACTAATGCAACCATCTGGATGTCGATCCATTCCCCACTTGTCCAGTTATATTCTCATTTCACGAAGAAACGATGAAAGAAAGGGTGAGCTCAACTAGCCCGATGAAAATATTATGACTAAGATAATATACAACAAATTATCATTAGTCTTCAACAGAGAAAAAATCGATAAAATATAATAGACAACAAGTTTTAGATCAACAATTGCGGTGGAATAAGCAATCCATTAGAAGAAAGTCAGTAGAGAAAATTCTACTATCTTCTATGAATTTAAAAGTCCATCATCAATATTTTATCCTGTAACATCAATCAATACACATCTTTAATCAAATATTCATCTTTTTGCAACGCGCCAAAGATATTCATTTGTATCACCCGATTGGTCATATTCATCTCAACACTTGTTCATCTTTGCACTACGGGCCAAAGATATTCATTAGAGTAATCATTCATCTTTGCCTTGCTTCTGAGGCCAAAGATATTCATCGATTAATCATTCATCTTTTGCACTACTGGGCCCAAAGATATTCGATAATATCATCATTTAGGGTTTGAGGATTATGAAAAATATTTTAAAGGAAATGAATCTAGTGAAACAAAATAACAAATATTAGAGATTAGTATTACGGTTTATCCAAGATCAATAATACTTCATAATAACCAATTTTTAAAGCAAAATTCAGAATAAAGATCAAAACATGGATACAATCAAAGATAGTAACCATAATAGACACCTTGGATAAAAAAAGAAAATTTCACTTTTTGGTGAATAGTCTGATATTCGTGAATAGTCTTTAGTATATCGCGAATAGTCTCGTGAGTATCGTGAATAGTAACTCGACACCAAAGATAGAAATTCCAAAAGAAAAATCATCATGCTTCGTGAATAGTACTCATGAATAGTAACTCGTGAATAGTAACTCATGAATAGTAACCCCAAACATGAAAAGTTCCAAATTTGATAAAAAGTTCGACCCGATATTTGGCGTAATGATATTGAAGAAATAATATCACTTACGAAGAAAATAACATTCCTTACCTTGCAAAGACTATACTTACATTTGGAATCTTTGATATAGTGTTGAAGGAACTTGCCTTAGTAATTAGAAACTCACAAAGTATCTAAATACTCACAAAAATACACTCGATAATATAGAGAGAGAAAAAGAAAATTTGTTTACGGTGTGATTTTTAATTCTAACTTAGCACCTATTTATAGGAAAATGCTTAGAAACGTCATAGAAGACTAACTTTCTTTACTGATGGCTTTACACTACTATTATTACCACTGCATTTGAAATTCAATTGAGCACATTTCTCACCAACCAATTCTAGAATTTTCAAAAATGTTTTATCATTTAAACAATAATCAGAAAATTTAATAATTCATAGAAAATAGCACGTTATCAGAAAAATATGAATTTTATGTCCATTCCACACGAAATCGAATTCTCTACAACTTTGTAGCTTTGAGTTTTTTCAAATTTCAAACAAAAAAATACCTGAAATCCACAAGCGGATGATTTTAAATACTTCAATCGACAAAATCTTGATAAAACATCTCGGCATTAATTCCTTCATTAATAACCACATAAATAAATCCATCATTTATATCCACATAAAATAAATATTTTTTATCATATGAATCGATAATTAATTATTCACAAATAATATTACAAAATCACATTTATGACATGACGGTTGTTTCCGGGAAGGAAGGGGGCTTTTCAGATAAGGATTTTCTTCTTCTTGGCGCGCAATTAGGTGACCAAACCTCTCCTTGTGAGAACTTTCTAGACATTGCCAATAATGCTTTATCTAATAATATTATTCAAATAATATGAATTATTGATTTGATAATGGAGATCTTGTCTTGATGACAATTATTGAACAACAATAATATAAAATATCAACGCGATAATTATTGAATCAATAAAATAAAATATTGAGCGATAACTCTTTGTAATAATTATTGAGTAGTGCGTTCTTTACGTAAGAATCGATAATTCAACAATCTTGTGCATCAGCAGGTGTCTTCTTTTGTGCGACGCCAGCGTATTCTTGTATTTTAACCAAGGGTATTCAACGATCTTAACGGTAACAACTACGTCGTTATTTATAACAACCAAAACTTTGTCGTTTTCTTCATCAAATGATTTATACATTATGGGGCCCTGAATGGGTGCATGTGATCGTAAATACGAATATTCCCAAGCGGAAAGAATATTTCACAACCAAACGATTATTTCCCAACACAATGAATATTTTATAACCACTTGCTTATTTTAAAAAAATTTCACATTTCACCCATAACCATAGTATTATATCAAATTATCACCTTATTATTCACAATAATAAATAGAGGAAATTCGATTTTTATTTATAATAACTTGGGGTCTTACACTTATATTATGTTGAAAGTCATCTTTGGCTTACGTGCATAGATAGATTTGGTATGATTATAATCATGACCGTAATGTGACGAATGATGTGGTAAAAGTCCTCATTGGCCTGCAGTTCATTGGTGGACAGTTGTTGGTATGATTATGACCAGGGATTATTCGGTATAGTCATGACCATTGATGATTATATGAATATCCTTGGCCGTGGAGCAGGGATGATTCGATTTTATTTATTAAGCTGAGTCTCAGCGATAAAGTTGATGAAAAACATTTTAAATCATAGAAGATAGTAGATTTTATACCTTACTTGACTCTTCTAATGGATTGCTTGATCCATTGCAGATTAAACTTGTTGTCTATTATATTCTATCGGTTTAACATTATTGAAGGCTAATGATAATTTATTACGCATTATCTTAGTCGTAATATTTCTTCTTGGGCTAGTTGAGCTCACCCTTTCTTTCATTTTCTCTTGAGAAAATGAGAGCGTAATTGACTACTAGTCGGGGAGCAGTGATGGTCTAGATGGTGCATTAGTATTCCTCACTATTCGGTGAAATAGTGTGATAATAAATGACAACAAGTTTTAGATCAACAATTGCGGCTGGAATAAGCAATCCATTAGAAGAGTCGAGTAGAAAAGAAATTCTCTATCTTACATGAATTTAAAAATCCATCATCAATATTTTATCCTGTAACATCAATCGATACACATCTTTAATCAAATATTCATCTTTTGCTGCTGCCAACGAAGATATTCATTTGTATCACCGTTGGTCATATTCATCTCAACACTGTTCATCTTTGCACTACGGGCCAAAGATATTCATTAGGTAATCATTCATCTTTTGCTACTGAGGCCAAAGATATTCATCAGTTAATCATTTATATTTGCACTACAGGCCAAAGATATTCAGTAATATCATCATTCAGGACTAAGGATTATGAAAAATATTTTAAAGGAACGAATCAAGTGAAACAAAATAACAAATATTAGAGATTCGTATTACAGTTTATCCAAGATCAATAATACTTCATAATAACCAATTTTTAAGCAAAATTCAAGAATAAAGATCAAAACATGGATATAATCAAAGATAGTAACCATAATAGACACCTTAGATAAAAAGAAGAAAATTTCATTTTTTGGTGAATAATGTAAATTATTAAGTGAATAAATGTAAATATCGTGAATAATATCGATTATCGTGAATAAAGAACTCAAACACCAAAAGATAGAAATTCCAAAAGAAAAATCATCATTAGCTTAAGTGAATAGTACTTTCGTGAATAATAACTTAATGAATAGTAACCCAAACGAAAAGTTCCAAATTTGATAAAAGTTCGACCCAATATTTGGCATAATGATATTGAAGAAATAATATCACTTACGAAGAAAATAACATCCTTACCTTGCAAAAAGCGAGTGCTTACATTGGAATCTTTGGATATAGTCTTTGAAGGAACTTGCACCGCTAATTAGAAACTCACAAAGTATCTAAATACTCACAAAATATACTAGATAATATAGAGAGAAAAAAAAAAACTTGTTTACGGTGTGATTTTCAATTCTAACTTAGCACCTATTTATAGGAAAATGCTTAGAAACATGCTTATAGAAAGGTAACTTTCAACTCACTGATGGCTTTACTCACATTATTGCCACCCACCAAATTTGGAATTCAATTGAACACATTTCTCACCAACCAATTCTAGAATTTTCAAAAATGTTTTATCATTTAAACAATAATCAGAAACTTTAATAATTCATAGAAAATAGCCCGTTATCAGAAAAATACGAATTTTATGTCCATTCCACACGAAATCGAATTCTCTACAACTTTGGAGCTTTGAATTTTTCCAAATTCCAAACAAAAAAAATACCCGAAATCCTCAAAAGGATGATTTTTAAATACTTCCAATCCGACAAAATACTGATAAAACATCTCAGCATTAATTCCTTCTTTAATAACCACATAAAATAAATATTTTTTTATCATATGAATTAATAATTAATTATACACAAATAATATTACAGAATCACATTTATGATGACGAGTAATTTGTTCCCGGAAAGATGGGGCTTTCCGATTAGGATTTCTCCTTCTTGGCAGCATGATTAGGTGACCAAACCTCCTCGATGTAACTTTCTAGACATTGCGAATAATCTTATCTAATAATATTATTCAAATAATATTAATTATTGATCGATAATGGAGATCTCATGTGCGGTGACAATTATTGAACAACAATAATATAAAATATCAACGCCTTGACAATTATTGAATCAATAAAATAAAATATTGAGCGATGCTACTTTAACAATTATTGAGTAGTGCCTTCTTACGTAAGAATCAATAATTCAACAATCTCATGCAAAAAGCAGGTGTCTTCTTTGTGCAACCACGCGTATTCTTGTATTTTAACCACCGGGTATTCCAACAGGTCTTAATTGATAACAACTTCGCCATTATTTATAACAACCCAAACTTTGTCGTTTTTCTTCATCCGCGGTTATCCGTTATGGGGCCTGAATGGTATGCTACGTCAAATACGAATATTCCCGAAAGCGGAAAGAATATTCCACGACCAAATAAATATTCCCAAACAATGATGAATATTTTATAACCACTGCTTATTTTACAAAATTTGCACATTTCACCCATAACTAAAATATTATATCAAATTATCACCTTATTATTCACGGTAATAAATAGAGGAAATTCGATTTTTATTTATACTAAGTTGGGGTCTTACACCTCCCTCCTTATGAAATTTCGTCCTCGAAATTAACGTCACGATACACAGTGTTTGAAAAGGTGAGGGTACCCTCGCTTTCATTTCGATTCCAACTTCCAAGTCATTTCTTGATAGCATGGTTCATCCACAAAACTTTAACTTGTGGTATAACCTTTGTTCGTGGGACATGCTCTTTCTATCCAATATCTTGACAGTACCTCCTCCGTCGTTAAATCTTGACTATCTCTGATGCGGTTCTAACACAATAATGTGGTTTGGTCTTCCACATATTTACGTAACATCGACACGTGGAAAAACGTTATGAACACGCGACATACTTAGCGTTAAGGCGAGTCTATAGGCCACGATTCTACTCGATCGAGGATTTTAAATAAATCGAAGGTTTGGAGCTTTCTACTTTCTTCGCCGACTCTTACTTACAGAATAACGCATTCTTACACCTTCTTCTTTATATTCATCATTTCTGAGTGTGTAGCTTGAGCGGTTTTAACTTTATCGATTAAAGTCGATTCTACTTACCGTATATTAGATTATCTTCACACGGGTCCCTAGAGTCTTTAACTCTATCTTCATCATTTGTAAGTTATCTGAAATGAGTTTTTAATGTTAACAACGTCGCACTCGTAAAACGTATGATCTTCTTCTACTCAACGCGTTAGCTACCACGTTCATTTCCCACTATGGTATTGAATGGTACGATCGTAATCTTCAACAAAAGTTCGAGTCAACGTCTTGGTAGCATAATATGTTCGTTTTGGTTGAAGAAATATTTAAGGGTTTTAGAAATGGGTTTTGTACTGGGGTCAATACAAAATTTGATTTCACACTCTAGGGGTAGGCTAAGAAGTCCTTCGAGAATACGTCAGGAGATTTATTAACAATAAAAATATCATTTCAAAATTGTGACTCTCATCCAAGACTTGGATAGCACATGAAATGAAGCTTTCTACTAACGAAGTTTCAATCGATTAGTCAAAGTTTAACTTCTCTAGAGTTAAATTTAAACATTGAGCGCAAGCAAGAGAGATAAAATAATGGGTAGAACCGGTATCTAATAAGATATAGACTTCACAAGAATTTATAATTAACTAACCCGTGCTAACTTCGTTCGGGTTACTCGCTCTTTGAGAAGTCACGAAAAATGCTCTTCCCAAAACCACCAGAGCTTTGTTTTGTCCGTATCCACCTTTGGTGCCACCGTCCCAACTGGACTTGATTTTGCTACAGGACAAAATCAAGCTATGTGACCGTCTTTTCTATAATTAAAACATATCTTGGAAAGCTGTGAACAGTTTGGACTTATATGTCCCTCCTCTCCGCATCTGTAGCATCTAACTTATGTCGTTCTCCTCCCCAAGAATTTGTTGCTGGTGCTGGTGTTGTTGCTAACGTCTTCCCGTCATCGTTAAATCTTCTCTTCTTGAAATTTTCACTTGAATCATTTCTTCTATTATCTTGGCCATGATTACCACCGAAGTGGTTACCATTTCTGGCATGATAATTTCTTCCACGATGGTTATCATTGTTCCGATGACCGTAGTCATCCGAACGATTATTATCGTGTTGTTACTCGTTATCCTTCGGTTGGGTTTGGCTCATTATTGCGCTCCAATAATCGAGCCTCTATTCACAACATCTGAATATAAACAAAGTTTGTGAGAAATGAGGTAATGACGTATTTCGGGTTTCAAACCTCGCATAAACATTCGCGTCATTCTCTCCTCATTATCAACCAAATGGGATGTAAATCGGGACAACTCCATGAACTTAACTTCGTGACTGCGACACGTTCATATTGTTTTGCTCCAAACAGATGAACTCAACCTCCTTCATGTGACGGAATACTTTCGGGAAAGTACTTGTCGTTGAACAATTCTTGGAACTTCTCCCAAGACATCTTGATCGGCAGATTGAGTCGCTTCTGATTCCCACCAATGTCTGTCTCTCCTCCTCATAATATGAAGGTGGCAAAGGGAACCTTTTTGCTCCTCGAAACATCCCAAGACATCAAATATCTTGGTGATCTGCTTTATCCACGTCTCTGCCGTAAGTGGTTACGGGTTTCCCAAAAACTCCGGTGGTCCCACTCTTGAATCGCTTAGCGGTGATGCCAAGCGAGTGGGTTGCCATTATTTCCACACAATTTTGAATAGGCTGTCGTTACCGATGTTGCATGAATTGCATAAAGCCTCTGAACATCCCATCGTTCACCATTTCATCGGTGTTATTGTTTACCTGAGGATTATTGTCTTCCTGCTGCACCTTATCCTGGGTATTGATTAAAGGTGTCTCCATTGTCTCATTCACTCCATCGTTAATATTTCATGATGCCATTCTTAAATACTGCCATAAAATAAGTGTTAATTAACAAATCACATATTATCCCTATACTCTGACCGACCAATTAAATACCAAATAAACTTAGGTAGGTCATACTAGTGAAGGAAATCCCCGTCTCTCCCCTCCTAGTTCTTGTCTCACATCTCAGCCAAGGATCATATCCCTAAGCTCGGATACCAACTGTGACGACCCCAAAATAGGTCCATTCCATCCAACCCATTCTGAGTCGCCAAATACATGGTACAAAAATAAATACAACTTCAGTAATACAATCGTCGTGCAAAATACGACAACACATATACTGTTAGTTTGAATATAACTATTGTCTAATAGGCGATATAAAAAACTCAAAAGGGTCCTCATTACAATTATTGATACGCTTATTTCACGCGAATAGTGAGGACTACTAATGCAACCATCCGGACCGTCAATCCATTCCCCATTAGTCCCAGTTATATTCTCATTTCTGAAGAAGCAGGTGAAAGAAAGGGTGAGCTCAACTAGCCCAAGTAGAAATATTATGACTAAGATAATATACAACAAATTATCATTAGTCTTCAACAGGAAAAATCGATAAAATATAATAGACAACAAGTTTTAGATCAACAACTTGCGGTATGGAATAAGCAATCCATTAGAAGAGTCAAGTAGAGAAAGAATTCTACTATCTTCTATGAATTTAAAAGTCCATCATCAATATTTTATCCTCAGTAACATCAATCAATACACATCTTTAATCAAATATTCATCTTTTGCAATCATGCGGGCAAAGATATTCATTTAGATCACCAAATGTCATGTTCATCTCAACACTTGTTCATCTTTTGCACTACACGCGCCAAAGATATTCATCGATTAATCATTCATCTTTTGCACTACGAGCCAAAGATATTCAATAATATCATCATTCAGATGAGGATTATGAAAAATATTTTAAAGGAGCGAATCTAGTGAAACAAAATAACAAATATTAGAGATTAGTATTACGGTTTATCCAAGATCAATAATACTTCATAATAACCAATTTTAAGCAAAATTAGGGAATAAAGATCAAAACATGGATACAATCAAAGATAGTAACCATAATAGACACCTTGGATAAAAAGAAGAAAATTTCACTTTTAAATTGAATAGTGTAAATTACGTGAATAATTATCGTATATGTGAATAGTCTTTAGTATCGTGAATAGTAACTCGACACCAAAAGATAGAAATTCCAAAAGAAAAATCATCATGCTTCATGAATAGTACTCATGAATTGTAACTCGTGAATAGTAACTCATGAATAGTAACCCCGACATGAAAAGTTCCAAATTTGATAAAAAGTTCCAACCAATATTTCGGCATAATGATATTGAAGAAATAATATCACTTACGAAGAAAATAACATTCCTTACCTTGCAAAGACTGTACTTCTGACTGGAATACTGGATATAGTGTTGAAGGAACTTGCACCGCTAATTAGAAACTCACAAAGTATCTAAATACTCACAAAATACACTCGATAATATAGAGAGAGAAAGAAAGAAAATTTGTTTCTGGTGTGATTTTCAATTCTAACTTAGCACCCTATTTATAGGAAAATGCTTAGAACGTCATAGAAGACTAACTTTGCTTTACGATGGCTTTACTACATTACTATTATTACTCTGCATTTGAAATTCAATTGAGCACATTTCTCACCAACCAATTCTAGAATTTTCAAAAATGTTTTATCATTTAAACAATAATCAGAAAATTTAATAATTCATAGAAAATAGCACGTTATCAGAAAAATATGAATTTTATGTCCATTCCACACGAAATCGAATTCTCTACAACTTTGTAGCTTTGAGTTTTTTCAAATTTCAAACAAAAAAATACCTGAAATCCACAAACGGATGATTTTTAAATACTTCCAATCTGACAAAATACTGATAAAATATCTCAGCATTAATTCCTTCATTAATAACCACATAAATAAATCCATCATTTATATCCACATAAAATAAATATTTTTTTATCATATGAATCAATAATTAATTATTCACAAATAATATTACAAAATCACATTTATAATGACCCGGTTTGTTCCCGGGAAAGAGGGCTTTCCGATAAGGATTTTTTCTTCTTGGCCGCATGATTAGGTGACGAACCTCTCATTGATGAGAACTTCTAGACATTGTCAATAATGCTATCTAATAATATTATTCAAATAATATGAATTATTGATTTGATAATGGAGATACTGTGCAGTGACAATTATTGAACAACAATAATATAAAATATCAACGCATAATTATTGAATCAATAAAATAAAATATTGAACGATAGCTCTTTGAATAATTATTGAGTAGTGCATTCTTACGTAAGAATCAATAATTCAACAATCTTGCATGCAAAAACCGGTAATCTTCTTTATGCACCCCGCGTATTCGTTGTATTTTAACCACCGGGTATTCCAACAGTCTTAACGGTAACAACTACGTCGTTATTTATAACAACCAAAACTTTGTCGTTTTCTTCATCCGATTTATACATTATGGGGCCTGAAATGGGTCAAGCGATGTCACGAATATTCCCAAGCGGAAAGAATATTTCACAACCAAACGAATATTTCCCAACACAATGAATATTTTATAACCACTTGCTTATTTTAAAAAAATTTCACATTTCACCCATAACCATAGTATTATATCAAATTATCACCTTATTATTCACAATAATAAATAGAGGAAATTCGATTTTTATTTATAATAACTTGGGGTCTTACACTTATATTATGTTGAAAGTCATCTTTGGCTTACGTGCATAGATAGACTTGGTATGATTATAATCATGACCGTAATGTGACGAATGATGTGGTAAAAGTCCTCATTGGCCTGCAGTTCATTGGTGGGCCGGTTGTTGGTATGATTATGACCGAGGATTATTCTTGTATAGTCATGACCATTGATGATTATATGAATATCCTTGGCCGTGGAGCGGGGATGATTCGATTTTATTTATTAAAAGTGAGTCTCGGCGATAAAGTTGATGAAAAAATTTTAAATCATAGAAGATAGTAGATTTTATACCTTCTTGACTCTTACAATGGATTGCTTGATCCATTGCAGATTAAACTTGTTGTCTATTATATTCTATCAGTTTAACATTATTGAAGGCTAATGATAATTTATTCTGCATTATCTTAGTCATAATATTTCTTACTGGGCTAGTTGAGCTCACCCTTTCTTTCATTTTTCTCTTGAATGAGAATGAGAGCGTGGTTTGGGACTAGTCGAGAACAGTGATGGTCCTAGATGGTGCATTAGTATTCCTCACTATTCGGTGAAATAGTGTGATAATAAATGAAATGAGGACTCCATTGAGTGTGGATATTGTCTAGATGATAATATTTGTATTAAAACTCACAACCTATGTTTTGTCGTATTTCACACGACTGTTGTATAATTAAGTTGTATTTGTATTCAGTACCTTGTATCTGGCGACTCAAGATGGGTGATGTATACTTGTTTTGGGGGCGTCACAACTGAAGTCTTCTTCTGATCAACTTGTGGAAGACTTCATCTTGAATGGCTTCACAACTCAATCTGGATGTTGATTGGGTTGGTGCTTAGATCTTCTGTTAACTTGTATGTCATTCGTTGAGTGCTCTTTGGTTTCCCTTAGGTGGAATGCATCTTTGCAGCTTAGACCAGAGGCTTCACACTTTGGATATTCTGGGAGTGCTCATTTGTTGAGAATCATATTTGTTCTACGATTCTGCCTTGGCATTGTGAGCACCTTTGTTGAGGCCTTAGTTCTGCACTCTACGATTCAGCTTCGGCTATGCAGACACTACGACCCCGAGATCAGATCTTGACACTCTACGATTTCTGTCTTTATGCTTGTTGTCTTCATCTGATTTTGCTTGACTACGATATCTGCCTCTGATATAATCAGTAGAATCTACGACTCTGAGTGTAGTCTACGATTCTTGACTTGGATTCGGCAGATGCTCGGTCGGCTCGTAGACAGGCTGTCTATACGATTTTGAACATGACTTCCTCAGCAGACTATGACTCAGAGGAAGTTATTCTCGACACACTACGATCCTTCCTCGTGTTTCCTGGCAGTCGACGAACTCCGAGATCTACTATCTTGCAGACTACGATTCCACCTTGATAGCTCTCGAGTTTTCCTTGACTCTCCTGGTAGACTACGATTTCTGGTGCAGTGCTCGACGATCAGATAAGCCTATCTATTACATTATAAGATCAACCTAACAAGCTTAATCTTTCTATATTTATAGTCTTTGTACATCATTTCTTTTTAAGGACTTTACAAAGCTGTTTTGCTTATGTAGGATCAACCTAACTCATTTGATCAATTCATTTTAATTCCTTGTACATATTTTCCTATTATCTATCAAAGGACTTTATAGGTTTTCGTGATGCAAGCATACTTGCATATTCATTCATATATATATCATAATCAAATCATATATAAATAAGAATATCATTCACATGCTTATAGCAAGCCAACAATGTTCAAGACTTATTTAGAATTTGAAAATTAAGACAAGTTTATGTTTTTTTCCAATTGATTTTCAAGCCACCATTTAAAATCGCACTGCATTCCTAGAAACGACATCGCACCAATCCAATCGGTTTATGTTGCGTTTTATGATTGAAGTAAACTGTATCAAGTGGTTTCATGTGCGCTTTTTGTTTGGAACCATACCAAATCACATTGTTACTCCCAAAGGCACAAAGACATCGAGAAGGTGGTTGAGTAAATCCTTTAAAAAAATTCTGATTTAAAGAGTTATTACTAACTTTCAATTAAATAATTTAATTAGTTGATTATGCACATCGGAATGATATTTTAGAAAAATCCCTTCAAGATTATAGGAAAATCTCAGTGTTAAATTTAGTATGTAATTGTGGGATTAAGTCACAGAACAAAATTGTAGAGCACTTAAAGTAATGCGACTAAAAAGTAAGTGTTAGAGTTTGCATATTTAAATTTGATGATGAACGTAATTAATGTAAAATTGTACTAATAAGTTTTGTAAAATTCTTATTAATGATTTGATTCAATGTACAAGGACTTAGATTAGAAAGATCAAATAATATTAGATTGGTCTTATTAAGCTGATCTGATGTTTAGCGATGTTTAGCTGATAGGATTTCAACTTTCGTAAAGTTATTCTGCTAGTTAGTAGTATGAAGATGAATCGTAGAGTAAACGCATGATCGTAGTAAATCAGATGGGTCACAGAGCATTTGCAGCTATCGTAAAGTTAACTACAACAGGAAGATTTTTAGTAGGCTATAAAAGGCAACCAAGATTTAAATCTAAAGTGACAAACACTAATTAAAAAACTTAAGTTTTGCCAAAGTAAAAAGAACATAATCTACGATATCGAACATCTAGTTCAAGCTGCTAAGTACTTGAGAAGAAAAGCATAACGCCAACTTAGCCACACATTTCAACATCATTCAATCAACTATTCGTTGTAGGACTTAGCCCAGATTCCGAGACTTAGTGACTCGAAGGAACCTTTGTGGTTTAAGTGTAATGGATCTTTATGATCTTGATCCTTAGTCGATTTCCTACTCGAGTAGTAGAAGAGCGGACTAGGAGTAATTTAGACTCCGAACCACATAAATTTTGTTATCATTTAATTTTCAGTTCTTATTTTTTGTCAGATTATTTATCTTACTTGTGGTTGATTTCCTAGCAAAATTCAGAACTGAGATTATTTTTCAATCTTTAAGGGGATTTTCAAAAATCATATTCAGTTGTACCTAATGAATCTAATTAACAAATATTTGGTAATATCTTATAAACAATCAAAAGTTTTAAAAGATCTATTCAACCCTCATTCTAGATCTATTAGTGCCTTTGGGAAATAACATTAACTGCAGTGAGTAAATGACACAAAAGATTTTAAGTGGTTCGGAGGACAAAGATCTCCTAGTTCTCCCTTCTACTCCTCGAGTAGGTATAATCCATTAAAGATGGGGTCATCACTAAGATCTATTCACATAGAACAGTTACAACGACCAAATCACTAAGACCTAGAACAAGTCACTTAGACTTGGTTACAAAAGGTCACTAAAATCGAATAATCACAAAAAGAATAATGTGTTTGAGGTGCTTCTAAGTGACTTTAAGTTCAACACAAAATAACTTAGAAATGTAATAATATGTTTAGAATCTTAGAGTATGAGCTTTTAAGAAATGACAACAATTTGACTTTTGATCGTTCGTTGTGTACTGTTTGTTTGAATTTGTTTACCTTTTATAGACCTTACTTGAAATCTTCTTGTTGGAAAGTTATCGTTACTCCATTTTGACTTGGATACTTAAAGATATCTGATTGTTAACTTTAGAAAGGTATGTGTTTGTCTTTTTAAGTATTGACAATTACACGCAAGTATACGTGATCAATAAGTAATAAAGTGATAAATAGAGTGTCGATCCTATGAGAAATATTCTAATGCTATTGACCAACTACTAACTTTATATTAATTCAATTTTATTTAAACAAGTGGATTAAGGAGTGTCAAATTATTAAAGTAAAATAAACTAAATGAATTAACAAAGATTATTATCAGGTTAAAAATCTAAGATTACAGTTTCCTCCAATGTCGTGCCTAAATTTATTCACTCTCTCTTTCGATTAACTAACTATAGCAAGTTTTTAACTGAGAATATAAAGTTATTTATCAAACCTCTTCCTATGGTGTGATAAAAATATTTATTCCAATTAATTCACTATATTCCAATGTGAAATAATTAAGAACAGATTCACTAAACATTTATTCTCATAAAAGTTACATGTCGCATATAGGTACATCATATCCTATACACAAATCATGTTATTCAATCCAAAGAATAATCAAGACACGTGTTATCATATCCAGAATTTAACCCTAGATTCTATTTTCCAATTTCATCTAGAATATATCAAATAATTGTTAGCCATTGAGATGAAAAATCTAGGAGGACTCAAATATTTTCTAGGAATTGAAGTTGTTGGGTCAAAACAAGGCATATTCCTTTTCTAGCGAAAATACATCCTAGATTTACTATCAAAAGTTGGATTACTGGAATGTAAGCCTACACATACACCAATAATCTAAAATCACAAGCTTGGAGAATACCCAGATCAAGTGCTAACAGACAAATTTTTTCTCGCATACACGACCTGACATTGCCTACGTAGTGAGTGTAGTAAGCCAATTCATGCACTGCCGAAGTGAAGGTTATATGAATGTTGTGATTCGAATTCTCCGATACCTAAAGTCCTGCCCCGAAAAAGGACTTTATGTTTATAAGAAACAATCACTTACGGGTGGAAGGCTACATAGATGCTAATTGAGCAAAAAATATTTTCAATAGAAAATCTACCTCAGTTATTTCACGTTTGTTGGAAAGAACATGGTTACATGGAGAAGTAGGAAGCAAAAAGTGGTAGCATTATCAAGTGTTGAAGCCGAGTTTCGTGCGATGACTAAGGGGCTTTCTGAGCTTGTCTGGCTTCGAAGACTATTAATTGAACCTATTATGTGATAACAAGGCTGCTATTGATATTTCTCATAATCCAGTCTAATATGGTCGGACCAAACACGTGGAAGTAAACCGACATTTCATCAAACAAAATCTTGAGGCCAAGACAATTCGATTTCCATTTGTTAAATTCAATTACCATTTGTTAATATTTTTTTATAAGTTTATATTCTTTTATCTATTTCAGTTTAAATTTTTAGCATCCAAAACTCACCAAGACAGCGTCGGTGCAATTTAATGGAGTAACAAGGTTTCAAAACTGTTATATTTTGTAGGACTTTTCGACCAGATACTTAATAACAAGGTTGTTCTTTATTTAAAAATTTGACAAATGAGTAAACTATTAAATAATAACAAATATAATTTCTTTTATTTTCAATTATTCATGAAATTTTCATTGATTAATTGAATAAATATCCTCTTAAAGTCAATTTGGTTACTCATAAACCTTGTCGCTTGTCTCAATAATTTAAAGGAGAATTTAAGTCCAAATAAATATAAGGATCACGGATGGCAGGCGTAAGACTGTTATTAAAAGTCTTATTCGGAGAGAAAATATAATCTAGTCGCAAGGTCGGAAAACTCCTCTTTATCAATATATATATATATATATATATATATATATAAGGTCCGGTTCCTGTAAGGGCTCCTTTATTTTGTTAAAATGCGGACTTTTTTTTTTGCATTTTTTTTGCTTTTTTTTTAAATAACTAAAAAAATAAGTTTAATATTTTATGGAACTGAAATTTTTTCATAATACAGTGTTTTGGATGTGATTTGGATACGTATAACAAAAGCAGTGCATGCGATCATGCACATCGTTGTACTACTATTTTTGGTATAGGTATCCAAATCACCCTCAAAACATTGTATTATGGAAAAATTTCAATTCCATAAAATATTAAATATTTTTTTTAGTTGATTTAAAAAAAAAAAAAAAATTCGCATTTTAACAAAGTAAGAGAACCCTTACCTTATCGGTTCTATATATATATATATATATGTTTACTCATTGTTTGGCATTTTGGCATCGTGAGGCTACTAAGTATATAAAAGTAAAATAAATTTTAATAAAATACTAGTTTATTAAATGATAGTCGTACTTCAATATATTTTGCCGAATGGCGACAAATCACATTTTTTTTTTTTTAAACATCAAATCACTGAAAAAAAATATGAATTTAATCAAGTTTTGAAAACACTACCATATAGACTAAATATTCTTTTTTATTTTACAACAAAAAAAAAATTTATTTACCTTTTGAAGTCAATTTATTAAAATTTTAAATTAATATAATTAGTTTAGTATGTTGGTAATGTTCAAGTAATATTTATGTTATCAGAATAAATATATATTTAGTGACTTTTTTTACATTTGCTTTTAATTAAATTACTAAACTGTCGGGTCTAATTGTGTCATAACTTTTTTTTTCTCTTTCGTCTTTATAAATTTTATTATTTTATATTAAATTATTTATTAATTTTATAAAAATTTTATTTAAGCTCACATAATTTTAATTTTGCCACTTGCCCGCACTAGTATAAAGAATCCAAAATGGTCGACAAAATATTCCACTTGGTAGAAGAGTACGAGTATTATTTTGGCTGGCATTCACCTCAGCTGAAACGTCTCGCTCGGCTACAAGCCAACAAGGTGGAGCCCGAGAGGAAAGGAGACGAGAGAGATAAATCTTCTAGAAGCTAAATATCTATGTATACCACTTTGTTCTAAAATTAGATACTACTGCTATATAATTTGATTTTTAAAATTTAGTGATTTCATATAAAATTTTAAAATTAATATAACTCATAAAAATTAAGAATAAAATAAATTATATAATTAATAATTTTTATTATATACTATATAATTATAATTATTGTATCAATTAAAATTAAATAAAATAATTTAAAGTATACTTCAAAAAAATAAATTGTATATTTAATTTTAGAGCGGATGAATTATTATGTTGGTTCCATAAAAAATTTTGAAATTTGGTATTTAAAGTTGTTTAAGTAGATAATTTAAATTCAAAAATGATACATAAGATTTATTTTAATCTCAAAAGCATTTAAGTGTACTTTTAGTTATACAAATTTTAAAATATTTAGAATTCAATTAAAATTTTGTTCATCTAAAAATAATTTATTTATTTCACAAATACAACATTTCAGAATCAAATATAACACAATGCTATGGTCGCAAATGGGAAAAAGCATATTTATCCCCATATGGTCGTCGACTTGTAAGCAATTGGGCACTAAATTTTAAAAATATGTAATTACACAACTATAATTTCTAAAAATGAAAATTCAGGTAATTTAGTCCAATTTCTTGGACGGACGTCAAATGATTACACACGTGGCATTGAAAAAAAAAATCAAAAAATTATTATTTTCTTATGTGGCAATACAAAAAAATTCAAAAATAAAATCATTGATTATGTGGCAAAAAAATAATTAAAATAATAATAAAATTAAAATAAATAATAATTAATTCATTTTAAAATAATTAATTTTTTAACAAAATATTTAATTTTAAAAATAAAAATAAAATAATTAATTTTAAAATAATAAAATTAAAATAAATATTTGAAATTAATGATTAATAATTAATCATTAACTTGTAAAATAATTATTTTATTTTTATTTTAAAATTAATCATTCCGATTAAAAATCATTAACTTGTAAAAATTATTTTTGCCACATAAAATTATGTTTTAAAAAAAAATCTGTTTTAAAAAATTTTTTTAACTTGTAAAATAAAATTCTATTTTTAAAAAATTACATTTTTAAAAATTACGCTTTAAAAAACAAAAACAGATTTTTTTTTTTTATGTGGCAAAGTTTTTTTTTACAAGTTAATGATTTTTTAATCGAATGATTAATAATTACTTTTAAAATAAAAATAAAATAATTATTTTACAAGTTAATGATTAATTATTAATCATTAATTCCAAATATTTATTTTAATTATTTTATTTTAAAATTAATTATTTTATTTTTATTTTTAAAATTAATTTTTTTATTTAAAAAATAATTATTTTAAAATGAGTTAATTATTATTTATTTTAATTTTATTATTATTTTAATCATTTTTTGCCACATAATCAATGATTTTATTTTTGCTTTTTTTGGTATTGCTACATAAGAAAATAATAATTTTTTGATTTTTTTTCAATGTTACGTGTGTAATTATTTGACATCCGTCCAAGGACGGAATGACCTGAATTTTTATTTTTAAAAAGCACAGTGGTCCAATTGCATATTTTTAAAGTTCAGTGGCCAATTGCTTACAAGTCGACGATCACAGGGGATAAAAATGTTTTTTGCCCGTCGCAAATTAACGGAAGTGGTTAGTATGAAGTTTATTTTGGGGTAAGTTGGTCAATTGACCAATAAAATACTGACATGCAGATGAGGTTGTATATGTGTCAGTATTCTATTGGCCAATTAACCAACTTAACAAAAAAATAACTTCATACTAATCGGATCCCAAATTAACGTTTCAAAGGCTATTAATTAAACAAACTTTAAGTAGAGAGTTTATTAATTTTTTTAAGTGAAAAAAAGTTCAAAAAAATTAGTGTATTTAATCCATTATGGATAGACAAAAATAAAAATTTATTTCTTCATTGTCTCTTACTTTTATTAATTTTAAAATTACGTAAATAATATTTTATTCGTACCAAATTATAAGATAAATATTAAAATTTTAAAAGTTAATTTTAAATATTTTAAAATTTAAAATTGACATAAATTCCTGTAATTTATGTTAATATTTTAAAATTTAAAAAACTAATAATTATAAATTTTATTATTTTCAGAACTTAAATAAATTATATTAATTATAAATTTAAATTTAAAAGCTTATCAAATTAATTTTTACAAAATTAACATTGATTTTATACTACGAATGGAACATATTTAAGACATTTTTATGTTAGAGAGATAAGAAAAAGGGCAGGCGCTAATAGTCACCCAGTTATGTGGCCCGCACTTTCTCTCTCCTCTCTCAAGATTCCCTTTACCCTTTATTATAAATGCATCTCTCCCTCTTCCCAAACAAACCACAACATCACTTTTCTTCTAGACTACTCATTCTAAACCCTAAACTTCTATTTCAATTTCTATAACCCTTTTCAATGGTTGGAACCCTAGCTACTCCACCATCTACGCTTCTGCGATTATCTCCGGCGAAACGGTTCTCCTTTCCCGGAATGGCCGGATCTGGCCGGGAAATGTCAGTACCCTTTACAAGTCACTGTAAGGCTGCGCTTCACGCTTTCGCTGATACGGCGCCTTCAGTAGCGGAGATGCGGCGGTCGACGAGCCTCTATGAGGTGCTCAGAGTGAATAGGAACGCATCGCCGGTGGAGATCAAGACGGCGTACCGGATCTTAGCGAAGATGTACCATCCGGACTCTTCTGAATCGACAGACGGACGGGATTTTATACAGATTCACAAAGCGTATGCCACGCTATCTGATCCGTCGGCGAGGGCGCTTTACGATCTTTCGCTATGTGCGGCTGCGGCGGCGTCCGGAGGAGAACGGCGGCCTTTCCGGTACTCCACGATGACTGGATATCGGACCGGTTATTATTCGACCCGAAGATGGGAAACGGATCAATGCTGGTAGAATCAAATGTAGGACACGCAACATGTCATTTATATAGAGCAGTACTCTTAAACATAAAACATGTCATAGAAAAAAAATTTGTATATCATGTAAATTCGACGGCCTCTTTTGTTTTTCTTCTTTTTCGAAAATGAGTAAATACAAATTACTACTGAATCTCGCACTCTCACTGTTCGTATAAATTTTAATATTTATTCTTTTGGTGGGTGTGACGGAATAATTGGTGGAAGGTTTTGAAGGTTGATGGTGTTCTGCTTTTAGGGGGAAAATTGGGCAAAATTTTGGTATAATGTTGACGGATGGATGATTATTAGGAATTGGAGTTGGACTTTTCTTTGGTTTCTCCTTCCATGTCTTGAATAAAACTTCTACACATTTTCTTCCTAATTAGAAAACAATAGTGTGACTAAAGAACATATACTAAAATAAATAGGATGTGTTATTATAATTTTTAGATTATTATGCACTAATTAAGCTATAATTATATTGTCACAAAAAATTTCGAAAGTGTTTTTTTTGTGAGTAATTTTGCTTCTAGTAACTACTAGTAGTAGCAGTTTAAACCAAAATACACCCCCTCTCGCCCTCTCTATCCTGTTTAAATAAACACTATTTTTTCATGAATTTTTAATATTTTTAGGGGATTTCTTCTCACGTTAATATAAAATCCACTTTCTTCGAAAAAAAATTATGAGAAAATATCAAAAATTATGTAAAAATATGAAGTAGAAATTTTCTTAAACCTCTCTTCTTGTGCTCTATTATTTTTTGAGTAAATTATAGTGACACCCCTATAGATAACCATATATGTTATCAAATTTTAATTCTTGAATAAATATATATATATATATATATATTGTGAGATCCCGAATTTTATAAAATAAAAGTATTCAATTTTTCTATTTTGGTAAATAGTTAAATTGATAAAAGTTTAAAGTTAAGGGTAATATGTGAATTTTTTTTTTGCAAAATAAGCGAGTTAATATAAAATATTCGTTGTTTTAATATTCTTTTTGTTTAGAATATCCGCATGACACTACAATCATTAATTGGGCCCTACAACGGAATTATTATCGGATTGAAAAACAACAAAAATATTTTTATGAAAATAACTAAGGAAGTTTCTACAGTTAATCTGTTGAAACACTTCGGTGTTAAAGAAATGAATGTCTGGCATTACATAAGAAGCCACCAGTATTAATTGTTGATGCTTACGTGATAAGTCTATTATGTATAATGTTGCATAAAGATCTGCGTAGTGTTTTGTATAGTAAAATCTTTTTTATATAAAATGTAATACTTTTATAAAGTTATCTCTGTTTTATTGAATAATAATTAGAATATATTATAATTTATTATGCGTAGTAAAACCTTTTATAAAGTTATTCATTTTATTAGATTATAAATAGAATATATTATATTTTATTTAAAAGATTTTGCTTTAAATATGGACCGTCAGATTAAAAGTAAATCAATCTGACCGTTCATGAGTTAATTCTTATCAGATCATTTTTCTATAAATAGAAGCTCATTCCTTCATTATTTCTTACTTGAATTCATTTGAACTCTGCAGAGAGAAAACTATAGAGAGAAAGAAGAAAAGTTGCTCGCTATTTCACTACTTCTATATCCAAAGACTCTTCTTTCTAAGGTAGGGGATATAATTATCGTACTCAGAAAGAATATTATTATTATTTATCATTCTGTTGGAATAACTTTGATATCTGCGAATTACCCTATACTTGGTGAAAATCTTACATTATTTCATTCTTTATTATTATGTTGGAATAACCTGCTTATGTTTAGCAATCTGCATACATGGTGAAATTCTTCTAATATTCCGCTTCTTTATTATTCATCGAGAATATCATATGCGTATGCCTGGCCTTAACTGTTCCATTATTTATTATTACGCTTTAATATCTCCTGTCACGCGTTCTGTTCGTACGGACCGGTTCCATTATTTATTGTTCGGTTGGGAATAACTTGTTTGCGGCAGTACTATCGCACGCATGGTGAATCCTTCATTATTCCATTCTTTATTATTATGTTGGAATAACGTATACATGTGATTACTACACGCGTGGTGAATGATCTTTCGTATTCATACGAATAGTATTTTCATTAAAGGGGTTTCGCTGAGGCGATTCGTAATTTTTCAGACCCTCAAAAATTCTAGAAAAATTTGAAATGATAATTTGTTGAGTTTTCTAGATTGTGTCCAAAAATGTTGATTTTTAGATGTATAGATTAAGAGTTATGGATTTTATGGGAAAAGACTATTTTAAAAGTAAACCCTTATAACTCCTTGTGGTTAACTCCAAAATTGGTGAAATTTTTATTGGGAGTACATGTATATAATAAGAGTATACCCTGTAAATTTCGGAATTTTTGGACAAAAGTACAATTTATGATAAATGTCTAAATATTCGGCAGTTTTAGCCATATGAAAAATAGTAAATGAATTTTAAAAATTCTGAGAAAAATATATGTTCAATATGGGACTATATTATGCTAAATCTCAGAAAAGAATAATTTTTGGGATTGATTTGGTATTTTTCATAAAAATAGTTTAGCTACGAACATATGAGTTAAATATGTTATGTGGAGTTGAAGAATTGGTAAATAGGATTTTATGGCTTGGAAATCCTATATAAGGTATATCTGATTTTTGATTAGTAATTTGATTATTGGTGTTGAAATCTTATGAGTATAACATTTTGAATGATTAAATGCATTATTTAAAAAGTGTAAACAATTAAATGTAATTGTTTATAAGTTTAAGTGATTAAAATATTGTTATAGTATTAACGATATTAGATTATGATTTTATAAGTGATTGATAATGTCTTGATAAATTTAAAGTCTTTAATATTTATCCTTGATTTAGTTTGATTAATGCTTATAATATTGTCATCATCCTCATATTTATATTATGTTGAAAGTCATCTGTGGCAGTAGGTATAGATGAACTTGGTATGATTATGACCGAGGATTATTCGGTATAATCATGGTAGTAATGTTGTAAATGATGTGGAAAAAGTCCTCATTGATTCGCAGAAGTGCATTGATGGACAATTTTTGGTATCTTATGGCTATAGATTCTCTTGACCAAGGGTGCAAAGATGAATTATTTTATATAGCATGATCGGGACCGTTGATAAAAATAAGATTATCTTTGGCCGTGAGTGCATGGATAATTTGTGGTTGTGATCTTAATGAAAAAGTCCTCATTGGCCGTAGTGCATTGATGGGCGATTTTGAGTATGATTATAGCTATGGATTCTGTGGCGCCCCAAAATAGGTATACAACACCCATTACGAGTCGCCAAAATACATGGTATAGAAAGCAAACTACAACTTTGACAATACAGATGTAAATGTAGAATACGACAATACAACTGTGAGTTTGAATACAAATATTATCTTCTGAGCGATATATACACACCCAAATAAGTCCTCATTAATTATTCATACACTATTTTACGTAAGTAGTGAGGACGGCTAAAACATCTTCCTAGAACCATCACTCCATACCCCAACTCGATCCTCGCCATGTTCTCACCTCCCGAGAAGAAAAATGGAAACAAAAGGAAAAGGGTGAGCTCAATAGCCCGAAAAAGAATATTATGACTAAGATAATATACAACAAATTATCGTTAGTCTTCAACAGGAAAAATCTAATAGAATACAATGAGCAACAAGTTTTAGATCAACAAATGCAATGAAATAAGAATCCATTAGAAGAGTCACGTAGAGAAAGAATTCTCTTGTCTTCTAAGGTTTAAAAGTCCATCATCAATAGTTTATCCACAGTAATAACAATCAATATACATCTTTAATCATCTTTTTGCTTCTGAAAGCAAAGATATTCATTTAGATCACCAATTGGTCATGTTCATCTCAACACTGCTCATCTTTTTTTCACGTGCCAAAGATATTCATCGATTAATCGTTCATCTTGCACCGGTGCCAAAGATATTCATTTATATCACCATTTAGGGTCGAGGATGATGAAAAACATTTTTAAAGCGAATCCAATGAAACAAAAATGACAAGGATTAAGGATTAAGGATTCGTATTTTGTTTTACCCATGTCCAAAAATACTTGAAAATAATCATATTGGTGTAAAATTCAAGAATGATCAAAACATGGATACAATCAAAGCTAGTATCCGAATAGATATTTTGGATAAAAAGAAAATTTTTATTTTTAAATTGAATAGTCTTAGTATTCGTGAATAATTATCGTATCGTGAATAGTCTTGATATACGTGAATAAGAACCCAGACACAACAAGTTCCAAATTTGATAAAAAAGTTCACCAATACTTGGCATAATGATATTGAAGAAAAGATATCATTTAAGAAGAAAATAATACCCCTTACCTCAAAATAATCGTATTTACATTTGAATTTCGGTATAGTCTTGTGAAAACCCATACCAGTATAGCAACACTCAAAGTATACTCACAAGAATATGCTTGATAATTTAGAGAGAAAGAGAAAAACTTAGTTTCGGTGTGATTTTCAATTCTAACTTAGCCTCTATTTATAGGAAAATGTTAGAACGCATGAAGGAGACTAAATTAATAAATTATTATTATTACAAATCAAATTTCTATGCATGCTAGCCATCAAAGACCAGCATGCCACTCTTGAAAATAATTTTCCAAAGAGCCCACATGTTGTCAAACAAGAGTGGGTCCCACCCATTATTTAATAAAATTATTTTATCTTCCTAAACTTCAATAATTAAAGAAAATAGCTCATTTATCGGAAAAATTGAAACTTGCGACTTTCCATGGAAATTCCATTCTCTACAACTTTGCGAAGAAAATTTTTCCAAATTCCAAATGAGAAATTGACCAAATCCATAAGCTGACGATTTTACGATTATAATCAATTTTTGGTCAAGAATTGTGTCCACCGACACACAAAAACATATGTTAAACATTTAATGCCACAAAATACTCTACCTCCTCATATACTCATATATCCCACAATCATTATAAAAATATCACCGCTTATATATTATTAAAATAATATATTTAAATGTATTATTTTATCGAGAAAAAGATAAAATATTAATTTTCAACAATTGTCACATTAAAAATTTTCTCCATCTATATCCACATAAAATAAATATTTTCTTTTTATCATAATAATCAATAATTAATTATTCAAAATAATATTACGTAATCACAGTCTTCGACAACGGTGCCGCTCGAGAAAGAGGGGCTTTCGAATAAGGATTTCTCCTTACTTGGTAGCAATTAGGTGACCAAACCTCTCCTTGAGATGTAACTTTCTAGACATTGCCAATAATGTTATCTCGATAATATTATTCAAATAATATGAATTATTGATTTGATAATGGAAAATATCATGTAATGACAATTATTGAAACAATAATAATATAAATATCAATGCAAAGAATTATTGAATCAATAAGATAAAATAATGAACAATTATTGAGTAGTGCCTTTACGTAAGGATCAATAATTCAACAATCTCAGGTAATACTGGTGCTATTATGCAACCACGCCAGACATCAGATTTTAACCACCGTGTAACCCAACAAAGGTGTTAATTGGTAATAATTTACGTCGTTATTTATAAAACTCAATCTTTGTCGCTTTCCTTCATCCAACCGCTTTTTCCGTTATGGGCCCACTAATGATCAAGCTACTGGTGCATACGTGAGATTCCTCACAAAAAGAATATTCTACGACCAAACGAATATTCCCTAACAATAATGAATATTTTATAACCACTTGCTTATTTTGTAAACTTTGCACATTTCACCCATAACCAAAGAATTATATCAAATTAACCCTTATTAATTTAGAATAATGAATAAAGAAAAATTCAATTTTATTTATAATAAGTTGGGGTCTTACAACCTCCCTCCTTATGAAATTTCGTCCTCGAATTTGACATACGATACTGAGTATATCGAAAAGGTGAGGGTACTTTGCTTTCATCTCCGATTCCAACTCCCATGTCATTTCCTCAATTGCATGGTTTCTCCACAAAACCTTAACTTGTGGTATAACCTTCGCAAGTAAGACATGCTCTTTTCCTATCCAAAATCTCAACAGTATCTCCTCGTGATGTTAAATCTTCTGCTATCTCGTGCGGTTCTAATGCAATAATGTGGTTCGAGTCTTTCACATATTTACTGAAGCATAGATATGTGGAATACATTGTGAACACGAGACATACTTGGAGGTAACACGAGTCTATAGGCTACGTTCCCTATTCGGTCGAGAATCTCAAATGGACCAACAAACCTTGGATTGAGCTTTCCTCTTTTCCCAAATCTTGTAACTCCTTCCATGGAGCAATACGTAACAATACATGATCTCCAATATTAAACTCCACGTCCTTTCTATGAAGATCAAAGATAACTCTTTTGTCGATCTTGTGAAGTTTGAATCGTTGTCGAATCATTTGGATCTTTTTCTCGTAGTAAATGCGTCTTAATTACGGTCCCAACAATATTGCTTTCTCCCACCTCGTCCCCAAAGATATCGGAGAACGACATTTTAAATCCATCTAACGCCTCAAATGGAGCCATGCCTATACTTGCTTGATAATCGTTGTTGTAGGAGAATTCCACCAGTGGTAGGTACTTATCCCAACTTCCTTTAAAATCTAGGACACGAGTCTTAATAGATCTTCAAGGGTTTGAATAGTCCTCTCTCGATTGTCCGTCCGCTTGAGGATGGTATCTTTGAATCAGATCAGAATCCGTGCCCATAGCTTTCTCGCAAGCTAACCCAAAATCTTGAAGTGAATCTCGGTCACGATCCAAACTATGGATACCGGCATGCCATGCAATCGTCTAATCTCATTCACGTACATACTGAGCAAGACGTTCAAGGAATAAGTCTCAGCGTATCGGTGAAAAATGGGCGAGACTTGGTTAATCTATCAACAATAACCCAAATTGCATCTACGCCTTGAGAAACTTTGGGAAGACACAGAACAAAATCCATAGTAATGTGTTCCCATTTCCATTCCTAATCTCAAGTGGTTGCAATGGACCTTTTGGCACTTGATGTTCCGCCTTTACACGCCGACAAAGTTAAACATCTTGAGATAAACTCCAAATCTCTCTTCATATTGTTCCACCAAAATGTATGCCGAATATCATGATACATTTTGGTACTTCCGAGATGGATTACCAAAACGGGTGTTGTGTGCCTCCATCATGATTTTATGCTTGGTCGAATCGTTAGAACATTGAAAGTCTAGAATTGACTCAAGTATTCCTTCCTCATCAATTCTTGCTTCGAATGACTCCTTCTTGCACTTTCTTCTTCATACGCATCGGTCCCCGTGTCCGTAGCTTGAAAGCGGCTTTTTAACTTTATCGATTAAAGTTCTGTTTCTACTTCAGTATATTCGCCATCATCATGTGGGACCACAGGTCTTTAATTCTATCTTCATCCTTTGTAAGTCGATAAAATGGGCCTTGCGTTGACAATATTGCACTCAGATTTCTTGCATATGATCTTCTACTCAATGCGCCGCCTACCACGCTCGCTTTTCGTGATGATATTGAATAGTGTGATCATAATCTTTTAAATTGACTCCGAAGCGTCGTCACGCCGCATGTTGAGTTCTTTTTGGGTGAAGAAATATTTGAGGCTTTTATGGTCCGTATAAATCTCCACTTTCTCTCTCCATACAAGTAGTGTCTCCATATCTTCAACGCGAATCACGATCGGCCGCTAATTCTAGATCATGAGTAGGATAATTCCTCTCATATTCTTTGAGTTGTCGTGAGGCATAGGCTATGACTTTCCCATGTTGCATGAGAACACATCCTAACCCCTTTCGTAAAGCATCATCAGATAACAAATCCATCCGAACCAGATGGTATTGTCGAAACAGTCTTAAAATGAGTCTCCTCTCGAGCTCTTTGAAGCTCTTCTCGCATTCCTCGCTCCATAAGAATTTTGCATCCTTCCGAGTCACCGAGTTAGCTGAGTAGCGATTCGAAAAATCCTTCCACAAATCTCCGATAATAACCAAATTTAAGCCCGAAAGTCACAGTGCTTGATCACCGACTTGGTTGCTCCCAACTTTGTATTGCTTGAATCTTCGCCGTCAACAGATACTCCTTGTTTTGACACCACGTGCTCCCAAGGAATGCTACTTCTCCAAATTAACTCGCATTTCTTCACTTGGCATAAAGCTTGTGTTCACGTAAGTCTTTGTATTACCGATCAAATGGTGCTCATGATCTTCACGGCTTTTGGAATAGATGAGGATGTCATCAATAAAGACAACAACGAAACGATCCAAATATTCCTTAAATACACGTTCATCATATCCATGAAAGCGGCGGGGAGCATTAGTCAATCCAAAAGACATGACCAAGAATTCATAATGCCCGTGTCGAGTCATGAATGCCGTCTTTGGAATATCCTCGCTTTAATCTTGATTGATGATATCCGTAATCTAAGATCGATCTTTGAAAAGAATTGCGCTCCTCATGTAATCGGTCGAACGAGGTCATCAATGCGAGGTAATGCGGATACCTATTCTTGATGGTGACATGGTTCAATTCTCGATAGTCAATACAAAAGTCGCGATACTCCGTCTTTTCTTCTTTACTTAATAAAGCAGAGCACCCCGAGGACGCGTCTTGGATTTAATGAAACCGGTGTCTAATAACTCCTGAGTTGGACTTTTAACTCCTACGAAGTTCAATAGGAGCCATTCGATATGGGGTTTTAGAAATGGGCTTTGTACCCGGTTCAAGGTCAATAAAGAATTCAACATCACGTTACGGGGTAGACCAGGAAGCTCTTGAAATACATCGAGGAATTCTTTAACCACGAAATATTATTCAAATCGACTTGTCTTTATTCAAATCCATAACATGGGCTAAGAAAGCTTGACATCCTTTTTTTCAATAAACGAATAGCTTTGTGGCTTGATATGACGGTGGTGATTTTAGTGGTTTAGTGGTTTGAATTAAGTATGACAAAGTTGGTTAGGAATATGAAAACTAACAACCTTACGAAAACAATCAATTTTGGCATGATGAGTGGTTAACCAATCAATTCCTAAAATCACATCAAAAGCAAGTATCTTTAAAGAGATAAGATCAATAGGTAATGTGATAGTGCCAACTTGGATCATGCAAGATTTATAAACCTGTAGATGTAACAAAGGTTTCACCTAACGGAGTTTCAATGAGATAAATCAAAATCTAATTTCTCCTGAGTCAAGTTTAAACGTTGAGCACAAGCGGGAGAGATAAAAGAATGGGTAGAACCGGTGTCTAGTAAAGGTATAAACTTCGCAAGAATTCAAGATTAGCTTACCGTGATCACCTCATTTGGGTTCCTCACGTTTTGTCCAATCCACGACAAACGCTCTTCCGAGACCGTGATTTCGACTTATCCGGATGACCCTTAAATCACCACTCCTCTTTGAACTTGGTTTCGCGATAGTACAATCTCGGCGATGTGGCCTTCCTTTCCACAGTTATAACATACCTTGGATTGTTGTGGACAGGTTTGGGGTGATATGTCCCTCCTTCCGCATTTGTAACATCTAACTGGGCGATCGTTCTCCTCCCCTAGCATTTGTTGTTGGTCTTTGGTGCTTTGTAGTTGATATCTTCCCGTCATTGTTGAATCTTCTCTTCTGAAATTTCCACTTGAGTCACCTCTCCTATTATCATGTCCACGATTACCACACAGTGGTTACCGCTTTGTCCGTATTCTTTCCTCCTCATTTGGTTATCATCGTTCGATGACTACCACGATTGTGGTCCCTCGGTTGAGTATACTCACTATCTCGCTCTAATAAGCGAGCCTCATGACAACATCTCGAATACGAGAGAAAATTTATGAGAGATAAGGTATTGACGAATCTCACGGTTTTAGACCTCTCGAAACATACATCTGCGTCATTCGTTCCTCATTCTCCACCAAATGAGGTGCAAACACGGATAACTCTGCGAACTTTGCCTCGTCTTTGAGACAATCGTCATGTTGTTACTGTCGAGTCTAATAAACTCTACCTCCTTCATATGATGAATACTTTCTCGAAAGTACTTGTCATTGAACAGTTTAAATCTTTCCCAAGACATGTTAAGTGCATCCGGTGGAGTGCGCTTCACAATTCCCACCGAAGAATCACTTCACCACGAAACATAAAGGTGGCGAATGGAATCTTACGTTCTCCGTGCACCCCAAGACATCGAATATCTTGGTAATTTGCTTGACCCACGTTTACGCTTTGATCGGATCCGCTTTCCATGGAAATCTGGTGGTCCCAACTCCTTAAACCGCTTGGTGATGAATCGCGCATTGCCATCATTTCCACCCGTATTTTGTACACGAGTCTCCCCTGCATGCGATTTTGCATGAATCGCAAAAAGCTTCTAAACATCCCGTCGTTTATCATTTGCTCGATGGCGTTGTTCACGGAGGAACATTGCCACTGTTGCGTTTCTCCTTCTCCTCGTTGGTGATCTAAGGCGTCTCCACGGTCTCATAAACTCCATTGTTAACGCTCTCAAATGACCATTCTTAAATCGCTTGCGCCATAAAACAAGGGTTAATTAAACAAATTAACATATCACATAATATCCTATATTATGACCAGAGCCCAACAAATAAGCTTAGGTAGGACACACTGGCGAAGGATTTACTCGCCTCTCCCTCCTAATTCTATTCCCCGATCTCCGCCAGGAGATCATATCCTAAGCTACGATACCAAGCATGACGCCCAAAATAGGTATACAACACCCATTCTGAGTCGCCAAAATACATGGTATGTAAAAGCAAACTACAACTTTGATAATACAGATGTCGTGTAGAATACGACAACTGTTGTGAGTTTGAATACAAATATTGTCTTCTGGCAATATACACACCAAATAAGTCCTCATTAATTATTCATACACTATTTTACGAAGTAGTGAGGGATGACTAAAACATCTTCCTAGAACCATCACTCCATAATACCCAGGCTAGATCCTGCTATGTTCTCACCTCCCGAGAAGAAAAATGGAACAAAAGGAAAAAGGTGGGCTCAACTAGCCCAAGAAAGAATATTATGACTAAGATAATATACAACAAATTATCGTTAGTCTTCAACAGGGAAAAATCTAATAGAATACAATGAGCAACAAGTTTTAGATCAACAAATGCAATGAAATAGCAATCCATTAGAAGAGTCACGTGAGAAAGAATTCTACCGCTTTCTAAGGTTTAAAAGTCCATCATCAATAGTTTATCCACCAGAATAACAATCAATATACATCTTTAATCATCTTTTTACTTACATAGCCAAAGATATTCATTTGTATCACCAGTTGGTCATGTTCATCTCAACACTGCTTCATCTTTTGCACTACAGGGCCAAAGATATTCATCGATTAATCGTTCATCTTTTGCACTACGTGCCAAAGATATTCATTTATATCACCATTTAGGACCGAGGATGATGAAAAACATTTTTAAGTTAAACGAATCCAAAGTGAAACAAAATGAGCAAGGATTAAGGATTAAGGATTAGTACTTTGTTTTACCCATGTCCAAAAATACTTGAAAATAATCATATTGGTGTAAAATTCAAGAATGATCAAAACATGGATACAATCAAAGCTAGTATCCGAATAGATATTTTGGACAAAAGAAAATTTTTATTTTTCTATTGAATAGTCTTAGTATTCGTGAATAATGTCGATACGTGAATAGTCTCAGTATCGTGAATAAGAACCCCACACAACAAGTTCCAAATTTGATAAAAATTTCACCAATACTTGACATAATGATATTGAAGAAAAGATATCATTTAAGAAGAAAATAATACCCACTTACCTCAAAATAATCGCATTTCTCGATTTGAATTTCGATAGTCTTGTGAAACCCGCATAGTATAGCAACACTCAAAGTATACTCACAAGAATACGCTTGATAATTTAGAGAGAAAGAGAAAACTTAGTTTACGGTGTGATTTTCAATTCTAACTTAGCCTCTATTTATAGGAAAATGTTAGAACGCCAAAGGAGACTAAATTAATAAATTATTATTATTACAAATCAAATTTCTACGCATGCTAGCCATCAAAGACCAGCATGCCACTCTTGAAAATAATTTTCCAAAGACCACATATTTGTCAAACAAGAGTGGATCCCACCCATTATTTAATAAAAATTATTTTATCTTCCAAACTTCAATAATTCGTAGAAAATAGCTCGTTTATCGGAAAAATTGAAACTTGCGACTTTCCATGGGAAATTCCATTCTCTACAACTGCGGAAAGAAAATTTTTCCAAATTCCAAATGTAAATTGAATGAAATCCATAAACTGGACGATTTTACGCCTATAATCAATTTTTGGTCAAGAATTGTGTCCAAACACACACAAAACATATGTTAAACATTTAATGCCACAAAATACTCTACCTCCTCATATACTCATATATCCCACAATCATTATAAAAATATCACCGTTAATATATTATTAAAATAATATATTTAAATGTATTATTTTATCGTAAAAAGATAAAATATTAATTTTCAACAATTGTCACATTAAAAATTTTCTCCATCTATATCCACATAAAATAAATATTTTCTTTATCATAATAATCAATAATTAATTATTCAAAATAATATTACGTAATCACAAGATCTTGTGACCCGTGTAGTTCCTGGAAAGAGGGGCTTTCGATAAGGATTTCTCCTCTTGGCCAGCAATTAGGTGACCAAACCTCTCCTTGATGCGAGAACTTTCTAGACATTGCCAATAATGTTATCTCGATAATATTATTCAAATAATATGAATTATTGATTTGATAATGGAAAATCTCATGTAATGACAATTATTGAAACAATAATAATATAAATATCAATGCAAGAATTATTGAATCAATAAGATAAAATAATGAACAATTATTGAGTAGTGCCTTTTTACGTAAGGATCAATAATTCAACAATCTTGCAATACTGGTGCTTTGTTATGCAACCACGCCAGTATTCAGTATTTTAACCACCGTGTAACCCAATGTGTTAATCGGTAATAATTTACGTCGTTATTTATAAAACTCAATCTTTGTCGTTTTCCTTCATCCAACCGTTTTTCCGTTATGGGGCCCACCAATGATCAAGGTAAATACGGAGATTCTCGACAAAAAGAATATTCTACGACCAAACGAATATTCCCCGACAATAATGAATATTTTATAACCACTTGCTTATTTTGTAAACTTTGCACATTTCACCCATAACCAAAGAATTATATCAAATTAACCCTTATTAATTTAGAATAATGAATAAAGAAAAATTCAATTTTATTTATAATAAGTTGGGGTCTTACAGATTCTCTTCGGCCAAGAGTGCAAATATGAATTATTTTATGGCATAACCAGGACCGTTGATGAAAACACGATTATCTTTGGCCCGTAGTGCATGAATAATTAGTGGCCGTGATACTAAAGAATATCCTTGGCCTGTAGTGCATGGATGATTCGATGATGTGGATTATTTATTGAGCTGAATCTCAACAATGAAATATTAATTCATGGATGTGATAATAATGAATATCTTTGACCGTAGTGTAAAAGATGATTTAATGATTACGAGCATGAATTGTGATTTGGTATAACCATAATTTTTGATGTTTCAGGTGAAAATATGTGATGAAAATTATCTTAGATCCAGGTGCAAAAGGAATTCGTAATCACAATTATGATTATGAGTTATTCATATGATTGTGGACGAGAATTGTTGATTGATGTTCTGGAGGATAAAACACTTTATTGGTGGACTTTTAACATGGAGAAGATAATAGACCTTATAATCTATTTTACTCTTCTAATGGATTGCTCGTTCATTGCAACTATGGTTTGAAAAATTTTATCATCTACCATATGTTCTAAATCTACGATTTATTATTGATGAAAGCTATTGATAATTTAATTATCTTTAGTCATGATATTCTTTCTTTGGCTAGTTGTGCTCACCCTTTTCGCTTCACAATTCCTTTCGGGTAATAAGAGTGTTCTTGTAAAGAGTGTTCTTACGGGTCGAAAGGGGATAACGGGGAATAGAAATGGTGGTCTCTAAATATGAAGGTTCTCCTAAACAAGATAAAAAAGTGTGTTGTATTCTATACATCATTTAGTAGTTATATTTGGTGAATCAAATAGGGTGAAGCGAACCTAACTTTGGAAGGGTGTTTTCAGAATTATCATACAAGATGTCTAATGACATACAACCTCGTGTTATCATAAGACAAGGTTGTGCGCATCCACTTGCCGAGAGTATATTTACTGGGCACTACCTATATGATCTTGGAGTTTATTTAAAATATAATATTCACTTGGAGACAAAGTGGAGATAGTTATATGTCAAGAGAAGACTCACCATTGGAAAGAAGATAATAGTAATCTTCTCGCTTTTTCTTTAGATTCTATTAGGTCAACCAAGGATAATTACGTGACATATGATATCTATTATAACTGAGCACGCATGGCCTCCCAGTATGTCGAAGGTTTCTTGAAGCACTTCCCAAAGATTTTAATTTCTAAAAGCAGGTTTTGACTATACTTTTATGTAAAATACCATGTAAGGTTGTGGTCGAGGCACCATGAGAGTTACATACATTTGTATTAAAACTCATAATTAATCGTGATAAATATTCTATAATTGACAGGTCAATGATTAATATAAATGAAGTTGTATTTGAATTTTGTACCATGTATATCAAGCGACTCAAAATGGGTGATGTATACCTAATTTTGGGGTAAAGCACATATATATATATATATATATATATATATATATATATATATATATATTTAATTATTATTTTAATACAATACATTTTAATTATAGGTTTACTTATAATTAAAACTATTTCATTCAAATAATTTAGTTTAATTAACACATATTTTTGGATAAGTGAAACAAAAATTAAGAATTTTAAACTAAATTATTAATGGAGTTAGAGTGATTGAGTATGTTGATATTTTAGTTTTTGGTGTTAAACAACAAAAATTATTATTTGAATTCTTAGTTTCATATTATGATATTTATACATTAAATTTTCTTGAGTATATGTCAAAATTTAAGATGCTTATGATTTTGATTACATTTTTTAGTATATAGTTGATGTTGTTTGTGCGATAATGAATAAAAAATATAATAATATTTATTACTATCTCTATCTTGTAAAAAGATTTTTCTCTTAATATATATTTTCTTTTTTTGAGTAACAACATTTTTCATTTTCACCGTAAATAATTATGCCCAATGTGACTTATGTTTAGTTTAATATTTGAGAAAAATAATTAATATAATTTTTTAATACTTTTATATGAATAATAAGATTAGATTCTGTAATAATAAGTTTGTTTTACATAAATTTTAATATTTGGAAAAAATAATTATAATTTTCTTTTAGCGTTAATTTGTAATATTATGGCTATTTAAATTTTACTTTTTAATTAAAAAAAATATTTGAATGTATATTTCGTAAATTTTAATCTTTGAGAAATTTAATTAGCAAAAGTGTATGGCTTTATTTTCCTGATAAATAAATATTTATTATTTATTGATATTTATGTTATTTATTGCATAAGTTCATAATTTAATTAATTAGATCAAGTTAAGTAAAAATTATAATATACAAATTTATATTTAGTGGATATATTAAACATTATAACTTGAAGAGTGTATTAGACATTATATTAAAAATATTTTTGGATATTAATTAGTCAACCACACTAGGAGTAGTGAATGTTACATATTATAGACTAGAGGGGTACTAACTGTTAATTGAAAAACTAGAGGGGTGATAAGTGTTATTATGATTATCTAAAGGCGGTGCAAATGTATTTTACTCATTATTTTTACTTTCTTTTGGAATTTGTTTTCTTCTTTTATCGTATTTTGTTTTGTTCATGATATTACTAATTTCTTTCTCTTCATTATCATATTATCTTGACCCGACCCGAGTTTTCGAGAGTGGACTTTGATACTAAATGAAAGAACACGAGTCAAATCCCGAGTCTAGAACAAATCTCAGGTCAAATCTCAAGTCTGAATCGAATCAAATTCATCCAAACAAATAGTATCTTCTTAACTCACCCAAAAAGGTCATGATTAAAGGTATTATTGTTAGTAATTTAATTTCTTGTACACAAATAAATTTTTCTCATATCTTTCGATGTGGGATTGAGATGTTACAACTCCCCTATTTTTGGCGAGATTCTCTTAAATCTCTCTTCTTGCGCTCTAATAATTTTTACTAGGGGTGTTCATCGGTAAAACACCGGATGGACCTACCCGAACCGAACTGCATCTTAGAATCTAAAAAGTACCTAATTTCATATACCTTGAAATCGCAGATCTTGATTAAACCAGTATCCCAAACCGAATACCCGGATTATTCTTAGGTTAGAAGTTTGGTTTATACATGGTTTGTACCGGTTGTGTGTAAGAAATAAATTAACCCATTCGTGTACCTATTCTGTTCTGTTGTTCATGATTCATGTACATAAAACACCCTCAATTCATGTATGTACCCTCAATATGACATAACATCAATATTATACAAAACAATACTTCTCCAAAATAGGACATAACATCAAAACAAAATAAAAAAATCAAGTTTCTTATTCTGCACCATAAATAAAACCACTTGTTGCACAAGTTCTGACTGAACTTCTGTTCTGCAAGACAGTATGTGCCACCCACCCAAAATTCAAATTTTAGATAACAATACTATTGATAATTGACTTAAAAAGAGAAGTATAGTTTTGTCACCTTAACAAACGGATGAACTTCTAAATAATGAAACCCTAATCTAACAAGAAACCCTAGCCCTTTAACGAACACGATAACAAAACGCGTGTGAGGACCTTGAGGCGGATTGGAGCTCGATGAAACCGTGGGGAGACATCCAATTTAGAGTCTTTCACAAGCGCGGCGAGCTCCCGAATCTGACCGGGTGATCGGCGGCGGGAGAGGTGGAGCGGAGACATTGGGTTATGGCGTTTCTTCCCAGGTCAGAGTCGGAGTCGAGGTGGGGTGGGGCTGATCGGAGCTTCACTTCGAGATGGATGGACTGGGTAGTGGGTTCAAATGTTCGAGACTCTGAGGAGAGGAGATAGGACTGGGTTCGACTGAAGACTGAAGAGACTTCGAGATGGATGGTAACGTGTTTGGGAACAAAGAAGTCTGAAGACTAAAGTCTAATTTGAAACAGATATTTTATTTTTTTAATATTATTTAATAAACCGTAGAAGCCTGGTTCGGTTAGTATATCTGAACAAATCAAACAATCTCATCAAACCGATCTGAAAACCCGTATGTTCCGGTTCGCCTGTCTGCGATCTCTAATCAATTTACGCTTTGTCTTGAACCAAATTGGTTTCGAACCTGCCTTTTCCTAAAAATCGAATATACCATTTTTTTAACACCCCTAATTTTTACCGTCTTATGGGGTTTGTTTTCTTCTTTTGTGGTACTTGTTTTGGAGTTCGTTTTCTTCTTTTGTGGTACTTGTTTTCTCCATGATATGACTAATTTCTTTTTCTTCATTATCATATCTTAGGAGATTTTACTTTCTTCAGTTGGGAGAATTTTTTTCTTTAATGAGATATTTTTGAGTGCGTGAATCGTTGAAGATAGATTTGTTGGGTGTGGTGTTATTATGACGGTCAGTTCTTCCTTTTGCTCGCTTTAAAGAATTGCTCATATCTTTTGGAATGTGACTGCTTTTTAGCAATTTATCTGATTTCTACTAGTTGTTGCTACAATTGACTTTTTTCTGATTATCTATTATTTTGTTTGAAAATATTATCATTTCAATTATTCGTATTGTAATCTTTCCATCATTCTAAGAATTTAAATTTTATATATATTTCAGTCGATTTGACTATTTAATAAAAAAAATATTATTAAATTTCTCCCTCATAAATGAGATATTCCTATTTAAATTTATTTTTTTCTTTTGATGCAACAAATATATACTACTACTAGATCTCTTTTTCTTTTACCTTTCATTTATAATAATTTATTCTCTTTATTGTAGAGTTTAGTTTTATTTTTTGGCTTTTTTTTTGTGAAATTTGTTTTTCATGATTGCTCTCTTTCTATTTTGTGAGAGAATGTCATTATTTGGTTTTAGGAGTAAATTATGTTTCTTCTTTGTGAAATTTTTTCGCTCATAGATTGATGAATAGATTATTCAAATTTTGATTTCCGTTATAATGAAGACTTTTGTTCTTACGTTGCTCGTGTTGAAAAATTACTCTTTTTTTAAAATATATATGATATTCACTAGTTGTTGTAACAATTGACCATCTTCTTAGTTTATGTTATTTTGTATGAAAAAGGTTACCATTTTAATTTTTCTTATTGTAATTTTTCATCTTCTGTACAAATTTAATATGTTTTTGTCCTATTTTTGGCAAATTCATCTATGTTCTAAAATTTTTGTTTGAGTAATGCTAGAGATTTCAAATGAATTTTAAATGACATGCCATTAAATATTTTAATACTACATCTGTTATTAAAAGATTGTCGTTTAAGATTTTGACATATGGATTAAGAAAGTCATTTAATACTATAATTTAACAATTAAAATTTGTTTAAAATTTCATCACTACCCTTTATTGGAAATTGAAAACTATTAATACAAGAGAGAGAATTTCTTGAGATAATGAGAGAAGGTAGGGGTAATATAGAAAAGTAAATAATTTATTCTCATCGAAAGTTGTAAACGACAAAAAATTTAGAATAATTTGTTTCTTCTAAAACGACAATCATTTATAGCATTAACAACAGTTTCCCTAATTAACTCTATATCCCCAATTTTGTAAAATGCATCAACAAATCATTATCCAACAGCTTCCTTATCCTTATTTGACTCTCTATTTTAATCCATATATATGATTTTATTCCCCAAAGTAAGGGAGTCAAAAGTCCATTCTCTATATATACAAAATGATATTTCACACCCTCATTTAAGTGGACAACTCATCAATCATACACATCTTGACATTTTTTAATAACTTTATTTTCAAATTATAAACTTAATATTAACTTATATTTTAAAAATTAATTTCAAACGTATTCAAATTTAAAACCGATATAAATTTATTTAATTTACGTCAATATAATTATAAATACTATAAAAAATAATAATAATTATAAAATTTATTATTTTCAAAATTTAAATGAATCATATTAAATTTAAATTTAAAAATATCACAAATTAACTTTTTAAAAGTTAATATTAATACTCACTTCATAAATTACTTAAAATTTAAAATAAAATAAAAATTATTTTACAGTGAAATATAATTGATAAATTTTACTCTTTTTTATAAATTATAAGATTATTATTAATTTGATATTTTGACTATTGGAAATTTTAACTTTTAAATTTCATTATTTAAGGAATCAATATAAGGAACCTGTTGGGTATATAGTGAAAAAATTGAATCTCTATTTTACAAATGACCCAATAACACTACAGAGTAGGGATAAAGATAAAGAAACTGTTGTGAATGCTCTTAAAAACGGATGGAGTAATATTTTATGACATAGCCGACTAATGTAATGATGACTCATCATTTAAGACAGACTTAAATGAGCAAGCCCAATTATTAGGTTAGAACCTCTAAATTCTAAACAAGAGACGAGAGGTTATAACATTCAATCAATGAGATTAAGGTGTTGCTTGTTTATATCTGATTGCCTCCTATTCGTTAAGAGACATGATGCTGTTTTTTTTTGTTACCTCTGAATGCCTCTTAATCGGTAAGACAGAAAATTAAATCTTAATAATTAAGAGGTACCTCTTAATAAAAAAATTTTGATATAAATATATTCAACAATATTATGCACTCATTTTTATTAAATTGAATATTGAAAATTATTAAATAAAATTTTACCCTTTAAAATGGTAAAATAGTGTCATTAAGAGACAACTTATGTGACGTCCCCAAAATAGGTATACATCACTCATTCTGAGTCGCCAAATACATGATACAAAAAATAACTACAACTTCATTATTACAATTGTCGTGCAAATACAAATATTATCTTCTAGACAGTATTTAAACTCAAATAAGTCCTCGTTATAATTATTGAAATACTATTTTACAAAATAGTGAGTACTGCTAAAACAACTGACTGGAAACATCACTCCACACCTAATTTAGTTCCCCGCTATATTCTCATCCTCGAGAAGAAAAATGGAACAAAAAAGAAAATAGTGACCTCAACTAGTCCAGTAAAGAATATTATGACTAAGATAATGTACAACAAATTATCGTTAGCCTTCTATAAATCAGATAAAATATAATGGACAACAAGTTTTAGATCAATATTCGCAACGAAAATAACAATTCATTAGAAGAGTTAAGTAGAAAATGAAATCTACTATCTTCTATGATTTAAAAGTTCATCATCAATATTTTATCTGTGTAACATCAATCAATACACATCTTGAATCAATATTCATCTTTGCACTACGGGCCAAAGATATTTATTCGTATCACTAGTTGGTCATGTTCATCTCAACACATGTTCATCTTTGCATTACGGGCCAAAGATATTCATTAGATAATCATTCATCTTTGCACTACAGGCCAAAGATATTCAGTTATATCATCATTTAGGACTGAGGATGATAAAAAATATTTTAAAGAAACGAATCCAGTGAGATAAAAAGACAAAGATTAGGGATTCGTACTTTAGATAATCCAAGTTCAAAAATACTCCGTAATAAACCATAGTGGAGTAAAATTCAAGAATTAAGATCAAAATATGGATATAATCAAAGATAGTAACCTTAATAGACATCTTGGACAAGGAAGAGAAAATTTCATTTTTCTGTGAATTGTGTCGTATTTGTGAATAATATTGTGACGCCCCCAAAATAGGTATACATCACCTATTCTGAGTCTCCAAATATATGGTACAGAATACAAATACAACCTTAAATATACAACATGAGTTGTGAGTTTTAATACAAATATTATCTTCTAGACAGTATTCAAACTCAAAATAAGTCCTCAATACATTTATTATCACACTGTTTCTTAGAATAGTGAGGACTACTAATGCTATAATCTGGACCATCACTCCATTCCCCGACTAGTCCCTGCTACGTTCTCATTTCCTGAAGAGAATAATGAAAGTAAAAGGGTGAGCTCAACTAGCCCAGTAAGAAATATTATGACTAAGATAATGCAGAATAATTTATCATTAGTTTTCAACAGTGTTAAACTGATACAATATAACAAATATCAAGTTTAACTGCAACGGAACAAATAATCCATTAAAAGAGTCAAGTAGAGAATAAAATCTACTATCTTTTATGATTTAAAAGGTTTTTCATAACTTTTATTGCTGGGACTCAGCTTAATAAATAATCCACATCATCCTTACACTACGACCAAGGATATTTATTAGTATCAAAACCACAAATTATCCATGCACTACGGGCCAAGGATATTCGTGTATTCATCAATGGTCATGATCATGACAACAACAGTCCATCAATGCACAACGGGCCAATGAGGACTTTTACCATATCATTTGTAACATTACGATTATGATTATATTGGATTAATCCTCGGTCAAAATCATACCAAGTCCATCATGCTCTACAGAATACGAGATGACTTTCAATATAATATAACCATGAGGATGATGACAATGATATAAGAATTCAATAAAACAAGTTCAAGAATTAATTTATTCAGGAACCAATAACGTCCAAATTGTCAACATGATACTTCTTTGTGGAGTAAAATTCAAGAATGCTCAGAAGAATATTTCTATGAAAAGATACTGGATGAAGCGCAAATATCAAGGATATTCCACTAATTTTATGGAGTATAGAAGTTAAAAATTTAACCAACCGAGTATAAGAGAATATATGAAACTGCAAAAGAATTTTCGTCCGCCATGCGGTAATCCACTTAGACAGATCATTTCCACAATTTAATAAGGAATGAATACAAAGGATCATTCACCATGCATGTGATAATCCACATGAGACAAAGTTATTCCAATGAATAATAAAGAATAGAATAATGAAAGAAATCACCATGCATGCGATAGGCCACGCGAGCAAAGTTATTCCAACGAATAATAAAGAATGGAACCGTGTCATGCGTAATCCACGTGCATGATGTTGTTCCAATAGAATAATAAAGAACGGAACCAGTCATGCGTAAAGCGCATTTGCAGACGGGATGTTCCAAATGTAATAATAAAGAATGGAATAATGAAGAATTTCACCATATATGCGGTACTTCGCATAGACAGGTTATTCCAACATAATGATAAAGAATGGAATAAAAGAAATTCTCTTTATGAAGGTGAAAGAAATAATACCCCTTACGAGTACAACAAATAATATCCCTTACCTTAGAAGAAACTGGATATAGGAGTAGTGAAGTAGCAGAATATTTTTCTTCTTTCTCTCTATAGTTTCTCTCTCTATTGTTTTAGTGAATTCGTAAGAAATAATGAAGGAATGAGCTTCTATTTATAGGAGAATGGGTGAATAAGAACTAATTCATGAACGGTCCGTATTGATTTACTTTTAAGCAGACGGTCCATATTGATTTACTTATGCAAAGATTAATAAAATATTCTAATAAAACAAAATCTTTTAAATAAAATATAATATATTCTATTTATAATCTAATAAAACGAATAACTTTATAAAAGTATTTTGTTTTATATAAAAAAGATTTTACTATGCAAATACTATGCAGGTGCACTATATCTGAAACACTATGCATAATAGAATATTATATATTCTATTTATAGTCTAATAAAATAAATAACTTTATAAAAGTATTCTGCTTTATATAAAAAGTTTTTATTTTATTACATTTATAATAATAATAAAATAAAACTTATCACCTTTATTATAATTCACAATATTAATCGACCGAATCGTTCCTAGGAAAGAGGGGGCTTTCCAATAAGGATTTTTCCCCATTGACGCGCAATTAGGTGACCAAACCTCTCCTTGCGTAACTTCTGTACATCGTTAATATTGTAAATAATAATATTAATAACTTCGTCGTCTCAATTATTGATTTAATAATATATAAAATATCGACAATAATTGAATCAAATAACGTGAGATACTATGCAGTAATTATTGTAGAAATAATTGAAAAAAACTGAGTGACTTCTCACGTAATCATCAATAATCTATACTGGTACTATGCAACTAATGCCAGACATCGTATTCTATACTTTACTACCGAGTAGTTCAACAGTTTTAATGGTAAAACTTCCGCCGTTATTTTCATAAAAATATTTTTGTCGTTTTCTCAATCCGATAATAATTTCATTGTGGGATCCACCAATGATTGTACCGTCGTACAGATATTCCCCGACTAAAAGAATATTTCCCGACCAATCGAATATTATACAACAACTTACATACTTTTTAAAATTTATAAGTATTACCCACAACTATAACATTATCTGAAATCCACACCATAATTTTGAAAAAAAATATTTCGAAAAATTTAAATCTTTATTCATAAAATTTGATGTCTCACAAATATCGTATACGTGAATAGTAACTCCGACACGAAAATGTAGAAATTTCACAAGAAAAATCATACTTCGTGAATAGTATTCATGAATAGTACTGTATTCATGAATAGTATTGTATACGTAAATAGTGCCATATACGTGAATAGTAACCTCGACATAAAAAGGTAAGAACTAGACAATAAAATTCATACCAATATTTCAGCATAATGATATTGAACGGAATAATATCATTTACGAAGAAAATAACGTCCCTTACCTCAAAAGAATAGTACTTCAAAGATTTACGCCGAAATATCGAGATATAATTTGAAGGAAACTTGCAATTTGAATAAAGAACTCTCAAAGTATCTAAAGACTCACAAAATACGCTCGATAATATAGAGAGAGAAAGCTTAGATTCAGGAGTGATTTTCAATTCTAACTAAGCACCCTATTGTACCGGGTTCAAGGTCAATACAAAATTCAATTTCACGCTCTAGGGGTAGGCCAGGAAGTTCTTCGGGGAATACGTCGGGAAATTTATTAACAACAGAAATATCATTCGAAACTGACGTATTTTTGTTTAGATCCGTGACATGAGCTAAAAAAGCTTGACCTCCATTTTTCAATAAATGAATAGTTTTATGGCTTGAGATGACAGTGATTGATTTTAATGGTTTGGTTGCTTGAATTCACATAATAGGTTGGTTAGGAATATGAAAACTAACAACCTTACGAAAATAATCAATTTTTTCATGATGAGTAGTTAACCAATCAATCCCTAGAATCACATCAAATGCAAATATTTTCAAAGAAATAAGATCGACAGATAACGTGCAGGTACCAATTTGAACTAAACAAGACTTATAAACAGTGGATGTAATGAAGGTTTCTCCAAACGGAGTTTCAACAGATAAGTCAAAGTCTAATTTCTCTGGAGTCAAATTTAAACGTTGAGCGCAAGTAGGAGAAATAAAAGAATGGGTAGAACCGGTATCAAATAAGGTATAGACTTTGCTAGAGTTTATGATAAAGCTTACCGTGATGACCCCTGTTAAGTTCCTTGCTTTCGGGAGGTCACAACAAACGCCTCCTTGCAGACTACCGGCTTTGACTTTTCTAGAATGACCTTTGGTGCCTCCATCCTAGCCGAACTTGTCTTGATGAGCGACAAAATCAAAATTAGGTGACCTTCTCTTCCACAATTATAACATGCTTTAGACAAACATCGCCTTAGCTTTGGATCGATGTGTCCCTCCTCTCACATTTAAAGCATATGATAGGTGGTTGTTCTCCTTCCTTAACAACGGGTGTTGGTGTTAGAGTTTATGCCCTAGAGGCCAATTATTTGATATAATTGCTTAACGTTTTGATATTATATTTGATTGAATAAATGAATGATTTTATTATGGTTTTATTTACTGCGTTATATAAATGTTAACATAATAAAAATCCTTAGAATATTGATACAAATTATATAGTTTCAAATATGTGACTTGAACATGAGATTATATATTTACAATTAGTATCATTGTTCTTAAATGTCCCTAGTCGAGTATCATTGTTGATGGGACAATAATAATGCATTAAGACTAGTATGTGGATTAACTGATGACCAAATCTCATTGGTCATAAATATATGAGATATTAAGTCAATGCATAGGTACATGTTAGAGAACGATGTCTTCGGATGTACCCACCATGAGAATTCTATGTGGAGCATTATACTAAAGTGTCATTAGCAATTCTCATAGTGACAATGATGTAATGGTCCTCCCAATAGAAATCACTATATTTCTTTACGGGAATTTATGTACTTTGATATCATCAAATGTCACCTTTAATAGGGTGGACTATAAAGGTGATTATTGGGTACATCATGAATCGTGTGAGGAATATGAGTGATCTAGATGGAATTTAACCCTCCTATGTATTAGGGGTGATATCCATAGGCCTCTTGATTGAGTAGGACTATGAAATGCATGGCCATGCTCAAATAGTGATTTGTTTCATATAGTCTACTCATTGATCAAGAAAAACTCATATTAAATTATGAAGAGTATGACACATTCCATGACTCGAGTTTAATCTAGGATATTAATGTTAAAAGGATTAAATTACATTGAAACATTGGTCACTAAAAGGTTGCATCGAATTATCGATCTTATTATTACTTGGGTAGCGATGATACATTACTAGATGTCGCCAACGCTTATAATTTTATAATATGATTTTAAAATTATTGCCAACGTAATAATAACCTATAAGTCACACACATAAACGTAATTAAAAGAGAATTAATTTAAATTATAAAGATTTAAATATGTCAATATGATTGATAGTATTTAAATTACGAATTTAAATTACTAGGATAATTTATATATAGGTATATTAATTAAGTAAGAGTTAATTAAGATATATATATGCATTTGGATTTTATTAAATTAGGTTTTGAATAATTCTTTTTAATCGCTATATATATGATATGTAGCGTAGCTTTAGGATTATTCATTAACCAAAACCCTAGCCATTCTTAGAGAAAGACTAGAGAAAGCAGGTTTTAGAAAATCCTCATCCTTGGTGGCTAATTTGATGCTTCCTTCTTCTTACGTAGATTGTAGGATGATTCGTGTGGAGCGTTCAGTGGATCTAGTAGAGACGCAATTGTTTGAATTGCATTGGAGATTCGAATAGCATCGATTCTAGCTTTAACAATCGGATAATTTTTAATCTACTGAATTAATTGAATTTTTCGCATGGATCCTGTTTTAGGGTTTCGGAATTGCCTTTAATTGGTTTATTTCCGCTGCGTTTCTATGCCGAAACCCAACAGTTGGTGCTAACGTCTTTCCATCATTGTTAAATCTTCTCTTCTTAAAATGTCCATTCTTATTGTCTTGGCCACGTTTACCACCAAAGTGTTTACCATTTCTGGCATGTTGATTCCCACCACGTTTGTTGTCACCGCTTCGATGACTGCTACCACTAGTATTATCATTTTTCCGGCTACTTTCTCTTGGTTGAGTTGACTCGTTATCGCGCTCCAATAATTGAGCCCTATTTACAACATCTGAATACAAACACAGTTTATGAGAAATTAGATATTGACATATCTCGGGTTTCAAACCTCTTAGAAACATCCGCGTCATTCTCTCCTCATTGTCAACCAAGTGAGACGCAAATCGGGACAACTCAACAAACTTAGCTTCGTACTGCGACACGGTTATATTGTTCTTCTCCAACTTAATGAACTCTACCTCTTTCATGTGACGAATACTTTCAGTAAAGTACTTGTCGTTGAATAGTTCTTGGAACTTCTCCCAAGACATCTTCAAGGCAAGCGGAGTTAGTCGCTTTACCGATTCCCACCAAGAATCGCCTCTCTCCTCAATATAAAGGTGGCAAAAGGAACCTTTTGCTCCTCGGAGCATCCCAAGACATAAAATATCTTGATGATCTACTTTATCCACGTCTCACTTTGAAGTGTTTTGCTCTCCAATAAACTCCGGTGGTCCCAGCTCCTTAATCGCTTTTAGCGGTGATCATCTCGAGAGTTGCCAAGGTGTTTCCACTGCATTTTGGACATGAGTCTCTCTTGCCTGATGTTGTACAAATAGAGAAAGAATATATAGAGAGAGAAAACTTCAGTTTCTGGTGTGATTTTCAATTCTAACCTAAGCACTCTATTTATAGGAAAATGCTTAGAATACCAAAGCAGAAAATTTAATAAAATAATATATTTATAACAAAATTCATACGCCTCCTTTGAATTCAGATTCCAGCATTTCCCACATGCAAAAGTACAATTGTGAGGCCCACCTTCTAGAAAAACATGTTTTAAACAATTTTTGTAACAAAATCAATTCAGACCCAATATTCCGAAACTTCAATAATTCATAATAAATAGCCCTTTTATCAGAAAAATTCGAATCTTATGACCATTCCATAGAAAATTTAATTCTCTACAACTTTGAAAGTTTAAGTGTTTTCAAATTCCAAACAGAAATTGACCGAAATTCACATACGGACGATTTTACAGGCTATAATCAAATTTCAGTCAAAAATTGTATCCACCAACATGTTTAACATGTGTTTAGCATTTATATTAACAAAAATACTCTTCCTCCTCATTTATTCACATATCACACATTCATTGTAAAAATATCATCATTATTATATTTTTAAACTATAATAATATACTAAATGAATTGTCTTATCAGAAAAGATAAAATAACAATTTTCAACAATTGTCACATTAAAAATTTTCTCCGTCTATATCCACATAAAATGAATATTTTCCTTATCATATAAATCAATAATTAATTATTCACAAATAATATTACAGAATCACAATAATGACAACCAGGCCGTTCCCAGAAAAGAGGGGGCTTTCCAATAAGAATTTATCCTTATTGGCGCGCAATTAGATGACCAAACATCTCCTTAGACAGAACTTTCTAGACATTGCCAATAACGTTATCTAATAATATTATTCAAATAATATGAATTATTGCTCCGATAATGGAAAATACTGTGTAGTGACAATTATTAAAACAACAGTAATATAAAATATCAACGTAGCAATTATTGAATCAATAAAATAAAATATTGAACAATAATTACCGTAATAATAATTATCGAGTAAAGGCCTTTCACGTAAAAAAATATCATGCTTCATGAATAGTACTCATGAATAGTAACTCGTGGATATTAACTCATGAATAGTAATTATAAGAAAATTTGAATATTTTTATTTCATAAAATTCGGGGTCTTACAATCTCCCCTCCTTATGAAATTTCGTCCTCGAAATTTACGTACCTGGTATTTCACAGAGTTGAGAATACCTTGCTTTCATTTCATTCCATCTTCCTCACATCATGATTTCTCCATTGCTTATCTCCTCGTATTTTATATCATTCTAGAATACGACTTCAAAATAAAGGTTAATTGACATATCACAATTTGTCAACTTAAGTAAGAAAATTCAGCTTAGGTAGGACACACACTAGCGAAGGATATTACTCGTCTCTCCCTTCCTAGTTCTAATCCCGGATATCCGCCAGAGATCATATCCCTAAGCTCTGATACCAAATGTGACGCCCCCAAAATAGGTCAAATCCAACCAACCTATTCTGAGTCGCCAAAAACATGGTACAGAAAACAACTACAACTTTATTACTACAATTGTCATGCAAAATACAACAACACATATGTTATGATATTTGATACCAATATATACCAACTGTGACTCATGTCCCAACCTTGGATAGTACGTCACAATGGCACCTTATATAAAGGTACAATCAATAACTGTTTTAGAAATTAAAATCTTTGGGAAGTGCTCAAGGAAACCTTCGTAAATGGAAAGCCATGCGTCTAGGTTATGATAGATATCATATGTCCACAGAATTATCCTTGGTTGACCCAATCGACCCCAAAGAAAAATGAGAAGATTACTATCATATTCTTTTCAATGGTGAGTCTTCTCTTGACATATAATTATCTCCGTTGTCTCCAAGTGAAAATTATATTTCAAATATACTCCAAGATCATATAGGTAGTGTTCGTAGATATACTCAAAGAAGTGGATGTGCACAACCATGTCTTATGATAACACGAGGTCAGTATGTCATTAGACATCTTGTATGAACGCTTGGGTTCGCTTCACCCTATTTGATTCACCAAATATAACTACTAAATGATGTATAGAATACAACACACTTTTCTATATACTTGCTCAGGAGAACCTTCACAAAACTAGAGACCACCGCTCTATTCTCCTATTACCCCGCTTCGACCCAAATTTACACTCTTATTACCTGAAAGGAATTGTGAAGCAAAAGGGTGAGCACAACTAGCTCAGTAAAAAATATTATGACTAAAGATAATTAAATTCTCAATATCCTTCATCAATAATAAATCAGACATTTAGAACATATGGTAGATGATAAAACTTTTTAACCATAGTTGCAGCGGAACGAGCAATCCATTAGAAGAGTCAAATAGACCATAAAGTCTATTATCTTCTCCATGTTAAAAGTCCACCATCAATGTTTTAACCCTGTAACATCAATCAACAGTTTCTGTCCACAATCATGTGAATAACTCATAATCATAATTGTAGTTCTAAATTCCTTTTCGCATTCGTGATTTAAGATAATTTTTTATCACATGTCTTTACCAAACATCAAAGATCATGGTTATACCAAATCACAGCCTCTCGCTCATAATCATACTAATAAATTCATCTTTGCACTACAGCCAAAGATATTCATCAACAGTTTATCTTTACACTACAGGCCAAAGATATTCAACAACAGGTCATCTTTGCACTACAGACCAAAGATATTCATATCTCAAAAAAATACATAATCATTTCAGAATTTTTATAAACCATAATTATAACCATGTTGATCAATTCACCTTACACTTAAGCTAAAAATATTCTATTGTAAATTCAATGGTCATGATCATACTAGTCAACAATTCAACTTTGCACTAATGGCCAAAGAGAACCCATAGTCACGATCATACCAATAATCTACCCATCTTTATACTCAAGTCAAAGAGAAATATCATCTTTAGGGTTATAAGAATGTTATATATGATAATAAAAATAATATAATCAATATATAGATTTAATTTCAAGAGTAAGATTCATAAATCAATGATTTCATAACACCTTAATTCAAATGTTATAAATCACTTCATAATCTCATAATCTAATATTATTAATATTACAACAACATTTTAATCATTTCTTAAACTTATAAACAATCTATTTTAATTGTTTACACTTTAATAATTAATACATTTAATCATCCTAAAATGCCAAACTCATAAGAATTCAACACCATTAACCAAAACCCTCATCAAAAATCTGCATATACCTTATATAGGATTCTTAAGCCATAAAATCCTATTTTCCAAATTTCTTACTTCACATAACATATTTAATTCATTTACTCATAACTAGACCATTTTCATGAAAAATACCAAATCAGCCCAAAAATATTTCTTTTTTCTCGGGATTTAGCATAATATAGTCCCATATTGAACATATATTTTTCTTAGAATTTTTAAAATTCATTTACTATTTTTCATATGGCCAAAACTGCCGAATATTTAGACATTTATCATAAATTGTACTTTTGTCCAAAAATTCTAAAATTTACAGGGTATACTTTTGTTATATACATGTACTCCCAATAAAAATTTCATCAATTTTGGAGTTAACCACAAGGAGTTATAAGCGTTTACTTTTAAAATAGTCTTTTCTCATAAAATCCATAATTCTTAATCTATATATCCAAAAATCGCCAAAAATCTATATTATCATTTCAAATTTTTCCAGAATTTTTGAAGGTTCGCAAAAATTTTGAAACTGAAAAACATAATAACCCTTAAAATCTCTTACTATCCCTTACCTCAAAAGAGCAAAGATCTTTGAAATATCGGATATAATTTGAATCGAACTTGCAATCAGATAAAGCAACACTCAAGATATCTAAATACTCACAAAATATGCTCGATAATATATAGAGAGAGAAAACTTCAGTTTCTAGTGTGATTTTCAATTCTAACCTAAGCACTCTATTTATAGAAAAATACTTAGAACACCAAAGCAGAAAATTTAATAAAATAATATATTTATAACAAAATTCATACGCCTCCTTTGAATTCAGATTCCAGCATTTCCCACATGCAAAAATACAATTGTGGGGCCCACCTTCTAGAAAAACATGTTTTAAATAATTTTTGTAACAAAATCAATTCAGACCCAATATTCCGGAACTTCAATACTTCATAATAAATAGCCCTTTATCAGAAAAATTCGAATCTTATGTCCATTCCATAGGAAATTCAATTCTCTACAACTTTGAAAGTTTAAGTGTTTCCAAATTCCAAACAAAAATTGACCGAAATTCACATACGGACGATTTTACAGGCTATAATCAAATGACAACCAGGCCGTTCCCAGGAAAGAGGGGGCTTTCCAATAAGAATTTCTCCTTACTGGCGCGCTATTAGGTGACCAAACCTCTCCTTAGACAGAACTTTCTAGACATTGCCAATAATGTTATCTAATAATAAATAATATGAATTATTGCTCCGATAATGAAAAATACTGTGTAGTGACAATTATTAAAATAACAGTAATATAAAATATCAACGTAGTAATTATTGAATCAATAAAATAAAATATTAAAACGTAATTACTGTGACGCCCCCAAAATTAGGTATACATCACCCATCTTGTGTCGCCAGATACATGGTAAAGAATTCAAATACAACTTAATAATACAATCCGTAATGTAATAATACGACAAAAACATAAATCTGTGAGTTTGAATACAAATATTGTCTCACTAGAGATTATACAAACTCAAAAGGAGTTCTCATTACAATTATTATCACACTATTTCACAGAATAGTGAGAACTACTAATGCACCATCTAGGACCATCACTACTTTCCGATTAGTCCCATTTCGCTCTCATTTTACGAAGAGAACGGTGAAAGAAAGAAAGGTGAGCTCAACTAGCCCAAAGAAGAAATATTATGACTAAGATAATGCGTAGAATAATTTATCGTTAGCTTTCAACAATGTTAAACTGATAAAATATTATAAATATCAAGTTTAACTGCAGCGGAACAAGCAATCTATTAAAAGAGTCAATTAGAGAATGAAATATACTATCTTTTATGATTTAAAAGGTTTTCATCACTTTTATCATTTCAAACTTTAATAAATAATCCATATCATCGAATCACCCCACGCACTACTACGGCCGAGGATATTCTTCAAGATCACGACCACAATTATCCATGCACAACGGGCCAAGAATATTTGTGTATTCATTAATGGTCATGATCATGCCAACAACTGTCCATCAATGCACTACGGGCCAATGATGACTTTTATCACATCATTTGTAACATTACGGTCATGATTACACTGAATAATCCCTGGTCATAATCATACCAAGTCCATCTATGCAATACAGGCCACAGATGACTTTCAACAAAATATAAACACGAGAATGATGACAATGATATAAGAATTCAATAAAACAAGTTCAAAAATTAATTTATCTAGGAACTGATAACGTCCAAATTATCAACATGATACTGCTTTGTAGAGTAAAATTCAAGAATGCTCAGAAGAATATTTCCATGAAAATATACTTGATAAAGCGCAAATATCAAAGATATTCCACTAATTTCATGGATATAGAAGTCAAAGTTTTAACCAACTGAGTATAATAAAGAATGGAATAACAAAAGAAATCACCATGCATGCGATAGACCGCATGCAGGCGAAGTTATTCCAATGAATAATAAATAACGGAACCAGTCCGGCTTAAAACGCATGCACGGATATTCCAACCAGAATAATAAAGGATGGAACCGGTCCCAGCATAAACGCATACGGGCATGATATTACGACGAGAATAATAAAGGATGGAACCGTGTCCCACAGTAAACGCATGCAGACGATATATTACGGCGTAATAATAAATAATGGAACCGGTCCCAGGCGTAAACACACGAGATAGGATATCCTACGTAATAATAAAAAACGCGAATATTAGAAGAATGTCACTATGTGTATAGGGTAGGCAGTGTATACTGAGTTATTCCAATGAATAATAAATAATGGAATAACCTAAGTTCTCTTCATTAAGACGAAAGAAAGAAATAACACCCCTTACCGTAAAAGAAACTGAATATAAGAGTAGGGAAGTAGCAAAATACTTTTCTATAGGTTCTCTTATAATTCTCTCTCTAGAGTTTCAGTGAATTCGTAAGAAATAATTAAGGAATGAGCTTCTATTTATAGGAAAATCGAATGAATATTAACTAATTCATGAACGGTCCAGATTGATTTACTATTAAAACTTAAAACAACGGTCTATACTGACTTACTATTATATCTTCAACCAACGGTCTGAAAAATTAGCACATCTCCTCATGGAATAATATTGTACCCAAATACTCGAATGCACAATACTAGAGTGAATAGTAACCGGGTGAATAGTAACTCATTAATAGTAACTCGTGAATGTTAACTCATAAATAGTAACTCATGAATAGTAACTCGTAAATAGTAACCCGTGAATAGTAACCCGTGAATAGTAACTCATGAATAGTATTCCGACACGAAAAGTATCCCGATTACCCGATTGAACAATATATCATATTATGCAGATGATACTGTAACAATAATTGAATATGAGAGATATGATGCGTGAATTCTCGTAGCAATAATTGAGTATAAGCGAGTGACTTTTCATGTAAGCATCAATAATCAATACCGTGTCTTCTTTATGCGACCATGCGACATTCTTTGTACTTTTAATCTAAAGGGTGTTTCAACCGTAAGCGGTAAAACTTCCATGAGTTATTTTTATAAAGTATTTTTTATCGCTTTTTATATCCTATAATAATTACATTGTAGGGGTCCACTAATGATTATACTGAAGTCAATGCGGATATTCCACGACAAAAGAATATTCCCAAACCAATCGAATATTATACAACCACTTGCTTACTTTGTAAAATTTGTAAATATTACCCACAACTATAACATTACATCAAATTAACACCATAATATAAAAAAAAATATTTCGAGAAAATTAAATCTTTATTCATAAAATCTGGGGTCTCACAATTACTGTAATAATTATTGAGTAGTGCCTTCTTACGTAAAAAAATATCATGCTTCGTGAATAGTAACTCGTGAATAGTAATTATAAGAAAAATTAAATATTTTTATTTCATAAAATTCGGGGTCTTACAGTGTTAAACTGATACAATAAAACCAACATCAAGTTTAACTACAGCGGAACAAGCAATCCATTAAAAGAGTCAAATAGAGAATAAAATCTACTATATTCTATGATTTAAAAGGTTTTTCATCACTTTTATCGTTGGGACTCAGCTTAATAAATAATACACATCATCCCTACACTACGGCCAAGGATATTCATTAGTATCACAACCACAAATTATCCGTGCACTACGGGCCAAGGATATTCGTGTATTCATCAATGGTCATGATCATGCCAACAACTGTCCATCAACGCACTACGGGCCAATGAGGACTTTTACCCATCATTTGTAACATTATGGTCATGATTATACCGAATGATCCTGGTCATAATCATACCAAGTCTATCATGCACTACAGAGCCACAAATGACTTTCAATGTAATATAAACATGAGGATGATGGCAATGATATAGAATTCAATAAAACAAGTTCAAGAATTAATTTTCCAGAACCAATAACGTCCAAATTGTCAACATGATCTTTGCTTTGTGGTGTAAAATTCAAGAATGCTCGTAAGAATATTTCCATGAAAAGATCTTTGGATGAAGCGCTTGAATATCGAGGATATTACACTAATTTCATGGAGTATAAAGTCAAAGCTTTAACCAACCGAGTATAATAACGAATGGAATAACAAAAGAATTCACCAAGCATGCGATAGACCGCACAGACAGGTTATTCTAACATAATAATAAATAATGGAATCAGGTCATGCGTAAATGCACAGACAAGATATTCCAACAGAATAATAAATAATGGAACCAGGTTATGTGTACAACACAGACAGGATGTTCCAACAGAATGATAAAAAATAGAATAATAGAAAATTTTCACCATGTATGTAGTACTTCGCATAGACAGGTTATTCCAACATAATAATAAAGAATGGAATAACAGAAGAATTTCACCAAGTATAGGGTAGTCCGCGTATACAAGTTATTCCAATAGAATAATAAAGAATAGAATAACAGAAGTTCTCTTTATGAATACAAAAGAAATAATACCCCTTACCTTAGAAGAAACTGGATATTGGAAAAGAGAGGTAGCAGACTTTTCTTCTTCTTTCTCTCTATAATTTTCTCTCTCTAGAGTTTCAGTGAATTCGTAAGAAATAATGAAGGAATGAGCTCCTATTTATAGGAGAATGGAAAGGATACTATGCAATAAAATATTCTAATAAAATAAAAACTTTTAAATAAAATATTATATATATATATAACACATGCTAGTTCACGGGATACACTCCCGTATATATATATATATATATATGACAACAAAATAGTACTCCATCTTGATAACCCAAATCCCCCCCAACTTGTCTGGCCACTTTTACAATATATATAATATCACATATTGTACTATTATATATATATATATATATATATATATATTTAAAACACATTCCTGCAATCCTTTTTCTTTCATCAACCCGTGACAAACATAAAATTCCACTCCAAGACTTTCCTCCACAAGTTGCCTCACCCGTGGGCCCACCCTTAAAAATAACTTCTACCGATTATTTTGAAAAATGGGCAAATGGGGGGTCCATAAAATAAGAAAAACTTCATAAAAATCACCTTAATAATTTTAACAACACTTATCACTTTTATTATAATTCACAATATTAATCGACCAGTCGTTCCTCGGAAAGAGAGGGCTTTCCAATAAGGATTTCTCCTATTAAGCGCTTGATTAGGTGACCAAACCTCTCCTTGATGAACTTCTAGACATCGTTAATATTACAAATAATAATATTAATAGCTTTGTCGTCTCAATTATTGATTTAATAATATATAAAATATCGACAATAATTGAATCAAATAACGTGAGATATCTTGTCACGGCAATTCTTTGTATGAATAATTGAACAAAGATGAGTGACTTCTCACGTAAGCATGAATAATCAATACTAGTACTACTATGCATCCACGCGATATTCAAGTATTTTTTAACACCGGGTGTTTCAACAGTTAACGGTAAAACTTCCGACGTTATTTTCATAAAAATATTTTTGTCGTTTTCTCAATCCGACAATAATTCCGCAGTGGGGTCCACCAATAATTATGTCATCGTACGAATATTCCTTTTTAAAACGAATATTCTCCGGCCAATCGAATATTATATAACAACTTGCGTACTTTGCAAAATTTATAAATATTACCCACAACTATAATATTATATCAAATTTACTCCATAATATTCAAAATGATATTTATAGAAAATTCATCTTTATTCATAAAAGTTGGGGTCTTACACTAAATTTAATAAAATAATATTTTATACAAAATTTTCAAGCACGCCACTTTTGATCAAATTTCAGCACACCACAGTGGGACCCACAAATTTCAGAAATTTCACACCAACCAAATTTGGGGTCCACTATGTTTTAAATAAAAAAATTTTATTTTTGAAACTTAAATAATTCTTAAAAAATAGCTCTTTTATCAGAAAAATACTAATTCTATGTTATTTCCATAAGAAATTTAATTCTCTACAACTTTGTAGAAGAAAGTTTTTTCAAATTCCAATCAAAAAATGTCCGAAATCTACATACGGGTGATTTTTAATACCTCCATTCTGACAAAATTCTGATAAAATACCTCAACATTAATTCCTTCATTTATATCCCCATAAAATAAATATTTTCTTATCATATAAATTAATAATTAATTATTCATAAATAATATTACAGAATCACAATTATGACAACCAGGTCGTTACCAGGAAAGAGAGAGTTTTCCGATAAGGATTTTTCCTTATTGGCGCGCAATTAGGTGAACAAACTCCTTTCCTAGACAGAACTTCTTTAGACATTGTCAATAATGTTATCTAATAATATTATTCAAATAATATGAATTATTGATCTGATAATGAAAAATATTGTGCAGTGACGATTATTGAAACAAAAATAATATAAAATATCAACGTAGCAATTATTGAATCAATAAAATAAAATATTGAACAGTAATTACTGTAACAATTATTGAGTAGTATCTTTTTACGTAAGAATTAATAATTTAAAAATACTATACAATACCGTGTGCTACTGTGTAACCACACGTATTACTGTATTTTAACCACCGGGTATTCCAATAGTGTAAAACCCCAACTTTTTGAATAAAGATGAATTTTCTATAAATATTATTTTTGAATATTATGGAGTGAAATTGATATAATGTTATAGTTGTGAGAAATATTTATAAAATTTGCAAAGTACGCAAGTTGTTATATAATATTCGATTGGTCGGGGAATATTCGTACAACGGCACAATCATTGGTGGACCCCACAATGTAATTATTATCGGATTGAGAAAATGATAAAAATACTTTATGAAAATAACTATGGAAGTTTTACAGTTAATCTGTTGAAACACCCTAAATGTTAAAGAAAAAGAATACGCGGCGTCGCATAAGAATAACCTGTGATATTAATTATTGATGCTTACGTGATAAGTCACTTCAGGTTTTGTTGGTATTATTAATGTAATAATACCTAGAAAATCTTTTTATATAAAAATGTAATACTTTTATAAAGTTATTCTATAAATAGAATATATTATATTCTATTATGCATAAATATCTGCGTAGTGTTTTGCGTAGTAAAATCTTTTTATATAAAAAGCAGAATACTTTTATAAAGTTATCTGCTTTATTAGACAATAATTAGAATATATTATATTTTATTATGCACATTGTTTGTATAATGCCTGCGTAGTGTTTGCATAGTAAAATTTTTTATAAAGTTATTAGTTTTATTATATTATAAATAGAATATATTATATTTTATTTAAAAGATTTTGCTTTAAATATGGACCGTCAGATTAAAAGTAAATCAATCTGGACCGTTCATGAGCTAGTTACTTATCTTGATCCATTTTTCTATAAATAAAGCTCATTCCTTCATTATTTTCTTACTTAATTCAATTTGAAACTCTAGAGATAAACTATAGAGAGAAAGAAGAAAGTATTCGCTACTTCACTACTTATATATCCAAAGATCTTCTTCTTAAGGTAGGGAATATTATTTTTTCTACTCGTAAGGGTGTTATTCTTTTGTATTCATGAAGAGAACTTATGTTATTCCATTCTTTATTATTACTTTGGAATAACTTTGTATACTGTAAGCTACCCTATACTTGGTGACATTCTTCTATTATTCCATCTTTATTATTCTATTGGAATATCCATGTACATATGCGTTTTCTGGCGGGACTGAATCCGCCTTTATTATTATTACATTGGAATATCATATGCATGCGTTTTCTGTGGGACCGATTTAAATCCTTATTAGTATTCTGTTGGAATAACTTTGTCTATGCAAGCACCGCGTGCATGGTGATTTCTTTTGTTATTCCATTCTTTATTATACTCAGTTGGTTAAAGTTTTGACTTCTATACTTTATGAAATTAGTGGAATATCCTTGATATTTGCGCTTCATCCAGTATCTTTTCATGGAAATATTCTTCTGGGCATTCTTGAATTTTACTCTACAAAGAAGTATCATGTTTACAATTTGGACATTATTAGTTCCTATATAAATTAATTCTTGAACTTGTTTTATTGAATTCTTATATCATTGTCATCATCCTCATGTTTATATTTTTTTTTAAAGTCATCTGTGGCACAGAAGTGCATAGATGGACTTGGTATGATTATGACCGAGGATTATTCGATTGTAATCATGACCGTAATATTACAAATGATGTGGTAAAAGTCCTCATTGACCAAGAAGGTATTGATGGACGGTTGTTGGCATGATCATGACCATTAATGAATACACAAATATTCTTGGCTCGTAGGTGCATGGATAATTGTGGTCATGATACTAAAGAATATCCTTGGACGTAGTGCGGGGTGATTCGATGATGTGGATTATTTATTAAAATTTGAGTCCCAAATGATAAAAGTGATGAAAACCTTTTAAATCATAAAGATAGTAGATTTTATTCTCTACTTGACTCTTTTAATGGATTGCTTGTTCCTACCGCAGCTTAAACTTGATGTTTGTTATATTGTATCGCTTTAACATCATTTAAGGCTAATGATAATTTATTCGCATTATCTTAGTCATAATATTTCTTACTGGGCTAGTTGAGCTCACCCTTTCTTTCACTTTTCTCTTCAGGAAATGAGAATATAGTTGGGACGAGTCGGGGAACGGAGTGATGGTCCTAGATGGTGCATTAGTAGTCCTCACAATGGGTGATGTATACCTATTTTGGGGGCGTCACAGTTGGTATCAAAGCTTAGGGATATGATCCCTGGCTAAGATGTGAGATTAGAACTAGGAGGGGAGAGACGGGGAATTCCTTTGCTAGTATGACCTACTTAAATTTATTTTGTATTTAATTGGTTGGTCAGAGTTTAGAGATAATATATTACATGTCAACTAACCCTTGTTTTGTGGCAGTATCTGAAAATGACATCCGAGAATGTTGAGAATAACAATGGAGCACAGGAGACCATTGAGTCTCCACATATCAATAATCAGGAAAATGTGCATCAAGAAGACGACAATCCTCATGCAAACAACAACACTGACCAAATGATGAATGATGGATTGTTCAGAGGCTTTATGCAATTCATGCAACATCAGGCGAGAGCGGCTCTTGTCCAAAATGTAGGTGGAAACACTGGAAACTCTCGGACGGTCACCGCTAAACAATTCAAGGAGCTGGGACCACCGGAGTTTATTGGAGAGCCAAAACCACTTAAGGCGGAAGCATGGATAAAGCAGATCACCAAGATATTTGATGTCTTGGGATGCTCCGAGGAGCAAAAGGTGTCATTTGCCACCTTTATGTTACGAGGAGAGGCAGATTACTGGTGGAAATGAGTAAAACGTACTAAACCTGCCGCACTAAAGATGACTTGGGAGAAGTTCCAAGAATTATTCAACGACAAGTACTTTCCCGAAAGTATTCGTCAAAAGAAAGAAGTAGAATTCATCAAGCTGGAGCAAAACAACATGACCTTATCGCAGTACGAAGTCAAGTTTGTCGAGTTGTCCCGGTTTGCGTCCCATTTGGTTGATAATGAAGAGAGAATGATGCGAATGTTTTTAAGAGGTTTGAAACCGGAGATACGTCAATATCTTATTTCTCATAAACTGTGTTTGTATTCAGATGTTGTAAATATGGCTCAGTTATTGGAGCGCGATAACGAGTTAATGCAATTAAAAGAGAGTAGCCGACAAAAATGATAATACCAGTGAGAGTAGTCATCGAAGCAGTGACAACAAGCGTGGAGGGAATCAACATGCCAGAAATGGTAATCACTTCGGTGGTAATCAGGGCCAAAATAATAAGAATGGACATTTCAAGAAGAGGAGATTCAACAATGATGGAAAGACGTCAGCACCAGCACCCATTGTTAAGGAAGGAGAACGACCACCTATCATATGCTTCAAATGCGGAGGAGAGGGACACATCAGTCCAAACTGCGCGATGTCATCCAAAGCATGTTATAATTATGGAAGAGAAGGTCACCTAGCCCGATTTTATCGTTCACCAAGACAAGTTCAAATTTAGGATGGAGGCACCAAAGGTCAGTCCCAAAAAAAGTCAAAGTCGGTAGTCAGAGGGAGAGCGTTGAAGTGACCTCCCGAAAGCAAGGAACCCGAATGAGGTCATCACAGGTGTAAGCTTATCATAAACTCTAGCGAAGTCTATACCTTATTTGATCCTGGGTTCTACCCATTCTTTTATTTCCCCTACTTGCGCTCAACGTTTAAATTTGACTCCGGGGAAATTAGACTTTGACTTATCTGTTAAAAATCCGTTGGGAGAAACCTTCATTACATCCACGATTTATAAGTCTTGTTTGGTTCAAGTTGGTACCCACACATTACCTGTCGATCTTATTTCATTGAAAATACTTGCATTTGATGTAATTCTAGGGATTGATTGGTTAACTACTCATCATGTAAAAATTGATTATTTTCGTAAGGTTGTTAGCTTTCATATTCCTAATCAACCTATTATGCGAATTCAAGCAACCAAACCATTAAAATCAATCACTGTCATCTCAAGCCATAAAGCTATTCATTTATTGAAAAATGGATGTCAAGCTTTCTTAGCTCATGTCACGGATCTAAACAAAAATACGTCAGTTTTGAATAATATTTCTATTGTTAATGAATTTCCTGACGTATTTCTTGAAGAACTTCCTGGTCTACCCCAAGAGCGTGAAATTGAATTTTGTATCGACCTTGAACTCGGTACAAAACCTATTTCCAAACCCCCCATATCGAATGGCTCCTATTGAACTTCAGGAATTAAAGACCCAACTGCAAGAATTGTTAGATATTGGTTTCATTCGTCCTAGTACGTCTCCTTGGGGTGCTCCTGTTCTATTCGTGAAGAAGAAAGATGGGAATATGCGACTTTGTATTGATTATCGGGAGTTGAATCATGTCACCATCAAAAATAGGTACCCATTTCCACGTATTGATGACCTGTTTGACCAGTTGCAAGGAGCAAAATTCTTTTCAAAGATTGATCTTCGTTCTGGATATCACCAATTGAAGATTAGCACCGATGACATTCCAAAGACGACTTTCAGAACTCGATACGGGCATTATGAATTCCTAGTCATGTCCTTTGGATTGACTAATGCTCCTGATGCCTTCATGGATATGATGAACCGGGTATTCAAGGAATATTTGGATCACTTTGTGGTCGTATTTATTGATGACATCCTTATTTATTCCAAAAGCCATGAAGATCATGAGCAACACTTGAGGCTGATACTCCAAAAGCTTCGTGAATACAAGCTTTATACCAAGTTGAAGAAATGCGAGTTCTGGCTTGAGGAGGTAGCATTCCTTGGGCACGTGGTATCAAGTCATGGAATATCTGTTGACCCAGCAAAGATTGAAGCTATTCAAAGTTGGGAGAAACTCTAAATCGAAGGATCAAAATGCGTAGCTTTCTCGGTTTAGCTGGTTATTATCGGAGATTCGTGGAAGAATTTTCTCGAATCGCTACTCCACTAACTCAGCTGACTCGGAAAGATACAAAGTTCGGTTGGAGCGAGGAATGTGAGAAGAGTTTACAAGAACTCAAGAGGAGACTCATTTCAGCACCTGTTCTGACAATACCATCTGGTTCGGAGGGATTTGTCATCTACAGTGATGCTTCGGGCAAAGGGTTAGGATGTGTTCTCATGCAACATGGGAAAGTCATAGCCTATGCCTCACGACAACTCAAAGAATATGAGAGGAATTATCCTACTCATGATCTAGAGTTGGCAGTTGTTGTCTTTGCACTAAAGATTTGGAGGCATACTTGTATGGGGAGAAAGTGGAGAACTTTATGGATCATAAAAGCCTCAAATATTTCTTCACTCAAAAGGAACTCAACATAATGACAAACGACGTTGGCTTGAATCTGTTGAAAGATTATGATAATACCATCCAATACCATCCTCGAAAAGCGAACGTGGTAGGTGATTTATTGAGTAGAAGATCATATACGGGTACGAGTGCAATATTGACAACGCAAAGGCCCATTTTGTGTGACTTGCAACGGATGGAAATAAAGTTAAAGACTCCAGGGACCCATGTGATGATGGCGAACATACGAGTAAAACCGACTTTAATTGATAAGGTTAAAGTCGCTCAAGCTGCTGCACTCTGAAATTTTGTGATGCGTATGAGGAAGAAAGTGCAAGAGGGTGCTCATGGAAAGCAAGAATCGATGAAGAAGGAATACTTGAGTCAACTCCGGACTTTGTGTTCTAACGACCACGATTTAAAGTATAAAATCATGATGGAGGTGCACAACACACCGCTTTACAATCCATCGTGGGAGTACCAAAATGTATCATGATATTCGGCCATACATTTTGGTGGAGCAATATGAAGAGAGAGAGATAGCGTACTGCTTATCTCAAGGTATCTAACTTGTCAACGAGTTAAAGCGAGCATCAAGTTCCAAAAGGTCCATTGCAAACACTTAAAATTCCAGAATGGAAGTGGGAGCACATTACCATGGATTTCTTTGCCGGTCTTCCTAAGGTTTTTCAAGGTATAGATGCGATTTGGGTCATTGTTGATAGATTGACCAAGTCGACTCATTTCTTCCGACACGAGAAACTTATACACTTAAACGTCTTGTTCAGATGTACATAAACGAGATTGTAAGACTCGCATGGTATGCCAAGATCCATAGTTTCCGATCGAGACCCAAGATTCACTTCACGATTTTGGGTTAGTTTGCGAAAGCTATGGGCACAGATTCGATTTTGCTTTCGGCATATCATCCTCGAATTTAGACCAGACAATTGGAGAGGACTATTCAAACTCTTGAAGATCTATTAAGACTCTGTGTCCTTGATTTCAAGGGAAGTTGGGACAAGTTCTTACCATTGGTGGAGTTTTCCTACAACAACAGTTATCAAGCAAGTATTGACATGGCTCCATTCAAGCGTTGTATGGAAGAAAGTGTCGTTCTCAAAGATCTTTGGGATGAGGTGGGTGAAATAACGTTGTTGGGGACCGGGAGTTGGTGCGTATGACTACGGAAAAGATTCAAACGATCCGACAACGTATAAAAACCTCACAAGATCGACAAAAGAGTTATGTTGATCTTCATCGAAAGGATGTGGAATTCGATATAAGAGATCATGTGTTGTTACGTGTTGCTCCATGGAAAGGAGTTCTGAGATTTGGAGAGAGAGAAAGCTCAATCCTCGATTCATCGATCCATATTTAATCCTCGATCGAGTAGGAATCGTGGCCTATACACTCGCTTTTACCGCCAAGTATGTCTCGTGTTCATAACGCTTTCACATATCCATGTTACGTAAAAATGTGGAAGACCCGAACCACATTATTGAGTTAGAACCGGACGAAATAGTGGAAGATTTGACGTATAAAAATAACGGCGGAAGTTTAACAGTTAATCGTTGAAACACCGGTGTTAAAGAAATACGATGTCTACGCGTGGTTGCATAGTAGCACACAGTATTAATTATTGATGCTTACATGATAAGTCACTCAGTTTTGTTGGTATTATTAATGTAATAATACAGAAAATCTTTTTATATAAAACAGAATACTTTTATAAAGTTATTCTATAAATAGAATATATTATATTCTATTATGCATAGTGTTGCATAGTGTCTGCATAGTGTTTTGCATAGTAAAATCTTTTTATATAAAATAGAATACTTTTATAAAGTTATCTGTTTTATTAGACAATAATTAGAATATATTATATTTTATTATGCACAGTGTTTGCATAGTGCCTGCATAGTGTTTGCATAGTAAAATCTTTTATAAAGTTATTTGTTTTATTATATTATAAATAGAATATATTATATTTTATTTAAAAGATTTTGCTTTAAATATGGACCGTCAGATTAAAGTAAATCAATTTGGACCGTTAATGAGTTAGTTACTATGCAGTCCATTTTTCTATAAATAGAAGTTCATTCCTTCATTATTTTCTTACGAATTCACTGAAACTCTAGAGAGATAAATTATAGAGAGAAAGAAGAAAGTATTCCGCTACTTCACTACTTATATATCCAAGACTTTCTTCTTAAGGTAGGGAATATTATTTGTTGTACTTTCGTAAGGGTGTTATTCTTTTGTATTCATGAAGAGAACTTATGTTATTCCATTCTTTATTATTCATTGGAATAACTCAGATACGCTGCTACCCTATACTTGGTGACATTCTTCTATTATTTCGTCTTTATTATTACTGCTGGAATATCACATCAATGCGTTTTATCTTGGGACTGATTCCGCTTTATTATTATTATTACATTGGAATATCACGTTGCGCGTTTCTGTGGGACCGATTCCGCCCTTATTAGTATTCTCGTGGAATAACTTGTCATGCCAAGTACCGCATGCATGGTGATTTCTATTGTTATTCCATTCTTTATTATTCATTGGAACATCACGCTTGCGTCTTGAATTTAAATACGACTTTGGTTCCGTTATTTAGTATTTTGTTGAATAACTTTGTCATGCTAAGTCACCGCATGTATGGTGATTTCTTTTGTTATTCCATTCTTTATTATACTCAGTTGGTTAAAGTTTTGACTTCTATACTCCATGAAATTAGTGAAATATCCTTGATATTTGCGCTTCATCCAGTATCTTTTCATGGAAATATACTTCTGAGCATTCTTGAATTTTACTCTACAAAGCATTATCATGTTGACAATTTGGACATTATTAGTTCCTGTATAAATTAATTCTTGAACTTATTTTATTGAATTATTATATCATTGTCATCATCCTCATGTTTATATTTTTTTGAAAGTCATCTGTGGCATATAGTGCATAGATGGACTTGGTATGATTATGACCAGGGATTATTCGGTGCAATCATGACCGTAATGTTACAAATGATGTGGTAAAAGTCTTCATTGGCCCGTAGTGCATTGATGGACAGTTGTTGGCATGATCATGACCATTAATGAATACACAAATATTCGATCTTGGCCCGTAGTGCATGGATAATTGTGGTCGTGATACTAAAGAATATCCTTGGCCGTAGTGCAGGGGTGATTCGATGATATGGATTATTTATTAAGCTGAGTCCTAGCGATAAAAGTGATGAAAAACCTTTTAAATTATAAAAGATAGTAGATTTTATTCTCTACTTGACTCTTTTAATGGATTGCTTGTTCCTTACCGCAGCTTAAACTTGATGTTTGTTATATTGTATCGCTTTAACACTTATTTTAAGGCTAATGATAATTTATTCTGCATTATCTTAGTCATAATATTTCTTCTTCGGGCTAGTTGAGCTCACCCTTTCTTTTTCACCGTTCTCTTCGTGAAATGAGAATATAGGTTTGGGACGAAGCTCGGAAACGGAGTGATGGTCCTAGATGGTGCATTAGTAGTCCTCACTATTCTGTGAAATAGTGTGATAATAATTGTAATGAGGACTCTTTTTGAGTTTGTATACTCTCTAGTAGACAATATTTGTATTCAAACTCACAGTAAATGTTTTGTCGTATTTTACACGACTGTTGTATAATTAAGTTGTATTTGAATTTTGTACCACGTATTTGGCGACTCAAGATGGGTGATGTATACCTATTTTGGGGGCGACACAAATAGTGTTAACGGTAACAACTACGCCGTTATTTATAAAAATTCAAACTTATCGTTTTCTTCATCGACCGTTTTCAGTTATGGGGCCCACAAATGGTTGCGCCATCATACGAATATTCCCCGACAGCAAGAATATTCCATGACCAAACGAATATTCCCCGACAACAATGAATATTTTATAACCACTTGCTTATTTTGCAAAATTTGCACATTTCACCCATAACCAAAGTATTATATCAAATTAACACCTTATTATTCACAATAATAATTAGAGGAAATTCAATTTTATTAATAAAAAGTTGAGGTCTTACAACTTACTTTTTAGTTATCAAATAATTTTTTAGATTCAGACCTCATAACCATTCAGATGATCTAACTTATTAAGACATCATAATCATTTAGATCTTAATTCTCAGGTTTATCAAACACATCTTAAGTCTCTTAAGACCAACATTACCCTGTTTGTTATAGTCATAATTAATTATGGATCAATCTTTTTTTAATATACTTCTAAATAAATAAAAATCAAATAATAACATATGGGGTTAATAAGTATATCGATGTAAAATTGTAGTAATGAAAAATATTTATATGGTTATTATAATAAAAGTCCTCCTATATATTATAAAAGTTTTCGACTGAATTATGATTGCGACATATGTAAGGCTATAAACGAGTCAAATCATTTGGGCTCGACTCGAAAAAATACGAGCGAGACTTCGATTCGTTAATAATATGATTCAAATCTGAGCATTAAAAATAGTTCGAATACAAATCTGAGTAAAATCTGAGCAATGTTATACTCAATTCGTTTAAGATTCAAACTATTCGAATTCTTAATTGTGATTCGATACATACTCGATTGATACAGATTCGATTAGATGTTGGATACATTCTCTTATAATACATACAAATTTAAATCAAATTAAGATAATTAATTATTATTATTTTGTTTTTTAAATTTTAATTGTGATTTTTATTTGTAAAGTGTAATAGTAAATATATTTTCTCATTTCTAAGTAAAATAACAAATTCGATTTATAATTATATTTATTATAAAACTAGTTATTATGTGAAAAACTCGAATTCGAACTTGAATTTGAAGCTCGCTAGTAGTTTGAATATAATTCGATCTGTTTCGAGTCGAATTCGAGTAGCTCTTTGTTCGTTTCGGTTCGACTCATTTACACCTTTAGACATATGTGCATACATGAAGTAAGTATGAATTAAGATGGGTCTCACTTTAATTTAATTTATGTTATAGTATACATTTTCACTTTAGTCGCAATCCAATTACGTCAAATATTTATCGATGTATATCATTTTCCTTATAATAATAATGTTTCATAATTCAAATCAAATGAATTTTTCATTCTCTTGTATTTTTGTATGCTTTTTCCAATCTCTAAGCTTGAATTTTCTTAAATTGTCTAAATAAATAAATTTGAGAATGGGATATTATAAGCTTGTTGATTTTCTTTTCATATTGTTTTCTAATTAGGAAGAAAGTGTCTAGAAGTTTTATTCTAGACTTGGAAATAAAAGTCCAACTCCAATTCCTAATAGTCAAAGGAGAAACTTCAAATATGCACATAATACAATCTTCCTTCCATTTGACTACCTGTATGAGGTCGATAAACAATGAAGCATAAGAAACACATAAACATAAAATAAGCATCTCACATATATAATTCTTCTCGTGCTACTTTATTTATTTATTATCCAGGATATGAAAAAAAAATTATGGGAAAAATCCGTCTATAATTAATTACTTAATTTACGCTAGTAATTGAATAAATTTAAGCACATAATTTATTTCTTGTTCGGGAATGACTTATTTTAAAATAATTTATAATTAAAATATTCGGCATCAATTTAACTTATAAGTCAGATATTAAGTTAAAATAAGTTCTGATAATGACTTATAAGTTAAAATCAAATCAAAGATTACTAAAAAGAAGAGAATTGTTAAATCCATTTACTTTTTAAAGATTACAACAAAAAGTAATTGTTGTAGAATGATAATGACGGTGAAACCGTCCATTATATGGATATATAACGACACTTTTGTTGTGAAAATAATATTTTTTGTTGTGGATTTAACAATTCCCAAAAAGAATATTAATAAAAAGAAAGACAAAATAGAATAGGAGCAAAATAGATATTATATTTGGTCAAACTAATTTATTTTAAAATAACTTATAAGTTATTTACAAATAAGGAACTTATTTTTTTTGACTTAAAACTCAACTTATAAATAAAAAAATAAGTCGTTCCGAACAAAAAAATAATACCAAATGACTTATATTATAAGTCATTCTCGAACACGCTCTATGAATAGAATATTTTTTTTTATCTTTAATGTACTTGCTTAAATTTTATTATAAATAAAATAGAATTTTATTTACTTTTTTTTCCTATATTTTTATTTTTCTTAAATATGTAAAAATATATTTGTAGACAGAATGGGTAGTAAATACCATCAAACTCACTCCCAAAAAACCAAACGCGAAAAAGGTCGGGCGCCAACAGTCACCCATTATGTGGCCCCACTTTCTCTCTCTCTCTAAACATTCCCCTGACCACTTTATTATAAAAACCTCTCTCTCTCTCCCCCCCCCCCCCCCAAAAAATCACAACACCACTACTCTTTTAGACTACTAATTCTAAACCCTAAGGTTCCATTTCTAATTCTATTTCCCCTTTTCAATGGTGGGAACACTAGCTCCTCCTCTATCTACGCCTCTAAGATTATCGCCGGAGAAACGGTTTTCCTTTCCTGGAACGGCCGGATCTGACCGGAAAATGTCAGTACCCAGTAAAAGTCACTGTAAGGCTGCGCTTCACGCTTTCGCCAACAAGGCGCCTTCAGTGGCGGAGATCTGGCGGCCGACGAGACTCTACGACGTGCTTAGAGTGAATAGAAACGCGTCGCCGGTGGAGATCAAGACAGCGTACCGGAGCCTGGCGAAGATGTACCATCCGGATTCTTCCGAATCCGCTGACGGAAGGGATTTCATTCAGATTCAGAAGGCGTATGCCACGCTGTCTGATCCGGCGGCGAGGGCGCTTTACGATCTGTCGCTTTGCGCGGCTGCGGTGGCGTCCGGAGGTGAACGGCGGCCTTCCCGGTACTCGACGGCGACTGGATACCGAACCGGGTATTACAAGTCCCGAAGATGGGAAACGGATCAGTGCTGGTAAAATTAATTGTAGGATCCGTATGCCGAAGGTGAACGGCATATTTTTTTCTTCTTCTTCTTGGAAGATGAGTAAATACAAATTATTACTGAATCTCACATTTCTCACTGTTATAGATTTTTTTTTTTTGGGTGGGTGTAACGTATTATTATTTTTATCAAAAAAAATAATAATAAAATAATGTTGGGCTCTATTTAATTTTTACTTGTTAGATCGACATTTTTTATCTGACATAAAACCAAAATGGGAGTTAGATTTGGATTTATTTTTTTGTCTATCTAGAAAATACAAAAATTGAATGATGTGTGTAATTATAATTAATTATATAATTTAGATTATTATCAATTAATTATATTTCGTAATAATTTTTTTTTAATTTTTTTGACAATAGCGATAGTCAATGTGAAATTGAACTTTATAAAAGTAAAGTTCTAGTAATAGTACTAAGTAACTACTAATAGTAAATTTGTAATACCCGGAAAAAAAAAAAAAAAAAAAAAATTATATATTTTAAAATATATTATATGGATTTTGTCTTTTATTTGGGTCAAATTGGTTATTTAATTTATTTGGACGAATAAATATTAATGAATGATGGATAAATTAAATTTGTAGAATTGGACCTTAAAATTAATTGAGTTTAATTTGTATTTGAGTAATATTAAATCTTATTATAATTAAAAAAATTTATAAGATATTTTAATAAATAACTAAAACCTAATTTTACTGGGTATTAGTTTTGATACGTAAAAGAATAGAAGAAGAAAAGGAGTTGTGGCGGCTAAGAACCGAAGAGTAGGGATGTAAATGGATATATACGAATTCGGATATAGTGATATCCGTATTCGAAAAATAATTTTTTATCCGTCTTCGTATCTGGTCTCGACGGATTTTAAAAATATTATTTGTATCCTGTATTCGGAATAATATCCGAATACGGATAATATCCGTTTCTGTTTATTTTATTCGAATAAGTAAATTATTCGAAAATCCGCTATCCGAATTCGTTTATCAGTCACCTAATATAAAATTCATTCAAACTATTTACAAAAAAATATTTAAAAAAAATTAGTAATTAATCATCACCAATCACAATTTAAAATTTGATCCAGACATATTAATTAAACATCCTAATCATAAAGTCTTAATTAATACAAGAATAAAAGAGTATTATAACAAAATGAATGTTCTACTTATTAATGTTTAAATATTCATTAATATGTAGATGCCCATTTTATGTGTGTAGAGTAATACTGTAGTATGTATAATATGTATAATCTATAATTAGATTCAAAAGTTTACAATGAATATTTAATTATTATTTTTTTCAAAATTATAGTGTTCATTGCTCCCATCTCCCGACATCGCAAGTAAGTTTTGAAAGTAAAAAAATTATAACAAACTAATAGTTATACCTTTGTAAGTTAATATATATATATATATACAGAACCGATCAGGTGAGGACTCCCTTACTTTGTTAAAATGCGGACCTTTTTTTTTTTTTTTTGTTTTTTTTAAAACAACTAAAAAAATATTTAATATTTTATGGAATCGATATTTTTCATAATATAATGTTTTGAGGCGTGATTTGAATACCTATACCAAAAAATGGTGATACAATGCATGCATCGTATGCACTCATTTTGTTATAATGTATCCAAATCACATCCAAAATATTGTAGACATGAAAAAATTTCAATTCCATAAAATATTAAACTTTTTTTTTAGTTATTTAAAAAAAACTAAAAAAATCAAAAAAAAATCCGTATTTTAACAAAAGTAAGTGAGTCTTACCTACGATCCTCGACTTATATATATATATATATATATATATATATATATATATAAAATTATATGTATATAATTTATTTATTAATTAATTAATGTAAGTTATTAATATATATAGATATATAGATATATTAATAACTTTTATATATATATATATATATATATATATATGTGTGTGTGTGTGTGTGTGTGTGTGTGTGTGTGTGTGTGTGTGTGTGTGTGTGTGCATTCATTCAAGATTAACCTTTTTTTCAAGAATTTCTATGTTACGAGTCATAAGTTCCAACAAAGTTAGTTGTGGATAGTTGTAAGTTAATCTTTAAAGGCTTAAATATAATTTATTATCCTAAACTATATGTCATATTCCACTTCGGTGATTCAACTTTTAATTTTGTCAATTAGATGATTGAACTATTAATTTTTTTCAATTCTAACAAATTGAATTTGTCACGTCAGAAATTGCGGCGACGCGGGCAGAATAATAGGAAATACTTAAGCTTATGTGTAAATAAAAAAATTATTTTAATATTTATTTACACATTTATTATACATTAAGGACAAATTTGTCAAATAACTTTATATTAAATATTAAAACTAAATAAAAACAACAAACAATCAGATAATATGTTCCTCTTCATCATCTTAAATTAATAAGACCCTTATATCTTTCACACTTATATATATATATATATATATATATATATATATATATATAATTATATATATATAATTTATTTATTAATTAATGAATGTAATTTATTAATATATATACATATATAGATATATTAATAACTTATATATATATATATATGTGTGTGTGTGTGTGTGTGTGTGTGTGTGTGTGCATACATGGCATCAGCATTAACCTTTTTTCAGTAACTTCTATGTTACGAGTCATAAGTTCCAACAAAGTTAGTTGTGGATAGTTGTAAGTTAATCTTTAAAGGCTTAAATATAATTTACTATTCTAAACTATATGTCATATTCCACTTCGGTGATTCAACTTTTAATTTTGTCAATTAGATGATTGAACTATTAATTTTTTTCAATTCCAACAAATTGAATTTGTCACGTCAGAAATTGCTGACGTGGCAGACTGTGTAGGAAATACTTAAGCTTATGTGTAAATAAAAAAATTATTTTAATATTTATTTACACATTTATTATACATTAAGGACAAATTTGTCAAATAACTTTATATTAAATATTAAAACTAAATAAAAACAACAAACAATCAGATAATATGTTCCTCTTCATCATCTTAAATTAATAAGACCCTTATATCTTTCACACTTCTATCTCTGGTTCGACCCAACCAAAATTTTCACACCTATTCAAAATGTTAGGCTCTAATAATCTTCCCATTACAGAAATCCCTCTTTGTATCTAGATCAACTTCACACCTACTCAAAATGTTAGGCTCTAATAATTTTCCTCTGTACTTTGGAAGAGGGCCATATGGTTCAGTATTGTGGTTTCCAAAACTTGGATGGCGTGGGAAAATTCCAGAATCCACAAATTCTATAACAATTTCCTCTTCGACGGTCATTTGGAATCCTCGGCATATCATGTAAGATCATCATCATCACCATCTTCCTTTTCACTTTACCCAAGCCTGAACATGAAAGATCTGGTGGAGAATCTCTTCCCTGATAACCTTAACCCTGGCTCCCCCTCTGCCACACAATTTTATCCGACAAAGGCAGTCATGTAGTTCGATCGATGGTGAATTTGTGAGTTTTTTATGGTGTAATTATTTGTATTTTTGGTACGATTTCTTGCGAAATTTTTTCTTTTGGTGGTGTAATGTTGGTGATAATGGCGGGCAGAGGTGATGATAGTGGTGGGCATGCGTTGTGGTGATAGGGAAGATGAGTGGGCTTTGCAAATTTGTCTAATTTCTTAAATCTATAATTTCAGTTAATAATAATTTTTTGTCTTTTGATTTTTCATTTTGGTTTGGGTTTCATTTGATTGTTGGTTTGGGTTTGCAATTTGGTTGCTAGTATGAGTTTGCAATTAGGATTTCTGTGTTTGTTTATGTTGCCTAGGGTTTATACCTGGAATTTTCTGAATTTTTTAGTTTTTAAGTTTGGATTTTCCGATAGCTGTGAGATCCAATTTGTTGTTTTTAATTAGTATTAATGTCTAATATAAAGTGATTTTATGAATTTGTCCTTTAAATGTGTTAAGAAAAAATAAAATACTATTTTTAATTACAACTCAGCTGACTAATAGCCCACCCAAATAGCCACGTCAGCGATTTCTGACGTGGTAGACTCAATTTGTTGCAATTGAAAAAAATTAATAGTTTATTTATCTAATTGACAAAATTGAAAGGTGGATCACCGAAGGGGAATATGGCTTATAGTTTAGGATAGTAAATTATATTTAAGCCATCTTTAAAACTTTATAAAGGCTTCTCCGCATATTGAAGGAGTATTTATTACTGGAAATAATAGGATCTCAAGTGCTGGAGAGGAACTTGGGACTGGACGTAGCAACATACCCGAACTGTATGTTGTGAACCAGATAAATGTTTGTGCATTGTGTGATTGAATTTTTACTATCTTGATTGTTACGCCCCCAAAATAGGTATACATCACCCATCTTGAGTCGCTAAATACATGGTACAAAATTCAAATACAACTTAATTATACAACAGTCGTGTAAAATACGATAAAACATAATCTAAGAGTTTTAATAAGAATATTGTCATCTAGACAATATCCACATTCAATGGAGTCCTCATTACATTTATTGTCACACTATTTTATAGAATAGTGAGGACTACTAAAACAACCATCTGGACCGTTAATCCGTTTCCCGACTCGTCCCAGCTATATTCTCATTTCCTGAAGAAAACAGTGAAAGAAAGGGTGAGCTCAACTAACCCAGTAAGAAATATTATGACTAAGATAATGCAGAATAAATTATTCTTAGACTTCAACAGTATAACAACTCGTAGAATATAATAGACAACAAGTTTTAGATCAACAACTGCAGCAGAATAAGCAATCCATTAGAAGAGTCAAGTAGGGCATAAAATCTACTATTTTCTATGATTTAAAAAGTTTTTCATCAACTTTATCGCTGAAACTTAGCTTAAAAAAAATTGAATCATCCATGCATCACGACCAAGAATATTCATGTAATCATCAATGGTCATGATTATACCGAATAATACGTGGTCATAATCATACCAACAACTGTCCATCAATGAACTATATGCCAATGAGGACTTTTACCACATCATTCGTCACATTACGGTCATGATTATACTGAATAATCCCTGGTCATAATCATACCAAATCCATCTATGAACGTAAGTCAAAGATGACTTTCATCACAATATAAGCATGTGGATGATGACAATGACATAATAATTCAATAAAACAAGTTCAAGATAAATTTTAAAGATTTATAATTTAATTTATCCAGAAATCAATAACGTCCAAATTGTCAACATGATACTGCTTTGTGGAGTAAAATTCAAGAATGCTCAGAAGAATATTTTCATAAAAAGGTACTAGATGAAGCGCAAATATCCAGGATATTCTACTAATTTCATGGAGTATAAAAGCCAAAACTTTAACCAACTGAGTATAACAGAATATATGAAACTGCAAATAGATTTTTGCCCGCCATGCGGTAATCCACGTAGACAGATCATTTTCATAATTTAATAAGGAATGAATACGGAGGATCATTCACCATGCGTGCGGTAGTCCACACTGCATGTGCTATTCCAATGAATAAATAAAGAATGGAATAATGTAAGATTCACTGGGCATGCGATAAACCTCACAGACGAGTTATTCCAATGAATAACAAAAGAATTCACCATGCATGCGGTAGTCCACGCAGACGGTGTTATTCCAATGTAATAATAAAGAATGGAATAATGAAGAATTCACCAGCATGCGATGAATCGCATGCATACGTGTTATTCCAATGAATAATAAAGAATGGAATAACAACTCTTACGAGTATTGAAAGAAAATAACTCTCTTCATGAATACGAAAGAAATAATACCCCTTACCTCAGAAGAAGACTGGATACTGGAATAGTGAAGTAGCATAATACTCTTCCTCTTTCTCTCTATATTTTCTCTCTCTATAATTGCTGTAAGACCTCAAATTTTATGAAATAAAAGTATTCAATTTTTCTTATAATTACTATTTAGTAAATGGTTAAATTGATAAAAGTTAAAGTTAAGGGTGATATATGAATTTTTTTTTTTCAAAATACACAAGTGGTTATAAAATATTCATTGTTTTCGGGGAATATTCGTTTAGTCGTGGAATATTCTTTCTCGTTTGAGAATATTCGTATTTGACAAAAAGCAGCATTTATGGGCCCTATAATGTAATAACTATCGGATGAAGAAAATGACAAAATTAAGTTTTTATAAATAATCGGCGTAATCGCTACTCAAGTTAACAATTGTTAGAATACCCGGTGGTTAAAATACTGAATACGCGTGTTTACGCGATGAAGACATGCTTTTACACATTATTTTTTTGAATTATTGATCCTTACATAAGAAGGCACTACTCAATAATTGTTACAAGAAATTCTTCGCTCAATATTTTATTTTATTGATTCAATAATTGTCGATGCATTGATATTTTATATTATTGTTGTTTCAATAATTATCACCGCATGAATATTTCTTATTATCGATCAATAATTCATATTATTTGAATAATATTATTAGATAGCATTATTGGAAATGTCTAGAAAGTTCTCATCGAGAGAGGTTTGGTCACCTAATTGCCGCCAAGAAGGAAAAATTCTTATTGAAAGCCCCCTCTTTCCTAGAAACTACCGGTTGTCATAAATGTGATTACGTAATATTATTTGTGAATAATTAATTATTGATTCATATGATAAGGAAATATTTATTTTATGTGGATATAAAAGATGAATTTATTAGTATGATTATGAACAGAAACTGTGATTTGGTATAACCATGATCTTTGATGTTTCGTAAAAGACATGATGAAAATTATATTCGCCCACAGGTACAAAGAGGAATTTAGAATCACAATTATGATCATGAGATATTCATATAATTGTGGAAAGGAACTATTGATTGATGTTACAGGATAAAACATTGTTGGTGGACTTTTAACATGGAGAAGATAATAGATCGTATTGTCTATTTGACTCTTCTAATGGATTGCTTCGTTCACCGCAACTATGGTTGAAATTTTATCATCTACCATATGTTCTAAATCTACGATTTGTTATTGATGAAGGCTATTGATAATTTAATTATCTTTAGTCATGATATTCTTTATCGAAGTTAGTTGTGCTCACCCTTTTGCTTCACAATTCCTTTCGGTGTAATAAAAGTGTAAATTTGGGTCGGCCGGGGGTAACAAGGAATAGAAATTATGGTCTCTAGTCGGAGTTCTCCCAAACAAGATAGACAAGTGTGTTGTATACATCTTTTAGTAGTTATATTTGGTGAATCATATAGGAGAGGCGAACCCAACGTTGGAAGGGTGTTTTGCCACTATCATACAAGATGTCTAATAACATACAACCTCGTGTCATCATAAGATGTGGTTGTGCTCATCCACTTGTTTGAGTATATTTACTGAGCACTACCTATATAATCTTGGTGTTTGTTTGAAGTATAATTCTCAATTTGAGACAAAGGAGATAATGATAAGTCAAGAGAAGACTCACCATTGGGAAGAATATGATAGTAATCTTCTCATTTTTCTTTAAGGTCTATTGGTCAACCAAGGATAATTCTTTGGCCATATGATATCTATCATAACCTAGAAGCATGGTCTCCCATATACGAAAGGTTTCCTTGAGCATTTCCCAAAAATTCTAATTTCTAAAACAGCTTTTGGACTATACCTTTATGTAAGGTGTCATTGTGACGTCTATCCACGATTGGGACATGAGTCACATTGTTATATATATTTGTATCCAAACTCACAAAGATATGTGTTGTTGTATTTTGTACGACAATTGTTGTAATAAAGTTGTAGTTATTTTCTGTACCATGTATTTGGCGACTCAAAATGGGTTGGATGGAATGAACCTATTTTGGGGTCGTCACAATTGCTCTTGTGACTCTTAGTGAATTGGTGAGAATGAAGGATGAATGAGCTTCTATTTATAGGAAAACATAGTTTCGATAATTGTACATTTTGGGGCTCAAAATATTACAGTATAATACCTTCCTCTTTTTTTTCATTTTTAATTTAGTCCTACAAGTATTATCAAACTTGCACCACTTCCCCCAATAGTAAATCATGTGAATTAATAGTTCATTCATGTGACTCAATAGTATAATCATGTGAAAAAACTAATTCACAAATTATAGTAGCTTCATTTATACCTCCATTTTAATTTTAGTCATGCAAGTATTATCAATCTTGCACCAACTCCCCTAATAGTACATGTATGTGAATCAATAGTATACACATGTGAATAAATAGTTATAAGCATGTGAATTAATAATAATTAATTCCTCATTTATCCGATTAATTACCCGATTGGTCAATATAACCTCCAGACATCAATTATTATTGAAATAAATGTCAATTTTTATTAACACTAATAATTTCCACACAATGAAATTATCAATCTCATCTTTAATCAACACAAACTTATTCATAATTAATATTATAATTCACAATATTTAACAACCAGGTCGTTCCTAGGAAAGAGGGGATTTAGATAAGGATTTCTCACTTATTGGCGCGCAATTAGGTGACCAAACATCTCCTTGACAGAACTTCTAGACATTGTCAATATTACAAATAATAATATAAATAACTTTGTCGTCTCAATTATTAATTTAATAAAAATAAATATTATGCAGATGATACTATGGCAATAATTGAATCAATAATATGAGAGATATGCATCAATTACTGTAAGACCCCAACTTTTATGAATGAAGAATAATTTTCTCAAAATATATTTTTGAATATTATGGTGTGGATTTGATATAATGTTATAGTTGTGGGTAATATTTATAAATTTTGCAAAGTAAGCAAGTGATTATATAATATTCGATTGGTCGAGGAATATTCGTTTTAACAGGAAATATTCGTACGACGGCACAATCATTGGTGGACCCCACAACGAAAGTATTGTCGTAGTTAAAAAATAACAAAATTATCTTTTTATAAAAATAACGGTGAAAGTGTTACCGTTAAAACTGTTGAACTACCCTGTAGTAAAAGTATAGTAATACGTGTAGTTGCATAGTAGCACACGGTATTGATTATTGATGCTTACGTGAGAAGTCACTCAGTTATACTCAATTATTGCTACAAGATTGCTTTGCATCATATCTCTCATATTATTGATTCAATTATTGTCACAAGATTATCTCGCATAATATTTATTATTATTAAATCAATAATTGAGACGACAAAGTTATTCATATTATTATTTGTAATATATATTGACAATGTCTAGAAGTTCTGTCAAGGAGAGATTTGGTCACCTAATTGCGCGCCAATAAGGAGAAATCCTTATCGAAAAGCCCCCTCTTTCCTAGGAACGACCTTGTTGTTAAATATTGTGAGTTATAATATTAATGATGAATAAGTTGTGTTGATTAAAGATGAAATTGATAGTTTCATTGTGTTGGAATTATTAGTGTTAATGGAAATCGATATTTATTTCGATAATAATTGATGTCTAGAGGTTATATCATTAATCCAGTAATTAATCGGATAAATGAGCAATTAATTGCTATTATTTCACATGCTTATAACTATGTATTCACATGTGTGTACTATTGATTCACATTCATGTACTATTATTAAAGTGGTGCAAAAGATTGATAATACTTGCATGACTAGATTAAAATAGAGGTATAGTTGAAGGTATTGTACTATAATTAGTTTTTTCACATGATTATACTATCGAGTCACATGAATGAACTATTAATTCACATTATTTACTATTAGGGGAGGTGGTGCAAGTTTGATAATACTTGCAGGACTAAATTAAAAATAAAAAAAAGAGGAAGGTATTATACTGTAATATTTCGAGCCCCAAAACGTACAATTATCGAAACTATGTTTTCCTATAAATAGAAGCTCATTCATCCTTCATTCTCACCAATTCACTAAGAGTCACAAGAGCAATTATTATAGAGAGAAAGAAGAAGAGAAGTCTGCTACCTCACTATTCTAGTATCCAATTTTTCTAAGGTAAGGTGTATTATTTCTTTCGTATTCATGAAGAGAGTTATTTTCTTTCAATACTCGTAAGGGTTGTTATTCCATTCTTTATTATTATGTTGGAATAACCTGTCTATGCGAAGTACCGCATACATGGTGAAATTTTTATGTTATTCCCTTCTTTATTATTCTGTTGGAATAATATGTCTGTGCGGTCTATCGCATGCCTGGTGAATTATGTTGTTATTCCATTCTTTATTATTCTGTTGGAACATCCTGTCTGCGTGTGATTATGCATGACCGGTTCCATTCTTTATTATTTTGTTGGAACATCCTCGTCTGCAAGGGATTACGCATGACACAAGTTACATTCTTTATTATTCTGCTGGAACATCCTATCTCGCATGCGGATTACGCATGACTTCGGTTCCATTCTTTATTATTCTCGTTAGAATAACTTTGTCTATATGGATTACGCATGTCTGTGAATTCTTCATTATTCCATTCTTATTATTCTCATTTGGAATAATCTGCTTCACGTGATTACCGCATGGCGCCAAAAAATCCATTTGCGATTTCATATATTCTATTATACTCAAATTGATTAAAATTTTGGCTTCTATACTCTATGAAATTAGTGAAATATCCTTGATATTTGCGCTTCATCCAAAGATCTTTTCATGGAAATATTCTTCCGAGCATTCTTAAATTTTACTCCACAAAGCAAAGATCGTATTGACATAATTTGACGTTATTGATTTCGGGATAAATTAAATTATAAATCTTTACAAATTTATCCTTGAACTTATTTTATTGAAATCTTATATCATTGTCATCATCCTCATGTTTATAATATGCTGAAAGTCATCTGTGGCCTATAGAGCATAGATGGACTGGTATGATTATGACCAGGGATTATTCGGCATAATCATGACCGTAATGTTACAAATGATGTGGTAAAAGTCTTTATTTGCCGTAGTGCATTGATGGAGTTATTGGCATGATCATGACCATTGATGAATACACGAATATCCTTGGCCCGTAGTGCATGGATAATTTGTGGTCGTGATACTAATGAATATCCTCGGTAGTAGTAAGGCGTAGATGATGTGGTTTATTTATTAAGTCGAGTCTCAAATGATAAAAGTGATGAAAAACCTTTTAAATCATAGAAGATAGTAGATTTTATTCTCTACTTAACTCTTCTAATAGATTGCTTGTTCCGCTGCAGTTAAACTTGATATTTATTATATTTTATTAGTTTAACACTGTTGAAGGCTAATGATAATTTATTCTGCATTATCTTAGTCATAATATTTCTTCTTTGGGCTAGTTGAGCTTACCCTTTCTTTCACTATTCTCTTGAGAAATGAGAACGTAGGCCGGACTAGTCGAGAACTGAGTGACTCGGTCCGCATGATAAAGCATTAGTAGTCCTCACTATTCTCGCATTAAATAGTGTGATAATAAATGTAATGAGGACTCCATTGAGTGTGGATATTGCCTAGATGACCATATTCTTATTAAAACTCTTAGATTATGTTTTGTCGTATTTTACACGACTGTTGTATAATTAAGTTGTATTTAAATTTTGTACCATGTATTTGGCGACTCAAGATGGGTGATGTATACCTATTTTGGGGGTGTCACAATTACTGTAGCAATAATTGAGTATAACTGAGTGACTTCTTACGTAAGCATCAATAATCGATACCGTGTGCTACTATGCAACCACGCGTATTACTGTACTTTTACTACCGGGTAGTTCAACAGTTTAACGGTAAAACTTTTGCCGTTATTTTATAAAATGATATTTCTGTCATTTTCTAACTATGACAATACTTCCGTTGTGGGGTCCACCAATGATTGTGCTGTCATACGAATATTCCCTGTTAAAACGAATATTCCCCGACCAATCAAATATTTTATAACAACTTGAATACTTTGCAAAATTTTCACATATCACCGTTAACTTAACCTTTTTTCAATTTAACCATTTACTAAATAACATAATAATTATAAGAAAATTGAATACTTTCATTTCATAAAATTCGGGATCTCACATTGAGTATTACTTTCTAACACTATAAAATAATTTACTAAAAATTCAAAAAGGCCAAATATAATTTGTTAAAAGCCGATAATCTATTCAACCCCACTTCTAGATTATTATTGGACTTTCACATGTACGTATTAGAATCCTTTTGTGTTAATATTATGTCGCATGTGTTGTGATATGATATCTTTGTTAGAATATACCGTAGGGTATAACAGAGCTATAACAACCTATGGGGGCACCACATACATGCCCTCTTGGCACTGAGGCATGGCACCTTCGTGACGGTGTAATTAGTTTACGGCATCTCTGTTTTGTGCTCCGATAAGAGTTGGTCATTTGGTGATTTTGTTATGAAATGTGTATAGGTCGACCTTCCCGGTTATATCCTCTGTATCATGATTTTTTCATTGCTCATCTCCTATATTTCAGATATCATTCTAGAATATATCTTCAAAACAAAGGTTAATTGACATATCACAATTTGTCAACTTATCAAGTAAACAATTTCAGCTTAGGTAAGTCACATATTAGCGAAGTATATAACTCGTCTCTCCCCTCCTAGTTCTAGACTCTTATCTCCGCCAGCGACCATATCCCTAAGCTCTGATACCAACTGTGACGCCCCTAAAATTTAGTATACATCACCCATTCTGAGTCGCCAAATACATGGTACAAAATTCAAATACAACTTTATTTATACAACTGTTGAGCTGTCGGATAGAATACGACCACAATTAACTATGAGTTTTAATACAAATGTATGTAACTCTCATGGTACCTCGACCACAACCTTACAATGATACTTTACATAAAAGTATAGTCAAAAACTGTTTTAGAAATTAAAATCTTTGGGAAGTGCTCAAGGAAACCTTCGTATATGGGAGGTCATACGTCTAGGTTATGATAGATGTCATATGTCCACAAAATTATCCTTGGTTGACCCAAAAGTCCCCAAAGAAAAACAAGAAGATTACTATCATCTTCTTTCCAATGGTGAGTCTTCTCTTGACATATAAATATCTTTGTTGTCTCCAAGTGAACATTATATTTCACATAAACCCCAAGATCATATAGGTAGTGCTCGTAGATATATTCAGCAAGTGGATGTGCACAACCATGTCTTATGAGAACACGATGTTGTATGTCATTAGACATCTTGTATGATAGTGGCAAAACACCCTCCAAAGTTGGGTTCGACTCACCCTATTTGATTCACCAAATATAACTACTAAATGATGTATAGAATACAACACACTTTTCTATCTTGTTTAGGAGAACCTCCATGCTAGAGACCAACATTCTATTCCCCTATCCCCAGCTTCGACTAAGTGATACTCTCCAAGAACACTCTTATTACACCGAAAGGAATTGTGAAGCGAGAAAGGGTGAGCATAACTAGCCCAAAAAAGAATATCATGATTAAAGATAATTAAATTATCAATAGCTTTCATCAATAATAAATCGTAGATTTAGAACATATGGTAGATGATAAAACTTTTCAACTATAGTTGCAATGAACGAGCAATCCATTAGAAGAGTCAATAGACCATAAGGTCTATTATCTTCTATGTTAAAAGTCCACCAATAATATTTTATCCATGTAAAATAAATCAACATTTCACATCCACAATCATATAAATAACTCATAATCATAATTGTGGTTCTAAATTCCTCTTATGAACCGGAATGAAGATAATTTTCATCACCTATCTTCACCAAACATCAAAAATAATGGTTATACCAAATCAGAATTCCTGCTCATAATCATACTAATAAAATTCATCTTTTCACTACGGCCAAAGATATTCATTAACAATTCATCTTTGCACTACATGCTAAAGACATACAACTGTATTTTAGAAGAGTCAAGTAGAGCATGATATCTACTATCTTCTACTTAATTAAAAGTGTATAATAAATATTTTATCATTTGAGACTCGACAATAAATAATCCACATCATCGAATCACCCACCGCACTACTGACCCAAGGATAATCGTTAATATCACATCCATGAATTTATATTTCATCACGAGACTCATTTCGATAATCAATCCATATCATTTGAATTATCCATGCCTACTACGGCCAAGGATATTCGTTAATATCACGACCACGAATTATCCATGCACTACTACTTTAAAGATAATCGTATTTTCATCAACGATGTAATGATCATGCCATAAAATAATTCATCTTTGCACCTCAGCAAGAGAATCCATAGCCATAATCATACCAAAAATTATCCATCAATGCACTACGGGCAATGAGGATTTTTCCACATCATTTGTAACATTACTACCATGTGTTTATCTTAGAATAAGCCTCGGTCATAATCATACCAAGTCCATCTACTTTACTGACCAAAGATGACTTTCAACACAATATAAGCATGAGGATGATGACAATGATATAAGAATCAATCAAATGAGATAAAGGATAAATATTAAATATTTATAATACAATTTATCCAACGTTCAATAATAACCAAATATTATCAATCACTTAATAATCTCATAATTTAATATTATTAATATTATAACAATATTTAATCATTTCTTAAAATTATAAACAATTTATTTCAATTGTTTACACTTTATCAAATAATGCATTTAATCATTCTAAAATGCCATACTCATAAGATTTCATCATCAATGATCAAATCCCTCATCAAAAATCTGCATATACCCTATATAGGATTCTTAAGCTATAAAAATCCTATTTTCCAATTTTATTACTTCACATAACATATTTAATTCATTTACTCATAACTAGTTCATTTTCATGAAAAATACCAAATCAGTCCCAAAAATAGTTTTTTCCTGGGATTTAGCAGAATATAGTCCCATCTTGAACATATATTTTTCTCAGAATTTTTAAAATTTATTTACTATTTTTCATATGGCTAAAACTGCTGAATATTTAGACATTTATCATAAATTATACTTTTGTCCAAAAATTCCAAAATTTACAGGGTATACTCCTGTTATATACATGTACTTCCAATAAAAATTTCACCAATTTTGGAGTTAACCACAAGGAGTTATAAAAGTTTACTTTTAAAATAGATTTTTCCCATAAAATCCATAACTCTTAATCTATATCCAAAAATCGCCATTTTTGGACACAATCTAGAAAACTCATCAAATTATCATTTCAAATTTTTCTAGAACTTTTTTGGGTCAAAAAAATTACGAAACTGCCCCTTTTTAATAAAAATACTATTTGTATGAATATGAAGGATCATTTACAATGCATGCGGTAATCCATATAGACATGTTATTTCAACAGAATAATAAAAAATGGAACTGGAGTCATCATGTGAAAGCATTGCGAATGAGATATTCAACGAGAATAATAAATAATGAAATAACGGAAGAAGAATTCACCAAGCACGCGATAGACCTCACATATGTTATTCAATGTATACTAAATAATCTGAACCCGGTCAAAGCGTGATACGCACCCTTGACGTGATATTTCAACGAATAATAAATAATAGAACCAGTGTCATGTAAAACGCATGCAGACGATATATTCAATGAGAATAATAGAGAATGGAATAATAGAAGAATTTCACCATGTATGCAGTACTTCGCATAGACAGGTTATTCCAACATAATAATAAAGAATGGAATAATAGAAGAATTTCACCATGTATACGGTAGTCTGCGTATACAGGTTATTCCAACAGAATAATGAAGAATGGAATAACAGAAGTTCTCTTCATGAATACGAACGAAATAATACCCCTTACTATAATAATAATAATAATAATAATAATAATATCATTTACGAGTACGACAATTATATCCCCTACGATTACAACAAATAATATCTCCTACAATTACAATAAATAATATCCCTTACCATAAAAGAAATTGAATATAAGAGTAGGGAAGGAGCGAATACTTTTTCTATAAGCTTCTCTATAATTTCTCTCTAGAGTTTAAAGTGAATTAAGTAAGAAATAATGAAGGAATGAGTTTATTTATAGAAAAATGGATACATATAAAGTAACTAACTCATGAGCGGTCCAGTTGAATTACTTTAATCGACGGTCCATATTTAAAGCCAAATCTTTAAATAAAATAAAATATATTCTATTTATAATCTAATAAAATGAATAACTTTATAAAAGATTTTACTATGCAAATACTTATCTGAAACCTTATCCAAACACTATGCATAATAAAATATAATATATTCTAATTATTATCTAATAAAAGCAGATAACTTTATAAAAGTATTACATTTTATATAAAAAGATTTTACTATTAGCCTAATAAAACGAATAACTTTATAAAAGTATTACATTTTTTATATAAAAAGCTTTACATTTTATTACATTAATAATATCAATAAAACAAAAGTGAATAACTTATCACATAAGTATTAACACCGGTGTTTCAACAGATTAACAGTAAAACTTCCATAGTTATTTTCATAAAAATATTTTTGTAATTTTCTCAATCAATACAATAATTCCATTGTGGGGTCCACCAATGATTGTCTGGTCAGCATCGATATTCCCCAATAATCGAATATTTTATATCAACTTGCTTACTTTGCAAAAAAAAAAATTACATATTACCTTTAACTTTAAACTTTTATCAATTTAACTATTTACCAAAATAGAAAAATTGAATACTTTTATTTCATAAAATTCGGGGTCTCACACAACTAAGATTTCTTTGACCTTCCTTTTTAGGATCAATTACATATTCTATTACATTTTTTAAAATAATTACAACAATAGTGCACTCATAAAATATTTACATAATTAATACACTTTTCATATTTATTTACAATATTAGTGCAATTATGATTCCTTAATTTAGGGAATAAGTATGCAATTAAGATTCTTTAATTTAGGGGATTAGTATTAATTTACTTATTAAATTAAGTAATTAATAAGTAAACCATATAACACCTCCACACCCACCTACACCTCCTCCAACACATCCACCTCTCTCACCTCCAAGTTCGCCGCCACCCCTACCACCAAGACCTCCGCCACGCCCACCTCTACCACCAAGACCTACACCATGCCCACCTCCAAATCCACCACGACCACCGCAGCCTCTGCGGCCACCAAAACGACAATCATCATCACGCCATCGAGTTTTATCTAGCTTGTCATCTCCAATAGCGACTGAAAACGACAATCATCATCACGCTCCGTCTCCCACCGATGGTCGGTCGGAAACATCTGTCGCTTCTCCGACGTTCTCCTCATCCCATCCACGACGAGAATATATTGATGCAGAATAACAATTAATGGAGAATATATTGATCCACCTCCACACCTTCAATTTTTTCATATTGCAGTGGGTTTTCAAGGTAACTAATCCAGTTTTATTAAGTTGCCAATTATTTTAAATGTGATGCAGTTGGTAGCCAAACCTTCATGTAGTTGGTTGCTAATCTTTCAAACCAAGGTAACCAATTCATACTGCAGGTGTGGAGGTAGATTGATTACCTTGGTATAAATGTTTAGTTACATTTATACGAAGGTTTAAGAAGATTTGGTTATCAACATTACATTACACATCACTCTTTTATCTCTCTCTTTCCTATGCAGTGTTTTTATTTTCTTTTGGACATGAAATTCGGTCTCACCGGCGAAGGTGAGGAGGAAGATGACCGGCGAAGGGGAGGAGGAAGATGACGTTGCCAAACTTTAATTATTTGAATTTGAATTATTATTTTTGAATTTGTTTTTGTTGTTAGATCCAAAATATTTGAATTATTAATTATGGCAGTTATTTCTCCTTGATTTTAGGTTTTCTTATTATTATGAATTGAATTATATACTAATTCCCTAAATTAAGGAATCCTAATTGCACTAATATTGTAAATAAATATGAGAAAGTGTATTATTTTTATAATTATTTTTTGATACACTAATAGTGTAATTACTTACTAAATGTTGTATATTATTATAAAGGACCCTTTTTTTTATACGTGGGATATAGTCCATTTTTTGCTAATCGATCATTGTTCTAAATTTTTTTGATATAGCCAAAATCAATTATGGATCAATATCTTTTTAATATACTTCTAGATAAATAAAAATCAAATAATAACCTATAGGTTGGTTAGTAAGCCTATGTATAGGATTTAATAAAATTTTAAATTAATGGATATAAAAAACGTGCAAAAATATAGATAGATTTTAATTTTCAAAATATTTTTTAATATGTGGATTTCATAATAATGTAAAATAAATAAATTTAAAATGTCAAAAACAATATTTACATGATTAAAATAATAATTTTCTATAACCTCAAATCAAATGAAATTTTGCATTCTCTTATATTGCAATATGCTTTTTTTCTACCGTGACCTTGAATTTTCTTAAGATGTCTAAATAAATAAAATTTAAGAATAGACACATCAGCTAATTGTGGGCCATGTGTAAAAATATCAAAAAATGATGTGAAAATATCGGTTTTCAATATGAATTATTTTTTTAATATTAATATCTATTCTGGATACTAGCTTTGATTGTATCCATGTTTTGATCATTCTTGAATTTTACCCCACTCTGGTTATTTATGAAGTATTTTTGAATGAGAATTGTTTAAAGCACGAATCCTTAATATTTGTTCTTTTGCTTCACTGGATTCGTTCTCTTTAAAATATTTTTCATCATCCTCAGTCCTAAATGATGATATAACTGAATATCTTTGGCCTTTAGTGCAAAGATGAATGACTTGTTGATGTATATCTTTGGCCGTAGTGCAAAGATGAATTTATTAATGGGATTATGAACATGAACTGTGATTTGGTATAACCATAATCTTTGATGTTTCGTGTGATGAAAATTATTTTGTCCTGGATGAGGAAAGAAATTTAGAACTACAATTATGATTATGAGTTATATCACGTGATTGTGGGCGAAAATTGTTGATTGATGTTCTGAGGATAAAACATTGTTGGTGGACTTTTAACATGGAGAAGATAATAGATTTTATGGTCTATTTGACTCTTACAATGGATTGCTTCGTTCATTTGCAACTATGGTTGAATTTTTTTATCATCTACCTTATGTTCTAAATCTACGATTTATTATTGATGAAGGCTATTGATAATTTAATTATCTTTAGTCATGATATTCTTTCTTGAAGCTAGTTGTGCTCACCCTTTTGCTTCACAATTCCTTTCGGGTAATAAAAGTGTAGTTTGGGTCGAGCGGGGATAACAAGGAAATAGAGCGGTGGTTACATAGATATTGAGGGTGAGGTGAATTTAACTTGGAAGGGTGTTTTGCCACTATTATACAAGATGTCTAATGACATACAACCTCGTGTCATCATAAGACGGGGGTTGTCTTTCATCCACTTCTTTGAGTATATCTGTCGACCTTACTATATAATCTTGGAGTCTATTTGAAATATAACTCTCGATTAGAAGCAGTGGAGATAATGATATATCGAGAGAAAGACTCACCATTGGGAAGAATATGATAGTAATCTTCTCGTTTTTCTTTGGGATCTATTAGGTCAACCAGGATAATTACGTAGCAATATAATATCTATCATACCCTAGAAGCATGGCCTCCCATGTACGAAGGTTTCATTGAGCACTTCCCAAATATTCTAATTTCTAAAAGCAGGTTTCGACTTACCCTTTATGTAAGGTGTCATTATGAGGTCTTGTCCACGGTTGGGACATGAGTCACGAGTTGATATATATTTGTATCCAAACTCACAAAGATATGTGTTGTTGTATTTTACACGACAATTGTTGTAATAAAGTTGTAGTTATTTTCTGTACCATGTATTTGGCGACTCAGAATGGGTTGGTTGGATTGGACCTATTTTGGGGTCATCACATTTAGTATCAGAGCTATAAGTAAAGAGCCCCGAGCCTCTCATTTGGTAACTTCACATTGATGGGGATGCACCGCCGGACTCTCTCGTAGGGGACGCTGCTCATGCTGATTGTGGCAATCGATAGGTACCAATGTGAGGTGCTGTCCACTTATGGGACATTTGTCACATTTGGTATCAGAGCTTAGGGATATGATCTCTGGCGGAGATCAGGATTAGAACTAGGAGGTGAGAGACGAGTAAATCCTTCGCTAGTGTGTCCTACCTAAGCTTAATTATTGGTCGGTCATAATATATGGATATTATGTGATATGTTAATTTTTTTTAATTAACCCTTGTTTTATGGCAGTATTTGAGAATAGCAGCTGAGAATGCTAACAATGGAGTGAATGAGACTGTTGGGATACATCTAATCACTAACCATGATAATATGATGTCGTCAGACGAAGAAGGAATTAGAGATATCCATGTGGTGAGTGAAGAATTGATAGTTACTTTTTAGATATGAGTCGTAAGGTAACAATTTGGCGTGAAGAAGAAGAGGAAGAAGAGGTACACGAGGAGAGTTTATTAGAGGTATTATATGATCAAAATATAGAATTTCAAAATCGTATTCATGAGTTAGAAGAAGCGAAATTTGAAGAACGGCGGTGATCGTGGAGCAAAAGGATGTAACAATTCAAGCTTGTGTTACCCGATATGTGATGCTTGAACAGAAGCATTCTTTGGCAGAGTATAAGATGATAAAGATGGAATCGAAATTTGAAAGAAGAAAAAAAATTGAACAAGTGAGAATAAGTGATGCATGGGTAAAAGCCACACGACACGTGGATATTGTGGAAAGAGATGTCCGATCTAAGAAAGCTAAAATAGATTATATGAATTTCTCTTTTTGGAAAGCAATTAGGAGAACTCAACATCGAGTTTTGAATTACCCTGTACAAAGCGGTCAACCTGAATTTGATATGGATCGAAGATTGATGATTCGGATCATGAATCGAGAATCTGAAGAAGGCGATTGAGGGAGGAATATGCCCTATAGAAAAGTATGTTCCAACTGTAGTGATGACACCAAATGCTGCCCCAGACAAGTCAAAATCGGGTAGTTCGAGGGATAGCGGTTGTCATGACTTCCCAACAAGTGAGGAACCCAAATGAAGTTATCACGGGAGATGAGCGATGGAGAAATCATGATGACCGGGAGATAGAATCTGAAATGAAAGCAAGGTATTCTCAACTTTTCAAAATACCGAATGCGTAAATTTAGGGGACGAAAATTTCATAAGGAGGGGAGATTGTAAGACCGAATTTTATGAAATAAAAGTATTCAATTTTTCTTATAATTACAATTCAAAGAAATGGTTAAATTGATAAAAAGTTAAATTTAAGGATATATGAAATTTTTTCAAAAATACATGAAGTGGTTATAAAATATTCATTGTTGTAGCGTGGAATATTCTTTTACATTGGGAATATTAAATGCGGCAATAGCGACATCATTGTGGGCCCCATAACAGAAATAATTGTCGGATGAAGAAAAAGACAAATTAAAGTTTTTAAAAATAACGACGTAGTGATTCTTACTTAACAACATTGGAATACGGTTGGTAAAATAAAGTAATACTGGCGTTGTTGCAAAGATGCACACCGGTATTACACAATATTTTTGAATTATTGATTCTTACGTAAGAAGGCACTACTCAATAATTGTTACGAAATTATTGCTTCGATATTTTATTGATTCAATAATTCTTTGCGTTGATATTTTATATTCTTTGTTGTTTTAATAATTGTCACTACACACGATTTTCCATTATCGAGCAATAATTCATATTATCTGAATAATGTTATTAGATAACATTATTGGCAATGTCTAGAAAGTTACATACAAGAGAGGGTTTGGTCACCTAATTGCTTGTATTTAGTAAGGAGAAATTCTTATTGGAAAGCCCTCTTTCTTGAACCTACTTGCAGTTGTCATTATTGTGATTACTGTAATATTATTTGTGAATAATTAATTATTGATTTATATGATGAGGAAAATATTGATTTTATGTGGATATAGATGGAGAAAATTTTTTTAAAGTGACAATTGTTAAAAATTGATATTTTATCTTTTCTAATAAAATAATATTTTATTATATTAATATAATAATGATGATATTTTTACAATGAATGTGTGATATATGAGTATATGAGGAGGACGAGTATTTTTGTTGCATTAAATGATTAACACATATTTTGTGTGTCGGTGGACCCCATTTCTTGACTGAAATTTGATTATAGCCCAGTAAAATCGTCCGGTTTATGGATTTCGGTCAATTTACATTTGGAATTTGGAAAAACTTTCTTACGCAAAGTTGTAGAGAATTGAATTTCTATAAAAATTATTGAGATTCAATTTTTACGATAAAAGGGCTATTTATTATGAATTATAGAAGTTACGAGTTACGAAATAATTGATTTTTGGAAGTTTTAAATAATTATTTTAAGAAAAAGCGTTTTTTCTTACTTCTTCTAAAGTTAACATGTGAATTCTTGAAAGTCGATTTCAAAGAGTACGTATAATATTTTTATAAATATTATTATTATATTCAATTTTACTTTTTGGTGTTACAAGCATTTTCTATAAATAGGGTGCTTAGGTTAGAATTGAAAAACACACCAGAAACTGAAGTTTTCTCTCTATTTCTCTCTCTATAATATTGAGCGTATTTTGTGAGTATTTTAGTACTTCGAGTATTGCTATACGGTGCAAGTTCTTTTAGCACTATATCCAGTATTTTAGTCAGAAGTACTATTCTTTTTGAGGTAAGGGAGATTATTTTCTTCACAAATGATATTATTTCTTCAATATCATTATGCCAGAATGTTGGTTGAAATTTTTTATCAAATTTAGAACTTTTTCATGCCAGATTCTTATTCATGAGTTCTTATTCAAGAGTTCTTATTCATGAGTTACTATTCACGCGATTACTTATTCACGAGTCTTATTCACGAAAACATGATGATGTTTTTTGTGAAATTTCTATCTTTTAATGTCTGAATTCTTATTCATGTATCTGCACTATTCACGAATCGACACTATTCACTTTGAGAAATGAAATTTCTTCTTTTTGTCCAAAATATCTATTACGGATACTAGCTTTGATTGTATCCATGTTTTGATCATTCTTGAATTTTACCCCACTACGTTTATTTATGAAGTATTTTTGAATGAGAATTGTTTAAAGTACTGAATCCTTAATATTTGTTCTTTTTTCATTGGATTCGTTCTCTTTAAAATATTTTTCATCATCATCAGATATCCCTAAATGATAATATTCTTGAATATCTTTGGCATGTAGTGCAAGATGAATGATTTCGATGAATATCTTTGGCCCGTGGTGCAAAGATGAGCAGTGTTTAGATGAACATGACCCGGTGATGAATATCTTTGGCTGTAGTGCAAAGATGACTTGTTGATGAATATCTTTGGCTGTAGTGCAAAAGATGACTTGTTGATGTATATCTTTGGTAGTAGTGCAAAGATGAATTTATTAAATAGGATTATGAACATGAATCGTGATTTGGTATAACCATAATCTTTGATGTTTCGGTGATGAAAATTATTTTTGTCTGGATGAGGAAAGAAATTTAGAACTACAATTATGATTATGAGTTATATCATTGATTGTGGGCAATGGAATTGTTGATTGATGTTACGAGGATAAAACATTGTTGGTGGACTTTTAACATAGAGAAGATAATAGATTTTATGGTCTATTTGACTCTCTAATGGATTACTCATTCAATACATGACTATGGTTGAATTTTTTTATCATCTACCATATGTTCTAAATCTACGATTTATTATTGATGAAAAGCTATTGATAATTTAATTATCTTTAGTCATGATATTCTTTCTTGAAGTTTAGTTGTGCTCACCCTTTTGCTTCACAATTCCTTTCGGGTAATAAAAGTGTAAATTTTGGTCGTGAGGGGGATAACAAGGGAATAGAGCGATTGATCTATAGATGTTGAGGTGAGGTGAATTTAACTTGGAAGGGTGTTTTGCCACTATCATACAAGATGTCTAATGACATACAATCTCGTGTCATCATAAAACAGAGGTTGTCTTTCATCCACTTGCTTTGAGTATATCTACCAAAGACTTTACTATATGATCTTGGAGTCTATTTGAAATATAACTACGAATTAGAGGCGATGGAGATAATGATATGTCAAGAAAGACTCATCATTGGGAAGAATATGATAGTAATCTTCTCGTTTTTCTTTAGGGGTTTATTAGATTGACGAGGATAATTACGTAGCCATATGATATCTATCATAACCTGTAGAAGCATGGCCTCCCATATACGAAGGTTTTCTTGAGCACTTCCCAAAGATTCTAATTTCTAAAACAACTTTTCGACTATACCTTTATGTAAGGTGTCATTATAAGGTGTTGTCCACAGTTTGGGACATGAGTCACGATTAATATATATTTATCAAACTCACGACGTATGTGTTGTTGTATTTTTATACGATAATTGTTGTAATAAAGTTGTAGTTGTTTTCTGTATCATGTATTTGGCGACTCAGAATGGGTTGGTTGGATTGGATCTATTTTGGGGTTGTCACAGATAGTCTAAACGATAAGTTTTTATTCAATATTTTAAATAATTTTAGACAAAATAATTATAACATGAAATTAGTTTAAGTTAATAATCTTATTTTAAATAAACATGTATGACTAATTTAATGTTAGAATTAGTATTCCTAGTATTATATTTCATGGTCCTGATACTTTATTTATTTATTATCAAGGATGAGAAAAGAGATTTAGGGAAAAGAATCCATCCATAGACCATATAATATAAGTCAAATTCATTTATCTAGGGGAACAAATACAACCCTTTCAGACCGCTACCTTTTGATAATAACCCTTCGGCATACCGCAACCTTTTTGAATTTCTTAAGACTACAAACAAGGACCAACTACTAATTCAAACACTAATTTGCATAGTAACACAATGATGCAGCATTTGATAAGGTTATCGGAATATATATATATATATATGAAGCGATCGATCATCATTTCTATTTTATTAAATAAAATCTTTCACTCTCTTTAGAAGCAGCGATTTCGATTAAATACAATAGTAAATACATACTTTTAACGACGTTATATGTTGTTAAATCATTTAAAAGTATAGATGAGCGATTGTATGAAAATCATCAATACCTAAAGGGGGTGGCAATTAATAGAATAAAAGTATGACTTAATCTTACAACATATATATATATATATATATATATATATATATATATATATATATATATATATATAATATTTTATATTTATTTTAATAAATTTTTAACGATATTTATTGCTCTATAATATAATTATCGTCATGACATTATTAATGGCCTTGAATAATGTTATGATGACGAACATAAATACAAAACATGGGATTAAATCACGTATATACTATATACATGTGTTAAATTATAATTAAACATAAATGAGACGATTAATGATTATAATTAGTTATAAATATACACATCATTTTATATCTTCCTTTTTTCATCTAGTTTTAGTCACCAATGTATTATTGTATGGCATTAGTCTTTCAATTCTTTAACCAAACTCACCCTAAATATGGTGGAAAAAAATAAAGTTACAAGGAAAAACAAAGGTATATATGAAAAATGGGATCCGGTTAACATAAAATTTATTTGTTGGTAAGTTGGTCAATTGACCAATAAAATACTGACACACATAAAATCTCGTCTGCGTGTCAGCACTCTATTGGTCAATTGACCAACTTACCCAAAAATAAACTTCATGCTAACCACTTCCTGAAAAATAATATGTATTGTGAATGTTTATGTCGAGAGCTCTTTTATGTAGACATGACTGTTTTACAATTTCACCTATTTTTATTTTTACTCCCCCCATTTGAAGTAAAAATACAAATAGGTGAAATTGTAAAGCACTCATAAAATTGTCTAATTATCATGTCCGCGTAGGATTGTTCTTATGTCGATTATTTGATTGTCATTTACGTGGATAAGTATTAATGATAATTTTTTAATTTTTTTTTTTTACCAATCTCAGTTTTGCAATTATAAATCCCATAAATTTATCGGACTGAAAATACAATCATATTCCCTCCCGCACATAAAAAAAGTATTATTTACAAAATTTATAAATATATTAATAAAACACTTTATTTCATATTTATCCTTTAAAATGTTGTTAATTTGATGAAAAACTTAAAAAAAAAGATGGTTTACATTTTAAATCTTTATAATTATCATTTCTTATCTTGCAGCAACATTCCAATTCAAGAAACCCAAATATTAAGATTAATATCCCCTCCGTAACATCTATACAACACATCTACTATACTATATTTAACAATAAAATAAAATTTGTCATAATATTTGCAATACTAAAAGTGTCGCTAAAAGTAATATTTATGCCGAGTATTGAGAAAAATTAGGGATCCTAATCCCAAATATTGCATCTCACTGCACGCAGGCAAAGGCTCATATGCATGTATGTATACATGCAGGTGGAATAAATCATCTGCTCAAGTCAATGTGGAGTCTGTCTAGGAAATTTAAGTGTTCGAAAACCAAAAAGGTTAAATAAAACATACATATAGAAGTCTTGTAACAACAGAAATTCAACCAAGAACTAAAGTAACCTGAGATACCCACAAATACTACTACACATTTTTGACAACACCACCTTCCATCCCTCCCCAAACAGATTTCAAGAAACTGACCCCAAAAAAAAATCCCTACAACTTTGTACAAACTCTCCTAATTCACCAGTAGTTTTGTATTCTCATTATTATAATAAAAATGGTAAAAAAATCTGACATCATTTACTACAAGTCACGAGCAACGAATTTATGATATGCATCACGAGACGAATACTTGAAAGCTCGCCATCAGGAGTGGTGGGAAGGTTCAAATGATGGTTTAGTATCTGATAGACTTGCTCAAAGATTGGACGTACATGCTGTGCAATCATTATGTCAGCTGGGTTTATCACCATAACCACATCTCTCATCCAACCGAGTTTTCGAGATGTATCTTTGCTAATATCACATGCCAGCTGCTGCAGAAGTGAGAGCAATACTCCTTGGCTCAAAGGAATCGCCTTCATTGACAAAATGCTGCTTAAATCAACCTGAAAGTGGATAAAAGAGGAAAAGGTAATATTAACAGAACTGGGGGCTACTAAATAAATTTCTCGAAACCTCAAGTAATTTGAGTCGACAATCACTAGCATATAAAAGACACGTGATAGAGATGGCAATGCAAAACCACAGCCAATGACATTTATGTCATACCGTGACGGAAAACAAGAGAGACAATTACGCATCGACAATAGACTTCAACCCAAACCCATACGATAGATTAGAGGGTAAATTGCATTAAAAAAGGAGTACTTTTAATTAAGGATAAAAATTCCAATTCAGCTACTTCAGCCAATACGAAGAGTTGAATATTAAAAACAAAAATTAATTAAAAAACAACATAGTATGAGTAAACCCAGATCAAAGATAGCATGATCACTTCACAGAAATAGCTGTGCAAATCGATGGTCCAACAAGTTATTTACTAAAAGTTATATAAGCAATTAGCAGTGTCCATGACCACAAGTGGATGAGTCCAAAAAGTTACCACTTGTTGGCATCTAAAATATGGATTTGCCGAATCATGCCTTCATCTAAAAATCTAATTTCACTTATGAAGCATCAATTTTAACTGAAAATCATAATTTTAAATGAATTTGTCAAATTATCAGCACTTTAGGAAGGGAAAAAAAGCATACAAAGATTAACATCTTGTGATGCAGACATGCAGTTAAGTTGTCTGTCAATCCTGAACCTAGGTACCTTATTACTTGCAAAATGACAATTACCCATCTTTATTAACTATACAGTTCAAGCAAGGTCTGAAGAGGCACGTGAAAAATCAGATCCCCCCACCTCATCCCTTTCCTTTTTCTTCTTGTTAAAATCCGAAATTACAAACCCTCAAAAGATGAGGTGGAATTGAGGATTATGTCAGAAGATCCGATCAACCATCTCAATGTTATCAAAGTTGCACAAAGTGTTATACATACAAAACATACCTGAGAGCATAACCAGGATACAATGAAAACATCACTTCTTTGCAAGGCTATGGTGAAAGCCTCCTCGTACTTCTGGTCAGATATCAATCTAGATAGCTCTTTAGTAGGATCTGGTGGCGCCTCAATCTAATGCATAAACATAACATGTGAATCAAACAGTTTGTCAACTTAAAATTAGCTTTATTGCTGACTTTGGAGAGACCCGGAAAACAAGTAATGAATAGAACAAACCTCTCCACGGAGACCACCTGTGGGTCCATTACTCAGTTGGCTAACCAACGGATTTACAGAGTTGGAACTAGCTCCTGCAACAGCAAGAGCAATCAATTTTCTCTGACCATCAGCCACTTCACTGCTTAGAGTTTGAGTCACAGATGACGCTGAATTAATAACCTCCTGTCAAAATCATGAAGATAAAATCAGAGTAGAAAAGTAAAATAATGGACAGACGCACCAAGACAAAAACGCCTTATATCCCAAACTAGTTGGGTTAGGCTGAAAATGAATCCATATGAAAGCGTAAAAGTAGAAAGACAAATAAAGGACAAAAAAATAAATGTTTCCTAGACTAATATTACTGTGGTCAAATTAGGACCGTTGTCCATACGCTAGAACTATTTAATCCAGTCCATGCCAAAACGTTAAGATAGAATAGTTAAAGATAAGTTATCTACATAAAAATAATCACAAAATATAGTAAAGGATCCAAACCCTTAAAGCAAGAGCCAACGGTAAATGTGTAGACTCAAACTGTTGTTGCGCTGCACTTGTATGCTCAACCATTCCTTTCTGAAATGTAGCATCAACTTGCTCAAACATGGCCTTGCATGACATCTCAAATGCAGGAACCACAGAAGTTTCCAAACCAGATTTCAATGCCTCCTGCATGGTAGATTTAATCATTCATATACTTTCTCTTTTTTAAAAAAGAGAAACTAATAATTAAACTATTTAATTAGCAGTTCTTTTAGAGGAAATAGAACATGTATTAATTAACACTTTAACATGTAACAGAGTGAGAGAGAGAATGAAATAGGTACCAACTAATTTGCAAATACAAAAAAGAAAGTGGGGGGGAAAAGGTGAATCTGGTCAATCAGATAGGAAGTACAGAGAGAAAAGTAAAGAAAAAACATTCATGAAATTGGGAAAAAATTTAGTCTAAACCCAATTAGAAAACAAGTTCTCAACATACAAACAAAAAGTATGTTTCTGTAAAAAAAAATCAATTTGTCCTAGTAAAAGAGTAGATATAAAATGTTGTTTCACTAAAAGCTAAAGTCAACAAAATATCACTGAAGGATTTTGTTACTTATAATGTAAGCACAATAATATGACGGTGATTAGGGGAAATACATCATTCTTATTGACTAAAGAACCTCAATTTTAGTTTTGTTTTTCTGTCAGTGTTGAAAAAACATGACTTATGCATATACCTGAAGAACTTGCTTGCCAGAAGTCTGAAATTGTGTTAAAATGTGCCTAGCAACAGTAGCTTCAAGTCTAGAATTGACCGATTTCTCCAGTTGATTCACTGCCTTGTCACCAACTCCTTTCTGCACCACATGACATATTAGACCCCAATACAGTAGATTTAATAGAACCCCAATGCAGTTATATTCTACCAGAAGAATAACATCTTCAGAATATTAACCTGAAAAGCCTCTGCAATGGCTGTAGACACTGTCTTCTCAATAGCAGGAGTCAATGTGCGGGCTACAGCTGGCCCAACTGCAGCTAATTCCTTCTTCACTGATTTCTCCAACAATGATGGCAAGTCCTTGGTCATGCAGTTTGTTACTAAATTTAAGATTTGCTGTGTGCGCTCTCGCACTAGCTTCTCCTGCTTTGTGTTCTCTTCTTGAAAATGAGCCCATAGAGCATCAGCATTAGCTTTCACAGCTTTTTCCATGTTTCGCCCAAGGGCTGCTTCAAGTCTCCTGCCTTCTTTGGTAACTGGTACAGCTACCATCACAGACATCTGCTTTTGAATTTCTTTTTGCATGGTTGTAAGCTGCAACAAAAAACAAAAATGCACAGAAATGTGACAAGTATAAAGGCATTGGTTAACATATAACAATTTATTCTTTTTCTCTTTTTGTTTTACAAGTGCAAAGAATGATATACAACATATGATGCACAGCGTGCAATTTTTTATTTTATTTATTATTCTCTTTTTGTGGGAAAAGAGGGGGGGCTTGTTCTTAGCCACTGAAGTAAACAGAATACAGTCTACCAACAGACAATCATATTGCTGGAAATCAAAACAACCTGAACTGAAGAATCTCGTTCCATAACCCCGAATGATGAGAATGGAAGTTGGCTAATAGGCCAGAACTCGGAAGTAATAAAACATCCTGACAGAAAGTTATCAATGCTGAAAAATACTCCATCCGTCCCATATATATAGTCCTAATTATAAAACACACGTTTAAGAAAGCCATTTTTCCAAAATTATCTATCCATCCTAATAATTATCTTCGTCTCCTAATTAATCAACTCCTTTTCCCTCTATTAATTATCTCCCTCATAATTAATTCACTCATGCTTATTCACGTTTCAAATGTGATGTTAATTTTTGTTTTTCAATGGGAAAAAGTGAGCCAAAATGGGAAGATACAAAACAGGAATTGGGACAATCAAAATGGGATGGAGGGAATATTAAGCTCAGAATTATATAGAAAAGACCACATTATGACAAAGGACAAGAGTAACATCACACACACAAAAAAAAAAAAAAAACTTAAATCACAAATTTCAAATTTTAATAAAATAAATAAATATGCAATTCTTCTAGATCACCTGATTAAGCATCTCTTGCATGCTCTGAAGTTGTGAAAAAGCAGCTTCCACAGAGGGTATACTAGAACTGACACCAGGTTCATGGGAAGAATCTGTTGAATTCAACACACTTGGGGACGGCATAAATAGACTCGATCCTTGAGCATTTTTTGCTTTCTGCTTTTTACCTTTTGTTGTCTGTGCTGGCGAATGAAGTGCCGCAGGCATAGCTGAATCTACAACCTTTCCTGATATATCCTTTCTGGAGTCCTGAACTTCTTCCTGACCACTTAATGGTTGATCCACCACATCACATTCGCTAGTCCCATCAATTTGCCTAGATTCTTCTAGAATATAGGTTTCAAGTGGCAAGGCATGGCATTCTCTGGCCATCTCGATACCAAGATCTGAGGCTTGAGAATAAAAAGATTTCTCCTTGTGTTCTGTAGCAAAACTATGAACGTCACCTTCAGAGGCAAGTTCTTCATTTTGACTAATTCTTGTTTCACCTACAACCTTAACTTCAACCTCGCCATTGTGTGAATCATTGTTGACAAGCACATCTTGAATATTTCGTTCTCCCTCACTCTTATGCTCAGTACCATAATTAGTATCAGAAGATGAGGTGGCCCTCAATATCTCAGCAGGGGTTACCAGATGAGTTGGGTGCTTGAACTTGATATGATGATTGAGAACAGTGGAAACATCCTCTTGTGGAAGTTTCTTTTCATCTTTTCTTGAATCATCGTCTAGGGCAGGGACATCAGACAAATTTCTATGAGAAGTATCCAATTGTCTATCAACTGAATATTCAGTAATATTCTGGTCTCCGATAGGATCATTGAGTTGGGAGCCAGGCTCAAAGCTGCTTGATGGACTTCTAAAACCAGAGAGTTTGCGAGACAACCTAGGACTCAAAGGAAGTGGTGGTGATGCAACTGATGCTATATCATTATCATTAGTTACCACTGGCACAGGAAGGGGTTTAGATTCCACACTTGAAGTAGCAATTTCCTGAGAAGTGGCAAACTCTACAGAAGGAGAGCTCACAGCGTGTCTTGCTGTAGGTGTTGCACTCTCAGAGCTACTTTCATGTATAGTTGGTCTGGGTGCTGAACTAGCAAAAGAAATTTCAGTAAGTTTACTTCCACTGTGCTCAAAACTAGCAAACCCCTCGGTATTTGTTACATCGCGTGAAACACTTGAATCTGACCTCTCAAGCACATTCTCCAGTGGAGGTGGTAAGCACTGAGACAAGTCCAAAGCATATTGTTGAATGGCTTGCGTCTGTACACAATAAACCTGAACAATTTGTTCACCGTGAGGTAACAAATCACTAGTCCCCGTAAAACTCAGAATTGGCATTGTAACAGTAAACTCTGCAATATAATCCATTCGGGTTGCAGCTGGATGAGGACCATAGTCCAAGTGCACGGCATATATAGCATTCTTCTTGGCATTTGCTAGTAACAGAAGACCTGCTTGAGACAAGGCCACAACTTGATTAAAGAAAACATCTTCAACACGAGGACCAGCAGAACTTTTCAATTCCAAAGTCTGGGTGCAGTGCCAGGAATCAGCATCACTAGGAAGCAGCCATCCTTCTTCACTTGTTGAGGTCCATATCTTCACCTCCCGATTCAGTGGACCCTGTATATATAAATTCAAGCCTAGAATTATACAAACATAAACCTCAAAAATAAGCCTTTTGGATTGTTGGAATCATATAAAGAAGCATCAGAACTAAAATATAACTTGTCAAGCATGGAGCATATTCATATTGAAGCAGCACTAATATTAAATTTTTCTATCCTACAACATGAACTACTCTACAAAACATCATAAATTTAGCCAAAAAATATGTTAATGGAGCCTACTCACACAGATGTGTGTATTTTATAAATAACAAGCCTACTTCAAAAGATATTCTTAGGAAGAAAAATAAAGTTGGCAGCACATACCCCTGTAATAAGTATAATGTGGTCTGGGCGGTGAGGGGAAGTCAAGAATGTTACTGAATTAACAGGTAGGCCATCATGTGGCCTCAATACTGCAATGGGCAGTAGCTTGCGGTCTTCCCAAACTTTTATCTGTCAAACACAGATTTTAGAGTTGCAGTTACCAGCTAATTGTAAAATGATGCATGAAAAATAAGCACACCACATTCATCAGCAAAACTCTCAAAGTAAATCAAAAAGATGGGAAATTTTAATTTGTTTAGTAATTCAAAGGTGGAAAAAATCCATATTTACCCTGGAAAGGATAGAACACTACCAAATCCCATCAACCATATATGCAGCAATACTTATTAGATAGTACTCCCTCCGTTCCAGAAAATATGATCAAGTTTTACTTTTCAAAGTCGATTTGAAATATTTTCAAATTCAAAATTGATGTGGTTCAATTAATTTTTGTAAACAAACTCTTAAAATTAGTAGTACTATTTAGATAGTTCGCAATTTTCATGTTTGTACTGTATAAAACTAAATGTATTCATATCAATTTGAATTTAAAAATATCTCAAACCGACTTCAAAAAGTCACAATTGAGCCTATATTTTGGAACAAAGTAAATAAAACGATTTCCTGCACTCTATCAAGAAACTTAAGAACACATTACCATCGCAACAACAAATATAATGAAAGTCAAACCTTTATCCAATTATTTTTTTCCTTTCCCTCACTCCTATTCTCTTCTAGTGAAAAGTTGCAAACAATAAAAAAGATTGTGGTTCATATCTAATAGAATAAAGGAACATGTCATCCTTGTATCTTTCTGTCACAAAAATTACCAATTTATCTTGAACATGGCTTAACTGATTAGGCTCAGATGGATCAGTAAACTGCCAATACTTCTATTAGCACGTCGAACTATAATTTTTTGTTAGAAACAATAACCATGTGATGTGCATCAATTCTAAAAAGGTCTCCATCCACCCTAATATGTGATGAAAATTAAAGTGACCTTTAATAAGCAAAAAGTATTATATACCAAAAGAGGTTTAGCCTTGTTACTCAATGGGTACACGAACCTAACTTGTAAAGCTAACAGCTAACCTAGCCTAAGCTGTCCAAGAAAACAAACAAGAGTTTGCCAGACCCTGACTGGACCTCATTGTTCACAAGAAAAAAATTTGATGGACAAATGAAAGACTCATGTCCCGTTTGATTCCCATGTGACCCCTTAACAAAAGTCAAACTTTGTGGGTACAAAGCCCATTTCTGAGGACTCCCTCAACAGCCAATCTCCTTCATATGATTATTTCCCAATAATGGTTTACCAAAAAGTTTCATTACTCAAAACTAACCGTGCCATCCACTGATGCTGAAACCAAACGGGTTGTCATCCATTGGCAGATTGATAGATCAGTAACTTCTCCATCATGGTTACCAACAAACTGTACCCCATCAATCATCTTGTCCACATGGCATTTGAGAGGTTCCTCTGCCGAATAAACTTCACCTTTCCCAACCTTTGTGGTATCAATCCGCAAAACAGTCTTCCCAATCCCAACTACAAGAACTTCCTGCAAGAGAAAGCGTAAGAAACATTTGAAGAATTGTAACACTCAAACAGCCAAATGGAATAATAAGGAGAAATGTTTTTTTTCACAGGCCTTGTAAATAAAATGAAAGACAAAGTAGTCTAAAAATATATTTTACAACAGTAGTAAATATACTTGTTTATGGCAGTGCCAGCAAACCCGGGGATGAACAGATTCCCCTTCCCCTACAATCTGAATTGCCATAACAATCTTTCCTGTAATTTGTGCCTTATCTTCCTCATCTTGACCTTCAGTTATCTTCCATATGTAGACCCGACCATCAACACTTGCACTGCACAAAAGCACGTTAGATAACTCAAAGAGAAATCAGAATAAAGTGATGAAAGTCAGATAAGAATGCTACCTAGCCAACAGGTGAACATCCTCGGCAAAGAAAGCCATGTCTGTGACCCTCTGAGAAGGAAGAAAAATAACTTAGAATAAGGTAGTCAAGACCTAATAATGGTGAACATCTTCCTTTCAAGTTAATTTCAAGTTAATTGCATTGTACGAATTTTAAGCAAGCAAACAACAAAAGCCTTCAAATCCATTCAAGGTTAACATTAGACCCCAATACAATATTCTAATCCAACTATGAACATGGATCATAAAAAAAATAGAAAAGAAAAGAGGGAATAATGACACAACCCAGGAACATGACATAATATGACATTGCGTAGAAAACCTGCCAAATTTGTGCGATCAAATAGAAATAAATGATAACATCAAGGTTAACATTAGACCCCAATACAATATTCTAATCCAACTATGAACATGGATCATAAAACAAATAGAAAAGAAAAGAGGGAATAATGACACAACCCAGGAACATGACATAATATGACATTGCGTAGAAACCTGCCAAATTTGTGCGATCAAATAGAAATAAATGATAACATCAATGGTATAAAGAGTCTAATTCTGTCTGGTGGTTAAATTATGTAGATGAACTCTAAACCCAAACCACAAGCACGTGGAGTCCAAATTAAAAAAAAATGGTTCAACTAATTTATCCGCCTTTACATCAATGAAATGCATAACAGAAGTTGACGAACAGTAACTTAGGCAATTTCACATGGGATGGGAAATTATTTGTTTCCTCCCAGATTTGGCATATGGTACTTCAGTAGATTCTATACCTCCTACGAAAATTATATGAAAGTAGCAATGTCCTTTCTTTTCCCCATTCTGGACAGACATAAAAAAGTAAAAGAAAAGAAATTAAATTCAAGACAGCCTAAGGCTAGTATAAGTTTATTTATGGCTTGAATTTGCTAGTGCATGTGGCATTCCAAGTACAAAGGTCAGATGAAATGAGGATAAAGTAACAGGCAAATATCACTGAACCTTAATTTTAAGTAACTAAATTTAACAATAAATAAATGATTTCACGAGAAATTGTAAAGAGAAACCAACCTGGGCAAGACCTTTAAGCAATGATCTCAATGCAGTATTTATATTAAGCACACGAATAGCTCCCAATTTTAATCCATAGCATATGTAGCTCTTATTAACAGCAATTTGACGGCCCACAACAAGGCCTGGATCAGAGCCATACTTTGTAATTGGAGTGACTTCAAGCTGAGGTTGTACCTCACCCGTCAACCTAACATCTATATCATAAACGACCTGATCTCCAATCAAATGGCGCCCTTTTGGGAGCTTACTGCTAGGCATTCGCATAGGACCCGAATGCACAATAGCTGCAGGAATGAGATTAGGCACCAGAGGGACAGGCGATATAATGGGTGCATTTTGGGACATTGAAAAATCCGAACCTCCTGAAGAAGTAGGCTGAAGGGGTGGCATCGGGGGCATCACGGTTTGCTGTTGCTGAATCTCAGATTGGGGGCCACTGAGTAGAGCCATGAGCCTAGCCCCAGGATTAGGGTTAGGGTTTTGGAGAGGGAGGTGGTGATTTCCAGTTATGGGAGGAGGTTGAAGCGGGGGTGTAGGATAAGGAATAGATCTCTGGTGGTGCAAGTTAGTAGGAGGAGGGATGTGGTATTGTTGTTGTTGAGGGTGGTGAAAAGGGGAGGTCTGCGGAGGCGCGTAAGGATAAGGGCCGGCGGGTGGAGGATAAGAAGCCGAAGACGGCGGAGGATAAGAAGCAGAAGGTGGTGGAAAAGGGGAGCTCAAATTCAAATTCAAATTCAAATTGGGATTAGGGTTTTGCGAAAGAGGGTTGAAGAATTTGTGCATATCAAAAGGGGGTCCTCCGCCTGGTTGATTCGGAGTTCCAGGAGAAGCCATCAATTAGATACAAAACTAACAGATTGATACAGAGATCTAATTGATTATATATGATGAAAATGAATTTGTATATTCAGATTCGATAGATATAGATTGAGAGAGAGACGGAGAATCGGAAGAGGAGAGAGAAAGAAGGCTTTACCGTATTGTTGCACAGACTGAGATCCGCGATGAATTGAAAAGCCCCAGATGGAGAGAGTGGTAGTATATATTTATTACTCAATTGGTGGGGGAGGAGGACTTTTTGGAGACCAGACCATGAAGAAGACGAAGAAGATGGGTATGAAATAATTTATTTTTAGTGTAGATCATATTTAGTGTAAATTATACTGAGCTCCCCCCACTCTTTAATTATTGCATTTTGTTCCCAATATATTTTTTTGTTCTTTTTAAGTTCGTTGAAATTGGAAGAGCTAAAATCATTTAAGGGGGTGTATTCAATTAAGATTTTTAAAGATTTTTTTTAAGTAACATACTTTTGTAGAATTTATGGGATTTTAATGATTTTCAAAGACTTTAAAGACTTTTTTAAAATGACTTTTATAGACTATAAAATAAGTAACATACTTTTATAAACTTTTTATTAAGACTGTGATAGACTTTTGTATACTTCTAATATATCTTGCAACTTATATTAATTATTAATTAGCCCATGTGTACAACATCTACCTCTTTTTTATGAACTAGAGTAAATCTCATTATATTATTATGGCATGAGATTTTATATAAAGCGTTCATATTATTCTACTCATTTAATAATATATTTGGATACTCGGATACCAATAAAATTTTAGAAACTACAGACGCAATACAAAAATTAAGCTCACTTTTCATTGAGCTATATATACTTTATGCATATGCGTACGCTTATTTGGATTTATTATTTTTCATTCCAGTCTACAAAAGTTGTCATCAATACTTATTTACGTAACTAGCAATTAAAAAAATAATATAAACATTTACAATATATATCAATTTCCATCCAAATATTTGAATATTACCTCTTCTTAGTATCAAAATTTGCAAATAAAAATAATATATACTTGCTTTCATGTATATTTTAAAATAGCAAATTATTTTTAAATAAAAAATATTTTTTATTTATATCCTTTTAATAAAATTTTAGTTTAGTAATGTAACATATAATAAAATTATGATAAAAATCTTGAAGAACTTATATATTTTATACAACTATATATCACTATATCACTATAAAGTATGTGCTCCTATATAAATTACTTTCCTTCTCTCTCACCTTTTTTTTTCTTCATTTAACTCTGATTCTAAGTTAATTTACGAAATTATAAAATTATAAAATATTATGTATTTATTTTTATTTTTGAAATAATAACGTGTGTTTATTATTAAATAACAAATAAATTCAAATTTTTGAATTTTGTACGTTGACTACAAAAACAAAATAAATGTTTTATTTTTGTGGGTACAGCAGAAGTATTAATTATTCTAGATTATAAAGTAATTAGAAATATTGAATTCATGTGAATTGTATTTTAAATTTATTTAGTTTATTAAGATGAGATATGAAGTCTTTAGAAATCTTTAGAGATGAGGTCAGACTTTGGATATGGGTTGATAGTTATAATTTTTCTTCTAAAGTCTGTCAAACTCTACCATTTAATAGAAATCTAGAAAGTCTATGACTTTTTGAATACCAAAATACTTTTATAGACTTTATAAAAATCTTAATTCAATACCACCTAACTTTTAAAGATATTAAAAAAATTGTAATTGAATACCACTAAACTTTTATAAACTCTTTAAATGTTTTGATTGAATACAACCAAACTTTTAAAATCTTTAAAAGTCTTTAAAAATCTTAATTGAATACACCCCCCTAAGAAATTTATTGGGTTTGAATCCAGCCGAGTCTTTAACCAATATTGACCGTTATTAAATAATAAAAATAGTATTTATTTATTTATTTAAAATAGTATTTTGTTGTTTTATATTGCAAATAGCTTGCGAACAAACAAATCTTATTAAATTTAAATAAAGAATCAAGCAATTATCAAGTTCGTTAACTAGGACTGAGCAAAAAACGGGTATAACCGAATAACCGAACCGAACCGAAATAATTTAACCGAATTTTTTTAATAATTCAGTTATTTTTAACATTTCGGTTATAACCGAAATTATTTACGATTTTAGGTTAGTTTGTACGGGTATCATTTTTGGGTTATTCGGTTTAACCGAATAACCGAATAAAGTTTTACAAAATTGAGATAATAATATAACCGAACAAATCTTATGGACTGCTTTGTCTTTTTAGTTTCTACTAAATAAAGCTCATGCCTCTACTACTACTCTATTACTCTGCTTTATATCATAAAGTTGCTTTTAGTAAAGTAACCGGCTAGATCTAGTGCCCCATACTCTCTCAGATCTCCAAATTGAACACAAATCATCTTCATTCTTCAAAATCAAATGCTCCACACAGAACTCATGTAATTACTCACTCCTCTCTTTGACAATAATACATGCAGACACATACTACAAGAAGAAGCTCAAATTCTCTCTCGTCCACATCCCAGTGTACAAATCAAAATATCAAAACCCACAAGCCATAACCCACCACCAAAACCAAATTCCTCCGGAAAGTTGGTTCTTGTACAATGAAATATTCCTCGGGATGATGAGGAAAACATACCTTCTCCGTCTGAGGGGTTTGGAGCTATGACATCAACAACAACACCCCATCATATTCATCACCACTGAAGAAGAATAGATGGAATCCGGGTGGCCGTGGCTCCAACTCACTTCATCATCCGATCTAGAAAATTCGATCTGTTTTCAACATTAACTGCAATAACTAATAAGATAGAAAATTTGTTTCAATCTCACTGCATGTTATTTTTGCTTCAAAATTCTGGTAAATTTTGTTTCAATTTTAGAATCAGAGTCAATTTTGTTTCAATCTCACTGCATGTTATTTTTGTCCAACATTAATTGCAGTGATCGGTTATTACCCAAAATACCGAATTTACAATTCGGTAATTCGGTATTTGGTTATTCGGTTATTACCAAAATTCGGTTATTAGTTCGGATATTGAAAATAGGAATATTTCGATTTTCGGTTATAACCGAATAGCCTATTCGGTTCGGTTATAACCGAATGATCAGTCCTGTCGTTAACTATGAATGTGGACTCCAGGATCTTCTTTTTTTTTTTGCTTTTTTTAAAAATAATTTTAAAAAAATTAATATTTTATGGAACTGAAATTTTTCTATAATACAGTGTTTTTGGTGTGATTTGGATACATATAACAAAACAAGTTTTTATAGACTGTACATACATATTTTGTTATATGTATCCAAATCACACCCAAAACATTGTATTATGAAAAAATTCAAGTTCCATAAAATATTAAACTTTTTTTTAGTTATTTTAAAAAAACAAAAAATATATATAAATTTAGGGTCTGCATTTTAATCAGGTTCAGGAGTCCGGACCTGATCCTTATTCTATATTGACAAATGATAAATTATTGTAACTAAATTATAACACAAATTGATAGATAAAACATGAAATGATAATATTATTTATTTTGCCTTAATATTTCATAATGTTTATATCATAGCACACAACATCATATATAATAACTTTAAAATTTGTCTAAGTTTTTCGATCAAACTCGTGTAAAATAAATAGCAAAGTTAAAATTGATTGTTTGGCTAAAAAATTAAAAATTAAAATTTTGAAACAACTAATTTAGAATTAGATATCATTCTTTTTACTAATCGCAAATATCTGCTAAAATTAACACTAATGACTAATGAGCCATTTGCACTACACTACTTAATGTTTCAAATTTTCATCTTAATTTTATATGAAATCCCTAATTTTTGTTATTATATTGATAAAATTGATCACTCTAACATGGTGAAAATGACAACCATCATGGTGTAGATTCAGCCTCATCTTCTGAATCTGGGCAATCTGCTATGACCCCTGAGTTTTGCTAGGTATGGAAACTATTTATTCTTTCGGATCCGATTACCATAAGTGTGACGCCCCCAAAATCGGTATACATCACCTATTCTGAGTCGCCAAATACATGGTACAAAACTCAAATACAACTTAATTATACAACAGTCGTGTAAAATACGACTAAACATATACTGTGAGTTTTAATACAAATATTGTCATCTAAACAATATACAAACTCAATGGGGTCCTCATTACATTTATTATCACACTTTATTTCATGTATATAGTGAGGATTACTAATGCTATTATCCGGACCATCACTCTGTTCCCTGACTAGTCCTCGCTACGTTCTCATTTCACGAAGAGAACAATGAAAGCAAAAGAGTGAGCTCAACTAGCCAAAGAAGAAAAATTATGACTAAGATAATGCGAGGAATAAATTATCATTAGCCTTCAACAATGTTAAACCGATAAAATATAACAAACATCAAGTTTAATCTGCGGTAGAACAAGCAATCCAATAGAAGAGTCAAGTAGAAATAAAATCTACTATCTTACATGATTTAAAAGGTTTTCATGACTTTTATCATTGAGACTCAACTTAATAAATAATCCACATCATCCTCCTTGACTACAACCAAGGATATTCATTAGTATCACAACCATAAATTATCCATGCACCACAACCAAGAGGATATTCGAGTATTCATCAATGGTCATGATCATGCCAACAACTCGCGTCCATCAATGCCTACTGGGTCAATGAGGACTTTTTCCATATTATTTGAAACATTACGGTTATGATTACAATCAATAATCCTCAGTCATAATCATACCAAGTCCATCTATGCACTTCTGAGACGTAGATGACTTTCAACATAATATAAACATGAGGATGATGACAATGATATAAGAATTCAATAAAACAAATTCAAGAATTAATTTATCCGAGAACTAATAATGTCCAAATTGTCAACATGGTACTTCTTTGTAGAAGTAACACTCAGAATGCTCGGAAGAATATTTCCATGAAAAGATATCTTTGGATGAAGCGCTTGAAATATCGAGGATATTCCACTAATTTCATGGAGTATAGAAGTCAAAACTTTAACCAAATGAATATAATAAAGAATGGAATAACAAAAGAAATCACCGAGCATGCGATGAAATAGCATGGAGACGAGTTATTCCAACAGAATAATAAATAATGGAACTAGGTCAAATGCGTAAACGACCTGACGAGGATATTCAACGAATAATAAATAATGAAACCAGGTCATGCGTGTAAGACCCCAAGTTATTATAAATAAAATTTAATTTCCTCTATTTATTATTTTGAAATAGTAAGGGTTGATTTGATTAATGTGGTTAGTTATGGGTAAAATGCGCAAATATTTTAAATAAGCAAGTGGTTATAAAATATTCATTTTATCGAGAATATTCGTTTGGTCGTGGAATATTCTTCTTGTCGGGGAATATTAAATGCGATGGTAGCGATCTTATATGGGCCCATAACTTGTGAAAGCGATTGGATGAAGAAAATGACAAGTATAAGTTGTTTATAAATAATGGCGTAGTTATTCTACAGATTAATCTTTGTTGAAATACTAAATTGGTTAAAACACGATGTAGCGTTGTTGCCTGAGGATATTGCACCAATTATTGATTCTTACGTGAAGGCACTACTCAATAATTGTTACGATAATTCTTATTCGATATTTTATTTTATTGATTCAATAATTGTTGCGTTGATATTTTATATTACTTTATTTTTTTAATAATTGTCACTACGGTATTTTCTATTATCGAAGCAATAATTCATATTATTTGAATAATATTATTAGATAACATTATTGGCAATGTCTAGAAAGTCTCATATCTAAGGAGAGGTTTGGTCACCTAATTGCTTGGCAGGGTAAGGAGAAATCCTTATTGAAAGCCCACTCTTTCTTAGGAGCTGCACGTTTGTCGATATTATGATTACGTAATATTATTTGTGAATAATTAATTATTGATTTATATGATGAGAAAAATATTCATTTTATGTGGATATAGATGGAAAAATTTTTAAAGTGACAATTGTTGAAAATCGATATTTTATCTTTTACGATAAAATAATATTTTATTATATTATTATAATATAATAATGATGATATTTTTATAATGAATATGGGATATATGAGTATATGAGAAGAAAGAGTATTTTTGTTGCATTAAATGATTAAAACATGTTTTGTGTGTCAGTGGACCCCATTTCTTGACTGAAATTTGATTATAGCTTGTAAAATCGTCTGTATGTGGATTTCGGTCAATTTCTGTTTAGAATTTAGAAAAACTTTCTTTTGTAAAGTTGTAAATAATGGAATTTCCTATGGAAAAGACACAAGATTCGAATTTTTCTGACAAAAGGGCTATTTATTATAAATTATTGAAGTTACGAAATTCGAGAATAATTGATTTTGAAGTTTTAAATATTTTTATAAGAAAAACGTTTTTTGATTTAGGTGAGGTGTGGTGGTGATTTGAATCAAATGTTATGTGTAGGCGTAAGAATTTAATAAATATATATTATTAATTTATTAAATTTTCTACTTTGGTGTTCTAAGCATTTCTATAAATAGAGTCTTGGGTTAGAATTGAAAATCACACGAAACTGAAATCTTCTCTCTCTCTCTCTCTCGATATATTGAGCGTATTCTTGTGAGTATTTTGATACTTTGAGTGTTGTTATCTGATGCAAAGTTCCTTGACCTTTATATTCAGATATTCGACCGAATATTATTCTTTTCGAGGTAAGGGATGTTATTTTTTTCTTAAATGATATTATTTTCTTGATACCATTATCTTAAAATATTAGTTTGAACTTTTTATCAAATTTGGAACTTTTTGTATTGGGTTCTTATTCACGTATACGACCTTATTATTCACCTAATACGACCTTATTCATAGAAAAATTAAATTTTCGTTTTTAAGTCGAAAATATCTATTATGGATACTAGCTTTGATTGTATCCATGTTTTGATCATTCATGAATTTTACTCCTTATGATTCTTTATGAGGTATTTTTGGACATGGAATAGTTTGAAATCTGAATCCTTAATATTTATTCTTTTGTTTCACTAGATTCATTTTCTTTAAAATATTTTTCATCATCATCAGTCCTAAATGATGATATTACTGAATATCTTTGGTATGTAGTGCGAAGATGAGTGATTTTCTGATGAATATCTTTGGCCCGTAGTGCAAAGATGAACAGGTGTTTAGATGAAAATGACCAACTGATGAATATCTTTGGCCTGTAGTGCAAAGATGAATATTTTATTCCAGATATATATTGATTGATATTACAAGGATAAAATATCGACGATGAACTTTTAAATTCATATATAGAAGATAGTAGATTGCATTCTCTACTTAACTCTTCTATTGAATTATTATTTTCGCTGCGAATATTGATTTAAAATTGGTTGTCTATTGTATTACATTAGATTTTTCCTGTTGAAGACTAACGATAATTTGTTACATGTTATCTTAGTCATAATATTCTTTCTTGGGCTAGTTGAGCTCACCTTTTCCTTTTTGTTCCATTTTTCTTCTCGGGAGGCGAGAATGTAGCGAGTCTTAGTGGGAGTATGGAATGAAGGTTCTAGGAAGTTGTTTTAGTAGTCCTCACCATTTTGTAAAATATTGTACCAATAATTGTAATGAGGACTTATTTGGGTATGAATATTGTCTAGATAGCAATATTTGTATTTAAACTCACGATTTTTATATGTTGTATTAATAAAGTTGTAGTTGTTACATGCCATGTTATTGACGACTCAAAATGGGTGTTGTATACCTATTTTGGGGCGTCACGATTAATATCGAGCTTAGGGATATGATCTCTGGCGGAGATCGGGAATAGAACTAGGAGGGAGAGCGAGTAAATCCTTCATAGTGTGTCCTACCTAAGCTTATTTGTTGGTCGGTCATAATATAGGGATATTATGTGATATGTTAATTTGTTAAATTAACCCTTGTTTTATAAGGCGATGTTGAGAATGTCTCTTGAGAATGTTAACGATGGAGTAAATGAGACCGTGGAGACACCTTTACTCTCACGATGAGGAGAAACGTGCAGCAGTGGCAATGTTCCTCCCGTAAACAACACCACCGAAGCGACGATGAGCGATGAGATGTTTAGAAGCTTTTTGTGGTTCATGCAAAACCGGACGAAAGGAGATTCTGTTCAAAATATAGGAAGAAACAATGGCAGCGCCACAATTTGTCCAGCGATGCAAGCGATTCGAAGTTAGGACCACGAATTTTGGGGAAAGCGGGATCCGATTAAAGGCGGAGGCGTGGGTCAAACAAATTACCAAGATATTCGATGTCTTGGGATGCGGAGAGGAACGAAAGGTTCCATTCGCCACCTTTATGTTCCGTAATGAGGCAAATTACTGGTAGAAATCTGTGAAGCGTACCCATCCAACCACACTTAGCATGTCTTGGGAAACGTTTCAAAAACTGTTCAATGACAAATACTTTCCTAAAAGTATTAGTCATATGAAGGAGGTAGAGTTTATTAGATTGGAACAAAAATAACATGGCGGTGTCCCAATCTGGCGAAGTTCTTGAGTTATCGGTTTTGCACCTCATTTGGTGGAGAATGAGGAACGTATGACGCGGATGTTTCTGAGAGGTTTGAAACCCGGCATACGTCAATATCTCATTTCATATAAATTTTTTCTCTATTCAGATGTTATCAACAGGGCTCAATTATTAGAGCGAGATAACGAGTATGTTCAACCGAGGGACCACAACCAGGATCATACCGGTGACAACAGTCATCAGAACAACGATAACCAACGGGGAAAGAAGAATATAGACAAGAGCGGTAACCACTCTGGTGGTAATCATGGCCATGAGAATAGAAGAAGCGAGTCGGGGGGAGATTTTAAAAAAAAGAGATTCAACAATGACAATGCGAAGACGTCGGCACCGGTGACAAGCTGGTTCCAAGGAGGAGAACGACCACCGGTCATATCTTATAAATCACGGGAAAGAATGACATATCGATCAAAGCGCCCTAACAGTTTAAGGTATGCTATAATTGTGGAAAGGAAGGACATATCGCTTTCGATGTTATGCAGTGGCGAAACCAAGTTCAATGAGGGACGGTGACTCAAAAGGCATCCCGAAAAAGTCAAAGTCAACGATTCTGGAAGAGAGTTTGTCGTGGTTTGGTCAACATCGAGGAACCAAGCGAGGTGATCACGGGTAAGCTAATCATAAATTCATGCGAAGTTTATACCTTACTTGAATCTGGGTGCTACCCATTCATTTATTTCTCCTACTTGTGCTCAAGCGTTTAAATTTGACTCAGGAGAAATTAGATTTTGACCTATCTGTGGAAACTCATTAGGAGAAACTTTCATCACATCCTTTGTTTATAAATCTTGTTTGATCCAAGTTGGCACCATCACATTACTGTTGACCTTATCTCTTTAAAGATACTTGCTTTTGATGTGATTTTGAGGATTGATTGGTTAACTACTCATCATGCCAAAATTGATTATTTTAAAAGGTTGTTAGTTTTCATATTCTAACCAATCATTTTGTTACATGCAATTCAAGCAACTAAACCACTAAAATCAATCAACTTTGTCATATCAAGTCATAAAGCTATTCGTTTATTAAAAAAGCGATGTCAAGCTTTCTTAGCCCATGTTATGGATTTGAATAAAGACACGTCGATTTGAATAATATTCTGTTGACTTTCGGCGTATTTCTGAAGAACTTCCGGTCTACCCGGAGCGTGAAGTTGAATTCTTTATTGATCTTGAACACAGTACAAAGCCCATTTTAAAACCCCATGTCGAATGGCTCATATTGAACTTCAGGAGTTAAAGGTCCAACTACAAGAGTTATTGGACATCGGTTTTATTAAATCTGGTACATCTCTCTTGGGGAGCTCTGTTTTATTTGTAAAGAAGAAAGAAGCGGGAGTATCGACTTTGTATTGACTATCGGGGAATTGAACCATGTCACCATCAAGAATAGGTATCCACTACCTTATATTGATGACTTGTTTGTCGATTACAAGGAGCCTGATTCTTTTCAAAAATCGATCTTCATTACGGATATCATCAATTTGAAGATTAGAATCGAGGATATTCAAAGACCGCCTTGAACTTCGAAGACGGGCATTATGAATTCTTAGTCATGTCTTTTGGATTGACTAATGCTCCTGCGGCTTTTATGGATACGATGAATTGAGTATTCAAGGAATATTTAGATCAGTTCGTTGTTGTCTTTATTGATGACATCCTCATATATTCCAAAAGCCGTGAAGATCATGAGCACCATTTGAAGCTGGTACTCCAAAGGCTGCGTGAAAACAAGCTTTATGCTAAGTTAAAGAAATCACGAGTTACGGCTTGAGGAAGTAGCATTCCTTGGGCACGTTATTGTCAAAACATGGAGTATCTGTTGACGGCGAAGATTGAAGCAATACAAAGTTAGAACAACAAAAAGTCGGTGACCAAAAGTCACGTAACTTTACGGGTTTAGCCGGTTATTATCGGAGATTAGTGGAAGGATTTTCTCGAATCGCTACTCCATTAACTTAGGTGACTGGAAGATATCAAATTCGTATGGAAGCGAGGAATGCGAGAAGAGTTTCCAAGAGCTTAGAGGAGACTCATTTGACTTTGTTTTGACAATACCATCTGGTTCGGATGGATTTGTTATCTACAACGATGCTTCAGGCAAAGAGTTAGGTTGTGTTCTCATGCAATGTGGGAAAGTCATAGCCTATGCCTCGCGACAACTTAAAGAATATGAGAGGAATTATCCTACTCATGATCTAGAGTTGGCAGCAGTCATTTTTGCGCTAAAGATCTGGAGGCACTATCTATATGAGGAGAAAATGGAGATATATTCAGATCATAAAAGCCTCAAATATTTCTTCACCCAAAAAGAACTCAACATGCGGCAACGACGTTGGCTCGAGTCATTGAAAAGACTACGACCATACCATTCAATACCATCCTGAAAAGCGAGCGTGGTAGTGACGCGTTGAGTAGAAGATCATATCACGCGGAACGGAGTGCGATGTTGTTAACACAAAGGCCTATTTTGTGTGATTTACAAAAGATGAAGATAGAATTCAAGACTCCAGGGACCCATGCAATGATGTCAAGTATACGTATAGAACAATCTTTAATCGAAAAAGTTAAAGTTGCTCAAGCCACAGACCCGGAGCTGATGCGTATGAAGAAGAAAGTACAAGAAGGTGCTATTCTAGAAGCAAGAATCAATGAACAAGGAATACTTCGAGTCCACTCCAGACTTTGTGTTCCTAATGATTCTGATTTGAAGTACAAGATCATGATGGAGGCACACAATACACCATTTGCAATCCATCTAGAAGTACCAAAATGTATCGTGATCTTGACATACATTTGGTGGAACAATATGAAGAGAGAGATTGCAAAGTTTATCTCGAGGTGTTTAAATTGTCAACGTGTAAAGGCGGACATCAAGTGCCTAAGGGCCCATTGCAACCACTTGAGATTCAAATGGAAGTAGGAACACATTACCATGGATTTTATTCTGGGTCTTCCCACGATTTCTCAAGGCATAAATGCTATTTGGGTTATTGTTGATAGATTAACCAAGTCTGCTCATTTCTTGCCGTCGAGAGACTTATTCCATTGAGCGTCTTGCTTCAGATATGCGTAGATGAGATTGTGAGATTGCATGGCATGCCAAGATCCATAGTTTGGATCGTGACCCAAGATTCACTTCATGATTTTGGGTTAGCTTGCAAAAAAGCTATGGACACGGAGTTCTGATTCGATTCGGCATACCATCCTCAAATGGACGAAAAATCGAGAGGACTATTCAAACACTTAAAGATTTATTAAGACTCTGTGTCCTAGACTTCAAAGGCGGTTGGGATAAGTATTTACCATTGGTGGAATTCTCCTACAACAATAGTTATCGAGGCAAGTATAGGTGTGGCTCCATTGAAGCATTGTATGGGCCGAAAGTGTCACTCTCTCGATATGTTGGGATGAGGTGGGTGAAACAACATTGTTGGGACCCGAGTTGAGTACGTATGACTACGAAAAAATATCCAATTGATTCGACAACGTATACAAACGGCACGGGATCGACAAAAGAGTTATCGGATCTTCATCCGAAAAGACGTGGAATTTAGTATTGGGGATCATGTATTTTTGCGTGTTGCTCCATGGAAGGGAGTTACAAGATTTGGGAAGAGAGAAAGCTCAATCCACGATTTATTGGTCCATTTGATTCTTGACCAGAGTAGGAAATGTGGCCTATAGACTCGCGTTACCTCAGTATGTCTCGTGTTCATAATGTTTTTCATATATCATCTTCGTAAATATGTGAAAGACCCAAACCACGTTATTGAGTTAGAACTGGACGAGATAGCCAAAGACTTAATGTACGAAGAGGTACCTGTCAAGATCTTGGATAGAAAAGAGCATGTCCTACGCACGAAGGTCATACCACAAGTTAAAGTTTTGTGGAGAAATCATGCTATAGAAGAAATGACCTGGGAGTTGGAAACGAAAATGAAAGCGAGGTACCCTCATCTTTTCGAAACACCAGGAACGTACGTCAATTTTGAGGACGAAATTTCATAAGGAGGGGAGGTTGTAAGACCCCAACTTATTATAAATAAAATTTAATTTCCTCTATTTATTATTTTGAAATAATAAGGGTTAATTTGATTAATGTGGTTAGTTATGGGTAAAATGCGCAAATATTTTAAATAAACAAGTGGTTATAAAATATTCATTTTTATCGGAGAATATTCGTTTGGTCGTGGAATATTCTTCTTGGTCGGGGAATATTAAATGCGACGTAGCCTTGTGTGGGCCCCATAACCGAAAAGCGATTGGATGAATAAAACGACAAGTATAAGTTGTTTATAAATAACAGCGTGGTTATTCTGAATTAATACTCTTGAAATACTCGGTGGTTAAAACACGATGATAGCACCTTTGTATTGCACCAATTATTGATTCTTACGTGAAGACACTTTTCGATAATTGTTACGATAATTACTTATTAGGTATTTTATTTTATTGATTCAATAATTATTGCGTTGATATTTTATATTCATGTTATTTTAATAATTGTCACTACTACAAGTATTTTCCATTATCGAAGCAATAATTCATATTATCCGAATAATATTATTAGATAACATTATTGGCAATGTCTAGAAAGTTACGTGTAAGAAGAGGTTTGGTCACCTAATTAACTGGCGCTGCCAATGAAGGAGAAATCCTTATTGGAAGCCCCCTCTTTCTGAAGCTGCACGGTTGTCGATGTTGTGATTGTGGCGCCCCCAAAATTAGGTATACATCACCCATCTTGAGTCATTGAGATACATGATGCGAAATTCAAATACAACTTAATAATATAAGCGTAGTATACAATACGACAAAACATAAACCCGTGAGTTTGAATACAAATATTGTCTCTAGAGAGTATACAAACTCAAAAGAATTCCTCATTACAATTATTATCACACTATTTCACGCAATAGTGAGGACTACTAATGCATCATCTAGGACCATCACTGCATTCTCGACTATTACCATTACGTTTTTATTTCACAAGAGAACGGTGAAAGAAAGGGTGAGCTCAACTAGCCCAATAAAGAAATATTATGACTAAGATAATGCGAGAATAAATTTATCGTTAGCCTTAAACAAAGTTAAACCGATACAATATAACAAACATCAAGTTTAACCTGCGGTGAAACAAGTAATCCATTAGAAGAGTCAAGTAGGAATAAAATCTACTATCTTTTATGATTTAAAAGGTTTTTCATGACTTTTATCGGCGGGACTCAAATTTTAATAAATAATCCACATCATCGAATCACCAACTGCACTACTGGCCAGGATATTCTTTAGTATCACGACCACGAATTATCCATGCACTACTGACTTAAGATAATCATTTTTTCATCAACTGGTCTGATCATACCATAAAATAATTCATCTTTTGCACTGACGAAGAGAATCCATAGCCATAATCATACCAAAACCGCCCATCAATGCAATACGGGCCAATGAGGTTTTTTTTTCCACATCATTTGTAACATAACTGATTAATGATTATACCGAATAATCCTCAGTCATAATCATACCAAGTCCATCTATGCACTACTGAGCACACAGATGACTTTTTCCACACCATTTGTAACATTACTGATCCATGATTATACCTAATAATCCACGGTCATAATCATACCAAGTCCATCTATGCACTCTGAGAAGTTCTGAGATGACTTTCAACATAATATAAACATGAGGATGATGACAATGATATAAGAATTCAATAAAACAAGTTCAAGAATTAATTTATCCGAGAACTAATAACGTCCAAATTGTCAACATGATACTTTATATAGAGTAAAATTCAAGAATGCTCGGAAGAATATTTCCATAAAAGATATTAGATGAAGCGTAATATCAAGGATATTTCACTAATTTCATGGAGTATAGAAGTCAAAACTTTAACCAACTGAGTATAATAAAGAATGGAATAACAAAAGAAATAACCATGCATGCGGTACTTGGCATAGACGAAAAGTTATTCCAACGAATAATAATAACGGAACCCGGTCGGTGAAATTACTTGCCAAGCGGGGATGTTTCAACAGAATAATAAAGAATGGAATCACAACAAAAATCACCATACATGCGGTACTTGGCGTGAACGAGTTATTCAACATGATAATAAAAATGGAATAAGAGAAGAATTTCACCATGCGTGCGTAATCTGCATGAGATAGGTTATTCCCAACGAATAATAAATAATGAAACCGGTCCGCCGAACGTACGCATGCAGACAGGATATTCCGACGAAATAATAATTAATGGAACCAGTCCGTAAATAAATGCACGAGATTGGATATTGAGACGAGAATAATAAAGAAACGAAATATTAGAATAATTTCACCATGTATGCGGTACTTCGCATAAATAGGTTATTCCAACATAATAATAAAGAATGGAATAACAGAAGAATTTCACAAGGTATAGGGTAACCTGCCATGTCAAAGTTATTCAACAGAATAATAAAGAATGGAATATCGAAGTTCTTCATGAATAAAAAAAGAATACCCTTTATGAAATACAACAAATAATATTCCCTACCTTAGAAAGAAGAGAATCTTTGGATATAGAAGTAGTGAAGTAGCAAAACACTTTTCTTCTTTCTCTCTATAGTTTCTCTCTAGAGAGTTTCAAAGTGAATTAAATAAGAAATAATGAATGAATGAACTTCTATTTATAGAAAATGGATACGCATAAGAATAACTCATTAATCGATCCGTATTGATTTACTTTAATCGGACGGTCCATATTTAAAGCAAAATCTTTTAAATAAAATATAATATATTTTATTTATAATCTAATAAAATGAATAACTTTATAAAATATTTTACTATGCAAAACACTATCACGAGCACTTATCAAAAACACTATGCATAATAAAATATAATATATTCTAATTATTGTCTAATAAAATGAGATAACTTTATAAAAGTATTACATTTTATATAAAAAAGATTTTACTATGCAAAACACTATATGCAGCACTATGCATAATAAAATATAATATATTACATTTATAGAATAACTTTATAAAAGTATTATGTTTTATATAAAAAGATTTTACTATACAAAATACTATGCAGAGACTATGCATAATAGAATATAATATATTCTATTTATAGAATAACTTTATAAAAGTATTACATTTTTATTACATTAATAATACCAACAAAACAAAAGCGGGTGACTTATCACGTAAGCATCAATAATCAATACTTGGTGCTACTTACATGCAACCACACGTATTATTGTCTTTACTTTTACTAATGAGTAGTTCAACAAAGATAACGGTAAAACTTCCGTTATTTTCATAAAATATTTTTGTCATTTTCTCAATCAGACAATAATTTCGTTGTGGGGTCCACCAATGATTGTGCCGTTGCACGGATATTCCCTGATAAAAAAAATTCCCCGACCAATTGAATATAATATGACAATTTGCATACTTTGCAAAATTTATAAATATTACCCATAACTATAACATTATATCAAATCCACACCATAATATTCAAAAAAAATATTTCGAGAAAATTAAATCTTTATTCATAAAATCTGGGGTCTCACAATCTCTCCTCCTTATGAAATTTCGCCCTCGAAATTTACGTACGTACCTGGTATGTCGAAGAGGTGAGGATACCTTGACTTCATCGAATTATCCATGCACTACGACCAAGGATATTCGTTAGTATCACATCCATGAATTATCCATGCACTACGGCCAAAGATATTCATTATTATCACATCCATGAATTAATATTTCATCGCCGAGACTCAGCTCAATAATTAATCCACATCATCGAATCATCCCTGCAATACAGGCCAAGGATATTCATTAGTATCACGACCACGAATTATCCATGCACTACGGGCCAAAGATAATCGTGTTTTCATCAACGGTCCTGATCATGCCATAAAATAATTCATCTTTGCACCCTTGGCAGAAAAGAATCCATATCCATAATCATACTAAAAACTGTCCATCAATGCACTACGGGCCAATGAGGATTTTTTTCCACATCATTTGTAACATTACTATTACATGATTATACTTAGAATAATCCTCGTCATAATCATACCAAGTCCATCTATGCACTACATGACCACATATGACTTTTTCCCACATCATTTGTAACATTACGGTCATGATTATCTGCAAGAATAATCCCTAGTCATAATCATACCAAGTCCATCTATGCACCTACGAAGCCACAAATGACTTTCAACATAATATAAACATAAGGATGATGACAATGATATAAGAATTCAATAAAACAAGTTCAAGAATTAATTTATCCAGGAACTAATAACGTCCAAATTGTCAACATGATACTTCTTATAGAGTAAAATTCAAGAATGCTCAGAAGAATATTTCCATGAAAAGATACTGGATGAAGCACAAATATCAAGGATATTCCACTAATTCCACCTTTGTGCGATGAATATGATCCTTCTTAATCCAAGATGTTAACACGTATCTCCTCATACGTTAAATCTTCTGCTATCTCATCCGGTTCTAAATTAATAATGTGGTTCGGGTCATCCACATATTTACGTAACATCGATACGTTAAAAACGTTATGAACACGCGACATACATGGCGGTAAAACGAGTCTATAAGCCACAGTTCCTACTCGATCGAGGATTTCAAATGGGCCAATTAAATCGAGGGTTGAGATTTCCTCTCTTCAATGATTCTTGCTTCTAGAATAACGCCTCTTGAACCTTCTTCTTTACATTCATCATTTCTAAGTATGTAGCTCGAAGCGACTTTAACTTTATCGATTCAAGTCTATTCTAATCGTATATATTCAAGTATCTTCACGTGGGTCCTTAGAGTCTTTAACTCTATCTCCATCATTTGTAAGTTATACGAAATGGGTCTTTGTGTTAACAACATCACACTCGTAAACGCATACGATCTTCTACTCAACGCGTCAGCTACCACGTTTATTTTTCCCACGATGATATTGAATGGTACGATCGTAATCTTCAACAGCTCGAGCCAACGTCTTTGGCACATTACACGTTCGTTTTAGGTGAAGAAATATTTAAGGGTTTTAGAAATGAGTTTAGTACTGGGGTCAATACAAAATTCGATTTCACGCTCTAGGGGTAGGCTAAGAAGTCTTCAAGAATACGTCAGGAAATTTATTAATAATAGAAATATCATTCAAAACTGTGACCCTCATCCAAGACTTGGATAACACATGTAATGAAGGTTTTTCCTAACAGAGTTTCAACCGATAAGTCAAAGTCTAACTTCTTTAGAGTCAAATTTAAACGTTGAGCGCAAGCAAGAGAGATAAAAGAATAAGTAGAACCGGTATCTAATAAGGTATATGTTGGGAGAATGCATATTATGATTTGATGTTTTAAAGTATATGTTCATGATTATTTGAAAGGTCCTTAAATGAATATATGTACAAGGACTTAGTGATAGATAAAAATTGTTAGGCTGATCTAAGCTTTCAACGTGTATCATTCTGTTAAAGAATGTATAGATAGAAAGATCAAAACTGTTAAGTTGATCTTAAGATGTAATAAATTAGTCTTGAAGAAATCATAGTGCATCGGTTTGATCAACATTGCGTAAGTCGAAGCGAGAAAAATGTAGAGCTCGAAGATCGTGAAGGTGCCCGCTTGAGGAGACTCTTCGGACTTAGTAGAGTGGTCCCAACGATTGACGAGCTAACTCCACGATCGTAGTGTCTTTGAAGGAAACATGAAGTTTACAAGTCAACGATCGTAGTGTGCTCTCGGGAACGTAGAAATCAACAACACGGAGCAAGAGAAGATCGTAGTGTCTGAAGGTTTTAAAGGGAAATCGTAGTGCTCTCAACTAATAGCATCGTAGTGTGCAAAGATGTAAAAGACACTACGATCTAAATCGTAAAACACCACGATCCAAATCGTAGAGCATCATCTGTCTCACGTCAGAAAACGTCGAGCCGAATGATCTGTGTTTTCAACAAGTGAGGAATGGATCCCGGATCTTTTGCCTTTACTCATTAATCCCAGTTGTATGAAAATATCCTTAGTATGCAACAAAAAGCGTATTGAAGAAGCTAAGGATAGTACTATGGGTAAGAGGGACAAAACACCTTTTCGGTGGTAGGTGAGAAAGCGACTGCGGCAAAGTCGGTGGGCGAATAACGAATTTAGAAGATGTGCGAGAGATGTCTCCATCACAAGATGAAAAGTTCGAGATGCATTTAATGCCACAACGGATGGATCCAACTGATAGTTTTCAACATCACATATATCTGAATCGAGACGAGATGAGAGAGCAGCATAAGCATTAATCAAACAACATGAACATCTCTCTCAAGCTCAACTCTACGATCTAAGATATTGCAAAGCACTCGCTTTCGCCTACTTCCGGTTTTAACGAACCAAGGCTTACACAAAGAATCGAGTAGCAACCATCAAGAACTCAACAACTATCAATCAACTGAAGAAGTATACCAAGTCTGCTGGACTTGAAGAGTTCGTAGTGAACTGTAAAAAAGCCAAGTCTGCTGGACTTGAAGAGTTCAAGAGTGAACTAGAAAGTTCTGAGCTATCACGTGCAGAAGGAATCATGTGATTCGGAAGATTGTAAAAGACATCCTTAGTGGATATCATACTCGTTGAGTAGAAGAGTGGACTAGGAGCTTTGAGTGCTCAACCACTTAAAAACAATCTGTAGTCGTTTACATTCATGCTATAAGCGCTATATCTCGCTATAAGCGCCTTTACTAAACTCATAACTCCATTTGCTTGGTAAAGAAGATTAAAACAAATACTAATTCATGAAAGTTTTAATCATTATCTAAGAACAAGTTAAAACGAAAAGATTTTCAAATATCTATTCAACCCCCTTCTAGATAACTTATGCCTACTAGGAACTAACAATTGGAATCGAGAGCGAGTTCTATTTTACGACTTACACACTTTAGTAGAGATCCAAATGGCACTTTCGTGCAAGCGAATCCAAGATCTGGGGGCGTGCGTGAAGCCACCAATGTGCAACAAAGATAAATTTGCTAACTAGAAAGTCAGGATGCAAGCTTACATGGACTCAATAGATGAAGATCTATTTGAGACTGTTCTTAATGGACCCTATATATCGACAAAGCTTGCACCAACCATTGACGATCCAAACAGAGTACAAATAAAAGTGAAAGAAGAATGGACAGACACAGAGAAGAGAGCTGTCCAACTTGATAAAAAGGCAAAAAACATCCTGTTCCAATCCTTAGAGGACGATCTGTTTGAAAATGTTGTAAACATCAAAACAGCTAAGGAAGTTTGGGAAGCACTGCTGATTATGCACGAAGGAACTGAAGAAGTTAGAGAGAACAAGCAGTCTCTCTCGACACGTGCCAGATATGAAATGTTCGCTCGTATGCGAGGGAGAAAGCGTGGTGAAACTTATGAAAGATTTAACGTTCTTCTCAACTCTCTACGAGCGTATGGGAAGATCTATCCTAACAAGGATCTAACCATAAAGTTCATGAGAGCCCTTCCGAGCAGGTGGGATGCAAAGACCACGGCAATAATAGAATCAAAGAATCTTAATGAGATGACGATTCAACAATCGTATGGAAATCTCTGACGTCTGAAATTGGAGTGACCCAACGCCACCAAACCTTATCAAAAGGAAGAAGAAAGGATAAGGGTGTTGCTCTAAGGCAAATGAAAGTGCATCGGAAGTCATCACCGAGATTGACTCTAATGATGATGAAGACGATGACGATGACTTTGTTATGCTGGTAAAGAGACTAAGAAGGTTCATACGACAAGGCAGAACTGGCAAGCCAAAGAAAGTCAAGAATTCACGTCGACCAGGAACAAATGAATGATTTATCTACAACCGCAAGAAACTCGGTCATTTCATTGCCAATCTGCAACAAACCTATCAAAGAAGAGCTAAAGAAGAAATCTCAGGCAAAGAAAGAATACAAAGGAACCAAGAGGCCTCAGAAAAGAGACAAAGGTCTGGTTGCCGGAGGATCGTGGAGTGATTTAGATAATGAATCAAATGCAGACTCCGGAGATCCGGAGATGAGGAAGAACCACATATGGCCAATCTGTGCTTAATGGCCAAACATGCAAAGGACAAACAAAGCCTAAACATACATGATGTAAGTATCGATGAGGTATTTGACTTTAATTCTCGATGTAGATATAAGTGACTTGAGAACGCTTTGCGTGGCATAACCAATCGACTACATCAATACATGAAGTGGTTCGAGTCTTGTCTAAAGATCATTCACTTCTTCAAGAGGAGAAGAAGAAAGTTCAAGAAGAGCTTGAAACGAGCTCTTACAAGTACTAATCTTCTCTCCAAGCTTGAAAGTGAGAATGAAACTTTAAAACAAACAAACACACATCATACACAAAAGAGAAATCTAAGCTAACCTCTAAAATTAAGGATCTAGAGAAGACTATCTCTGCATGGAGCAGATCCTCATCATCCATGGACTACCTGCTCTCTAAAATCGAGAGAAGACATTCGACGTAACAGGTTTGAAGCTTTGGGGAATCCATCTCGAGCTAAGTGTGGAAAAGACAATGGAAACTAGCACTAGTAATGTCTCAAGTTTTGGTAGAGGCATTGCTTTTGTGAAAATCCTCACAGTTGGAAGAACCAGCCAACCTTGTTCTACTGCATCTAGTTATACTCGAGAAAAGTAAAGGATCTCATCACCGGTGCAGGTTTCATCATGGAAAAGAGTAATCCAACCTCTACTTACTAACCTCGAAGAATCGTGAAAGTCAAACAAAATCAACTCTACTGAATCAACTGGGAAGGTACAGAGAGGTAAAAACTCACACTCATCACTATTTATGAAACCTAAGGACACGTGGAAGAAAGAGAATCGGTTTAACAAAAGGTTAACTAAGAACCACACAAGTCCAAGTGGAAGATGAATCACCACACACACACGTGTATGCATTATAATAGATGCTTCATATGCAATAAAAATGGTCATAGGGCTACAAAGTGTTATTATAATTTCATGCATACGAGACCCAAGATTAGACAAATTTGGGTCCCCAAAGGCACTAACAAAAAGAAGGACCCATGCAAATATGGGTACCAAAATAAAGGTTCAAATGTTTTAACAGGAAAAGAGCTCCACGACCTCAACATGGTATCTGGACAGTAGTTGCTCGAGGCATATGACAGGGAACAAAGCTCTACTATCCAACTATGTAGAAAAGGAGGTCCCTCACCATCTTTGGAATATAACGCGAAGGGAAAGACAAGAGGATATGGCTCAGCTGGCAATGGTGAAGTATCTTTCAACAAAGTAGCTTATGTGAAAGGACTCCAACACAACCTTCTAAGTATCAGCCAACTCTGCGATAAGGGTCATCAAGTAACATTTCTCAACAACCAATGTCTAGTCAGAGATTTGAAGACATCTGCCATAAAGCTGACCGGAACAAGAAAAGGAAATTTCTACACAGTAGATCTTGGTCAACTAAGTTCTGATGAGACAATATATTTTCTGGCAAAAGCATATGAGGAAATGAGCTAGCTATGATATAGAAGGCTGTCTCACTTAAACTTCAAAAACATGTCCAAACTAGCATCAAAAGATCTCGTAGCTGGCCTACCTAAGTTCAACTTTGTGAAGGAAAGGCCATGAAACGCCTGCCAGCTTGGAAAGCAAACCCGAAACTCATTCAAGAGCAAGACTGCCAACTCCATTGACAAACCCTTGCAGCTGCTCCACATGGATCTTTTTGGACCAATCCCAACAGCTAGTCTTGGAGGCAAAAGATACTCTCTAGTCATAGTCGACGACTTCACCAGATTCACATGGGTATTCTTCCTAACTTCAAAGGATGAAACGAGCTCCGAATTAATCAAAATGTTCAGACTGGTGATGAATGAGAAAGGAGAAAAAATCAAGGCAATAAAGAGTGATCATGGAAGAGAATTCGATTTCTCAGAAATAGACAAGTTCTGCTCAGACAATGGCATCAGTCATAACTTCTCAGCTCCACGAACTCCTCAACAATATGGAGTTGCTGAAAGAAAGAACAGAACTCTGATAGTATTATTATTATTATTATTATAAAAATAATATAATAAAAACCCAAATAATAATTTATAATATAATATATTATAAATTTTAATAATATATTAAAAATAATATAATAATAGTATTATTATTGTTTAATACTCCTCCATTCCAAAATAAGTGTCGCTTAAGGTTTTTGGTTTTTGCATGGATTAAGAAAGTAATTTAATACTATCATTTAATAATTAAAATCTGTGTGAAATTCCATCACTACCCTTTTATGGGAAGTTGAAAACTATTAATACTAAACAATGAGAGAAGGTAAGGGTGATATAGGAAAGTAAATAATTTATTCTCCTTGAAAGTTGTAAACGACAGATAATTTGGAACAAAATTTTTCTTCCAAAACGTCACTTATTTTGGAAGGGAGGGAGTAATATATTATTATTTTTATTATTATTAATTTTTTACGTGTGTGTTTTTTAATATTTTTAATTAATTTTTAAGTGTTCCACAATAACAATCTTTTTAATTGATTGAACATCTCATAATAAATTAAACCAATAATTAGCTTTTGTATTAGAATAGTAAAACAAGCGATGTTATATTAATTTGTAACGTTAAGTAAAACAAGCGATGTTATATTAATTGATACTTTGAATACTTCGAAGTAAGGCATCGACTCTGCATGCTACACACAGAACAAATCATTAATTCACTCTACGATCAAGAGGACACCCTACGAACTGTGGAAAGGAAGGAAGCCAAGTGTCAGCTATTTCCATGTCTTTGGTACGTAAATGCTATATTCTCAACAATGGAAAGCGATGTCGACAAAATTCCATTGAAATCGAGACGAAGGGATCTTTCTTGGATATGCCATGCAGGGCAATGAAAAGCTTACGGGGTGTTCAACAAGAAGACACTTGAATGTCGAAGTCTCAATACACATCATCTTTGATGAAACCGACATGCATAACAAAGCGGTGCCTCTAGACACTACGGACCGATAATGCGGACACTTACTTAATGCAATCGTCGAGCTCAACACTACGATCGTAGTACCGCATGTTGTGAAATCGTGAGAGTATGATAATGAAATTGTAGAGAGGTCCATCCAAGACAGCGAGCCTCCACTCCAAGAAGAAGAGATAGACCTTGAAGACCTAAGACATGAAGGGATCAGGACAGATGTCCCAATAGGGAACAGATGAGCAAGGGATCATACTCAAGATCTAATCATTGGAGATCCAAGTGCAAGAGTTAAAACAGGAGCTACTACTCAGAATGAATGCTTCTATCTAAGCTTCCTGTCATAGATAGAGCCAAAGAAGATAGAGGATGCTTTTAAGACTCTAGTTGGATAGAAGCCATGCAGGAAAAACTTAACCAATTTGAATGAAGCAAAGTGTGGAGATTGGTACCAAGACCAAAGAGTCATCCTGTCATAGGAACCAAGTGGGTCTTCAGGAACAAAATGGATCAAGATGGGGTCATCACCAGAAACAAGGCAAGATTAGTGGCAAAGGGCTATTCTCAAGAAGAAGGCATTGACTATGATGAGACATTTTTACTGTTGCGGACTAGAAGCCATCGAAATCTTTCTTGCCTTTGTTGCCCACATGAAGTTCAAAAGTCTTCGGATGGATGTCAAGAGTGCATTTCTAAATGGAGAGCTTCAAGAAGAAGTCTACGTAGAACAACCTCCAGGTTTCATCAATCCATCTCTTTCCAATTATGTCTATAGATTAGACAAAGCTTTATATGGTCTTAAACAAGCACCTAGAACATGGTATGAAACACTGACTAACTTCTTAATAAAAAATGGGTTCACTAGAGGTAGAGTAGATACAACACTATTTCTTAGAAAGCATAAAGACAAAGTCTTACTAGTTCAAATATATGTTGATGATATCATTTTTGGTTCTACTAACGAAAAGTTATGTAAGAGATTCTCTAAGCTAATGCAGAGCAAGTTTGAAATGAGCATGATGGGTAAGCTGAATATCTTCCTTGGTCTGCAATTGAAGCAGACTGATGAAGGAATATTCATTAACCAAGCCAAATACATCAAAGACTTATTAAAGAAGTATGGCATGGAATCAGCCTCTCCCATGAAAACACCAATTGCTCCTGCAACCAAGCTTGACAAGGATGAGAAAGGTAAATGTATTGATATAACTCAATCTGAGAGGTATGATAGGTTTTCTTTTATACCTAAGCGCCAAGAGACGGATATAATGTTTGCAACAACATGCGTATGTGCTAAAATTCGAGCTAACCCTAAAGAGTCACATTTATGCTGCTGTAAAGAGGATCTTCGTGTATCTCAAGGTACACCTACTTGGGGCTATGGTATCCCAAGGAATCCTCATTTGAACCGATAGGATAAGCAGATCTTTGATTTTTTCAGGGATGCAAAATAAGACGAGAAAAAAATCTGAGTGGCACCTGTCAACTTCTTGGAAACAGACTTGTGTCCTGGTTTAGCAAAAAGCAAAACTTAGTGTCTACTTCAACTGTAGAAGCTAAATATATTGCGGCTGGTAGCTACTGTGCTCAGATCCTATGGATGAGAAATCAACTAGCTGACTATGGGTTCGATTTCAAATCTATTCCCATACACTGTGATAACACAAGTGCCATAGCAATAACTCATAATCCTGTCATGCATTCTAGGACTAAGCATATAAAAATAAGGCATCACTTCATTAGGGATCATATGCAAAATGGAACTATATCTTTACAATATATCCCTACTGAAAATTAACTTGTTGATGTTTTTACAAAACCACTAGATGAATCCAGATTTAACAAGTTAATAAGTGAGCTAGGCATACTAAATCTTCAACCATGAACTGTATGCTCTAGATTGTGTTAACCATGACAGATATAAAGGCTGTACTCAAAATCGTAGACATGATCAAACGAAGTTCACGATCGTAGAGCCGAACAGACAACTACCTCAACGATCGTAGCAAAGACTCAACTATCATAGTGCAGACTCGACGATGACCTAAAGCCCTTCCAACAAGTAAAGTGAATCCTGTGATGACAAGCCTCATAACAATGCAATCTCTCTAGGAGGTGCCTCAGGGACAAACCTAACCCTTGAATCACCAAGAGGTTAGCCCTTCCTGAGTTACCTTAAAAAGAATGCTTAGTCCAAAACTCATCACAAGGATCCAGACAGACTCGACGATCGTAGGACATACTCTACGAATGGTGATCAGACTCAACGATGCACGGACGGACTCAACTCAACGACGAAGACTATCTCTACGATCGTAGTCATCCCAAGGACATCTCAAAGACCGAAGACTCAAAGGGCAAATCAAGACATTCATGCAGTCAAAATCGTGAGAGAGCTAAGCATAAGCGCGACACTGTCCCCACTAAGTCAAAAAAGAGAGAGAGGGAAAGCTACAAGTACAAATTGGAACCATGTTTTTGAAATCAAGTTCAAAAGATTCTCTCTCTCTCTCTTTCAAAGAAAACCCTAACTCAAGAGAAAGCTCATTAGATTCCACTTCTCAACTACTCTGAATCATGGCTGCTTAAAATGTAATCTTAGGCTACTGACTGCTTCGATGAGTTCAAGGATGCTCCACCAAAATTTCACAAGACCTTAAGACTACTAAAAAAGGCGGGGTCTCAAGAAGCGCTGAAACCAGACACCCTCATCTATCCCAAGCTAGTGAAGGAGTTTTACAACAATGGAGTGTCCGAACACAACACCATCACTACACGAGTAAGAAGAGTTAAAATGATGCTAAGGGAAGAAAACTTCAATCTGGCCCTAGGTTTCAAAAACGTGGGGCACCCATTTCTAGACAGCATAAGCTTCCAAGAGGGTTTGAAGAAAATGCACCACAAGAAGAATCCCTATGTGAAAGGCTACAAAAAGAAGGAGTTCCCTCAAAGGTATGAATTTTTGGCTGACATTATTGGGAAATGCATCTGCTGCAAGAGTTCAGGTCATGACTCGATAAATGAGACTCAGCTCAAGCTCATGTCTGCTTTGGTTCATGGTACTCAACTCAATTATGGGGCTGTATTACTCGAGTGGATCGGCAAGTGGATCGTCAGCTCGAAGAAATCAAAGAGTACTCCGAAGATGCTGTATGGGAGATTCATTAGCATCATTCTGCAATCTACATTAGGTGACAAAATTGGGGATGATGAAGGAGAAGCTATCAACCCAAATCGAAGAATGACACAACAGTTGTTTAAGAATTGGGAAAGGAACCCTGCTGATTATGTAAGAATGATGACAGAGTCCAGTGGGAGAACTGGGGAACAAAAGGAGGAAGCAGGCTTTCCAGGAGGAATGTCTGTTGTCAAAGAAGTTGAAGAAGAAGAAGAAAGCAGATGAGGGAGAACCTCTCTTGCTTTTGCCGTAAAAAAAAGGGCAAGAGAAAGCTAAGGGCAAGACAATTGAAGAGCCTCGAGGATCTACAACTAACATTCCCAGTAAAGTCCTCGACATAGAGACTCTAAGGAGGCTAAGGAACATGCAACAACAAGAGGAAGTCAAGAGGATCAAGCCACTATTTCACGGATCTTAAAGAAGAACAAGATGGTCATAAGTCCAAAAGACCAACGTGTCTTCGATCGTAGAGTCTCTCACTGTTCTCCCGAATCCGGGCCAAGTGTGGCGAAATGGAAGAAAACCGCTTCAAGAAGAGTGGCTGATCAATGTGGCAAAACAAAGACTCAAGAGAGTCCGTAAGTGGTGACTAAAACCAAAGAAAGCAAGGAGAAAGCTGGTCAAGAAGTATATTCTTGAGAATGAAAAAATACTGAAGAAGGAAGCCAAGAGTGTGGCTGCAAAAGTAGAACTATCCCAAGTAAACTTAAAAGAAGATGCTCCAGTTGAGGTGGAGATTCCTGAAATTCTCATGATCCAGTATACATCGGCTGAGGGGGAGAAGCCTACTGCTCAAGAAAAGGTTCTAGCTGGAAGGGACTCTCTGAACTTAGAAGAAGATTTACCAGCTGAGGAGGAGTTTCTAAACCTCCAAGAAGATGTTCATAGTGAGGTGGAGCCTCATAATATCCCAATGGCAGAAGAAGAGGTCCTTGCTCAAGATGGAGATGAACCAATGCCAAACCTTCCAGAGGCCATTGAGATAATGGATTTTTCAGAAGAAACCAAAGAAGAGGAAGAAAATGATGACGATGATAAGCTTGAAATTACTGGTGTAGGGAAAGATGGATACAGGTATAACCAAATGTTTTCTTACCTACCCATGATGGCATACCATCAAGCTCAAATCCTGAAATCATGGGATCACATGTTCGGAGCTTCAGGAATATCCAAGCAATCTCGATTAAAGCTCATGGATTTCGAGGAAAGTCATCTTCGCCAAAAAGCTGCTTACCAACCATTCCTCATCAAAAGAAAAACCTGAGGTATTGACTATCCCTACCAGTTTTAGAGTTAATCACCTGTCATCATCTTCATTTAGCTATTTCTATGAATTTCCTAAATGGCTGGAAGTGATTCCCAATCCAATAAATCAGTTTCCAGTTGTAGAATCCCAAAATTCTGTAACTGAAGAACCAGAAGAAGTCAACCTTACCCTACTCCCTCAAATAACCAACTCTACGATTTCAGACTCAAGCCACATCGTAGAGTCCAATGTTGAAATCGTAGAGTCACCTATCCCAGACATCCAAACCCAAACCCCTCCAGCTGATATACCATCCTCCTCATCACATGACTATTTCAGTCTTGATCTTGCGTTGTACAATTTGCAAGATCAATCTCCACCAAGAACCCTTCAAATGGACAATCCCCAATCAAATAATGCTCTCCCAAGCCTGCCTACCAAGGATGACTTAAAAGAAACCTCTCGAAAGCGGATGATCAAGTCTATCGAAGCAAGTCAGGAATCCACTCGATCTCCTCAACATCCGCTTTGAATCAAATGATAAAAAGGCGCTAACAAATCCCGTAGAACAATGAATCTTGAGCTCGCTTACGAGGCTAAGGGAAATTATCAAAGAGATTACGGCAGTATATATCGAACGGAGATGAGATCCATTTCGAGTTCTTTGCCAAAACAAAGAGAGGTTGTGCTTGAAATGCGAAAAACCAAGATCGTCAACATCAAATTATGCTTGACAATATTCTCAACTTGAAAGCTTACGTCATGACTTCCGAAATCTTATACCAATCGGGGCAAACATAATGATATGATTACGGCATCCTCCAAAATAAAGAAGCTAGAGTGAAAAAGCAGATCAAGGAGAATAGAGAGACATTGCTCAAAGCCAAAGCCAATGAATGAGCTTGTTCAAGGAGTTAATCGGTACATCTGCCGATATTCAACCTCTTGATCTTGACATAAAGGGGAGAATAATAAAAGGAAAGGAGATCAAGGAGGTCAAGGCGGAGGAAGAGGTAATGAAACTCAAGAAGAAGGGGGAGAAGTCAATTTCATGCTCGAGACATCACGAAGCCCTCCTACAAGACATCATCGGACTCAGCGATAAAATCGTGAGGAAATTATAACGACTATTCCTACGGCTATTCCTCCAGGTCATAAGGAGCCAACTCTCTAGCTCATAAGACGTGTCTATGGTATGCATAAGAATGCCAATTGGAGATCCTGCATTCATGCGCAGACATGAAGAGAATCCAGTTCTAAGTCTAAGAGAGCTGGAAGAGTTAGCAAGGAATGAGGAAGCTCAAAGGAAAAGAAGGGCTGAAGAGTATGCCAATCCTCTTCCATAGAAGAGACCAAGGAAACAGAGATAAGTTAAAACTTAAATTTCCTATTGATGTAATGCTGAATTGTAATATCTTCTAATCATCAATAAATTCATACTTATTCTATAGAAATTTCAGCTGCTCACTGAAATACTAAGTCATGTTTAATTTCCTGCAAATGCATCTAGTCACTAATAATCATGACAACAAATCTCCTTGGTTATGTCAACATCAAATAAGGGGAGATTCTTGGGAGAATGCACATTATGATTTGATGTTTTAAAGTATATGTTCATGATTATTTGTAAGGTCCTTAAATGAATATATGTACAAGGACTTAGTGATAGATCAAAATTGTTAGGCTGATCTAAGCTTTCAACGTGTATCATTACATTAAAGAATGTATAGATAGAAAAGATCAAAAGCTGTTAGGTTGATCTTAAGATGTAATAGATTAGTCTTGAAGAAATCATAGTGCATCGGTTTGATCAACATTGCAGAAGTCGAAGCGCGACGTAGAGCACGAAGATCGTAGTGTGCACGCCGCTTTCAAGGAGACTCTTCGGACTTCAGTAGAGTGGTCCCAACGATTGCCGAGCTAACTCCACGATCGTAGTGTGCTAAAGGAAACATGAAGTTTATAAGTCAACGATCGTAGTGTGCTCTCCTGAACGTAGAAGTCAACAACACGAAAGCAAGAGAAGATCGTAGTGTCACGATGGTTTTAAAGGGAAATCGTAGTGCTTTCAACTAATAGCATCGTAGTGTGCAAAGATGTAAAAGACACTACGATCTAAATCGTAGAACACCACGATCCAAATCGTAGAGCATCATCATCTCACGTCGTAAAAACATCGAGCCGAATGATCTATGTTTTCAACAAGTGAGAATGGATCCAAGATCTTGCGGTACTCATCGGTTCAGATTGTATGAAATATCCTTAGTATGCAACAAAAGAAGCGTATTGAAGAAGCTAAGGATAGTACTATGGGTAAGAGGACAAACCACCTTTTCGTGGTAGGTGAGAAAGCGACTGCGATGTCGGTGGGCGAATGCGAAATTAAGAAGATGTACAGAAATGTCTCCATCACAGTACAAAAAGTTCAGATGCATTTAATGCCACAACGGATGGATCCAACGGATAGTTTTCAACATCACATATATACAGATCAGATAGATGAGAGAGAACATAAGAAAGCATTAATCAAACAACGTGAACATCTTTCTCAAGCTCAACTCTACGATCTGAGATATTACAAAGCTTGCTTAGCTACTCAGTTCTTAACGAACCAGTGGTTACACAGCAACTAAGTAGCAACCATCAAGAACTCAACAACTATCAATCAACTAAAGAAGTATACCAAGTCTGCTGGACTTGAAGAGTTCGTAGTGAACTATAAGAAAGCCAAGTCTGCTGGACTTGAAGAGTTCAAGAGTGAACTAGAAGTTCTGGCTATTTGGTCTGTAAGGAATATGTGTGATTTAGAAGATTGTAAAAGACATCCTTAGTGGATATCCTACTCGTTGAGTAGAAGAGTGGACTAGGAGCTTTGAGTGCTCTGAACCACTTAAAAACTGTGTCATTTATATTCATGCTATAACTGCTATAACTGCTATATCTTCTATAACTGCCTTACTCGATCATAACTCTATTGCTTGGTAAAGAAGATTAAAACAAATACTAATTCCGCAAAGTTTTAATCATTATCTAAGAACAAGTTAAAACGAAATGATTTTTAAATATCTATTCAACCCCCCCTTGTAGATAACTTGTGCCTACTAGGAACTAACAGTATAGACTTCGCAAGAGCTTATGATTAACTTACCCGTAATAACCTCGTTCGGGTTCCTTGATAAACGCTTTCACTTAAACTATCGGCTTTGACTTGTCTGAGACATCTTTTGGCATCACTATCCCAGCTGGACTTGACTTCGATAAAATCGAGCTAGGTGACGTTCTCTTCTAGAAATTCCCACTTCTATTATCTTGGCCATGATTACCACCGAAGTGGTTACCATTCTTGGCATGATAATTTCCCCCACGATGGTTATCATTGTTCCGATGGTCGTTGCCACCGGTATGCTTATTATCATGTTGTTGGTCGTTACCTTTTGGTTGAGCTGACTCAACGGTCTCATGTGCTTCATTGCTTATCTCAGCATTTTCATATGCCATTTTCAAACACTGTCATAAAACAAAGGTTAATTGACATGTAATATCTTATCCCTATATTATGACCGACCAATTAAATACAAAATAAACTTAGGTAGGTCATACCAGCAAAGGAATTCCCCGTCTCTCCCCTCCTAGTTCTATTCTCACATCTGGTAGGATCATATCCACAAGCTTTAATACTAAACCGTGACGTCCCCAAAATTAGGTATACATCACCCATCTTGAGTCGCCAGATACATGGTACAGAATTCAAATACAACTTAATAATACAACTGTCGTGTACAATACGGCAAAATATAAACTGTGAGTTTGAATACAAATATTGTCTACTAGAGAGTATACAAACTCAAAAGGATTCCTCATTACAATTATTATCACAATATTTCACAGAATAGTGAGGACTACTAATGCACCATCTAGGACCATTGTAAGACCCCAAATTTTATGAAATAAAAGTATTCAATTTTTCTATTCAGTAAATGGTTAAATTGATAAAAGTTAAAGTTAAGGGTGATATAAAAATTTTTTTTTCAAAATACGCAAGTGGTTATAAAATATTCATTTTTGTCGGGAAATATTCGTTTAGTCGTGGAATATTCTTTTTGTCGGAGAATATTAAATTTACGATGCCATAAATGATTCATTAATGGGCCCCATAAAAGAATAACTCGCCGAATGAAGAAAACGACAAATTTGAGTTTTTATAAATAACGGCGTAGTTATTCTGAATTAACACTTGTTGAATACACGGTGGTTAAAATACGATGTCTGGCGTAGTTAAGACAAGAAGATTACCAGTATTGCACGATATTTTTTCAATTATTGATTCTTACGTGAAGAAGGCACTACTCAATAATTGTTACAATAATTCTTGTTCAATATTTTATTTTAGTGATTCAATAATTCTTTGCGTTGATATTTTATATTATTGTTGTTTCAATAATTGTCACCGCATGATATTTTCCATTATCGGATCAATAATTCATATTATTTGGAATAATATTATTAGATAGCATTATTGGCAATGTCTAGAAAGTTACATCGAGGAGAGGTTTGGTCACCTAATTGAGCGCCAAGATGAGGAGAAATCCTTATCGGAAAGCCCCATCTTTCCTGGGAACGGCCTGGTTGTCATAATTGTTATTCTGTAATATTATTTGTGAATAATTAATTATTGATTTATATGATAAGGAAATATTTATTAGATGTGGATATAAATGATGGGTTTATTTATGTGGTTATAAATGAAGGAGTTAATGTTGAGGTGTTTTATCAGTATTTTGTCGGATTAGAGGTATTAAAAGATCAAATCAGTGTTATTACAGCTTTATTGTGTGAGTTATAATATTTAATCCGACCGTTGGATCGTTGTAATTTTTGGATATGTTATACATATATAAGTTAAGTATATGTCCACAAATTTTGAACTGTTAAAAATGAGTATAATTTGTTATGAATTTTAAGAGGTGGTGATTCTGTAAATTAGGTTATAAATGATTTTGGTGGAAAATTCTAGAATTGGTGGGCCCCACTTTTGGTTGGTGAGAAATGTGATCAATTGAATTTTCAAATGTGGTGGGTGGGAATAGTAGTAGGTAAAGCCATCAGATTACAGGTCAAGTCTGCTTCGGCGTGCTAAGATTTTCCTATAAATAGAGGGCTAAGTTAGAATTGAAAATCACACCAGAATTCATAAGTTCTCTCTTTTTCTCTCTAGATTATTGAGTGTATTTTGTGAGTATTTAGATACTTGGTGAGTTGCTATTCATCAGTGCAAGTTTCCTCCAAACGTCATATCCAGATATCCATCGGAAGTCTTTCTTTCTTTTGAGGTAAGGGATAGTAAGGGATTTTAAAGGTTATTATGTTTTTCAGTTCGTACTTCTTCCGACCTTCAGAAAATTCTAGAAAAATTTAAAATGATAATTTGATGAGTTTTATTGATTGTGTCCAAAAATGACGATTTTTGGATGTATAGATTAAGAGTTATGAATTTTACGGGAAAAGACTATTTTAAAAGTAACCGCTTATAACTACTCGTGGTTAACTCCAAAATTGATGAAATTTTTATTGGGAGTACATCTATATAATATCAGTGTACTCTGTGAATTCCGGAAATTTTGGATAAAATTACAATTTATGATAAATGTCTAAATATTCAGCGGTTTTGGCCATATGAAAAATAGTAAATGAATTTTAAAAATTCTGAGAAAAATATATGTTCAATATGGGACTATATTCTGCTAAATCCCAGAAAAGAAATATTTTTGGAACTGATTTGGTATTTTTATAAAAATGGTCTAGTTATGAGTAAAAATTAAATATGTTATGTGAAGTAAGAAAATTGGAAAATATGATTTTATGGCTTGAGAATCATACATGAGTTATATGCAGATTTTTGATGAGAATTTTGGTTATTGGTGATGAAATCTTATGAGTTTGGCATTTTATAATGATTAAATGCATTATTTAGTAAAGTGTAAACAATTAAAATAAATTGTTTATAAATTTAAGAAATGTTATTTCAATATCATTATACCGAAATATTGGTATGGATTTTATTGTGGAATTTCTACCTTTTTGTGTTGAGTTACTATTCATGAGTTACTATTCACGAGTTACTATTCATGAGTTACTATTCACGAAGTTACTATTCACGAGTTACTATTCACGACAAAATTAGTTTTTTTTTCTGACCAAATTATAGTTGAGTTATGAATATTACTCTTGAGATTAAAACTATATATTGATCATATTGTTGATGACCTGTTTGACCAGTTGATGGTGACATGATTCAACTCCCGATAATCAATACAAAGTCGCATACTCCCATCTTTCTTCTTCACGAATAGAACAGGAGCACCCCAAGGAGACGTACTAAGACGAATGAAACCAATGTCTAATAATTCTTGCAATTGGGTCTTTAACTCCACGAAGTTCAATAGAGCCATTCGATATGGGGCTTTGAAATGGGTTTTATCTGGGGTTCAAGGTCGATACAAAATTCAATTTCACGTTACGGGGTAGGCGAAGAAGTTCTTGAAGGAATACGTCGGGAAATTTATTAACAATAGAAATATCATTCAAAAGCGGCGTATTTTGTTTAGATCCGTGACATGAGCTAAGAAAGCTTGACATCCGCTTTTTCAATAAGCGAATAGCTTTATGGATAAAGATGACCGTGATTGATTTTAATGGTTTGGTCGCTTGAATTAGCATAATAGGTTGATTAGGAATATGAAAGCTAACAATCTTACGAAAACAATCAATTTTAGCATGATGAGTAGTTAACCAATCAATCCTGTAGAATCACATCAAATTCAAGTATTTGCAATGAAATAAGATCGACGGTGTAATGTGAGGGTACCGATTTGAACCAAACAAGACTTATAAAACATTGGATGTAATGAAAGTTTCTCCCAACGGAGTTTCCACAGATAAGTCAAAGTCTAATTTCTCCGGAGTCAAATTTAATCGTTGAGCGCAAGTAAGAGAAATAAAAGAATGGGTAGAACCGGTATCAAATAAAGTATAGACTTCGCTAGAGTTTATGATAAACTTATCCGTGATGACCTCATTCGGGTTCCTTGCTTTCTAGGAGGTCACAACAAACACTCCCCCTTGCACTACCGGCTTTGACTTTTTTGGGACGACCTTTGGTGCCTCCATCCTGGCTGAACTTGTCTTCGGTGAACGACAAAATCGGGCTAAGTGACATTTTCTTCCACAATTATAACATGCTTTGGACGACATCGCGCAGTTTGGACTAATGTGTCCCTTCCCTCCGCATTTGAAGCATATGATAGGTGGTCGTTCTCCTTCCTTAATAACGGGTGCTGGTGCTGACGTCTTTCCATCATTGTTGAATCTCCTCTTCTTGAAATGTCCATTCTTATTGTTTTGGCCACGATTACCACAAAAATGGTTACCACTTACGGCTCATTGATTCCTCCACGCTTGTTGTCACCGCTTCATGGCGACTCTCAATGGTATTATCATTTTGCCGATTGCTCTCTCTTTTGGTTGCGTTGACTTCGTTATCGCTTCTCTACTAATCGATCCCTATTTACAACATCTGAATACAAACACAGTTTATGAGAAATAAGATGTTGACGTATCTTTGGCTTTAAACCTCTTAAAAACATCCGCGTCATTCTCTCTTCATTATCCACCAAGTGGGACGAAACCAAGAGATAACTTTCGGCAAACTTAGCTTACGTCTTTGCGACACGGTCCGTATTATTACACTCCAACTTGATGAACTCTACCTCTTTTATGTGGCGAATACATTCGGGAAAGTACTTGTCGTTGAATAGTTCTTGGAACTTCTCCCAAGACATCTTCAGTACGCCAGGTTGAGTATGCTTTACCGATTCCCACCAGTAATCTGCCTCTCCTCGCAACATAAAGGCGACAAAGGGAACCTTTTGCTCCTCAGAGCATCCCAAGACATCAAATATCTTGGTGATATAATTTATCCATGCTTCCGCCTTAAGTGGTTTTGGCTCTCCAATAAACTCCGGTGGTCCCAGCTCCTTGAACTGTTTAGCGGTGACCGTCCGAGAGTTTCCAGTGTTTCCACCTACATTTTGGATAGGAGCCGTTCTCGCCTACTGTTGCATGAATTGCATAAAGCCTCTGAACATTCCATCGTTCATCATTTGTTCAGTGTTGTTGTTTGCATAAGGATTATCGCCTTCCTGATGCACATTATCCACGATTATTGATATGTGGTGAATCAATCGGTTAACTTGTGCTCCATTGTTATTCTCAAAATTTTGGATGTCATTTTGACATCGCCACAAAACAAAGGTTAATTGACATGTAACATTTTATCCCTATATTACATTGACCAATTAAATACCAAATAAACTTAGGTAGGTCATACTAGCGAAGAATTCTCAAGTCTCTCTCTCCTAGTTCTATTCTCACATCTTAGCCAGGGATCATATCTCTATGCTTTGATACCAACTGTGACGCCCCCAAAATCCAGATACATCACCTATTCCGAGTCGCCAAATACATGGTACAAAATTTAAATACAACTTAATTATACAACGATGTAAAAATACGACTAAACATATGCTGTGAGTTTTAATACAAATATTGTCATCTAGACAATATACAAACTCAATGGGGTCCTCATTATATTTATTATCACACTATTTCATAGAATAATGAAGACTACTAATGCTATTATCTGGACCATTACTATGTTCCCCGACTAGTCCCTGCTACGTTCTTATTTCCTGAAGAGAACAATGAAAGCAAAAGGGTGAGCTCAACTAGCCCAGTAAGAAATATTATGACTAAGATAATGCAGAATAAATTATCATTAGCCTTCAATAGTCTTAAACTGATAAAATATAACAAACATCAAGTTTAACTGTAGCGGAACAAGCAATCCATTAGAAGAGTCAAGTAGAGAATAAATCAGAGATAATTAAATTATCAATAGCCTTCATCAGTAATAAATCAGAGATTTAGAACATATGGTAGATGATAAAACTTTTCAACCATAGTTGCAGCGGAACGAGCAATCCATTAGAAGAGTCAAATAGACCATAAAGTCTACTATCTTCTCCACATTAAAAGTCCACCAATCTGTGTTTTATCCTCAATAACATCACTCAACAGGTTCCTTTCCATAATTATATGAATAACTCATAATCATAATTGTGATTCTAAATTCCTATTCGCACCCAGGATGAAGATAATTTTCATCACATGTCTTTACCTGAAATATCAAAGATCATGGTTATACCAAATCACAGTTCCTATTTATAATCATACTAACAATTTTATCTTTGCACTACGGGCCAAAGATATTCATCAACATACCATCTTTGCACTACAGGCCAAAGATATTCAACAGCAGGTCATCTTTGCACTACGGGCCAAAGATATTCATCAACAATTCATCTTTGCACAACAGGACAAAGATATTACTCAACAGTTCATATTTGCACTACAGGTTAAATATATTCATCAACAGTTCATATTTGCACTACAGGTCAAATATTAATATCTCAAAGAAATATATAATCATTTCAGAATTTATATAAACAATTATAACCATGTTGATAATTTTACATTTGCACTTAAGCTAAAGATATTCAATTATAAATTCAATGGTCATGATCATACCAGTTAAAAATTTAAATTTGCATTACTGGCCAAAGAGAATTCATAGTCATGATCATACCAAAAATCTACCCATCTTTACACTCAAGTCAAAGAGAAATATCATCATTAGGGTTATAAAAATGTTATATATGATAATAAAAATAATATGATCAACATATAGTTTAATCTCAAGAGTAATATTCATAAATCAACTATAATTTGGTTGTAAAAAAAACCAATTTTGTCATGAATAAGAACTCTCGTGAATAAGAACTCATGAATAGTAACCGTGAATAGTAACTCGTGAATAAGTAACTCGACACAAAAAAAGGTAAAATTCCACAATAAAATCCATACCAATATTTCAAAGATAATAATATTGAAATAACATTTCTTAAACTTATAAACAATTTATTTTAATTGTTTACACTTTACTAAATAATGTATTTAATCATTCTAAAATACCAAACTCATAAGATTTCATCACCAATAACCAAAACCCTCATCAAAAATCTGCATATAACTCATGTATGATTCTCAAGCCATAAAATCATATTTTTCCAATTTTTTTACTTCACATAAAATATTTAATTCTTTTACTCATAACTAGACCATTTTTATGAAAAATACCAAATCGCCCAAAAAATATTTCTTTTACGTGATTAGCGAGAATATAGTCCCATATTGAACATATATTTTTCTCGAAATTTTAAAATTCATTTACTATTTTTCATATATTAAAACAAATAGAATATTTAGACATTTATCATAAATTTTACTTTTATCCAAAATTCCAAATTCACAGTAGTACAATCGATATTATATAGATGTACTCCCAATAAAAATTTTATCAATTTTGGTGTTAACCACAAGGAGTTATAAGCGCTTACTTTTAAAATAGTTTTTTCCTCAGAAAAATTCATAACTCTTAATCTATACATCCAAAATCTCCATTTTTAGACACAATCAAGTAAAACTCATCAAAATATCATTTCAAATTTTTCCAAAATTTTCTCAAGGACTAAGAAGAAATGCATCAAAAACATAATAACCCTTAAAATCCACTTACCTCAAAAGAAGCGTGCCATTGACGGAATATCGGATGAAAACTTTTATAAATAAAGATGAATTTTCTATAAATATTATTTTTGAATATTATGGAGTAAATTTGATATAATGTTATAGTTGTGGGTAATATTTATAAATTTTGCAAAGTAAGCAAGTTGTTATAAAATATTAGTTTGGTGGGGAATATTCTTTTTTGTCGGGGAATATTAAATGCGACGGCACAATCATTAGTGGACCCCTGGCGGAATTATTATCGGATTGAAAAGCGACAAAAATACTTTATGAAAATAACGGCGGAGGTGTTACCATTAAAAGCTGTTGAACTACCGGTAGTAAAGAAAATCTGATGTCTGGCGTGGTTGCGTAGTAGCACACGGTATTGATTATTGATCTTTACGTGAGAAGTCACTTTCGGTTATACTCGATTATTACTACGATAATTCTTTGCATCATATCTCTTATATTATTGATTCAATTATTGTCACGCATATCATCATACATATAATATGTTATATTATTAAATCAATAATTGAGGCGACAAGTTATAAATGATTAATAATTGTTGAAAGATTAAATATGTGTTGATTAAAAATAAAATGATTTGTGGTAATATTTATTCAATCCTTGATGTATATAAAGTCTATTATGAGGCGTTTGTGGTAAGTTTGGTTATTTTATGGGGGGGCCATATATATCATCATCATCTCTAAGTAGTCTCTTACGTCGATATAATAATTACCTTCGTCGATAGTAATTACCTTCGTCGATAGTAATTACCTTCGTCGATAGTAATTACCTCGTCGATAGTAATTACCTTAAATTACCTTTACCGTCGATAGTAACTACCTTTACAGACGTCGAACCACTTGCCGTTTCATATTTCTGAGCGTCGAACCAATTGTCGTTTCACATTACGAGCGTCGAAACCACTTTTCTTTTCACATCACCGATTAAATCGAGCCACTTGCCTTTTCACATTTCAAGTGCTAAGCTAGAAATCTTCTATAAATAGAGGCCTAGTGCTTCATTATTTTCACGAATTCATTCAAGCTATAGAGAGAGTATATAGAGAATAAGAGAGAAGAAGAAGAGTATTACATTCTTACCTTCTTTGCGTTATTCAATCTACTACTAATGTAAGGGGTGTTATTCTTTCTTATTCATGAAGAAGAAGCTGTTGTTATTCCATTGCTTATTATTACATTGGAATAACTTTGTATCTGTGATTTACCTATACTTGGTGACATTCTTCTATTATTACATTTGGAACATCACATGCATGTGTTTTACAGGACTGGTTCCGTCTTTATTATTATTACATTGGAACATCACATGCATGTGTTTTACAGGACTGGTTTCCGTCTTTATTATTATTACATTGGAACATCACATGCATGTGTTTTTTACAGGACTGGTTTAAATCTTTATTATTACATTGGAACATCACATGTGGTTGCAAATTTTGCGACACGGTTCCGTTATTATTATTACATTGGAATAACTTTTATCTGTCATCATCTGCTGCATGCATGGTGATTTCTTTTGTTATTCCATTCTTTATTATACTCGGTTGGTTAAAGTTTTGACTTCTATACTCCATGAAATTAGTAGAATATCCTTGATATTTGCGCTTCATCGATATCTTTTCATGGAAATATTCTTGATCATTCTTGAATTTTACTTACTACTGAAAGCGATATCATGTTGACAATTTGGACATTATTAGTTCTGGATAAATTAATTCTTGAACTTGTTTTATTGAATTCTTATATCATTGTCATCATCCTCATGTTTATATTATGTTGAAAGTCATACGTGGCTGTGGTGCATAGATGGACTTGGTATGATTATGACCGAGGATTATTGATTGTAATCATGGTAGTAATGTTACAAATGATGTGGTAAAAGTTATCATTGGCCGTAGTGCATTGATGGACGAGTTGTTGGCATGATCATGACCATTAATGAATACGAAATGTCCTTGGGCGTGTAGTGCATGGATAATTTGTGGTGGTGATACTAAAAGATATCCTCCTTGGTAGTAGTGTGGGGTGATTCGATGATGTGGATTATTTATTAAAATTTGAGTCCAGTGATAAAAGTCATGAAAAACCTTTTAAATCATAAAAGATAGTAGATTTTATTCTCTACTTGACTCTTTTAATGGATTGCTTGTTCATTGCGATTAAACTTGATGTTGTTATATTTTATCGGTTTAACATTTGTTGAAGGCTAACGATAATTTATTACGCATTATCTTAGTCATAATATTTCTTCTTGGGCTAGTTGAGCTCACCCTTTCTTTCCTTTTATTCTCTTGAGGAAATGAGAACATAGCGAGGGACTAGTCGGGGAGCGGAGTGGCGGTCGAGGAGGATAGCATTAGTAGTCCTCACTATTACATGAAATAGTGTGTTAATAATTGTAATGAGGACTCCTTTTGAGTTTGTATAATCTCTAGTAGACAATAATTGTATTCAAACTCACAGTTATGTTTTGTCGTATTATACCACGATAGTTGTATTAGTAAGTTGTATTTGAATTTTGTACCATGTATCGGCGACCCAAGATGGGTGATGTATACCTAATTTTGGGGGCGTCACGGTTAATATCAAAGCTTGGGGATATGATCCACAGCTAAGATGTGAGAATAGTACTAGGAGGGAGAGGCGAAATTCCTTAGCTAGTATGACCTACCTAAGTTTATGTGGTATTTAATTGGTGGGTCGAAATTTAGGGATAATATATTACATGTCGATTAACCTTTGTTTTGTGGCGATGTCTGAAAATGACATCAAGAATGTTGAGAATAGCAATGGAGCACAGCGACCAGTTGATTCACCACATATCGATAATCGGGATAATGTGCATCGATCGAAAGCGACAATCCTCATGCAAACAACAACAACGACCAAATGATGAATGATCAAATGTTAGGGGCTTTATGCGATTCATGCAATGACGAGGCGGCTCTGTCCAAAATCGGTGGAAACACTTGAAACTCTCGGTGATCACCATTAAGCATTCAAGCTGGGACCACCGGAGTTTAAGGAGAGCCAAAACCACTTATGGCGGAAGCATGGATAAAGCGGATCACCAAGATATTTGATGTCTTGGGATGCTCAGAAGCAAAAGTTCCTTTCTTGCCTTTATATTGCTTGGAGAGGAAGCGGATTCTTGGTGGGAATCGGTAAAAGCGTACTCGACTTCCGTCTTGAAAGATGTCTTGGGAGAAGTTCGAAGGTACATTCAACGACAAATACTTTCCGAAAAGTATTAAATCACATGAAGGAGGTGGAGTTTATCAAGTTGGAACAAAACAATATGGCCAGTGTGTCATGATCTGAGGCTAAATTTGCGGAGTTATCCGGTTTTGCGTCCCACTTGGTGGATAATGAAGAGAGAGAATGACACGGATGTTTTAAGAGGTTTGAAGCGGGAATCGTCGACATCTTATTTCTCATAAAGCTTGTGTTTATATTGAGATGTTGTAAATAGGGCTCGATTAGTGGAAGCGCGCGATAACGAGTCAACCTGACTAAAAAAAAAGCGGTAAGCAAAATGATAATACCGGTGAGAAGCGATCATCGAAGCGGTGACAACAAGCGTGGAGGAATCAACGGGCGAAATGGTAACCACTTGGTGGTAATCGAGGGCCAAAACAATAAGAATGGACATTTCAAGAAGGAGATTCAACAATGATGGAAAGGCGTCGGCACCGCACACACACATCGTTAAGGAAGGAGAAACGACCACTATCGTATGTTTCAAATCACGGAGGGAGGGGGCACATCGGTCAAGCTGCGCGATGCCGTCAAAAGCATGTTATAATTGTGGAAGAAAGGTCAACTTGGCAGATTTTGTCGTTCACCAGAAGACAAATTCGGCTAGGATGGAGCACCAAAAGTAGTCCCGGAAAAGTCAAAAGCCGGTAGTCTGAGGAGGCGTTTGTTGTGACCTCCCGAAAAGCAAGGAACGAATGAGGTCATCACGGGTAAGCTTATCATAAACTCTAACGAAATCTATACTTTATTTGATCTGGGTTCTACCCATTCTTTTATTTCTCCTACTTGCGCTCATCGATTAAATTTGACTCAGGAGAAATTAGACTTTGACTTATCTGTGGAAACTCCAGTTGGGAGAAACCTTCATTACATCCACTTTTTTATAAGTCTTGTTTGGTTCAAATCGGTACCCTCACATTACACATTAGATCTTATTTCATTGAAAATACTTGCATTTGGCGTGATTACAGGGATTGATTGGTTAACTACTCATCATCATGCAAAAATTGATTGTTTAAAAGTAAGGTTGTTAGCTTTCATATTCTAATCAACCTATTATGCGAATTCAAGCGACCAAACCATTAAAATCAATCACGGTCATCTCAAGCCATAAAATTATTCGTTTATTGAAAAAGCGGATGTCGAAGCTTTCTTAGCTCATATCACAATTTAAACAAAAATAAATCGGTTTTGAGCGATATTTCTATTGTTAATAAATTTCTGACGTATTCCCAGAAGAACTTCTGGCCTACCCCACAGGCGTGAAATTGAATTTTGTATCGACCTTGAACGTTACAAAACCCCATTTCAAAGCCCATGTCGAATGGCTCTATTGAACTTCAAGAGTTAAAGACCCAATTGCGAGGAATTGTTAGACATTGGCTTTATTAGTCCTAGTACTTCTCCTTGGGGTGCTCTGTTTACATTAAGTGAAGAAGAAAGATGGGAGTATCGACTTTGTATTGATTATCGGGGAGTTGAATCATGTCACCATCAAAAATAGGTATCCATTACCCGCGTATTGATGACTGTTTGACCCGATTTGCAAGAGCCAAATTCTTTTCAAAGATTGATCTTCGTTAGGATATCACCAATTGAAGATTAGAGCAGATGACATTCAAAGATGGCTTTCGAACTTCGATGCGGGCATTATGAATTCTAGTCATGTCCTTTGGATTGACTAATGCTCTCTTGCCTTCATGGATATGATGAGCCAGAGTATTCAAGGAATATTTGGATCACTTTGTGGTCGTCTTTATTGATGACATCCTTATTTATTCAAAAAGCCGTGAAGATCATGAAAGCAACACTTGAAGTGACACTCCAAAAGCTTAAATGAATACAAGCTTTATGCGAGTTGAAGAAATCACGAATTACGGCGAGGAAGTAGCATTCCTTGGGCACGTAGTATCAAGTCATGGAATATCTGTTGACCCGACAAAGATTGAAGCAATTCAAAGTTTGGGAGCAACCTAAATCGATGGCCAAAATCGTAGCTTTCTCGGTTTAAATTTGGTTATTATCGGAGATTAAATGGAAGGATTTTCTCGAATCGCTACTCCATTAACTTCGGTGACTCGGAAAGATACAAAGTTCGGTTGGAAGCGAAGAATGTGAGAAGAGTTTTCAAGAACTTCGAGAGGAGACTCATTTATTTTTGTTACGACAATACCATCGGCTCGGAGGGATTTGTCATCTCTGATGATGCTTGGGCAAAGGGTTGGGATGTGTTCTCATGCAACATGGAAAAGTCATAGCCTATGCCTCGAAGACAACTCAAAAGAATATGAGAGGAATTATCCTACTCATGATCTAGAGTTAGCGGTTTGTTATCTTCGCACTTAAAAGATTTGGAGGCATTACTTGTATGGGGAGAAGGTGGAGATCTTTACGGATCATAAAAGCCTCAAATATTTCTTTACTCAAAAGAAACTCAACATGCGACAACGACGTTGGCTTGAACTGATTGAAAGATTATGATCATACCATCGATACCATCACTGAAAAAGCGAGCGTGGTAGTGGTGCGTTGAGTAGAAGATCATCATATCTGCAATCAGAGTGCGATATATTGTCAACGCAAAGGCCCATTTGTGTGACTTGCAAAGGATGGAGATAGAGTTAAAGACTCAGGGGACCCATGTGATGATGGCGAATATCTGAGTAGAACAGGACTTTAATCGATAAAGTTAAAAGTTTTCTCAAATTCTGAGACACAGGTGTGATCGTATGAGGAAGAAAGTGCAAAAGGTGCTATCTTGGGAAGCAAGAATCGATGAAGAAGGAATACTTGAGTCGACTCCGGACTTTGTGTTCTAACGACCACGATTTAAAGTATAAAATCATGATGGGCGCGCAACACACACAGTTTGCAATCCATCACAGGAGTACCAAAATGTATCATGATATTAAATCATACATTTTGGTGGAAGCAATATGAAGAGAGAGATAGCGTTGTTTATCTCAAGGTGTCTAACTTGTCAGCGAGTTAAAGCGGAGCATCAAGTACCAAAAGGTCCATTGCAACCACTTGAAATTCGAATGGAAGTGGGAGCACATTACCATGGATTTAATTTCTGGGTCTTCTAAGGTTTCTCGAGGCGTAGATGCGATTTGGGTCATTGTTGATAGATTGACCAAATCTGCTCATTTCTTCTGTCTGAGAAACTTATACACTTGAGCGTCTTGCTCGTATATGTACATAAGCGAGATTGTAAAATTTACATGGTATCTTGGGGTATCCATAGTTTACGATCGAGACCCAAGATTCACTTCACGATTTTGGGTTAGTTTGCAAAAAAGCTATGAGCGCAGACTTACGATTTAGCTCGGCATATCATCCTCGAGAGACCAGACGAGACGATCGGAGAGGACTATTCAAACTCTTGAAGATCTATTAAGACTACTGTGTCCTTGATTTCAAGGGAAGTTGGGACAAGTTCTTACCATTGGTGGAGTTTTCCTACAACAACGATTATCAAGCAAGTATTGGCATGGCTCCATTCGAGCGTTGTATGGAAGAAAGTGTCGTTCTCGGTATCTTTGGGATGAGGTGGGTGAAACAACGTTGTTGGGACCGGAGTTGATGCGTATGACTACGGAAAAAGATTGAAACGATCGAATGACGTATAAAAACCTCACAAGATCGACAAAAGAGTTATCTTTGATCTTCATCGAAAGGGCGTGGAATTCGATATAGGAGATCATGTGTTGTTGCGTGTTGCTCCATGGAAAGGAGTTACGAGATTTGGAAAGAGAAAAACTCGATCCTCGATTCATCGGCCCATTTTAATCCTCGATCGAGTAGGAGCGTGGCTATAGACTCGACTTTTTGCCGCCCAGTATGTCTAAATGTTCATAACGTTTTTCACATATCCATATTACGTAAATATGTGAAAGACCGAACCACATTATTGAGTTAGAACCAAGGACGAAATAGCGGAAGATTTGGCGTATGAAGAGGTTCTGTTCAAATCTTGGATAAGAAGGAACATATTCTACGCTCGAGGTTATACCTCAAATCGAAGTTTTGTGGAGAAACCACGATGTTGAGAAATGACTTGGGAGTTAGAATCGAAATGAAATCAAGGTATCCTTACCTCTTGACATACCGGTCGTACCCTAATTTTGAGGCGAAATTTCATAAGAAGGGGAGGTTGTAAGACCCCAACTTTTAAATAATAAAGATGAATTTTCTATAAATATTATTTTTGAATATTATGGAGTAAATTTGATATAATGTTATAGTTGTGGGTAATATTTATAAATTTTGCAAAGTAAGCAAGTTGTTATAAAATATTAGTTTGGTGGGGAATATTCTTTTTGTTATGGGGAATATTAAATGCGGCGACACAATCATTAGTGGACCCCTGCGGAATTATTGTCGGATTGAAAAGCGACAAAAATACTTTATGAAAATAACGGCGGAGGTGTTCTGAGATTAAAAGCTGTTGAACTACCGGTAGTAAAAAATGCGATGTCTGGCGTGGTTGCATAGTAGCACACGGTATTGATTATTGATCTTACGTGAAAGTCACTCACGGTATACTCGATTATTACTTCTGATAATTCTTTGCATCATATCTCTTATATTATTGATTCAATTATTGTCACGATATCATCATATAATATATTATATTATTAAATCAATAATTGAGGCGACAAGTTATAAATGATTAATAATTGTTGAAAGATTAAATATGTGTTGATTAAAAATAAAATGATTTGTGGTAATATTTATTCAATCCTTGATGTATATAAAAAGTACATTATGAGGCGTTTGTGGTAAGTTTGGTTATTTTATGGGGGGCCCATATATGTCATCATCTAAGAGTCTCTTACGTCGATAGTAATTACCTTCGTCGATAGTAATTACCTTTATCGATAGTAATTACCTTCGTCGATAGTAATTACCTTCATCGATAGTAATTACCTTCATTACCTACGATAGTAACTACCTTTACGACGACGTCGAACCACTTGTTGTTTTCATATTACGAGCGTCGAACCAATTGTCGTTTCACATTCTGAGCGTCGAAACCACTTTTCTTTTCACATCACCGATCGTCGAGCCACTTGCCTTTTCACATTTCAAGTGCTAAGCTAGAAATCTTCTATAAATAGAGGCCTAGTGCTTCATTATTTTTCACGAATTCATTCAAGCTATAGAGAGAAAGTATAGAGAGAATAAGAGAAAAGAAGAAGAGTATTACATTACTACCTCTTGCGATATTCAATCTCTACTACTAATGTAAGGGTGTTATTCTTTCTTATTTCATGAAGAAGAAGCTGTTGTTATTCCATTGCTTATTATTACATTGGAATAACTTTTGTATCTGTGATTTTACCTATATACTTGGTGACATTCTTCTATTATTACATTGGAACATCACATGCATGTGTTTTTTACACGGACACAGTTCGTCTTTATTATTATTACATTGGAACATCACATGCATGTGTGTTTTACAGGACTGGTTAAAATCTTTATTATTATTATTACATTTGGAACATCACATGCATGTGTTTTTTACAGGACTGGTTAAATCTTTATTATTACATTGGAACATCACAGCCGGTGCAAATTTTGCACGACTGGTTAGTTATTATTATTACATTGGAATAACTTTGTCTGTCATCTGATCTGCGCATGCATGGTGATTTCTTTTGTTATTCCATTCTTTATTATACTCGGTTGGTTAAAGTTTTGACTTCTATACTCCATGAAATTAGTAGAATATCCTTGATATTTGCGCTTCATCGATATCTTTTCATGGAAATATTCTTACGATCATTCTTGAATTTTACTCTACAAAGCGATATCATGTTGACAATTTGGACATTATTAGTTCTGGATAAATTAATTCTTGAACTTGTTTTATTGAATTCTTATATCATTGTCATCATCCTCATGTTTATATTATGTTGAAAGTCATACATGGCTTTGTGGTGCATAGATGGACTTGGTATGATTATGACCGAGGGATTATTGATTGTAATCATGGTAGTAATGTTACAAATGATGTGGTAAAAGTTATCATTGGCCCGTAGTGCATTGATGGGCGATTGTTGGCATGATCATGACCATTAATGAATACGAAATGTCCTTGGTACATGAGTGCATGGATAATTTGTGGTGCGTGATACTAAAAAATATCCTTGGTAGTAGTGCGGGGTGATTCGATGATGTGGATTATTTATTAAAATTTGAGTCCAATGATAAAAGTCATGAAAAACCTTTTAAATCATAAAAGATAGTAGATTTTATTCTCTACTTGACTCTTTTAATGGATTGCTTGTTCATTGCGATTAAACTTGATGTTGTTATATTTTATCGGTTTAACACTATTGAAGAAGCTAACGATAATTTATTACGCATTATCTTAGTCATAATATTTCTTCTTGGGCTAGTTGAGCTCACCCTTTCTTTCCTTTGTTCTCTTGAAAAATGAGAACATAGCGAGGGACTAGTCGGGGAGCGGAGTGGCGGTCGAGGAGGATAGCATTAGTAGTCCTCACTATTACGTGAAATAGTGTGTTAATAATTGTAATGAGGACTCCTTTTGAGTTTGTATAATCTCTAGTAGACAATAATTGTATTCAAACTCACGATTATGTTTTGTCGTATTATACCACGACAGTTGTATTAGTAAGTTGTATTTGAATTTTGTACCATGTATCGGCGACCCAAGATGGGTGATGTATACCTAATTTTGGGGGGCGTCAAACACTTGAAACTCTCGGTGGTCACCGCTAAAGCAGTTCAAGGAGGCTGGGACCACCGGAGTTTAAGGGAGAAACTAAAACCACTTATGGCGGAAGCATGGATAAAGCAGATCACCAAGATATTTGATGTCTTGGGATGCTCAGAGGAGCAAAAGGTTCCTTTTGCACGCCTTTATGTTCTTGCGGAGAGGTAGATTCTTGGTGGGAATCGATAAAAGCGTACTCAACTTTGCCGTCTTGAAGATGTCTTGGGAGAAGTTCGAAGATCTGTTCAACGACAAATACTTTCCCAAAAGTATTAAATCACATGAAGGAGGTGGAGTTTATCAAGTTGGAACAAAACAATATGACCATGTCGCGCATGTCGAGGCTAAATTTGCGGAGTTATCCGGTTTTACGTCCCACTTGGTGGATAATGAAGAGAATAACACGGATGTTTTTAAGAGGTTTGAAGCGGGAGATACGTCGACATCTTATTTCTTATAAAGCGTGTTTATATTTAGATGTTGTAAATAGGGCTCGATTAGTGGAAGCGCGATAACGAGTCAATGCAACTAAAAGAGAGCGGTAGATAAAATAATAATACCGGCGAGCGATCGTCGAAGCGGTGACAACAAGCGTGGAGGAATCAACGGGCGAAAAATGGTAACCACTTCGGTGGTAATCGAGGCCAAAACAATAAGAATGGACATTTCAAGAAGAGAGATTCAACATGATGGAAAGGCGTCGGCACTGACACATCGTCGTTAAGGAAAGGAGAAACGACCACCTATCATATGTTTCAAATACGGAGGGAGGGGCACATCGGTCAAAATCTGCGCGATGCCATCCAAAGCATGTTATAATTGTGGAAGAGAGGTCACTTAGCCCAATTTTGTCGTTCATCGAAGACAAATTCACTAGGATGGAGGCACCAAAGGCCGTCCCGAAAAGTTAAAAGCCAGTAGTCTGAGGAGGCGTTTGTTGTGACCTCCCAAAAAGCAAGGAACCGAATGAGGTCATCACGGGTAAGATTATCATAAACTCTAACGAAATCTATACTTTATTTGATACCGGTTTTACCCATTCTTTTATTCTCCTACTTGCGCTCAACGATTAAATTATCAATAGCCTTCATCAGTAATAAATCAGAGATTTAGAACATATGGTAGATGATAAAACTTTTCAACCATAGTTGCAGTGAACGAAGCAATCCATTAAGAAAGTCAAATAGACCATAAAGTCTACTATCTTCTCCACATTAAAAGTCCACCAATAGTGTTTTATCCACAGTAACATCACTCAGCAGTTCCTTTCCACAATTATATGAATAACTCATAATCATAATTGTGATTCTAAATTCTCTTCGCACCCGGGACGAAGATAATTATCATCACATGTCTTTACGAAATATCAAAGATCATGGTTATACCAAATCACAGTTCCTGTTTATAATCATACTAACAATTTCATCTTTGCACTACGGGCCAAAGATATTCATCAACAATTCATCTTTTGCACTATGTGCCAAAGATATTCCTCAACAGCTCATATTTAGCACTTTCTGAAGCAAATATATTCATCAACAGTTCATATTTGTACTCAGGTCAAATATATTAATATCTCAAAGAAATATATAATCATTTCAGAATTTATATAAACAATTATAACCATGTTGATCATTTCACCTTTGCACTTAAGCTAAAGATATTCAATTATAAATTCAATGGTCATGATCATACCAGTCAACAATTCAACTTTGCACTACTGGCCAAAGAGAACCCATAGTCATGATCATACCAAAAATCTACCCATCTTTACACTCAAGTCAAAGAAAAATATCATCATTAGGGTTATAAAAAAGCTATATATGATAATAAAAATAATATGATCAACATATAGTTTTAATCTCAAGAGTAATATTCATAAATCAACTATAATTTGGTTAGAAAAAGAAACCAATTTTGTCATGAATAGTAACCCTTGAATAGTAACCTATGAATAGTAACTTCATGAATAAGAACTCATGAATAAGAACTTTCTAAGTGAATAAGAACTCATGAATAGTAACTCGACACAAAAAGGTAGAAATTCCACAATAAAATCCATACCAATATTTCGGTATAATAATATTGAAATAACATTTCTTAAACTTATAAATAATTTATTTTAATTGTTTACACTTTACTAAATAATGCATTTAATCATTCTAAAATACCAAACTCATAAGATTTCATCACCAATAACCAAAACCCTCATCAAAAATCTGCATATAACTCATGTATGATTCTCAAGCCATAAAGTTATATTTTCCAATTTTCTTACTTCACATAACATATTTAATTCTTTTACTCATAACTAGACCATTTTTATGAAAAATACTAAATCAGTTTCAAAAATATTTCTTTTCTGCGATTTAGCAGAATATAGTCCCATATTGAACATATATTTTTTTTCAAAATTTTTAAAATTCATTTACTATTTTTCATATGGCCAAAACCGCCGAATATTTAGACATTTATCATAAATTGTACTTTTATCCAAAAATTCTGAAATTCACAGAGTACGCTGATATTATATAGATGTACTCCCAATAAATATTTCATCAATTTTGGAGTTAACCATAAGGAGTTATAAGCAATTACTTTTAAAATAGTCTTTTCCTGTAAAATTCATAACTCTTAATCTATACATCCAAAAATCGCCACTTTTGGACACAATCAATAAAACTCATCAAAATATCATTTTCGAATTTTTTCAGAATTTTCTGAAGGAGGAAAGAAGTACGAACTGAAAAACATAATAACCCTTAAAATCCCTTACCTCAAAAGAGCATTACTTCTGACTGGAATATCGGATGAAAAACCGAAGGAAACTTCTACTAAATAGTAACTCTCAAAGTATCTAAATACTCTGAAAAATATGCTTGATAATATAGAGAGAAAGAAAACTTGTTTCTGGTGTGATTTTCAATTCTAACATAAGCGCCTATTTATAGGAAAATGCTAAAACGCCAAAGAAGACTAAAATAATAAAATATTTTTTTTTCTTATTCCTACGCATGCCATCCTTGAATTCCTAAGCAGCCATCTTGGAGGAATCTAACAGCCCACATGTGTTTAACAACCAAAGTGGGTCCAACCCATAAATTAATAAAAATTATTTTATTTTCCGAAACTTCAATAATTCATAAAAAATAGCCCGTTTATCAGAAAAATACGAATTTTATGTCCATTCTACCTGAAATTGAATTCTCTACAACTTTGTGGCTTTGAGTTTTTCCAAATTTCAGACCAAAAATATCTGAAATCTACAAACGGATGATTTTAAACACTGTTTCAACACCTTTTAAAATTCATAACAAATCATGCGTTAATTTTTAATAGTTCAAAATTTGTGGACATATACTAAACATATATATGTATAACATATCCAAAAATTACAACGATCCAACGGTCAGATCAAAATTATAACTCACGCAATAGAGCTTTAAGAACACCGATTTGATCTTTTAATACCTCTAATCCGACAAAATACTGATAAAATACCTCAACATTAATTCCTTCATTTATAACCACATAAATAAATCCATCATTTATATCCACATCAAATAAATATTTTATTATCATATAAATCAATAATTAATTATTCACAAGTAATATTAAAGAATCGCAACAATGACAACCAGACAGTTCCCAAGAAAGATGGGGCTTTCCGATAAGGATTTCTCCTTACTGGCGCGCAATTAGGTGACCAAACCTCTCCTTGCCAGAACTTTCTAGACATTGCCAATAATGCTATCTAATAATATTATGCCAAATAATATGAATTATTGATCTGACAATGGAGATGATGTGCAGTGACAATTATAGAACAACAATAATATAAAATATCAACGTAGCAATTATTGAATCAATATAATAAAATATTGAACAGTAATTACTGTAACCATTATTGAGTAGTGTCTTCTTACGTAAGAATCAATAATTTCAAAAATACTTTGCAATACTGCGCCTTCGTGCAATAATACGCCGTATTAGTATTTTAACCACCGGGTATTCCAACAGTGTTAACGGTAACCATTACGCCGTTATTTATAAAAACTCAAATTTGTCATTTTTTTCATCCGACAGTTATCCGTTATGGGGCCCACAAATGGTCATGGCTACCGTGCATTTAATATTCCCAAACGAGAAGAATATTCTACGACTAAACGAATATTCCCCAACAACAATGAATATTTTATAACCACTTGCGTATTTCGAAAAAAATTCATATATCACCCTTAACTTGAAACTTTTATCAATTTAACCATTTACTGAATAGTTATTATAAGAAAAATTGAATACTTTTATTTCATAAAATTCGGGGTCTTACATCGTTAACTTTGTCATCTCAATTATTGATTATAAAATATTGACAATAATTGAATCAAATAATGTGAGATACTATGCAGCAATTATTGTAACAATAATTGAACAAAACTGAGTGACTTCTTACGTAAGCATCAATAATCATCAATACCGTATCTTCTTTGTGCAACTACGCCGATATCTTTGTACTTTTAACACCGGTGTTTCAACAATTAACGGTAAAACTTCCGCCGTTATTTTCATAAAGTATTGTTGTCGTTTTCTCAATCCGACAATAATTCCATTGTGGGGTTCGCTAATGATTGTGCCGTTGTACGAATATTCCCTATTAAAACGAATATTTCCCGACCAATCGAATATTATATAACAACTTGCGTACTTTGCAAAATTTATAAATATTACCCACAACTATAACATTATATCAAATTCATTCCATAATATTCAAAAATGATATTTATAGAAAATTCATCTTTATTCATAAAAGTGGGGTCTTACAATAAGATCTTCACAGTAAGTTGGTCAATTGATCAATACAGTGCTGACGCGCAAAGAGAAAAATCACATCTCGACTTGCGTGTCGACACTGTATTTGTCAATTGACCAAAGTTAACTCCATGATAACCACTCCATATTCTTCCTAAAGTGCAAATCTTTTTGTGGAAATTATTTCACAATGGTTTTCCTCTTAATTGTCATTTTTTTCGTTCGAAAAGTTCAAACTTTTCGTACTCGATTCGAGATCGTGATCGACTCAGTAATTTAACGAGTTTCAATCAAACTTTATTTTATACTCGATAAATTTTGTGAACCAAATTTAAACAACTCAATACTCGAATTGATTCGATTCATTAATAACCTTATTTTTGGCTTTTGTTTGTTTTGGCCTTTGGGTAATAATAAAGCATAATATTAATCTTGAAAGATATATACACCTAATGGTCCTAGCTTGACAAGCCGACCTATGGGCTTTGTCTACAAAAAAGTCTACGAACCAATATTTTATGAACTAATTTAATAAAAGAGGAATGTAACAACGTTAATTAATAATGACAATATTCTTATAGTTCGTACTCCTTTCCATCCGAGGATAAAAGTTTTAATTGAATTTTATGGTCAAATTGATCATTCTTCAAATCAATATATCATATAATTCTTTTATTTACATGCCAAAAGTCTATAAACGTCATAAATTGTATGTAGTTTATCTTTATGTTTGTCTTTTAAAAAAAATCTAAATATATATTTGTAATTATTAATTTTAAAAATAATCAATTTAACCACAAAAATAAAAATAAAAACACCAACATGATTCAGGGGGCAAGAGAAAAACCAATTCTGAGTATGCTAGAAGATATTAGAGATTTGTTAATGAAGAGATTAAATGTGACGCCCCCAAAATTAGGTATACATCACCCATTCTGAGTCGTCAGATACATGGTACAAAATTCAAATACAACTTCATTTATACAACTGTTGAGTTGTCGTATAGAATACGACCATAGTTAACTATGAGTTTTAATACAAATGTATGTAACTCTCATGGTACCTCGACCACAACCTTACAATGATACTTTACATAAAAGTATAGTCAAAAACTGTTTTAGAAATTAAAATCTTTGGGAAGTGCTCAAGGAAACCTTCGTACATGGGAGGCCATGCGTCTAGGTTATGATAGATATCATATGTCCACAGAATTATCCTTGGTTGACCCAAAAGTCCCCAAAGAAAAATAAGAAGATTACTATCATCTTCTTTCCAATGGTGAGTCTTCTCTTGACATATAAATATCTCCGTTGTCTCCAAGTGAAAATTATATTTCACATAAACCCCAAGATCATATAGGTAGTGCTCGTAGATATATTCAGCAAGTGGATGTGCACAACCATGTCTTATGAGAACACGAGGTTGTATGTCATTAGACATCTTGTATGATAGTGGCAAAACACCCTTCCAAAGTTGGGTTCGCCTCACCCTATTTGATTCACCAAATATAACTACTAAATGATGTATAGAATACAACACACTTTTATATCTTGTTTAGGAGAACCTCCACATTTAGAGACCACTGCTTCTATTCCCCGTTATCCCCACTCGACTCGGCAACACTCTTATTACCTGAAAGGAATTGTGAAGCAGAAAGGGTGAGCACAACTAGCCCAGTAAAGAATATCATGACTAAAGCTAATTTACAATATCAATAGCCTCATCATCAATAAATCAGAGATTTAAAACATATGGTAGATGATAAAAGTTTTCAACCATAGTTACAAAATGAACGAAAGCAATAGATCATCGGTCTATTATCTTCTCCATGTTAAAGTCCACCAATAATGTTTTATCCTCAGAACATCAATCAACAATTCTTGTCCACAACATATGAATAACTTCCATAATCATAATTGTGATTCTAAATTTCTCTTCGCACCTGGGATTTAAGATAATTTTCATCACATATCTTCACTGAAACATCAAAAATCATGGTTATACCAAATCACAATTCTTGTTCATAATCATACTAATAAATTCATCTTTACACTACTACCAAGATATTCATTAACAATTCATCTTTGCACTACAAGCCAAAGACATACAACTGTATTTTAGAAAAGTCAAGTAGAGCGTGATATCTACTATCTTCTACAAATTAAAAGTGTATAACTGTGGGCAAAGAAATCGTATCTTGCTAGGGTTAGGGTTTTGTGTTGGCTGAGGAGGAGAGAAATCCATGAAGAATACATAATTGATTGATTGGTTGTAGAGGAGAGAACGACAGGTGGGCGCTTACTCCAACGACGCGTGGCAGAACCCCTAGAATCCGGAAACCGTGTTAGGGTTATTGAGATTCCAAGAACCTTCTTCAGTTCTTCGAGTTGAGAGAGTGTTCGAATCTTGTTAGTGCTTTTAGGTGGAATATCCAAGCCTTAAGCTATCAAAAGAGTCCTCTTCCTTCCTAGAATGGAAGGGGTATTTATAGAGTTCCATGGACTTAAGTAATCACATCTTTGAGCACATGTTCTCAATGAAATTCGAAAATACCCTTCAGTCATTAAAGTAATGTCCATATTGCCCTGTCCTTCTAGCCACCAAACCAATCCCTCAATCAATTCACAAAATGAGCCGCCTCCACGAGTCTTCCGCCTCGGGACACGTGGAGCCTTCTCTCGGTCTGGCACATTTATTTTTGACTTTTCCATCTTCATTCCATTAGGTTATGCGAACCCTAAATTGCACATTTAATGAGGTCATGGAACCCTAATTGTGCATTTAATTTAATTAGGTCATGTGAACCCTAATTTTGCACATGGACCCACATTTTCCTCCTGCGCGAGAGTCGCATTTCCAAATAGACGATCGTGCAAGAATACTTCAAACTTTTGAACTATTTTGCGTGACTTCACTTTACGGGTCTTGAAGACCATTGTCCTAGTAAATGGAACTCCTAGGGAGCCAAACCCTTGGATTTGTTTCTTTATTTTTCCTGAAAATTGAAAATAAGAAAAATAATCAAATAGCATTTAAATAAAAAGAAATCTTTATTTTGGGTGGTACACAAAATCTTTCTTTTTTCATCAAACCAAGTAAAATCCTAATTTTATTTTGGAAATAAAATAAAATCTTAATTTTACTTTGAAAATAAAATCTTAATTTTATTTTGAAAATAAAATAAAATCTTAATTTTAGTTTGGAAATTAAATCTCTCTTTATTTTGGAAACAAAATAAAATCTTTCTTTATTTGGGAAATAAACCAAATCTATCTTTATTTTGGAAATAAAATCAAATCTATCTTCATTTTGGAAATAAAATAAAATCTATCTTTATTTGATATATATATATATATATATATATATATATATATATATATGAATAAGCTATTTTGAAAAACTACCCTTTATTGGGAATAAAATCAACTTAAATTTTATTATTTTGAAAAAAAACTTTTTTACTTATCTTTATTTTGGAAGTAAGAAGTCCATATTCGTAATCCATTGTCGCATGCCTTTACGATTGAGTAGGTCTTACTTGCGTGCATATTTCTTAGGATTGTCTCATAATCGCTAGGAGCCAGCGAACATACGTGTGTTCCTCACCATTGCAGCCACATTAGCAAGTCTCACCATCAAGGACATCCTTGCGGTATCCAACACCAGGTAATTGTAAACCATTAGGGGTGCAACCTTTATTGGAGTCTTCATTAGCCAATTTCTAATAATTGTTTCCTCTATATATATATATTTTTTTCTTCAGGGAATTGTAGACTTTCTTCAATTTTTCGAGCCCCATCACCATATCTTGGCCTTTTCCCTCGAAATTCCTCAGAAAAAGGCTATAATTTTCGCGGTGAAGGAGCATTCGTCCCAAACAGTGGATTAGGAGAGCAATAAGACCTCCAAGGTAGGCGTGGGAACAAACCCCTAGGTGGTGTCCGAACCCTATAGGGCGTCGCACCTTAACACCTTTTCTTTTTTTTTTGAAGGAGACATCCCCTAGGTGGTGGCCGAACCCTATAGGGCGCCGAACCTTAGCAATTTTTTTATTTTTTTTTTGAAGGAGACATTCCCTAGTAGTGGCCGAACCCTATAGGAGCCGAACCCTATAGGGCGTCGAACCCTAGAGGCCGAACCTTAGCAAATGTTATTTTATTTTTTTAAATTTTTATGAATGAGACCCCCCTAGGTGGTGGTAGAACCTATAGGGCCGAACCACATAGGCGGCTAACCCTAGGGCCTTTCAAACTCTTAGCAATTTTTTTTTATTTTTATGAAGGAGACTTCCCCTAGTAGTGGCCGAACCTTATAGGGCGCCGAACCCTAGGGGCCGAACCGATTTGACATTTTTTGATGCAAACGCGAAAGGAGAAAAAATTGATTTGCTTGCATACGGTGAAACCACTCCAGATGGCCAAACCCCTAGGGGGCGAACCCTAGGGGGCCGAACCCTATGGGGTGAACCCTAGGCAGAAAACCATGTTTTGGGCGAAAAAATGAAGTTCGGGACGACGAGCCTCTACTATTAGGAGCGTCATTTGGAGTTTTGGGCCCTATAATATATCAAAATGACCGTATCGACGAGCCCTTCAAAAGTCATCGCTTTGCCATGACATGTGCCGTTATGAGTCCAAAAAAGGCTCCAAAGGATGGATTTTGGCCATCAAAGTTTTTTTCAAAAATTTTAGAATTTTTTCTTGCATAAATGTACTCCTCAATCTTTCGACATTGTTTCTTCTTCTTTTTCGGTGTTTTGAAGCTTAACTCTCGGACGTTCGTTCCTTTTTTTGCCATGGTGAGTACTTCATGCTCATATACTTTACTTGACATTCTTGATATACTTTCTTTCTAAATTGTTATGATGATCTCCCCATTGTATGTAGGCCCTTTCTCTGAATGCTCTGCGAACTAAGGACTACCAAGGAGTCCCCATTCATCATTGATTGGGGAAGAGCTCCTTCTTTGGTCCTTGACCTCTTTTGGGATAGAGTTAGAGACTATGGCCGTCACCACTTTTCCTCCACCGGAGAAAAGAAGGCTTTTTCATGCCCCCCACTTACGGAGGTTGGGATGACTTCCCTCATGCCGATTGCATTCCCACTTTATGCATAGAAGCAAGAGTACCCACTCAGTCCCCTTCACTTCCTGTCAGATTCATCTGGTCGCATTCAAGGATGGTAGGATTGGACCGACGAGATCCTTGACAACGCTGAATATATGGAAATACTTAAGAATGCGAGTATCTTTCATTGTGTTCAACTGTGTAGAGACCTAAGGATTTACCGGGACCATAACGCACTTCTTCTTGTGTTGATCTCACGATGGTGTTCCTCTCTTGCATATTCAATCATTTTGGGGAATTCACCCCTACTCTGAGGATGTTTATGCCCTCTGTCGGTAAGTTTTCTTCTTTTATTCCTTTCATTTATTCTCATGTTTCCAAAATATGTATTTATCACTGAATTACATCTTGTAGCCTTCTATTGTTGCTTGAAACTCTTGTGGTCCTTCTAGCATGTCCACTTTAGGGATGGCGATTTGTGTTACCTACTTGATGGAGGCCTTTAAGCAATCTTCCACTTCATCTCCCGCTTGAGGTGTCTGGCTCCTTCGGAACTTGAGACCTCATGTCGGCAAAAGAATTCTTGGTTATCTGGGTGCGCTTATTTCTTAGTGATTATAAGACCAACCCGATTGGAACAACTCTGTTCACGACAAGTCTGTTCTTGCCTTAGTGTGAAAAACGTGTCCCTTTCTCTCTGGCGGCTTATCTGGTTATGTGGTTGTCCCATTCATCTTCCTGGGTCTCCCATGAGACGGTCCTTACGCCCAGATGTTCGGTTTAGCGGCGTTGTTATCCAGGGCTCGGAGATTCCCCTTGCTTCTCTCTTCACAGGGACCTTATATAAATCGCTTTAGGCAAAACAACCCTTGCCATGAAAAGAATCCGTTGGGAGGTAATCACTTTCATATTTTATATTTAATTGTCTTTCAAATCGCTTTTTTTCCTTTAACCTTTTCTATAATATAATTTTTTTATTTACTCAGGTATGATGTCAATTGCTTCATTCCATGCTCCTTCCTTCAGATCTTTCTTTTCGAGCACTTTCCGGGCTATTTCGATCTTGAGTATCTTTCTATGAAAAAGAAGAAGTCTCCTTCTCTCCCACCACGCAACATCATTCCTCGCGTATTCGTTGGATTGATCACCGCTCTAGTCTGACGATGCAGATTTGAGACATTTCCTTGATGATTATTCATGCTTCCTTTTTCGTCCTATACCATTGTTTCAGGGGGTTGTGGTCATCTACTTTATTTTTACAAGCACAAATTTTGTACCTTCTCAAGCCTCAACAGAACCAGCTTGAGTGGTTCTGCCTTTATCTTGGTTCATTTTCTTGATCTCTGAGCTTCCCTATTTCCTTGAGAATAATAGTTTTGGCATTTGTCTTGTATTCTCCTCACGGTCATGAGACAATTCGGATATGACCCGGGGAATGCCCTTTCGGTCATACTGCCGGGAAATTATGAGGATGCTCTTTCTCAATTTCGTCTCTACCTCCCCCTCTTTTACATGGGCATTTTCGAGGCTACCAAGTGATCCTATAGATCCCTTCCTTTTGTCATACGAGATGACTCCGGGCGAGCGATATACTCTTCTTGGAGAAGCGTAATTCTTGGCGGCAAGTCAATCTTAAAAGATGGGAGGATGATACCTTGATTTGTTCATTGCCGATCTCTATTCCACAGCGTCTTTAATGGGGTAAACTTCTTTATGCTATCTCTCCCAAGCCCAATGTTATTTCGGCACTTTGGCGGCCGATGGCCGGTTGGTGGCGTGACATTTGATGCCTAAATCGTCTCCCCCTAAGCGAGATCATTCCATCACGAGTTCCCACTACTTCCGGGAGTCTTCCACCACGGGCTCCGTTTGGTGTCCTCTCTAGCTCCTCCCGGGGGTCCTCGATCTTGGGGAGATGAGAGTTACTCGTTCTAAAAAAGCGAGGCGACTTCTACTCTTGATTACGAGATAGCTCCTCCTATTGCTTCTGCCATGGTTCCAATCAGTCGTCCTCTTATCAGGCTTATCATAAAGCCATTAGCAAAATGCCCCCTTGATAATGTTGACCCTAGTATCCGGCGGTAGAGGATCCGATCGAAGCGTAGTAGAAATTTGGTAATTTGTCGTCTTATTCTCATTTTCTTTCATCCCTTGTATTCTTGCTTTCACATATCATTGAGTAATTATTTCCTTTATTTTTTTTATTTTTTAGAGTTCTGGTAATTCGATGAAGATGATGATGATGATGTTCCTCTTGGGTTAATGTATAGTACTACAAATGAGGCTTCATGGCTTCTTCACTAGTCGTGAGCCCGTCCACCCTATCCTTGTTGATATTGAGTCATCTACTCCTCGCGACGATTGTGTTAGTCTGGATCTTAAGGATACTTTTATGCGATGTGAGCTCGAGTCTTCTTTGTGGGTGATCTGATGAATTTCTTCAAACCTTCCTATGCTGCTCCTCGTGATGAGTCTGAAGATGTTGATGAGACTCTTTACTTCCCCGAGGGAGAATCATTACGAAACTATTGGTGATGTTCATCCTCCCAGAAAGGATTCTACTTAGAGTTGGTGATTGCTCGGGAGGGCATTGTTGATAGTACTTTGGGTGGGTTGGATGACATTCCCTTTACGTGGCATCTCCGACTCCTTTTCCATTGACTATATTGTGAGTATCCTTCTTTAATCCACAAATGATTTGTCTTGAATTTCCTTTCCTCTTTTTTTTATAATATATTGTGCTTTGACATCTTGTTTTCGAGCGAGAGGATGAAAGATTTGCCTTTGCCCATTGAGGCACTTCACGTTATTTGTTGTTCTCCATCCGGATGTTGCCCACTTTCGCCATATAGTGGCCTTGGTTATCCTCCGGTGACCAAGAGGCTTGAGAATCCTTAGCCCGTACAACATCTTTACTGCTCCTCCATCCTGGTCTCGGCAGATTCTATGGTGGCCTCTAAAGTAGCTCTGCCAGAGCTTCCTTCAATCAAGTGGGGATCTTGTTTCTTGGAGGGTTTTCCGGATATCGTCTTCTAGTCGGGAAAGTGGAGCGTCTCTGGCTTCGGTTCCATGAGATCCTTGGCCGGTTGATTATTAAGACAACTTCCACCCAAACTCTCTTCCTGAACCATTTCATGAGGCCTTGTTCTTGGGTTGCATACTCTTTCTTTATATTCATTGCGAGTTGAGGACTTGAAGAAGTTTAGCGATGATGTAGATGACCTTGCGGTAGTAGGTGTTGACATGTCTCCTTTTTAATGATAGGTTGGATTTTCTCAAGTCGAGTTTTAATCTTGTTTCACTACGTTCGGAGGTTCTTTGTGCGTAAGTGTGAAGATGAATCCTTTTCGGTCAACTTTTCGAGCTTGATGAAGCCATGAACAAATTGAAGATCCGGTCTCAAGATTTAGAGGGCGGTAGCAGGATCTAGAGGCAAAACTTGAGGAGGTAGAGTGTCGTGTAGCAAGGACTTAGAGTCGACTACAACGGAGTTAGGGAGTGAAAGCTACAAATCTTAAGATTCGAGATCTTTGTCGTTCTTGACTTGGAAGCTTTAGTTGTGCCTCCTCTTCATTTTGATATGTCTTGGCCTTTAGATCATAACTTATTGTAGTAGTTTTTTTTTTTTTCTGTTTGAAACTCATTTACACATATTTCATTTATCGAGCGTGGTTTCTTTAACCTTGTTGATTGCCTTTAATTTGAATGATTCCTTAAAACTCAATAGTTATCATTGAATCTCAAGTTTTTCAAATTAATATTCCAAGACAACAATAGGTACTATAAGAAAACATGAATTTTGTCAAAAATATATATATATATTATTCACAAACCAACACTTGAATTTATACTTTTTTTTAAGAAAATTAAAACATTCAAGTATAAGTGAAAGTTTGTCAATTTATTGATAAAAAATTGCTTTTAACGAAAAGCATAACGTTTCACATAGTAAATCTTGCTTTTATCGAAGAAAGCATAACGTTTGCCACTTTTAGAGATAAAGTGTAACTTTCTTGCTTTTGTCGAATAAAGCATAACGTTCTCCACTTTTAAAGTTAAAGTGTAACTTTCGGGTTTGAGGGCTTATACTCAGGTGCCTCAGTCACTTTTGAAGTTGAAAGTGTAACTTCCGAGGACATTAGTCGGTACCTCGATCACTTTTGAAGTTGAAAGTGTAACTTTCAAATTTAGTGTGATTCGGTGCCTCGATTACTTTTGAAGTTGAAAGTATAACTTTTGTGATGCTTTTTCTCATGTGTAATATTTCTTTACCCATTTCAAGTTTAATGGGCTGAGATGACATCGATCCCACGAGATATCTTGCAATACCCATTTTGAGATCTCTCGTACCCTATCTGGAACCTTCCCATTTGGGGTAAAATTTGGTGGTTGGGGTCCCCCTCATAACTTGAGTTGCCGTTTTGAGGACCAGGTCTCCCACCAGAATTTGTCGAGGTACCACTGCGGTATTGTATTGTCGTCGCGATCTTTTCATGAGTCTGCAGATTCAAGCTTTTCTTTAGCCTTGTCTCGGAAGTCGGCTAAGGCCTCTAGGGCGGCAGGTCGGCTTTTTTTCTCGACTAAACTTCGAAGTCTCATTCGAGCCGAAGGTATTTCTATTTCGGCGGACAAGATAGCTTCTTCACCATAAACCAAGGCGTATGGGGTTTTTACTTTGTAAACTTTCTTTTTGAAATTCGATATGCCCATACTTATTTATTGGTAGTTATTACGCCCATTTCTTGGATGATCGTCTAGGGTTTTTGATAAGATTTTTATCAAAGTTTTGTTTGTAGCCTCTTGCTTGTCCATTGGCCTTTTCGGGTAGTAGGGTGATGATTTGTAATGTTTCACCCTGTATCTTTCCATCAGATTTTTGATGTCCCTATTGATGAAAGGAGTTCCATTATCCGAGAAAATGACCTTCGGAATCCCGAAATGGCAAATGATGTGCTCCTTGATAAAATTTTCCACTTCTTTGGTCCGTGGCCTTCTTCAAGGTGCACGGCTTCCACCACTTTGTGTACATCTCGGTGGCGGTTAAAATCCATATGTTGCCACTTAGAATTAGGGTGAAACAGGGACCTATAAGATCCATTCCCATGTGTATGAAAGGGCCATGGTGTTCTTAAGGTGCATGCAATCCACGGCGGGAGCATGTATCAGTTTCCATGTATTTGACAAATGTGGCACTTTTTGACAAATTATAGACAATCTCCTTCCATCTTTGGCCAATAGTAACCATGATCGATAAGTTGTTTGTACAACTTGGCTCCTCCTTGATGTTCATCCTTGTGCATTTGATAAACCAAATCTTTGGCTTCGCCTAGTTCTAGACACTGTAGGGGCTTGCCATTTAAACCTCTTCTGAACAATTCTCCATTTTGTAAGAAGAATCGTTGCGACTTCCTCTTTATTATAATTGAATCCTTCTTTTCGGTTGGAAGAGTCTCGCTTTGTAAGAAGTCCATATAAGAATTACGCCATCATTATATCATCAATGAAAGCGCATTCATCCTCCCGAGGTATTCTTGGCATGAAACACGATGGCGTTGTAGGCATCTGCTTCCTTCTTCATTTCGGGCCAATAATACCCTTGGCGTTGCAACCTACGATACAGACCTATGTCTGCAAACCCGCAGTTCTCTTCATGCACCTGATGCGAGACTTTACTTGCTTCCTGCCTCCCCAAGCATCGTGTCAATACACCATCTGCTTCTTTATGATACAAGACACCTTTGATGATGCTGTACTTCTGTAGCTCCACGATTGGTATTGTTCCTTCCTTTGTTTGCAATTGATGGGAGATGTCATATCTCCAATCGTCTATCATGTCTTTGGGGAACACGTCTAGCACCGTGGTTGGGTGGGTTCTCTTCATTACCTTCACATCCAAATCTTCCCCTTGGACATACACTCGAGATGCTACTGTTGCTAGTGCATCAGGTTGTTTATTTTGTCCTCTTGGCACATATTCAATCACCACCTTCTTGTAAGCCTCCATCACCTTTTGTGTTACAGTTCGATACGGCGCCAAGATAGGTTCCTTCACTCCGAATTGGCCTCTTATCTGCTTTTGCTATTTATAAGGTTTGAATCTCCCTTTACTTTAAGATATTTGGCTCCCAACTCTTGAGCCGCCAACAATCCTAGTATGAGCAGCTTGATATTACCTTCATTATTTGTGTGAGGAAGTCCAATTTGTATGACAAGGATATTTCATTTCCTTCTTTGGTGGTCAACACCACTCTGCTTTCTACCTACCTTCTGCAGATGATCCATCAAAAGCCAAACTCTACCATTCTGGGTCCTCATCCATTAAGTCGATTGATTCTACTTCTCCACCCGGAAGATCCTCAGAACGGGGTTCATATTCTCCATTTGGAAATTGAGCTAGCAAGTCTGCCAAGGCTTGACATCGGATTGCCTTTGGTGTTACACACTTGATGTTATATTCTGAAAGAATCATCATCCATCTGGCAGGTCTCCCTACTAATGTTGGCCTAGTCAATAGGTATCTGATTGGATCAGTTTTTATTGCAATCTTTACTTTGTGCGCTAGAAAATAATGCCGCATTTTCTGCGCAATGAACACCAACGCTAGGCAATGCCTCTCTACTTGTGAATACCTGGTTTCCGGTCCTCTAATTATCCGGCTAATGTAATACACAGGTTTCTCTTCTCCATCCACCTCTTGCGTGATCAATCCTACTATAGACTTCTTGGTAGATGTGATGTACAACTGTAATGGCATTCCTCTTTGTGGCACTACCATCGTTTGTGCTGAAGACAAAATTCTTTTTACCTTCTCGAAGGCTCATTGTTGGTCTTGCCCCAGGTCCCATTGTGCCTTTCCTTTTAGCAATTTCTTCGAAGGTTACGTGACTTCGGCTAATCTTTGGCATGAATCTTCTCATGTACGAGACCTTCCTAAAGCTCTTCAACTGTTTTTGCGTCTTTGATGAGGGCATCTCTGTAACTGCTTTTGCCTTGCTTGGGTCCACCTCTAAACCTCTGTTGTGCACCAAGAAGCCAAAGAATTTTCCAGCCGTCATTCCAAAGGCGCACTTCTTCGGATTCATCCTTAACTTGTACCTTCGGCATCGCTCAAACACTTTCCTCAAGTCCTCCACATGAGTTGTCGCCTTTTTGGATTTCACCACTATGTCGTCCACATAGTCCTCCACTATATCATGAATCATGTCATGAAATATGGCATGCATTGCCCTTTGATAAGTTGCCCCCGCATTCTTCAACCCGAATGGCATTACTATATAGTAGAAATTCCCAAACGGGTCTGAAAAAAATTCATCGATTTCGCATCTTCTATGGACATCTTTATCTAATTGTAACCCACAAACCCGTCCATGAATGACATCATCTCATGATTAGCCATTGCATCTACCAAAGTGTCTATGTTGGGTAATGGATACATGTCCTTCGGGCATGCCTTGTTCAAGTCTCTGAAATCCACACATATTCGTAGCTGTCCATTTGATTTCTTTACTGCAATGCGATCTTTGGAAAGCCATGTTGGATGTTGGATCGACGATGAACCCTACTTCCAGCAACTTTTTGATTTCTTCCTTTATTTGGGTTTCGACTTCGGGTGCATAGTTGCGAGGTGCTTGCTTCACTGGCTTCATTCCCAGGCTTATATTTAGATTATGCTCCACAAGATCTTTGTCAATTCTGGGCATCTCGTCGTAATTCCAAGCAAAGACGTCCCTATACTCTCGCAATAGTTGTATGAGCTCCTCTTTCTGGTTAGCCTCAAGCTCCTTGTTGACATAAGTCGGTCTTGGCGTTCCTCCATCTATTGCCAAATCAACTTCTTCTAATTCATTTTGTTGAGGTTTTGGCCTATCCTCAAAGCATTCTAGAGCTGGTTCTACCTTCTGTTGTACAACTTCTTCTTATTCATTTTTGCTGGAGTGGGGGACACCTCCTGAGCCATTGGGTTTGCACGCTTCTTTGGGCTCTTCCCCCTTGCACCGTCACAATCGAAACACCACCTTTCCGTCAGGTTTTATAACCCTCTCCCATTTTGCCTTTTGGCCATCCTCAGACTGTGTTATCCGCTTGGCATTTATTATATTTCTGGCATCTTCAGGATCTGCTGGCCTTTTCTTCTCTTCTCTTCCTTCCTTCTCCAAGTCCACTACTACTGGCTTCATATTTTTTGGAACATTCTCCATGTTCCGAGGTCTTCTTCTTCACTTTTTCTACAGGTACAAACTTATCTTCCTGTACTTCCTTCCAGCTTGCTAGTCTTAAGGAATTAGGCCTCGCGATCTGGTTCTCTCTCTCTTCAGCGACATCATCGAAGAAAGTTGCTTCGGTGATGTGTTCCTCCTCTGGTCCAAAGGGATTATTTGTTTCTTCCTCCATCGTCTTCACAAATGCTTTGTTTATGGCCATGCAAGTCTCCTGTGTCTCGGCAGCCTTGATAATTACCCTGGTTGCCTCAATCCTTGCTTCCTTGGCCAATCCTATCTGATCGAAAAAAAATTTGAACTTGGCCCCATTCATCAATGTCGTCACCTGCAGGCCTGGGTCACACTCCTCCTTTTCTTCCATCATCATCTCCACTTCTGGGATTGTGTTATGGATAACAGTGTTGCATGTTTCTTTCCCCTTATGATTTGGCAGTGGCTTATCATGAACACTGCTTTCCTTTCCCAGTTCAATCTCCCCATTTGCCGACTTCGTGGAATATCCTACGCAGCTATAGCAATCCATAGTTGAGTGTCCCGCAGACGGTGGAATACATGTAAGTCCGGCCTTCTCTTCATCTCTTCCACATTGCAAATCTAGGCCTTGGGGTTTCACCACCCCATGTTCAATCCATTGCTCAGTATAGACCCACAGAATGCTTTCTCACTTGCATGTGATAGCCTCCCGACCGACTTTCTTGCATATTTATCTCCGTGCCTTCCTTTGCTTGATCAAAATTTTTCTCATGTTTCTCCTCTTGCCCCTTGTGGTTTTTGACGTGTGAGTTAGCCAAAGCCACAGCGATTCTTTAATCTCTTGCCCCTCCATATAACAAATCGCGTGGCTAGTGGGCGATGTCATAATTCCTCCCAAGTCTTGTCGCGAAAGTTTGAGAGGGTCATGAAGGAATCACAAGCTTTGGTAATGAGGTGGGGCTTGAAGGAATCTAAGGCACCATTGTTGCAAATCTTGACCAAGTTCTTTTCTTCAATCGGCTCTGCACACTTCTATGCCTGGGCCCTGAACCTGTCAACGTAATCGGATAGCTCCTCATTCGGCTTCTGTTTGAACCGCATGAGTTCTACAATGGTTACCAGGTTCGCATGTAGAAAAATTTCTTAAAAATTGTAATTTTAGGTCATCCCAATCATGGATGACCCTTCTCAAAATTAGTGTAGTACCAATCAAGGCACTTTATCCGTCAAAGTTTTGTTGAATTCCGCATCAACAAGTTGTGGTTGTTCACTTCATCATATCCCAGCCACGGAGACATCGACTCTACAAACCTGGCAATATGTTCCATGGCATTTCTTTTCTCCTTGTTGTATTTTGGAAATTACGGGGGATGCTAAATATACCCTATCGGGTAAGGTTGCCTCCGAATGTGTGCCGGGTAAGGCGGAGTAAAGTCCAACTCCGAGGGTCGAGATGTCTACCTACGAAGTTGATTGATCACATCGATCATATCATCCTTCGTCACATACTGACTCGTGGCGTGAACTCTCTGGGGTGTTGTGATATACTGCTGTATCGGCGGTGTGTATGGTAGAGAGATTGGTTGATGAACACTTGCATCATGCAAAGTTGGCACCGGTGGCGATTCTTTGGCTCACTACCGGACATTGCTGGAATGGTTGGCATTTGCACTGTGAAATTGATGGGAGAGCAATTGGGATGATGTTTATGCGAGGTTGGCTTGCTTCCAACCTAAGTTGTGTACACGCCGCCATGTCTTTGGGCCTCGAAGTTGATTATTGGAACCGATTGACTTTTCCGTCGAGGGCGGTACAAACTGGTTCTCTTTGTTGTTCTTTGCCATTGTTGTTGTTGTCTTCCACTCCTACTGTTCCCCTGCGAACTTCCCCAGGAACATGGCCTTAAAAGTGGAATATGCATCAATCTAACGGCGGAAATTCCCCATCTCCTCTTGCTTCCTTTGCATTTCCAGCATCATGGCCATCATCATCCCTTGCCCTTCTCGTGCTTCCTTCAATGCCTTGAGCAACTCCAGTTGCACAGCATTCGTCTGGTCTCCACCTGCATCCTCGTCTTGCCTTCCTGCGTTGGTTTGTTGTTGATTAGCCATATGTGGTGATGTCGAACTCCCTTCTGAAGCGTCTTCAACAAGTGGTTGGTCAAAATCCAGGTTTGAACCTTGGAATGCTTGAATTACTTGTCTTGGAACTGGATCCGGTGAGGTAATGCTATTTGTTGGTGAAGCAGCTCTTCTTGTAGTTCTCCCACTTCGAATTGTGGGCATACCCTTCACGAATTCTACACCTCCCCAGTAAAGTCGCCAAATAAATGTGGGCAAGAAAATCGTATCTTGCTAGGGTTAGGGTTTCGTGATGGCTGAGGAGGAGAGAAATCAACGAAGAATACGGAATTGATTGATTGATTATAGAGGAGAGAACGATAGGTGGGCGCTTACTCCAACGACGCGTGGCAGAACCCCTAGAATCCGAAAACCGTGTTAGGGTTATTGAGATTCCAAGAGCCTTCTTCAGTTCTTCGAGTTGAGAGAGTGTTCGAATCTTGTTAGTGCTTTTAGGTGGAATATCCAAGCCTTAAGCTACCAAAAGAGTCCTCTTCCTTCCTAGAATGGAAGGGGTATTTATAGAGTTCCCTGGACTTAAGTCATCACATGCTAGGCACATGTTCTCAATGAAATTCCAGAAATACCCTTCAGTCATTAAAGTAATGCCCATATTGCCCTGTCCTTCTAGCCACCACCAAACCAATCCCTCAATCAATTCCCAAAATGAGCCGCCTCCACGAGTCTTCTGCCTCGGGACACGTGGAGGGTTCTCCCGGTCTGGTACATTTATTTCTGACTTTTTTATCATCATTCCATTAGGTTATGCGAACCCTAAATTGCATATTTAATGAGGTCATGGAACCCTAATTGTGCATTTAATTTAATTAGGTCATGTGAACCCTAATTTTGCACATGGGCCCACAATAACCAATATTTTATCGCTGAGACTCAGCTTAATAAATAATCCACATCATCGAATTATCCATGCAATACGGCCAAGGATATTCGTTAGTATCACATCCATGAATTATCCATGCCTACTGACGAAGATATTCATTATTATCACATCCATGAATTAATATTTCATCGGCGAGACTCATTTCGATAATTAATTCACATCATCGAATCATCCACGCTTGCTACAAGCCAGGATATTCATTAGTATCACGACCACGAATTATCCATGCACTACGGGCCAAAGATAATCGTGTTTTCATCAATGATCTGATCATGCCATAAAACAATTCATCTTTGCACCCTTGGCCGAAGAGAATCCATAGCCATAATCATACCAAAAGCATCCATCAATGCACTACGAGCCAATGAGGATTTTTTTCACATCATTTGTAACATTACGGTTATGATTATCTACGAATAATCCTGGTCATAATCATACCAAGTCCATCTATACCTTCTGAGGCCACATATGACTTTTTCCACATCATTTGTAACATTACGGTCATGATTATACCGAATAATCCTGGTCATAATCATACCAAGTCCATCTATGCACTACTGAATACACGAGATGACTTTCAACATAATATAAACATGAGGATGATGACAATGATATAAGAATTCATAAAACAAGTTCAAGAATTAATTTATCCGGAACTAATAACGTCCAAATTGTCAACATGATACTTCTTTGTGGAGTAAAATTCAAGAATGCTCGGAAGAATATTTTCATGAAAAGATCTTTGGATGAAGCGCTTGAATATCGAGGATATTCCACTAATTTCATGGAGTATAGAAGTCAAAACTTTAACCAATTGAGTATAATAAAGAATGGAATAACAAAAGAAATTACCATGGCGGTACTTGGCGTAGCAGATTATTCCAACAGAATAATAATAATGGAACTAGGTCGGTAAATTACACCAAGCGGGATGTTCAACGAGAATAATAAAGAATGGAATAACAACAAAATCACCATACATGCGGTGCTTGGCATAGATGGTAGAGTTATTCAAAAGAATAATAAATAACGGAACCGGTCGAGGCGTGTCGCATGCTGATGGGATATTCAACGAGAATAATAAATAACGGAACCGGTCGGCGTAAAACGCCTGAGACAAGGATATTCCAATAGAATAATAAAGAATGGAACCGGTCCCAAAGCGTAAGCGCCTGCAGACAGGATATTCCAAATGCGAATAATAAAGAATGGAATAACGAAGAATTTCACCAAGTATAGGGTAGGCCACGTATCTGAGTTATTCAAATGAAATAATAAATAATGGAATAACGAAGTTCTCTTCATGAATACAAAAAAGAAATAATACCCACTTATAAGTCAACAAATAATATCCCTACCTTAAAAAGAAGAAAAGTCTTTGATATATGAGTAGTGAAGTAGCGAGAATACATTTCTTCTTTCTCTCTATAGTTTATCTCTCTAGAGTTTGATGAATTAAATAAGAAATAATGAAGGAATGAGCTTATTTATAGAAAAATGGACTGCGTATAGTAACTAACTCATGAGCGGTCCAGATTGATTTACTTTAATCGACGGTCCATATTTAAAGCAAAATCTTTTAAATAAAATATAATATATTCTATTTATAATCTAATAAAACGAATAATTTTATAAAAGATTTTACTATCTGAACACTATCTGAGCCTTATCTGAACACTATGCGTAATAAAATATAATATATTCTAATTATTGTCTAATAAAGCAGATAACTTTATAAAAGTATTTTATTTTATATAAAAAGATTTTACTATTAGCTTAATAAAAGCGAATAACTTTATAAAAGTATTTTGTTTTATATAAAAAAGCTTTTACATTTTATTACATTAATAATACCAATAAAACAAAAGCGGTGACTTATCACATAAGCATCGATAATCAATCTTGTGTGTCTTTCTTATGCAACCACGCGTATTCTTTATACTTTTAACACAAGGGTGTTTCAATAGATTAACGGTAAAACTTAGTAGTTATTTTCATAAAAAAATTTTTGTCATTTTCTCGATCAAATAATAATTACATTGTAGGGTCCACCAATGATTGTACCATCGTCACGGATATTCCCCGACTAATCGAATATTCCAATACACAACATGAATATTTTATATCAACTTGCTTACTTTGCACAAAAAAAAATCACATATTACCCTTAACTTTAAACTTTTATCAATTTAACTATTTACCAAAATAGAAAAATTGAATACTTTTATTCATAAAATTTGGGGTCTCACAATCACCCATCTTTATGAAATTTAAGCCCTCGAAATTTACGTGCGTACACGATATTCAAGAGATGAGAATACCTTGCTTTCTTTTGATTGTACCTTCCGGTAATTTCCTCGTATCATGATTTTCCCATTTCTCAACTCTTGTATTTGGATATCATTCTAGAATATAGCTTTAAAACAAAGGTTAATTGACATATCATAATTTGTCAACTTATCAAGTAAACAATTTTAGCTTAGGCAAGTCACACACTAGCGAAGTATATAACTCGTCTCTCCCCTCTTAGTTCTAGACTCTTATCTCACTTGACGACCATATCCTAAGCTTTGATACCAATGTGGCGCCCCCAAAATTAGGTATACATCACCCATTCTGAGTCGCGGATACATGGTACAAAATTCAAATACAACTTCATTTATACTGTTGTTGAGTTATGCGTATATAGAATCGACCACAGTTAACTATGAGTTTTAATACAAATGTATGTAACTCTCATGGTACCTCGACCACAACCTTACAATGATACTTTACATAAAAGTATAGTCAAAAACTGTTTTAGAAATTAAAATCTTTGGGAAGTGCTCAAGAAACCTTCGTGCATGGGAGGCCGTGCGTATAGGTTATGATAGATATCATATGTCCACGAAATTATCCTTGGTTGACCCAAAAGTCCCCAAAAAAAATAAGAAGATTACTATCTCATCTTCTTTCCAATGGTGAGTCTTCTCTTGACATATAAATATCTCCGTTGTCTCCAAGTGAAAATTATATTTCACATAAACCCCAAGATCATATAGGTAGTGCTTTCGTAGATATATTAACAGAAGTGGATGTGCACACCATGTCTTATGAGAACACGAGGTTGTATGTCATTAGACATCTTGTATGATAGTGGCAAAACACCCTTCCAAAGTTGGGTTACGCCTCACACCTATTTGATTCACCAAATATAACTACTAAATGATGTATAGAATCTGACACACTTTTTATCTTTGTTTAGGAGAACCTCACATGACTAGAGACCATAGTTCTATTCCTGTTATCCCCACTTTCGACAAGCAACACTCTTATTACACTAAAAGGAATTGTGAAGCGAGAAAGGGTGAGCACAACTAGCCCGATAAAAGAATATCATGACTAAAGCTAATTTACACTATCAATAGCCTTCATCATCAATAAATCGATTTTAGAACATATGGTAGATGATAAAAGTTTTCAACCATAGTTGCGGTGAACGAGCAATCCATTAGAAGAGTCGAATAGATCATCGAATCTATTATCTTCTCCATGTTAAAAGTCCACCAATAATGTTTTATCCACCATAACATCAATCAACAATTCACATCCCACAATCATATGAATAACTTCATAATCATAATTGTGATTCTAAATTCCTCTTACGCACCGGGGCGAAGATAATTTTCATCACCTATCTTCACCTGAAACATCAAAAATCATGGTTATACCAAATCACAATTCTTGTTCATAATCATACTAATAAATTCATCTTTGCACTACGACGAAGATATTCATTAACAATTCATCTTTGCCTTTCTGAGCCAAAGACATACAAGCATATTTTTAGAAAAGTCGAGTAGAGCATGATATCTACTATCTTCTACAAATTAAAAGTGTATAACCAATATTTTATCGGCGAGACTCGACAATAAATAATCCACATCATCGAATTATCCATACACTTCTGGCCGAGGATATTCGTTAGTATCACATCCATGAATTATCCATGCACTCTGACGAAAGATATTCATTATTATCACATCCATGAATTAATATTTCATCGTTGAGACTCATTTCGATAATTAATCCACATCATCGAATCATCCACTTCAATACGGGCCAGGATATTCATTAGTATCACGACCACGAATTATCCATGCACTACGGGCCAAAGATAATCGTGTTTTCATCAACATCTGATCATGCCATAAAATAATTCATCTTTGCACCTTGGCGGAGAAGAGAATCCATATCCATAATCATACCAAAAAGCGTCCATCAATGCACTACGGGCGATGAGGATTTTTTTCCACATCATTTGTAACATTACGGTCATGATTATCTTAGAATAATCCACAGTCATAATCATACCAAGTCCATCTATACCTTCTGAAGCCACATATGACTTTTCCACATCATTTGTAACATTACGGTCATGATTATACCGAATAATCCACTGGTCATAATCATACCAAGTCCATCTATGCACTTCTGAATACCACAGATGACTTTCAACATAATATAAACATGAGGATGATGACAATGATATAAGAATTCAATAAAACAAGTTCAAGAATTAATTTATCCGAGGAACTAATAACGTCCAAATTGTCGACATGATACTTCTTTGTGGAGTAAAATTCAAGAATGCTCGAAAGAATATTTCCATGAAAAGATCTTTGGATGAAGCACAAATATCGAGGATATTCCACTAATTTCATGGAGTATAGAAGTCAAAACTTTAACTTGAGTATAATAAAGAATGGAATAACAAAAGAAATCACCATGCATGCGGTGCTTGGCGCCAGACGAGTTATTCAAACGAATAATAATAACGGAACCGGTCGGTGAAATTACATGCAAGCGGGATGTTCAACGAGAATAATAAAGAATGGAATAACAACAAAATCACCATGCATGCATGCGATGCAGTACTAAATAACGGCATGAGGCAAAGCGAGTTATTCAAAAGAATAATAAATAACGGAACGGAACCGGTCGTCAGTAATGTCGCCGCAGCGACGGGATATTCAACAGAATAATAAATAACGGAACCCGGTCCGGCGTAAAAAGCCTACGAAGACAGGATATTCCAATAGAATAATAAAGAATGGAACCCTGTCAAAACGTAAAAAAGCGCTTGAGACGAGGATATTCAACGAAATAATAAAGAATGGAATAACGAAAGAATTTCACCAAGTATAGGGTAGCTTGCGTATCTGAGTTATTCAACGAGAATAATAAATAATGGAATAACGAAGTTCTCTTCATGAATACAAAAAGAAATAATACCCTTATGAGTACAACAAATAATATCCCCTACCTTAAGAAGAAAATCTTTGGATATATGAGTAGTGAAGTAGCGAGAATACTTTTCTTCTTTCTCTATAGTTTATCTCTCAGAGTTTCGGTGAATTAAGTAAAAATAATGAAGGAATGAGCTTATTTATAGAAAAATGGTACTGCATAGTAACTAACTCATGAGCGGTCCAGATTGATTTACTTTAATCTGACGGTCCATATTTAAAAGCAAAATCTTTTAAATAAAATATAATATATTCTATTTATAATCTAATAAAAGCGAATAACTTTATAAAAGATTTTACTATACAAAACACTATCTGAGCCTTATGCTGACACTATGCATAATAAAATATAATATATTCTAATTATTGTCTAATAAAATGATAACTTTATAAAAGTATTTTATTTTATATATAAAAAGATTTTACTATTAGCCTAATAAAACGAATAACTTTATAAAAGTATTACATTTTTATATAAAAAGCTTTTCTGTTTTATTACATTAATAATACCAATAAAACAAAAGCGAGTGACTTATCACATAAGCATCAATAATCAATCTACAGTGTGCTTTCTTATGCAACCACAGCGTATTCTTGTACTTTTAACACCTAGTGTTGTTTCAATAGTTAACGATAAAACTTCCGTAGTTATTTTCATAAAAATATTTTTGTTGTTTTCTCGATCCAAATGATAATTTCGTTATCGAGTCCACCAATGATTGTACCATCGTCATGCGGATATTCCCCGACACAATCGAATATTTTATATCAACTGAACTTACTTTGCAAAAAAATATTTTATATCCCTAAACTTTAAACTTTTATCACTTTACAAAAAAAAAAATTACACATAAACCCTTAACTTTAAACTTTTATCAATTTAACTATTTTTCCAAAATAGAAAAAAAGCCAATACTTTTATTTTCATAAAATTTGGGGTCTCATTCAAAATCTTTGGACCCTGCAAATTTTGTGAATGATTTGTACAAGATAACGACTTACAAGAAGATTTATGAGCCTTGTATAGCACTAATGTCTAGTGCAGACATATGGGATGATAGCCAAGTGAAAAATGTCTACTACAACTATTGAAGGTTTGTAACTTTGGCTCTTTCTTCCTCTTCTTCTCTACCTTGACATGAGTCTTCTTCTGCTCTTATGTAGATGTATATATACAGGGGCAAAACTATGGTAAAATTGTGGGGTCAACTGACCCCACTCAATTTTTAAAATCATTTATAATTTATTTTTTACCCTATTCAATTTTTGACCCTCACTCAATTTTTGACCCCACTCTGATTTTTTTTTTTAATTAGAGGTACCCAAGTGGCCAAGCAACAAAATAGAGAGAGATGGGGCAAAGCCAAATCGCAAAAGTCAAACCGTAAACCATCAAAGCCTTTTGCGAGTGGTCGGAGTGGGTACTGGTGACTGGCGAGCCGCGAGTGTGAAGAATGGAGTGCGACTATATTCTACTGTGACTCTCTTGCAGTTTTGTGCCCTTACAGGTAACAAAAATTACTCTATCTTCAATTCCTCCAACCTCAGTTTTATTCTCAGAAATCAATTGTGATTTTTCCCTTTTGTTAGTATTAATAAATTGGATATTTGGATGCATTTGTCTAACCCGAAAGTATAAAGTATTAAAAAAAATTGGCTCGGGAGCGCTGCTCCCGAATCCCCGCCAATTTTTTTGTAACTTACTAATAATTTTGACCCCACTGCTATACCTTCCTGGCTTTGCCACTGTATATATATATGATATATATATATATATATATATATATATACATCACATATGATTTGGCGGAAAATGAGTACAATGGTTGGAGGGAGCTGATATTGGAGGAAATTGATGTTGAAGGGAGTTATTTATTGTATTAATAGATTTTAATCTACTACTTAGTCTAATTAATCAGGAAGTCAACTAATAGTAGTACATAATAAGGTTTTATATAGTCAATTGTATAAAAATCTGGTCAAATCCGTATTATACATAGACCATTGGAACACGTGGCAGTTCTGGTCACTTTTTTGGCCTGAAATTATAAAAGGGTCACTTTTTCTTATTTTTGTGTACTTTGGGTAGCGGGATGGGATCATTTAAACATTGGAGTACGAATGATAAAAGGGTCCATACTTCGATGTAGAAAGTGTAATTAACCCATAATTAAATTAATATAATATATAAACCCAATAATTACATAAATAATAAAGGTCACATAAAAAATTAAAATATTCTAACATATTATATATATTTTAGTCTTTTTCATAAATCTTGAGAACCTTAAATTAAAGTGTCAAAATTTTAAAAGAATTCAACATTAATTTCAGGGTAGCCGACCCCAAACTCTATACTACCTCCGTCCCTACTCCCTACATCCATATCTCCAATTTCAAAAATATTTTCCGTATCTTTTAACTTCATACCCAATTAAAATCAAAGTCATCGTTCTGTTTTCTTTATACTTTATTTTTGAGTTTTCTGAAGTTTGGGGTGGAAAAGATAAAAATGAAAACTTAATTTATAATGAAAAAAAGAATAATGGAAAATTTGTATGCTTTTTTTCACCTTGTTATTGAGTTTATAAAAGAAAATAAAAACCTTAAATTTCACATTTAAATTACTAAGTTGCCTTTATATTTGTTTTATTTTATAATCTAGAAGATGTAATAGAAATTATAAACTAAGCCTTATTTGGTACAGTGATTAAGTCCACTTGTTGAGCACCAGGAGGTCTTGAAATCCATCTCTGCCAAAGGCAAGAATGTTTAATTTCTTCTAAACCTATTAAAAAAATAGAGATTATAAAAGATGATCTTATGTTATTTTGTTTTTAGTTTATTTTTAGACAAAAAAGTTTGACAAGAAAAGTGATTTTGATGCAAATTCCATATTAGACCATAAGGAATAGTCTCATATTGATTGCAAATGCAACTTGGTGTGAGTTGATAAATACCTTAACATCTCTCATTGAGTAGCTAGCTTTTCAAAGTTGGTCAAAGAGACTAAAGTTTTTATCAGTTTTCCGTATATTTCTTTACTTTTTTCGTTCATTCAAAAACTAAGCAAAAAGGAAATGAACAAAAAACTAAGTTTTTTTGTCAATTTCTTTTCTTTTTCGTCCATTTTAAAACTCAAAAAACATAGTGTTAAGTTCCCTTAATTTTCTTCTTGGTCCTTTGTCCAAGCTCTCCTTAAATCCTTACGGGCCGTTTAGTTAGACGGAATCGTTTTAGGACAAAATGGAATGATAGTTGGAATCAGAATCAGATCATAATAGAATCGAAATCGAACTCTTGATTCATGCATTTGGTACGTTACTTAGAAACTATATCATAGACCCTGAGTTTTTAAGGGCTTAAAGTGACAACAAAAAAATGGGCCTTTTACGAATTGCTATTAAGATATACATAAAAAAATTAAGAACTTTCCATAAACAAAAGAGCATCAATACCAAAGAATACAAGTCTGTAATTGAGATTTGGTGTGAGACCCCGAATTTTATGAATAAGATTTAATTTTTCTCGAAATATATTTTTTAATATTATGGTGTGGATTTAATATAATGTTATAGTTGTGGGTAGTATTTATAAATTTTGAAAAGTATGCAAGTTGTTGTATAATATTCGATTGGTCGGGGAATATTCCTTTTGTCGGGGAATATTCGTATAACGGTACAATCATTGGTGGACCCCGCAACGGAATTATTGTCGAATTGAGAAAACGACAAAAATATTTTATGAAAATAACGGCGGAAGTTTTACCGGATTAATCTTTGTTGAACTACTTTTCGGTAGTAAAAGAAATACGATGTCTGGCGTGGTTGCATAGTAGCACACCTGTATTGATTATTGATGCTTACGTGATAAGTCACTCAGTTTTGTTTTATTAGTATTATTAATGTAATAAAATGTAATACTTTTATAAAGTTATTCTATAAATAGAATATATTATATTCTATTATGCATAGTGTCTGCATAGTATTTTGCATAGTAAAATCTTTTTATATAAAACAGAATACTTTTATAAAGTTATTCTATAAATAGAATATATTATATTTTATTATGCATAGTGTTTGCATTGTGCCTGCATAGTATTTGTATAGTAAAATCTTTTATAAAGTTATTCGTTTTATTAGATTATAAATAGAATATATATTATATTTTATTTAAAAGATTTTGCTTTAAATATGGACCGTCAGATTAAAGTAAATCAATCTGGACCGTTCATGAGTTAGATACTATGCATTCCATTTTTCTATAAATAGAAGCTCATTCATTCATTATTTCTTACGAATTCACTGAAACTCTAGAGAGAGAAACTATAGAGAGAAAGAATAAAAGTGTTCTGCTACTTCACTACTTCTATATCCAGTACTCTTCTTTCTTAAGGTAGGAGATATTATTTGTTGTACTCATAAGGGGTATTCTTTCTTTCTTATTCATGAAGAGAACTTCATTATTCCATTCTTTATTATTACATTGGAATAACTTTGTATACTGCTGAGATACCATATACTTGGTGAAATTCTTCCATTATTCCATTGTTTATTATTATGTTGGAATAACTCACTATCTACGCAATCTTCATCGTATGCATGGTGATTTACATTGTTATTCCATTCTTTATTATTACATTGGAACATCCGCTGCATAATTTTACTTTGACTGAGTTCCGTTATTATTATTCTGTTGGAATAACATATACATCTATGCAATAATCGCATGCGTGGTGATTTCTTTTGTTATTCCATTCTTTATTATACTCGGTTGGTTAAAGTTTTGACTTCTATATTCCATGAAATTAGTGGAATATCCTTGATATTTAGCGCTTCATCCAAAGATGTCTTTTCATGGAAATATTCTTCGAGCATTCTTGAATTTTACTCTACAAAGCGATATCATGTTGACAATTTGGGCGTTATCAATTCCTAGATAAATTAATTCTTGAACTTGTTTTATTGAATTCTTATATCATTGTCATCATCCTCATATTTTTTTTAAAAGTCATCTGTGGCCTGTAGTGCATAGATGGACTTGGTATGATTATGACCAGGAATTATTCGGTATAATCATAACCGTAATATTACAAATGATGTGGAAAAAGTCCTCGTTGGCGCGTAGTGCATTGATGGGCGAGCTTTTTAGTATGATTATGGCTATGGATTCTCTTTTGGTCAGTAGTGCAAAGATGAATTGTTTTATGGCATGATCGGGGATGATTGATGAAAACATGATTATCTTTAAGCCGTAGTGCATGGATAATTAAATGGTCGTGATCTTAAAGAATATCATTGGTCAGTAGTGCGAGGGTGATTCGATGATGTGGATTATTTATTAAAATTTGAGTCTCTGCGATAAAAGTGATGAAAAACCTTTTAAATCATAGAAGATAATAGATTTTCTCTCTTGACTCTTTCTAATGGATTGCTTGTTCATTTGCGAGTTAAACTTGATGTTTATTATATTTTATAAGTTTAACAACTTTGTTGAAGGCTAACGATAAATTATTACGCATTATCTTAGTCATAATATTTCTTCTTTGGGCTAGTTGAGCTCACCCTTTCTTTCAACGTTCTCTTGAGAAATGAGAGCGTAAGCGAGGACTAGTCGAGGGAGCAGTGATGATGGTCCTAGATGGTGCATTAGTAGTCCTCACTATTCTGTGAAATAGTGTGATAATAATTGTAATGAGGACTCCATTGAGTTTGTATACTCTCTAGAGGATAGTATTTGTATTAAAACTCACAACCTATGTTTTGTCGTATTTTACACGACTGTTGTATAATTAAGTTGTATTTGAATTCTGTACCATGTATCTGGCGACTCAAGATGGGTGATGTATACCTAATTTTGGGGCGTCACGGTTGGTATCAAAGCTTAGGATATGATCCACAGGTGAGATGTGAGACAAGAACTAGGAGGGAGAGACGAGGAATTCTTTTCATTAGTATGACCTACCTAAGTTTATTTGGTATTTAATTGGTTCAAATTCGAGTATAGGGATAATATGTGATATGTTAATTAACCCTTGTTTTGTGACAAGATTTGAAAATGGCATATGAAAATGCTGAGATAAGCAATGAAGCACATGAGACCGTTGAGTCAACTCAACCAAAAGGTAACGACTAACAACACGATAATAATCATCACAAATTGGCAACGAGCCATCGAAACAATGATAACCATCGTGGGGGAAATTATCATGCCAAGAATGGTAACCACTTCGGTGGTAATCATGGCCAAGATAATAGAAGTGGAAATTTCAAGAAGAAAAGGTCATTTAGCTCGATTTTGTCGTATAGTGAAGTCAAGTCCAGCTGGAATGGTGGCACCAAAGGCGGATACGGACAAAATAAAGTCGGTGATTTCAGGAAGAGCGTTTTTCGTGACGACGAATCGAACGAAGTTATCACGGGTTAGTTAATTATAAATTCTTGCGAAGTCTATACCTTATTAATCTGGGTTCTACCTATTCTTTTATCTCTCTTGCTTGTGCTCAACGTTTAAATTTAACTCCGGAGAAGTTAGACTTTGACTTATTGGTTGAAACTTCGTTAGTAGAAACATTCGTTACCTCCACTATTTATAAATCTTGTTGATTCAAATCGACACTTTCACGTTACCTGTCAATCTTATCTCTTTGAAAATACTTGCCTTTGATGCAATTTTTAGAAATCGATTAGTTAACTACTCATCATGTTTTTCGTAAGGTTGTTAGCTTTCATATTCCTAACCAACCTGTTATGCGAATTCAAGCAACCAAACCACTAAAGTCAATCATTGTCATATAAAGCCATAAGTAAAGAGCCCCGGTCCTTTCTTTGTTGAGTTTCTTGTGTGGAATGCACCGAAGCCAGACTTTCTGTAGGCAACGTCGTGAATGACGATGGCAAGTTGATAGGTATCAATGTGACGTGTTATCCTAGTCTTGGATGAGAGTCACAGTTTTGAATGATATTTCTATTGTTAATAAATTTCCTGACGTATTCTTTAAGACTTCTTAGCCTACCCCTAGAGCGTGAAATCGAATTTTGTATTGACCTCAGTACAAAACCCATTTCTTAAACCCTCAAATATTTTTTCAACTAAAATGAACGTGTAATGTGCCAAAGACGTTGGCCCGAGCTGTTGAAGATTACGATCGTACCATTCACTACCATCGTGGGAAAGCGAACGTGGTAGCTAACGCGTTGAGTAGAAGATCGTATGCGTTTACGAGTGCGATGTTGTTAACACAAAGGCCCATTTCGTACGACTTACAAATGATGAAGATAGAGTTAAAGACTCTAGGAACCCACGTGAAGATAACAAATATACGATTAGAATCAACTTTAATCGATAAAGTTAAAGCCGCTCAAGCTACACACCCGGAGCTGATAAATGTGAAGAAGAAGGTTCAAGATGGCGTTATTCTAGAAGCAAGAATCGACGAAGAGAGGAAATCTCAACCCTCGATTTAATTGGTCCATTTGAAATCCTCGATGAAGTAGGAACTGTGGCCTATAGACTCGATTTACCGTCAAGTATGTCGCGTGTTCATAACGTTTTTAACGTATCGATGTTACGTAAATATGCGGACGACCCGAACCACATTATTAAATTAGAACAAGACGAGATAGCAGAAGATTTAACGTATGAGGAGATACGTGTTAAAATCTTGGATAAGAAGGATCGTATTCAACACTCAAAGGTTATACCTCAAGAGTTAGAATTTGAAGTGAAGTCAAGGTATCCTCACCTATTCGGCATACCAAGTAAGTACGTAAATTTCGAGGGCGAAATTTCATAAGGAGGGGAGATTGTGAGACCCCGAATTTTATGAATAAGATTTAATTTTTCTCGAAATATTTTTTTTAATATTATGGTGTGGATTTAATATAATGTTATAGTTGTGGGTAGTATTTATAAATTTTAAAAAGTATGCAAGTTGTTGTATAATATTCGATTGGTCGTGAATATTTTTTTTCGTCAGGAATATCAGATATACTTGATACAATCATTAGTGGACCCATGAACGGAATTATTGTCGGATTGAGAAAACGACAAAAATATTTTATGAAAATACCGTGAAAGTTTTACCGTTAATCTTGTTGAACTACTTTCGGTAGTAAAAGTACGATAATATGCGTAGTTGCATAAGTAGCACTTGCGGTATTGATTATTGATGTTTACGTGATAAGTCACTCCGATTTTGTTTTATTGGTATTATTAATGTAATAAAAGCAGAATACTTTTATAAAGTTATTCTATAAATAGAATATATTATATTATATTACGATAGTAGTTTTTGCATAGTAAAATATTTTTATATAAAACAAAATACTTTTATAAAGTTATTACATAAATAGAATATATTATATTTTATTATGCATAGTGTTTGCATAGTGCTGCGTAGTGTTTGCATAGTAAAATCTTTTATAAAGTTATTCGTTTTATTAGATTATAAATAGAATATATTATATTTTATTTAAAAGATTTTGCTTTAAATATGGAATGATTAGATTAAAGTAAATCAATGCTGACCGCTCATGAGTTAGATATTATGCAGGTCCATTTTCTATAAATAGAAGCTCATTCATTCATTATTTCTTACGAATTCACTTTGAAACTCTGAGAGAAAACTATAGAGAAAGAAGAAAAGTGTTCTATTTACTTCACTTCTTCTATATCCATCTTTCTTCTTTTCTTAAGGTAGGGGATATTATTTGTTGTACTAAGTAAGGGGTATTCTTTCTTTCTTTATTCATGAAGAGAACTTCATATTCCATTCTTTATTATTACATTGGAATAACTCGTATCACTGGATACCCTATACTTGGTGAAATTCTTCCATTATTCCATTCTTTATTATTATGTTGAAATAACTTGTCATACGTCATACATCATTTACGCATGGTGATTTCTCGTTGTTATTCTATTCTTTATTATTCATTGGAACATCCCATGGGTCATGAATTTCTCCTCGACTGGTTCCGTTATTATTATTACTGTTGGAATAACTTTATGCATCAAATCACCGCATGCATGGTGATTTCTTTTGTTATTCCATTCTTTATTATACTCGGTTGGTTAAAGTTTTGACTTCTATATTCCATGAAATTAGTGGAATATCCTTGATATTCTTGCGCTTCATCCAAAGATCTTTCATGGAAATATTCTTCCGAGCATTCTTGAATTTTACTCTCTAAAAGCGAGATCATGTTGACAATTTGAACGTTATCGTTTCTAGATAAATTAATTCTTGAACTTGTTTTATTGAATTCTTATATCATTGTCATCATCCTCATGTTTATTTTTTTTAAAGTCATCCGTGGCACATGGAAGCATAGATGGACTTGGTATGACTATGACCGAGGATTATTCGGTATAATCATAACCAGTAATGTTACAAATGATGTGGAAAAAGTCCTCATTGTAAGACCCCAACTTATTATAAATAAAATTGAATTTTTCTTTATTCATTATTCTAAATTAATAAGGGTTAATTTGATATAATTCTTTGGTTATGGGTGAAATGTGCAAAGTTTACAAAATAAGCAGTGGTTATAAAATATTCATTATTGTCGGGGAATATTCGTTTGGTCGTGGAATATTCTTTTTGTGTAGAATCTCCGTTACAATCTCTAAGATCATTGGTGGGCCCATAACGGAAAAAAATCTATTGGATGAAGGAAAAAACGACAAAGATTGAGTTTTATAAAATAACGACGTAAATTATTACCGAATTAACATTTGTTGGGTTACACGGTGGTTAAAATCTGATGTCTGGCGTGGTTGCACAAGAGTAGACACTTGGTATTACCTGATATTGTTGAATTATTGATCCTTACGTAAGAAGGCACTACTCAATAATTGTTACGATAATTATCGTTCATTATTTTATCTTATTGATTCAATAATTGTTGCATTGATATTTATATTATTATTGTTTCAATAATTGTCATTACACAATATTTTCCATTATCAAATCAATAATTCATATTATTTGAATAATATTATCGAGATAACATTATTGGCAATGTCTAGAAAGTTACGTCTAAGGAGAGGTTTGGTCACCTAATTGCGGCGCGTATGAGAAAAATCTTATTGGAAAGCCCTCTCTTCACTGAGGAACTACACGGTTATCGATCTTGTGATTACGTAATATTATTTTGAATAATTAATTATTGATTATTATGATAAAGAAAATATTTATTTTATGTGGATATAGATGGAGAAAATTTTTAATGTGACAATTGTTGAAAATTAATATTTTATCTTTTTACGATAAAATAATACATTTAAATATGTTATTTTAATAATATATTAACGGTGATATTTTTATAATGATTGTGGGATATATGAGTATATGAGGAGGTAGAGTATTTTGTGGCATTAAATGTTTAACATATGTTTTGTGTGTTGGTGGACACAATTCTTGAATCAAAATTGATTATAGGCGTGAAAATCGTCCGCTTATGGATTTCTTGGTCAATTTCATTTGGAATTTGGAAAAATTTTCTTACGTAAAGTTGTAGAGAATGGAATTTCCCATGGAAAGTCGCGAGTTTCAATTTTTCTGATAAACGAGCTATTTTCTACTTAATTATTGAAGTTTCGGAAGATAAAATAATTTTTATTAAATAATGGGTGGGACCCACTCTTGTTTGACAACATGTGGGTCTTTGGAAAATTATTTTCAAGAGTGGCATGCTGGTCTTTGATGGCTAGCATGCGAGAAATTTGATTTTTAATAATAATAATTTATTAATTTAGTCTCCTTTTGGCTCTAACATTTTCCTATAAATAGAGGGCTAAGTTAGAATTGAAAATCACACCGAAACTAAGTTTTCTCTTTCTCTCTCTAAATTATCGAGCGTATTCTTGTGAGTATACTTTGAGTGTTGCTATACGGTCTTGGTTTCACAAAGACTATATCTGAGAAATTCAATCAAAATACGATTATTTTGAGGTAAGGGGTATTATTTTCTTCTTAAATGATATTTTTTTCTTCAATATCATTATGCCAAGTATTATTAGTGAACTTTTTATCAAATTTGGAACTTGTTGTGTTTGGGTTACTATTCACGTGATCTGGCCTTATTCACGATATCTGACACTATTCACGAATCTGACTTTATTCAATCACCGAAAATAAAAAATTTCTTTTTGTTCAAAATATCTATTGCGGATACTAGCTTTGATTGTATCCATGTTTTGATCATTCTTGAATTTTACACCAATATGATTATTTTCAAGTATTTTTGGACATGGGTAAAACAAAGTACTTAATCCTTAATCCTTAATCCTTGTCATTTTGTTTCCTTTGGATTCGTTTCTTTAAAAATGCTTTTCATCATCCTCAGGTCCTAAATGGTGATATAAATGAATATTTTTTGGCAGTGTAGTGCAAAGATGAGCGATTAATCGATGAATATCTTTGGCTTCAGAAGGCAAAGATGAGCAGTGTTGAGATGTACATGACCAACTAGTGATCTGAATGAATATCTTTGGCTTTTGTAGTGCAAAGATGATTAAAGATGTATATTGATTTTTATTACGAGGGATAAACTATCGATGATGGACTTTTAAACCTTAGAAGACAGGTAGAATTCTTTCTCTACGTGACTCTTCTAATGGATTCTTTATTCCATTGCATTTGTTGATCTAAAACTTGTTGTCTATTGTATTCTATTAGATTTTTCCTCTGTTGAAGACTAACGATAATTTGTTGTATATTATCTTAGTCATAATATTCTTCTTTTTGGGCTAGTTGAGCTCACCCTTTTCCTTTTTGTTCCATTTTTCTTCTCGGGAGGTGAGAACATAAGCGAGGATCGAGTCGGGGTATGGAGTGATGGTTCTAGGAAGATGTTTTAAATTTCACCTCACTATACGTAAAATAGTGTATGAATAATTAATGAGGACTTATTTGGGTGTGTATATTATACTGAAGACAATATTTGTATTCAAACTCACAACAGTATTGTCATTCTACACGACATCCTGTATTGTCAAAGTTGTAGTTTGCTTTCTATACCATGTATTTTGGCGACTTCGTAATGGGTGTTGTATACCTATTTTGGGGGCGTCACACTCATTAGCCCGTAGTGCATTGATGAACAGTTTTTGGTATGATTATGGCTATGAATTCCCTTTGTCGCGTAGTCAAAGATGAATTGTTTTATGGCATGATCGGACCCAGTTGATGAAAACATGATTATCTTTAAGCGGTAGTGCATGGATAATTAAGTGGTCGTGATACTTCAAAGAATATCCTTGGCAGTAGTGCAGGGGTGATTCGATGATGTGGATTATTTATTAAGCTGAGTCTCTGCGATAAAAGTGATGAAAAACCTTTTAAATCATAGAAGATAATAGATTTTATTCTCTACTTGACTCTTCTAATGGATTGCTTGTTCCCGTGCTTAAACTTGATGTTTATTATATTTTATAAGTTTAACAACGTTGAAGGCTAACGATAAATTATTCTACTGCATTATCTTAGTCATAATATTTCTTCTTGGGCTAGTTGAGCTCACCCTTTTCTTTCACCGTTCTCTTCTGTGAAATGAGAACGCGTAGCGAAGGACTAGTCGGAAGCGAGTGATGGTCCTAGATGGTGCATTAGTAGTCCTCACTATTACGTGAAATAGTGTGATAATAAATGTAATGAGGACTCCATTTGAGTTTGTATACTCTCTGAGAGGATGATTTTGTATTAAAACTCACATTTATGTTTTGTCGTATTTTTACACGACTATTGTATAATTAAGTTGTATTTGAATTCTGTACCATGTATCTGGCGACTCAAGATGGGTGATGTATACCTAATTTTGGGGGCGTCACATTTGGGCCTATTTCATTGGATAAATTTTTTGTTGGCCTTTAAATTTAAACTAACGTGAGCTGAACTCTTTTATTTGGGTATTTATATACATAACATAAATATCTCTTAAGGGGCCTAAAAATGTGTCAATTTTAGTGGGCCTAAAATCCGGGCACCTAGGACTTTAGTCTAGGGCCGGTGCTGATCATATGAAATATAACGTAATTACCAAAATATTCCTAAATAACTAAGTAATATATATAATTATGCAAAATAAGTATAATCATATTAATATTATAATATTATACTAATATATAATATAATAAAGTTATATGTTCATATATAATATTATTATATTATATATTACTATAACGTAATACAATAAAAAATAAATATAATGTATACTAATACATATAATATTATATTATATATTATATATTAGTCTATTATATAATATAATATAATATAAAATAAATATAGTACATATTAAAAACTATAATGTTAAAAATGTTAAATTATATATTAAATATATATATATTATATGTTATAATATTAAAAAATATATTTAGTATATAATAATATATATTATAAACATATAGTAATATATATTTATATATTTAATATACAATATAATATCTGTCATATTCTATATATATAATATAATACAAAATAAATATATATATTTATCTATTTTTATGGGTGAGGATATTTTTATCTTAACATTTTTTTCTCACTCCTTTTCTCATTGAAATCGTAATTCCAATATATAAAAGAATCGTCATTCCGTCAGAATGGTCATTCCGACCAAGCTTAACATGCCAATCGTTGGAAAGGAATTATTAGCCCGAATGACCATTCCCTTTCACCCTCCATTTTTGCCAACCAAACGCATTGAAATGTATCGGCCTAAATTTACTACATCTATCTATATTATAAAGTAAAATAATGATAATATCACATAAAATGGTAACATAAAAATCACATACTATTGACGTGACAGTATGTGATTTGTTATTAATATGACCAACGTAATTTAACAACAAGTCACATACTGCCACGTCAGCAGTATGTGATCTTTATGTTGTGATAGTAGCATTATTATTTTATAAGGTAACAATGGGCCACTTGGTATAACTGTGTCATAACTTTGTTTCCCTCTTGCCCTTAAAATTTAGCTATATTTCTATTTTGTCTTATTTATATTATATTTTTTTATTTTTCTATTTAGTTTTTCAAAATTTGTAAAAATTAGATTTTACTTGACATAATTTAGGAGTGGTTAACATTAAATTAACTTTGATTAATTGACTAATACAGTGTCGACACGTAAGTCGGAAGGTGATATCTCCCTCTACGTGTCAGCTTTGTATTGGTCAATTAACTAACTTACCATAAAATTAACTCCATAATAATTGAATCTACATAATTTATACACGCAACGTGCGTGCCATCAAATGCTAATTCTAATAATTTAAGTTCTAAAAATAAAAACAAAAACAAACATACACCCTGACCCAGAAATACAAAAGAATAATTAGAACATGGATAGATAATACTCTATTATAGATGGATAAATTTTGGTAGTGCGGTAGCATATAATAAGGGGCGGTTGATTGCTTTTCGTTTTCCCAAATTGAAACGTAGCGTAGAGTAACCGCTCCAATCACCAAATTAAATGACAAGTGAAAATTGAACCCCATACGCTCCTATAATCATCTACTTACACTCAACAACTCTCTCTCTCCCCCTTATTATAAGGACTTCAGATCCCACCCAAATTCCTCAACAAATCAGACCCACAAATCAAAGTCTGTTCATCAAGAAGAAGCAGAAATTAATAAAAAAACAAAGGATGTGTTGTGGGTGCAGAATGTGCATGTTTTGCTCGTGCCTGATCCTGGTGGTAATTGCAATTGGGATGCTGTTTGGATTTGGGGTTTTCAAGAAAGGGTTTCACAGCATCAAGAATGATTTGCATTACTCTGTTCCATCAGCTTCCGCCATTAATGGGTATGGAGGAAGAAGGCCCTTCTTGGGTTTCCCTGCTCCTGCTCCTGCTCCTGCTCCTTTTTAGGGGTTTTGGTTGCTTGGTTTTTCTTTATTTGATTATTTTTTTTAGAACAAGTAGATGTTGGTTCTTGCTAATTTGTTGTGGGAATTTGTATTTCTCGTGTCTTTGCCAATTGACATGGGTTGTGAATTGGATATGTTACCCTGTTTCATTAAAAAATAGTCTCATCTACGAAATTTGTGAATATTATTTTTATTCTATATATACCACTTAATACTAAATTGTTAATTTAGGTTTTCTTCAGTTATTAGTGAGCCGTGCCGTTTTTAAGGTTTGTGGGGATAAATATCTGCACTAGACCTGATTTACAAGGTAGTACTCCAACTGAAAAAGTAAAAACTAGTGTTTGTATTAAAAATAATTTACAAGCCGATGATTGTACTTAATATTTATATAAAATTATTAAATTTGACTAATAAATATGAAGAAAAAGTTGATAATGACATTTGTATTTGGAACTCAATAGAGATAAGGGGAATTAGGTCTTAATGGTCATCCTCACGTGAGTCACGGGCAGTAACTAATTAAGAGATTTCTCTCCACTTTCGACTTCTTATGGGTCACAAATACACTTTTCGTTGGTCAAATTTAAAATTTTTACATAAATATGTACAATTACCAGTTTGTAATTTTTGTCTAGTATCTGGCATGTACAGAATGAAAACTTCATTCTTGATTCTACGAGAATTTTTATGAAAGCCTTTCATTTGCTTCTCTTCGATGGAAGTTTGATTTTCCTAGAATGTATCCTAATTTTTGGCTTAATTCTTCTTTCTAATGATCGATTCAACCTCTGATCAAAAAGATATACCTTGGTTATATTTCATCTCTTCAACGAGTTTAGTAATGAGCATAACGGCCCTCTTGTTCCGAGGGAGAGAAGAACCTCTCTGTGGCATGCCTAAATGGAAAACTTGTATAAATTTAATGCTAAATTAATCAAAATAAAATAAAATAATGCATTCAAAATAAAAGTACTACAATAAAATTAATTTTTAAAATTTTATTTTAATCATGAATATTTGTATAATTTTAAATAAATTATATAAATTACACATAATTATATAATTTTCTTTTAATTTAAATAACTCATTAAATCCATTAATTTAATTAACCTCTCTTGAGATAAAACTAAAATTAGTAATAAAACATATAAATGTCTCGATACACGTTCATTGTATTAAGATATATTACATATATTATTAAAATAAAAAAAATGGATAAATTTTAAATTGAGTAATGTCTTTAACATTATTCATAAGTATTTTATAATAAGCATAAATTAAAATTTAAAATTTATAAAATAAATTCAAACTTCAAAAATATAACTAAAATTTTGAAAATTAATTATTATTTTTATTTTTGAAAACTATTATAATTATTATTTATATTATGAAATCATTAAATAAATATTAAATATATTAACAAATATTTAAATTAATTAAAAATATATTAAAAACAAATAAAGTAATTAAATAAAATATATTAATTAAAGTAATTAATAATAAAATATATTAATGTGTAATTTTTTCAAATATATTTATATAAAATTAATAAATTCATATTTTTTAAATTTTTATTCAACTATCAAAACTCTAATTTCAAATTGATAATTAGAAAAATCCTTTCATATCTGCTCCAGCCATGGTGGCTAGTTCAGATCTAGATCTGAAAAAGGCCTCTCCATAGTGGTTTGGTCGCCGGATTCCATGGTTGCCGGATTTCATATCTGATCCAGACACATGCGTCATGGTCGTCGGATTACATGGTCTACATAGGAAGTTTGTAAATCATTCGGTGGTGGCGGCGGCGGTAGATGGGAACGGTGGCGATAGATGGGAACGATTGCTGTCTATTGGATTATTATCACGAATCCATTATGTCAAATTAGAGGATGCATTTATTTTTTAATATGTAAGGCAATTATTATTGTTCTATTCAATGGGTGAACTTGAAATTAAGGGTGGTTATTGGAACCGGGTTCGGTGGTGGTGGTGAAGAAGAAGAAAAAAATAATAATAATAATAATAATAATAATAATAATAATAATAATAATAATAATAATCCCTCAATTTCAAAATATTAGATAATTTTATATTTTGAGTGAAATTAATTTTTTTAAATATGAATTAATTAATTTATATAAATACATTTGTAAAAATTATTCATTAATTTATTTTATTATTAATTAATTAATTAAATTATTTGTTATGTATATTAATTTGATTTATATTTTGTTAATTTATATAAATATATTTGTAAAATTATTCATTAATTTATTTTAATATTAATTAATTAGTTTAATTTAATTATTTGTTATGTATATTAAATTGATTTATATTTTGTTTAATTATTTGTTATATAATTGAGTATAATTTAATTTAATTAGTTATCAAACTCAGCTTCTCTCACCTGCCACGTATTGCCACGTCATTTTTCTGTCAAATAGTTAACAGACAGAGACGAAAAAAATCACTTTTTGTAAATAATATATAGTACAGTGAGTTGACCGCAAAAAAATCAGTTCGATGATGCATTTATAAATCGACCCTTAATAGAGTGGAGAAAAGTATATTTAACCCTATTCTATCATAACTCGTTCTTGCGGTCAAGCTCTGACTTTTTTTGCTTTCAAAACTGGACACAACACCTTAGGAAGTTAAGGGCGAGCTTTTCTGTTTGTGAATATATGCATCGTTTTTAAGGTTTATTCAGTTATTAGGGTTACGTTTGTGTCAACATATAAGAGTTTTTCTATTTGTGAATAGTTTTAGTACTTTTATATTTTGAAGCGGAGGGGAGGAAGACGCTTTTGCAAAAATCCTGGTTATTAAACTTTTTCTATTGCATTAAAGCATAGTTGTTACTTGGAATGTTACACAATTATTTACTCCCCAACTCCAAATAAAACAGATGAAGATGTTCAAAGTTCTGAAAGCATAATTTTATCACAAGTCAGCCTCTAGTTTACAAAACATATGCACCACTACAACATACTGTAAAAATCGTATTAAAGCATATTTAAAATTAAATTTTAAAGGCTTAAATATGATTGGTTATTCTAAACTATAGGCCATTTTTCATTTCAATGATCCACCTTTCTAAATAGATGATTGAACTATTAATTTTTTTCAATTTAATTGAGGTTACTGACGTGACTGTCTGGGTATGGCATAGTTGATGAGCTGATGTCTAACTAAAAGAAGAGTATTTTAATATCTATTTACATATTTATTATAGACTTAAAAGGGCAAATTCGTCAATCCACTTTTATCTCTCTCCTCCAACTCCACTTCGTTCCTGTCGCCTTCGATCATTCCCCTGTGCTGTGGTACCAAAATCCCTATCATGTCATCCGACCATTCCCTTACAGTCACCTCAAACACTTTCGATTATCAATTCTCACTGAACATCACAATCAGCGGATCGCCGATATACGACGATGGATCCTAAGTTGTTTTCGGAATCGAAAATTTCTGCGATCCAGATTTTACTCTTTTGGATCAAATTCAAAGCCCTATATGTAGTGTTTAAGGATTATCCAAATTCATCCGGAGCTTTTTCATTTCACGAAGCTTCTGGAATGCTGAGATTTAGAGGATATTCTGTGATGGCATCGTTTTTAAATATGCAATTGCTAGGATTTCTAGGCCACTCGAAATTGACTATATTTGCTCTTTTTGCGTCATGTTATTCCTAGTGTATAAGTAAGCTCCAGCCAAGAAAGAGAGAAAAAATATATTTTTAGGAATTTTATTACATTTAAAACACATCTATAATTTAAAAACAAATCACCGCCTTCGAACACAAGTATACATTAGCTAGCAAAATCAAAACACCATTTTGATCATAGAGACCCGCTACTATCACCATTATTCATAATTTACCGGTAAAAAATATATAGACCCAAGATCTATACATCCATACACGCATTGGGGAAAAATTGAAATTGGAAGATTGAAAGAATAAGAAGAAAAGACCTGATTAAAGGGAAGAAAAAGAGACCCGACGATGGCGTCGTTGACTCCGATAATGGCGCAATCGGTTTCAATGAAGGCGATGGTTTCAACTTTCAAAGTGATCAATTGAGTACAGCTAGATCTGAGGGGAGTGGAAGGTATAGTACTCACAAGCACTTGATATTGAGGCGAAGCAACTTGCTCATGATCATCAATATAACACCAGATCTGATTTGATTCGAACAAGTTGTTTGGTTAAGCATTTATTTTATTCTTTCTATTATAAAACAATTAATATAAAGGGGTTTGACGAATTTTCCCTTTAATATATAATAAATATGTAAATAGATATTAAAAATACTCTTTACACATCAATTCAACTATGCCCCACTCAGACAGCCACGTCAACAATTTCTGACGTGGCATCCTCAAATTGAGTGAAATTGAAAAAAATTAATAGTTCAATCATTTAATTGACAAAATTAAAAGGTAGATCACTGAAGTAGAATATGACTTATAATTTAGGATATTAAATTATATTTAAGCCAATTTTAAATAATGTCTCAAATATGTCTAGTAGGCATATCATCATTATATTATCTAACAAATGAAATGAAAATCAAGGAAAATTGAATTTTCATTCTATCGGAATTGTGATTTATCATACAAAATGATCACCAAATATGCTATTTTTCATTCCATTTCTTCCTCCATTCTATTCTTTCGATCCAAATCTAGTGACTGAAAATATAATGATTTTGTGTTTGTGTTTGGTGGGTGAGAGCGTCTTGAAACACAAAACCAAGAGGAAAATTATTCGGACTAAATTGAAAGGAAAATTGCAGCGAAGGGCATCAATTTGTGGAGTTTTTGTTCTTTTGAAACGGCCAAAAGAAAAAAAGAATTATTACTGAAATTAAAGCTATAACTCAAAAGACTTGAATTATAATATTTTGGATTGCAAACACAGCTGCTAAAAACTTACTATATTCATGCGTTTGGAGCTGTAACATTTAGATAGTGTTTGATTACATCTCAATAATCTATTCGGTAAGCTTAACTTGTTTGATAAAATTTTTTTACCTCTTAATGCCTCTTAATCGGTAAGAAACAAATATAATTCTAAACTATTTAGAAATAAGTCTGAACCAAAATTACTTTTTTTGGACCAAAATAACCTCTCCGCAATTACAAAATTCTTTTTGTGTCCCTAATCAAACCCAACAGATCTGTGCACCGCTCAACACCAGATATGTGAGTTAGGGCTTGATTTTGAATGCACGGTGAAGAAATTTTTTGAAAAAGAATGGATTGATCGAGATGATGAGATGATTAGTGCGAATAGGCTATTCCTTCATTGTTTGTTCTTCGTCGCCTTTGTTATACTCTCTCTCTCTCTCTAAAAGTACTCGTAAAGATTCCGTCTTTTGAAAGCACATGCATGCTATGATAATGTTTGAACATATTTCTCGGCTTAGTAGATCTTGATGTATTTGAATGTGAGTAAAGAAACTCGTTGCGGTGTTGATTTTTGTTTAACATCCGCATTATAGATGATTTTGTGCTTGAGCTATGTTTTGGTTTTTGAGAATTTCTTGTGCTGGGTTTAGGTAAGGAGGCACCACTGGTCTATATTGTGTTGGAGAAATTTGAGTTCATATATTGTATTTTGAGTTTGTCTTGAAGCTTCGATTCAACTGGTAAAGTAGGTTATGAAAGTGATAAGTTAGTGTTTACAGTGATTATGGAGGAAGATAAGAAACTGTGTAGTTGAATTTATTCAGACATTTAAAAAATATTAATTATCAAACAACATTTTTTATTCAAATACAATTCTATTCGAGTCCTTCTACGGTGACATTGAAGTAACGACATTTTTTTTTGGTTTTTTTTTTTGTAATACCTCTCAAAAAATATATAGTATTTATTCCAACTGAATTTTTTGTAAAAAACAATGTTTTAGGTGTAATTTGGATACATATAAGAAACAGAGTCTGTACAATCCTAAATTACACCTAAAACACTGTTTTGTACAAAAATTTCAGTTGGAATAAATACTATACATTTTTTGAGAGGTACTATAAAAAAAACCAAAAAAAAAAATGTCACTAGAAATGTCGCTACTTCAATGTCCTCCTAGAATTATTGATTCTATTCAGGTGCTCTACATTATTCAGATATCTAAACTGTTCAGATCTTTAACATTAAATTTTATCAAACACAACCTTACCTTAAGAGTATTTTGATGTTCAAAAGCACCCCACTAATTTTGATGTGGTGTGTTAGAGTCCCAAACATTGATTTTGGAGTTAAATAAGCTACATCAGGAACAAACTGTTTAAAAGAAGAAGATTCTCAATTAGGTTTGGTGGATTTGAAACTTCTAAATTCACCAAAAGTCGGTAGACGAACAAGCACTTAAAGTCACTAGTCAAACAAGAACTTGAAATGAGAAACGCATGGTTAATCAAATTCCTGTTCTTTATACACCCAAAAAAACTATTAAGATCATGAGAAAATTCTCTATCCTGCCATGTTTAGTTACTACATTATATTGACCTCGGTGAGTAATGGCGTTCCAAAATTGAATTAGGAGTTCTGACATTAGAAAACACAACTCGAAAATACAAACAAGATTAATAATGCATCCTCTTTACCACGAGTACAAAATATAATATGGTATGAAGTTCCCATCATTAGAACCAAAAAAAGGTATTGCTTAAATTAATAAAAAGGAATTACACAAGACATGCTTGAATGTCTTGGTGACTTCAAAAAAATTTCCATAGGACAAGCTCGTAGCAAAATTTTGTTAGGTATACAAATGTGCATAATTAGGAAAATATGAATACCTTGATTTTGTCAAGCGAGAAATTCCTCTAGATAAACCCATTGGGTCTCTCTCCAATTTTCGCCGATCTCTTTTGTAAGTCTGCATCATAATGTGCAAAGGCAGCATCTAAAGCCTGCACCAAGATGGCCATTTTCATCATCAGCGGCTATAAGCAAAAAGTGCAAACACCAACTTGGTTTCTCCAACATCTATGCTTTAGGAGGTCAACCAGGATTGACCCTTATGATGCATGATTTATTGTACCAACTCATCTTAAGATGATGCCAGAAAAACCTTGAAATTATAGTGAAGTATAGGATTGAGGAGTCTTAATTCTTAAACCTTGAAATTATTACTGAAGTGAAAGACATGTATACCTGAAGCATTGGTTGAGCAAGGAGGGAAACCTGATGGCGGAAATCAGACTGCACCGATTTCTTAATCTCCTGGGATTGGATAAGGATATAAGCATTGCAATATATATATTCGTAAAAGATTCCTAAGGTCGGCTTTAGATAACTATTTAAGGTCACTTGAAATACAAAGTGATTTTGATCTTTACTTAACAATTCGGGATGTAAAGAGCATGCGAAAATATGAAACATGTAAAATTTTATTTTCTATTATATGAAAATATAATAGACAAGTCGTTGACGCATAGTCCTTAATTATGACAATTTACGCATTTTCATATTTTTGCATGCTCTTTACATCTGTACGGTTGGATAGTTAAGTGAAAATCAAAATTTTGAAACATTGTCCAATAGAGTAGAGAGATTTCCCTTCCAACCACTTATAAATCTTATTTCAGTAAATGCTATTATGAGCAGAAGTGTTCAACCATTGAGACTGAAAATATTTAGAAAACATGTATTTACACAAACGCAGTTAATTGCGAAATTTTTAGAATGCAAATCTTTGAATTTTATAGGATATCAATGACAAATATCAACTAAAATTATGCGCTCTTCTTCCCTTCACAAACTTGAAAACAAAATACTCCATCCATTCCAAATTATATGATCATTATCAGTGGCGAAGCCAGAGGTTTTTAACAGTGGGGTCAAAATTATTGCTAAATTATAAAAAAAAATTAGCGGGGTTAAATGCGGCCTTGCATAATTTTTTTTTAATACTTTATACTTTCGGTGTGTGTGTATATATATATATATATATATATATTTATATTACAATGAAAATATAATGAGTAATAATATATGGTATATATACACTATATTGACTCATAATAAACTTTTTAATCACAATCTGTTCATAAGTAAGTAATTTATTATTTATTTTTAAAAATAATATAAATTAGATTATTATTTAGTTTAAAATATTATAGATATATATATATATATATATATATGAAAGGATATGAGTCATATATGATTAAAATTTGATTGACAAAGTTATAAATTTTCAATTTGACCTCAGTATAATAGAAAATTTATAAAATTTTAGTGGGGTCAATTTATATATATTATTTAAAAAATTTAAATTTACCTTACATTATAAAACAAATTTTTTTTCGAGTAAATCAATTGACCCACAAAAGTGACGTGGTTTCCCTTGTCGATCATTATTGACTTTTAAAAGTCAATTTGAGATCAAAATTAAGATAACTCATTAAAAATTATGAAACAATAAAACTTATAATGAATAATACTTTTTCGATAGTTTATTGATTAAAATTAAAAGAATTTATATCAATTTTGAATTTAAAAATATCTTAAGTTGACTTTAAAAAATCTAACAATAATCAAATAATATGGAACGGAATGAGTAATATATAACCATAGTTATCAGAATCTTACGATATGTATACGTATCGCAAGGTGAATAAAAAATGACACCGTATCATACGATTCAAATACGATACAATGCACGATACTTTTTAAAGCTAGCAATTGAATTGAAAAAGTTTTTATATAGATCTAAAAAAGTAAAAGCAAAACTTTTGAGCCTTCCATTCCAAATGAAGAGGTTTTTTAGCATTAACATATTGTATATCGCTTGATGAGCCTTTAATCGCTTTTTAGAGTTTCATATCTTCTTCCACAGAATGTTGATTTATTTTTCTCACTCCACTTTCCACAAGTAGAAACACAAATCTCCACAGGTTAATTTGAATTATTCTCTTTGCTTTGTATTTTAAAGGTGTATCTGCATTTTTGTTTTCTCTTGTTACTCAATAAATGACTAAAATAATATCTAACAAATCAATTTAGAGTATTTTGGCTACTATCTAACTTTAAAATTAATTTTAGTCTATAATATTATTTACTTACTACTTTAATACATAGTCAAGCTAATATGCTTGATTGTCCAATAAATTGTGTTTTATATGTTTAAATATATATTACCACACATTTTTCCTTTTGTTTTCGTATCATACGATATGATTCTCGATACGATACATGAAACACGATATGGGGGTTTTTGATACACTATACGATTCACGATTTGTATATAACTAACTACCACACTAACAGAACATAAGTTCAGACTCAAGAGTCAAGAATGTAAAAAACAATCATCTCTTTTCCACATTTGCTGAATCTTATTCTTGGAGAAAGAAATATGCACCAAGGAATATGAGAACAAGAAGTCTTTAATAAAACGCTATCTACTTAGACAGGAGAATAGTCAAATGGTGTGAAGATTAAGAAGAAAATAAAGCTTCATGCAGCTTAATAGGCATTAACGTGAGCCTGTTCTAAGGTTGTACGCATATGGTGGTGCACTATAAAAGAAGCTTGTAAAAAAATTAAAGATTTTACGTGATATAGTACATGTATCATAAATGCCAAATCATTTGGTTAAAAAATATTCTGACACCTGACATAATCCTGACATTTTTAATTTGCAGATTGTTGAAACATGATATTATCGATCAATTCCAAGTAGTTGGCAAGACTTTGTTTTGTAACTGCATTTTGAGTCCTTAATTAGCCAAATCAGATTTAAATGGATTGGAGAAATAGCTGCTCGTGTGCTTGCTTCATATATCAAAAGAAATCATGAATACTGTACTGGACTTGAAACCAAAGAATTCATGGCCTCGATACACTTCTTTTACCAGAGAGTAACTACCAGTAGATTTAAGGATCTCAAATACATTTTGCAAAGATTTAGCTTTGCAATCAGAAATGCTGATGCAAAATCTCACAAATTGTAAACGATCATTAAGAAACAGCAATTTTAAAAACAGTGCAAGTATGCTAGCTAGTTCCTCGTATATGTATTCAGTAAAATGAATTTTTTAGAGTTGCAACAAAACATTTAGCTTTACATGAATCATGTTCTAGTTGACATCAGTTAAATTTAAGAAATCTCTTTCTAGCTTAAAGGTTGATTTTATTGAGATAGGAAATCCACAAAAAGACGGAGAGTATAGCCAGAAGAAAAAAGGTAAACTTTATTTTTATAGCATTTGCCCAAGGACCATATATGATTGATGAGTGGGTTTTGTACCTATAAATTGGATATTTTTAGCTTGATGATTTGTGAGTTCTTGGGTATTTTATGTTACTTTTTGTGTTCTAGTGTTTTTGTGTAGGAATACGTCGATGGAAGTGAACTAGTTGAAATTTAGTTAAAGTCAGAGTAAGCAATCACAAGACAAGTTGGAAAGCGCGGCACATGGACTCGGCGTGCATCAAAGTGCAGCAGTTGGGCAGGCATCAGCAATGTGCGGCAATTAGGCGTGCGTTTGGCGCGGACATCAGCAGTCAAGCGCAGCAGCGCGCAAGGATCAGCAGCAGGGGCATCAGAAAAGAGCAGCATGGGTGGAAGGCAGCACATTGGCACGGGCGCGCGGGATGAGGCCAGCGCCGCAGCCCTGGTTGTTAGCGCCACCGCACTGGGGAATCAGTAGGTGAGCGCTGCTGCGCTGTGCATTGGCGCCGCGACGCTAGCTGATGTGCGGAGCTGACTTGTGTTGCTGTCCTATCCGACTTAGGATGCCTTGGCATGTTGAGTTTGCATTGGATACCACTTCTACTAGCTGCATGAGAGGGCTTTAAGTACACACCTAGTGGCTGATAATTGGGATGTATAATATACAACACGAAGGCTTGGAATGTTGATCAGATTTCCAAGGAGTGAGAAGAAAACACATAAAGGAGAGTAAGATTTTGAGGCTGAGCGTGGAGATCGAGAACTGCTACACAAATTCTTATCTCTATTCTTTTCCTTTAATTTTTGTGTACTTTGAGCCTTGAGGATGTTATTTATTAATTTGATGATGTTTCCTTGCGTCAACTAATTTTGTTATTAAGATTGCAATGGAACAACTTATATAAAATTGGAAGATGGATTGTAGGATTCGATCTGAAAATGATATCATGCATCTTGATTAGTTCTTGGGATTGAATAACTTGATTTGTATATAGGATAGTAATATACCTATATGTCGTGTACAACTAGTGTGAGAATCTACACTTAATGAGTCTGTTCTTAATTATTTCACATAGAAACATAGGAATATAGTGATTTAATTAGAAGGGATATCTTTATCTAACCATCGAATTTATAAATATTGCAGAATTATCGGTTAACGATTTGATATGATTAATTAATTGAAAATAGAGTAAAGAGATTTAGACGATGCATTGGGGGAAATTGTAATCTTAGCTTTTTAAATCTGATTTTAATCCTAGCTTAATAATTTAGTTTTTAGTTTTAATAATTTAATTTCATAACCTTAACCCATTTGAATTGATATAATTTTAGTAATTGGTCAATTATTAGCAATATTTCCTCGTGGGATAACAATGATGAACGTATATTACTTGTTGATCATGTAAACTTGCACGTAATTGTCAATACCATAATCGGACGATGTAGCAATCACACCTAAGGAGTCAAAGGTAAAAAAAAACCTGACATTTGAAAAGAGAACAATACCTGCAGCTTTGGATAGATTTGTGACATTGCATCCTTCAACTTGCTAACCTGCAATCAAAAACCAAACAAATTGAACTAAAGAATGTTGGGAATCCTTGGAATTGATAAATGATGTGGTCTAACAAGGGAAATTCTGGAATAGCAACATTGAAACTTTTAGCCCTAACCCCTTATCACACATGTTAAAATTCATAAATATTCAGGCTGATGGGAGAATGCATAGAGGAGCAAAAATACCTTAGTATGGAGATATGTAGTTGTAACGGGATACGATGACCAGAAATGCTTCAGTAATTCCTGAATGGATGTCCATTGCTGAAAGAAAAATAAAACTTATATTCAAATTATAAATAACAATAATTATGAACAAGGATACTGAAAACCAAAACAAGATATTAAAAATAAGATGAAGTCCTCTGTCAGTCTTGTGCAAAATAATCAATTATAAATGGGTTCAAGTCTAGTATATAAAGACATCAACTCTCTAACTCAAAATCAATTGAAAATGAGAAGAGTTGATCCAACTCAGTATATACTAGACATACTTTTCCCAAGGTATTCGATGTGGGACAAGATATATACTCTTAACACTCCCTCTCACGTGTACATGGTGTATTGAAGGTTGCACGTGGACCTAATGAATAAGCAAACCCAGAAGAAACTAGTCACAACTCACAAGACAAGCCCACAAGAAATTTAGTAAACCACGGACAATTATTGGCCTAATTGACAAGTGTTAGTAAACCACGGACAATTATTGGCCTAATTGATAAGTGTTACTAGTTAAGAAATGGGTAACAAGAAATGGACCAGACTGCAAGTGGGTAAGAAGGCCTAGATACCCCGTTCTAAGGTCATGTTAGATTTATAAATGAACCCAAGTCTAGCATATAATGACATCAAGCCCTCTAACTCAAAATCAATTTGCTATGAGAATAGTTAGCCCAAGTAATTATATACTAGACATATTTTCTCAAGGTATTCGACGTGGGACAAGATATATAATTATATACTCTAACATAACTATCACATGTGGGTTAATATGAATTAAGTAAAAGCTATATAAACTCACATGTAAGAGTTCTTCTTTAGTGATGTTCGGCAACCCATCCAAAACACTTTCATGAGGATTCTTCCCAATATGAAACTTGGTGCTTGAAATACTTTGAGTCAATCCATTAAGAACCTATTTCACAAAAATCTTGTAGTTATGTTCTCTGAATTAACAACAATACAGCTGCAACCTATCTTTATTGTATATTGCACGATTAAACAACTGATTCAAAAATTTAAAAATTACCTTAATAGCAACTTCAGGTTTAACTATTGGATCAGTTAACCCTACACGTTTTATCTCAGAGATGAACTCCCTTAAAGAACCATATGCTTCATGAGCACTCAGATTACAATTCATTTGCTTTGTTCCAGATTGTGTCTCCCCCAAAGTTTGTAGTGCATTGGCTTGTTGAGAATCAAAATAGTCACGAGGATCCTGGTTCAAATAATTAATATATGAGTGAGATTCCCATGTAGCTTAAAAACCAATGCAGTTTAACTTATAAATGGTCCAACCTTGATACAAAGTGGTGCAACTGGATGATCACGAGGTCCCTGAAGATCCTCTATCTCAGCCATCCGGGAGATCCTATCTAAGCGCCCTTGATCCACATGGTCATCAGATGCTTCATTAGCAAACTCAACTGCCAGGAAACTTGAAACTATTAGTGGCACTGACTTAATAAACTGGGGTATAAGAGTTTAGATGGAAGGAAGGAACAGAAATGGATAAAAGAAGCAAAAGTGAACTATGCTAACCCTGCTTTGACCTGGTAAGTGCTTCGGCAACAGACCTTGTGTCTCCCAACTCCGCATCTATACACAAAATAAAGGCTAAAGTTACAACAACAATATAAAAATGAAAAAAAAATTCTGAACTTCGTATGCATTAGCACATTTAGACACAGCAATTAATAATATGCAAGCAGATTACTTTCTTACAGAAAATAAGTTAAAGAAAAAACAACCCAACTTATTGCCTTTCTTATAATTGATATTCTAATGGCAAAAATGAATAGATGTGACAAAAGGAACCGAAGAAATCATACAATTGAAACATTCATTTATTTCACAACCATCTTAGGTTTCCATAATCGGATGATAGCAACCATTTAATCCCACATATTTAAGAAAATAATTTCAAGACAAATTTAATGCTTCATTGAAATATAATATTTAAAATCTTATGGAACACACACACACACACGAAACCTGCCATTCCAAAAATTTAATCAAACAAACAAAAGGGAAGACCTTGAAAAAGATCAAAATGAAAGCGGGCAAAGAAAATTACATCACCATCCACTACCCACTATTCCATCTACCACCATTAATCACATCTCTCCCCCTAAGATAATTTTTTTCTAGCTTCCTCAAAATTAGAACCCTAGAGACCCATTTTGACTAGGGATGACAATGGTGTGCAGTTCTGGTTTTTCAGTGGTTTGAAACCGCACCAATCTTTAAAAATCTTGAACAGGAACTGCACTTGTTCAAGATTTTCCTATACCAAAAATGCACCGACCGGTTTATATTTTGAGCCACACCGCACCGACATGCATGCGTCAAAAATTAATACTCCCTCCGTCCCATAGTTATAAGCTGATTTCTTTTGGCACATAGTTTAAGAAAATCAGTTTAAGTGGCAATTTTAACAAAAATTTTCCACATATACCCCTTAATATGGAATTAATGAATAAATTAATTACTCCTTACTTATCACATTGAAACTCTCAACTTAATTGATCATTTTAATCTACATAAACTTTCAACCAATCACAAAACGTTTGTTATTCCAAATTCATTTATTGAGCCTAAAAAGTTGAATTCTTTTATTGAGAATACAACAACATAAAATGTGATGATAATAATAATGACATTGAATGTTGTTACTTCAAAAAAAAAAAGTAATGGTTGAATATTTATTATAAGGGCATAAAAGTAAAACAATGAACCAACTAAATTTTATAAATAGTAAGTAGCCTATATATTGGGACATCCCAAAATGGAAAATCAGCCTATAACTATGGGACGGAAGGAGTAATATTTTTGACATAATTTTTATTAAATTAGTTTAATATTTTTACAACACTCATTATAATATACATTCAAAAAAATAGCTCAAAAAATATTAACAAGTAATATAAGATTATATGTTCAATTAAAATTAAAATAACATTGTTATAATTTTATCATGATTATAGTTTTAATATATATCAACTATATATAAAATTATTAATAAATTAACTTTGATGTGCAGAAGTAAAAGTAAAAATATACGCTTGAGAAACTCTATGATTATATATAATATTATGAAATTTGTAAATATAATTAAAATACAAGTATACATAGTGGTTAAAGGACCGGTGCACCGCCGGTTCAAAAGTAAATACCAAAATCGCACTAGTCCCGATTTAAAATTTTTGCACCAAAACCGCACCAGCGAAGTCAACGATTAAACCAGCCAGCTCGATGCGGTTCGACTGGTTTCAGCTTAAATTGTCATCCCTAATTTTGACAGAACCACAAGCCCCACTCATAACACTTTATTCAATCCTCATCTCTTACCTTGCTCAAATATGTGACTCGAGGAAAAAATTAATTATGCAAAATATTTGTCTAGTTTCCGTTTTATAAGGTGTCACAATATAATTGAGAAAACCTAGTCAATCCATTCAACAGTTTGCCTTTTGGTGCTAGTAATGGTGCACCCAGTAATGGATAGCATCACCTATTGTCCTACAACGTTGACCGGATTTGTGGCTCATTCAGTATGACTGAATAAAGACAAATGAAAGAAAGGAGAGACAGAAATGTCTCCTTAAGAGAAAGGTGCATTTCCATAGTTATGTTTCGTCAACTAAATTGGAAATAAAAACACTGCTGAACTCGTTGAGGTTGATTCTGTGATTTTGCGAGACATATTGAAAGGGGCTTGTTAGCCTTCTTGGCATGCCCAGTATTTGATCAGACAATGTCTTGCTTTACTCCATCTGTCCACCATAGTGTACAACTCGCATGTTTTAGGTAAGGCAGCCAAGTAGCAGACAAGTTTGCTGCACATGGGCATACTGTGGATACCATTTATTTTAATAGACTACTCTTATCTCCCTTTGGATTGTAAATTGCCTGATTAGATAATAGATATGGTAGAATGCTTTATAGAAAATGAGAGTTTCTCTGTATATTCCCCCCCAACAATCCATTTTTCCTACTTATTTGTTTTCAATAAAACTACTACCAAGAAGTGATCCGCAGTACTTTTTGGAGATGTGTTTTTCTTAAAAAAATGATTGAACTCACAACTACACCCTTACATAATTATTACTTAATTGCAACATAATACAAAAGTAGCGTCCTTCCAATTCCTTCTTTCCAACCTAATTTAAAATGCTTCGAGTTTGGTGGTCAGACCAAAAATACAGCAAAGAAATTCGCTCTTCCTTTTTTGTCCGTCTAGCAAAGAATTCCCCCATCTCCATCTTTCCCCTTCATCTCTGTATTAAACATGCAATCAAATTGCTGGAAAAGTGTTCTGTCCTTTCAAAAAACGGGTGGTTATTTTCTTGTTTTTCATATCCACCAATTTACTAAAAAAAACACGCACAATGGAAATTTTCTGAAAACGATTACTCCAAGTCAAATGCTTACTTTTGCACCACCAGAATTGGTTGGCATTCAAGAGTATTACAGTAATTTTGTAGTTTCAAGATAATTCCCTTGTTCTTTTGAACTAGAATATATTCAACAACTTGTGATATACCAACAGAGTGTGTATCAAGGAAACACTTACCTATAGCCCTTCCTTCAAGGACAACTGCAGCATGCCGGTTAAGGTCTTGAAGAAAAGACCTTCTGTATAGCTCATATTGTGAGTCTGTAAAGTCCTTCATAACATCACGAGGTAGCCCATGATCCTATATGTACAGCACGAAGTAGATTGAAAACTTAATTTCCAAATAGAAAGTTATAATGTAAAGTCAAATAACAAAACCCCATGGCAATGTAACATAAAGCCCCACGGTAACAACCATGGTTCATCTCTATCTTTAAATAAACTACTAATCTAGCTTGCATTCAGGCACAGACACTACAAGAACCAATATCGAAGAGGGGACAGGAGAGAATAGACAGATGTACTCTAAAATTGTTGAGTGATAACAGGATTCTCTCCAGTACAACAGGTTCATACATAGAAAGACATATGAAGCATGCCATGTAAAGCAACCTCCTCAAAGTTTGGTACGTGGCTCAAGAAAAGGTAAAAGTAAGCTAGGCATCCTACACTATCAAAGATTCATAGAAATAAGATTCAGAATGTTGATTTCATTAAGGTACCGGAAGATGTGTGTAATCATCCCCTTCATCAGCTTCCATGTCCAAAGTTGGATCAACCCGTCTGATCTGAAAACAAAAGGAACCACATAAAACAGTGAAAGGGGGGTTTAAAGACGAAGACAAACAATATATCACATTTTCAGAATCCTTCCGATGTAAAAATGTTTTAACCTAATATTTAAATTTCATTCTTCTAAGATAGAGCACCTTCCGGCGAGCTTCACTTGCCAATATGTCATCTTGCTTTAAAAACACTGCAAGCTCCTCATCTTCTGCAGCCTCGGCTGCAGCAGCAACAATGTTCTTCGTACTGTGGAGGTATTCAGCTCTCCAATATTTGGTCCAAAAATCCTTTTCTGTCATCTTAGATACAGAAAGCAAAAGAAAAATTTATTGCTAAAAGAGAAGATGGATAAGCACGAGGGTAATCTTTGATTTTTAAGCATTGCCAGAAAAAAAACAAAATTATATTAAAATTCTCTTTACCTTGCCGGGGACATAGTTCAGATATGCTCGCCGCACAGCTGGTTTTTCAGCAAAAATCTGGAAAACAATCAACATTATATATGTTGGAGAAATTTATGTCTAATGAGACAATTCCAAATCAATATACAATAAAATATTTTTGACATGTCAAAAATAGAAAATAACCATACCTGATGAATAATTTCTGGTGTCAAGTTAAATGTAACTCTGTTAGACTGGAAACACAACAATCAACAAAATAACAGTTACAAAGGTCTGCATGAAGAAGTTCAAAGACAAAAATGAAAAAATAATAATGAACTGATAAGAGTTCATAGAGCATATGTTGGAAAAGTACTCAGTAGGAACTCAAAACTACAATACTGCAATGATGTTTAGCTTCAAATAAAGAAATTTGGAAGGAGATACGAAGCAAGCAAAAGCTTAAAGGCAGACGCATGCACACAACATGTACTCACACACGCACGCACTCCCATGAATCAAACATACATGCAAACAGACACAAATTAATAAGAGTGAGGGATCTATATTATACCTGACCATCAGATGATGGTTTGACGTTGAAAATCATGTCACTTTTTATCCCCACCCGTTGTTTTGACTTTCTACTGGTTTTCTCATCCAGCAACTTCTGCACTTAATTGGTAAATGAGAAGGTTATGTTACAAGTTTACAAATCCCAACAGAAATACAGCTAGCTAGCTAAATGACATTTAACTGGAGTAAAAACAGCGACTTTAAAGCTCAAACCGCTTCAATGGAAAGTCAAGCACAGAAAATTGACATAGTTATATGCAGTTATGTAAATAACTAACCTTTCTCGTAGCCCAAAATTCAGTCTCTGTCAGGATACCACCAATTACAAATTGCTTGTGAAGTTTCTGCAACTCACTGCAGACAATATCCTTTAGTGACATCAACCATAGAAAAATTTTAAAATAAGATTATATACAAATTTAGTACCATACAATCCCCGTATAAAAGATTTTCTTATATTAAAATTGGCATTAAAATTCTCACAAGATGTATGTCAACCTTCCAATATTATTTCAACCGTTAACACAATTCATAGTAACAATTTCTCCTTTTTATGAGCATCAGTTAAAATAACTTCATATATCATAAAGCAGTGGTTTTAAAAAAATCAGTTTAGGCACCAGCCTAGGTGGATTCAACCCTCAAACGCCTCGATTTGGCTTTTTTTTCTTTTCCCCTATACTTCTTTGAAGGTTTTCCTCTACTTTTTAAAATAAAAGTATCATGTCATGAGCAACCATAGCAACAGTAGAGGTCCAAAATCCAAATAGTATAACTTTAAATCTAATACACGCTTTATATAGTTGTATTGGAATTTTCATCGGAAGCAATCCAAAAACATTTTTGAGCATCTTTTTAGAGACGACGATGTTCTTATTGCAATCTGTCACCAATAGTTGGTCTAATTGATAACTTGTTATTTGTATGAAAACAATAAATTCATTTATATACCAATATTTTGATGGATGTATTCTAGTAAAAACATAAATAAAAAATGCAAAGAAATGGAAAGCAGAATAAAGAAAAAAATCATTTTATTTGATGGAATAGGCATACGCCTATACCTTGTTTGGCGGAATTCCCAAATGAAGTTTCTCCTTTAAAATGTGAAGGAGTAATGAAAAGGGCATTCTGGAAATTTGTTTTAAGCATTTGACCTCTGGGGCATCTTCGGAGCATGAGTTGCACACATGGTTAGTTTGGATGGAAAAAGCTAATAGTTTCACTTAGTCTCGAACCACATGCATTTATGCGTAGATTTTCAGACAAACTCACCCCCCCCCCCCCCAGATTTTGGGTATTAAAACAGTAGGTATGAGTAAATGTACCTATCCACCTGCAAAGCTTGATCCTACGCTCCATCTCTACGGTGCTAAGCTGTTCATTGTTGAGTGGAACAGTGGATCTGTCAGAAGCAGCTTTCCCAGCATCCCCAGAAGTTGCAATAGCTACACCTGCTCATTGTACCAGAGACAACATTGTTGCATAAGTAAGCCTATCCAGTATGGTATGCATTCATAAAAAGGTTCTAATCAAAATAAAGGAACAAAGGAAACTCTGCAAGAAACAAGTAAAGATAAATTTGAGCATATTATTAATTAAATTGATACTAGTACAAGAGAATGATATTAAGACGCCTGGCACCAGTAGAATGCTACTTCTTGCTTGAGGGCCATTAGACAGCCTACTCAATTTTGCTGAAAAAAGACGCATGAAAGGGTGTCCATCTCCAGAACTTTAAAATGAAAATGTAGATTTAGAAGGTAATTCTTTTAAATTCTTAATGAAAAAATCTTGAAATTATTTTTCAGTCCCCAATAATCTCTTGAAGACCCCTCCTTGTCCAAAAAAAAAACTATTGAAGAATTTCAACTCAAATATAACATATCTATTTTGCTATGCTTAGCGTCGTTCTTCAGTTAAAAAACCTTTCCGTAAAATATGTCCATGTTAATTTTGATCTTCCCATATATAGAAAATAAATAGAAAGAGAGAGACTAGAAATGACATATGTTATGTCAATGACATCAACGGGATATTAAATGAATGGAATTGGGACATGGATGGAAGAATGTCATGAAACTAAAATGAAGATCAGTCAAAAGTACAATAAAATATGAAAATCAAGGACGACAACAAAGCCAAATATCTACTACATTTACAGAAACTTTGACTGTAATTTTTTTATAAAAAAAAAACCATCATTTGAAACAAATAGATGGCAAGCATATTTAGGGGTGTGAACTTGCCTACAAATTCTCGGCAAACATCACGATCTAAGAAACTGTCAAACTCAAAAATGTAATTTCCACCCTAGCACAACAAAGATATAATTACTTCAGACTTTATATACAGATACCAGATTATATCATATTAAAACACAGATTGATATAAAAGAATGGTCAAGAATTGGTAACTGTATAAATATCTGCCGTGAAAGTTTAGTAGCCAAAAACATGAAAAAAACCTTCCTGAAATTTATGGCAAAACAATACCTGTTCTTGGATAAGATTAAGAAGAGCCTGCTTATTGGAACCTTCTTTCGTGAATTTGTGCCCTGAGCATCCACAACAGAAAGGATAGAAACACATTGAGAACTTCATGGCATGAGAGTAATATAAGGAAACTTAACAAAATTTCCAAGTGCCAAGAGCCAATCTTACACTATATAAGACATTTATCCAGTCCCCAAATGATATAAAACAATTGTGAGTAATTTCAAATATAAATCGTTTAAACTAGAACTACCAGTAAACTAAACTAATAGACATTAAAATTAGTGAGCTTTCTAACCAATAGTACTCACTCTCCAGCTACACGTTCCAGTAAATTAAATACAGATAATGTTTTATTAAATTGTCATACTTTAATTAAACATTCAAGACAGCTAAAAAACAAAAGGGAAGTAACAAACAAGTACCTTTAATCAATCTAAACTCTACACTAAGCTTTGTTGAAGACCTTGGATCGCTAGGCATAAACACAAATTTCTCCTTTGTCTGCACAAAATAACAACAATCAAATAGTTCAAAAAGAGTCCCCAAAAAATATGAAAAAGATATGATGAATCATAGTTGTTCATTCTGCATTGCAATGTCACTGTCCTGTCCCATTGTGTCAATAACTTACATAATTGTCATACTAGTGATCGAAATTAAATAGAAAAGAAAATTTTATTTACATAATTATAGCTAAAAATACTGGAGTAAATCTAATTACATATAGGGTTTTGAATTATATACCATTGTCAAAACGCCAGGGGTACCAGGATCCTTGACAGAAGACTTATACTTGGCGCGTTTAATAACTTGCCCATCCGCCATACTCTTAATCAGAATCTGTAAATAACTGAGGATTGAAGTTATGTATAAATTTATAACTGAATGTGAACAGTTGAATCTGGGTTAAAAATGGGGCAAAATCAGTCGCTAGAACAAAGTTGGGACACTGGGATTGAAGGGTTTTGGGTTTCGGAAAAAGGTACAAAATTACAAATTACGACAATTGGATGATGGAAAATTGGAGGCTAGACTCGAAATGGGTATATATGGCCTTCAGGGCGCCAACAGGAAGAGAAGAGACTTCCTATTTTCCATAAAAATAGCTACTGCTGGTTATATAGAGAGAGAAACAAACCTGATGATTTAAAATTTATTTTACAGAGTCTAAATTATTTCTATTACTTTTTTCTTAACTGCCGAAAAATTAAGCAAATGCCCTCTTTTACAAATAAATAATGCTACTCTTTTACATAATGGTCAAATACACACACATGCATACTGCGGGTCCCACATGTCAGGCGGAGGCCCACAATATACATGTGTGTATATGTGAGTACTATGTGACCTTTTTTTATGTGATAGTAGCATTGTTCTTTACAAATACTAATTTGGATCAAGATGTAAGAAGAAAAGCACATGCCCTCAAGGAACAAATATTTAAATCTTAAATTAATTTAATTTTGACAAAAAAAAGAAGAGAAATTAAAATAAACATATTAGAAAAATTGGAATATCTCCATTGGATTTCATAATGACGCTTAATTGACTTATTCGCATTACTCTAATTTTTACTTAAAAATATTTTCTGTAAAAAATATTTTCTATTTATCAATTTTCAAGGTTTTTAAACTGTCTTAGCACACCGACGCCGGTTGGCATCATCACTGTCCATACCTGGCACGTTGTGCACGCTCGTGCCATACGTTATGTCCGTGGATGCATGCATGCCAACGTCGTCTACCTGCCTAGCACTACATGAAATAAGTGTCCGAACCTGGCCTAAGCCCCCTACCTAGGTGCTGCCCACAACATGAAATAAGTGTCCAACGTCTTTGCTTCAACATCTTACCAAGGTCCCATACCCTCGATTTTCTGCAACAAAAAACCAATGTCCCATAACCCTTAGTTGTGACCTTATCCACACTATAGCTTTAAAAATTTCACTGATCAATTACCTACCAAATGGGTTGAACCTATATACCCTAATGCATTAAAACAACATCAAGTGATCAACCAAAATTTTGACAGCGTCCATTTCATGGACTGTCACGAATTTTCTGTAAAGCCGCCATTACATATTTCCCTGTCAAAGTCCCATACCTTTCACAGCACCGCTGCCCTCGCTCCTACCACGGACACAGCATGGCCTGATGATTCTCTGAACCATGCTCTCTAATATCAATTGTCATAGGGCTGAAATTGACCCAAAAATTTGAACTTGTGATGGTCTAAGTAGCCAACCCCGTATGCTTGCTTGTTGACACACATGCATGCCCGTGCCATACACCTGTCCATCAGACATATGCCTGTCATCCCAGGCGTGCATTGTGTTCACTATGTTTGTGTCAGCTCCACACTCGCCCTTAGCTTTACACTCACTTGGGACCGAGAAAAAACCGGTAAAATCGAATATTGAACCGTATTTTATTAATCTTATTTCGATATTTTTAAAATTGAATAATGCTAGAGACAAATTATTCTACAAACATTTTATAAACTGCTGATATGGCATAATCCACCTCATCATATTGTGTGGGGCTGAAGACTACATTGAAACAATTTATTGATCAATATGCTGATATTAGACATGGCAAACGGGCCCAAATCCCGCGGGCTTTGGCCCGCATTTTTTAAGCCCACGAAAACCCGGGCCGTTTTTTGGCCCGGCCCGTGGCCCATGACTTTTTTTTTAAAAAAAAATAAAATGTTACTACTTGTGAGTTGTGAGGCTTGAACACAAGACTTGTAAGTAAATAAATAAGAGTTCAAACCAACTGAGCTACAACAACTATTTGTTTTTATGAAAATTCTAGGCGGACATTGTTTGGCGGGTGGTCCGATGACAAGCAATTTTTTTTTATTTTTTTTTTTAAATGTGTCCCAAATAATTTATAAGATTTATTGAACCGGAATTTTCTGAGAATAAAGTGTTTTGGATGTCATTTGGATACATGTAAAAAATATTCAAGTTCCAATAAATCTTATAAATTATTCGGGAGACATTTAAAAAAAAAAAAAAAAATTGCTCGGTCATTGGACCTACACGCCAAACCTTGGCCAAATAGAGATGCTCTCTTGTTTTTAATGCAATCTTCAATATATATAACTATAATTGAAAACTATAATTAAGATATGTAGTTAATGTAGGTAATTAATTAATAATACTAATTTATAATACTATTAAAATTTTAATTGATTGAGATATGTAGTTAATGTAGGTAATTAATTAATCGTGTTTGTTTATATTATTGTTTATTATTAATTATTTTATTATTTTTAATATTTATTATTATTACTATTTCTAGTGTAGCAAAGAGTTTGCCAAAAAAAAAAATTAAAGGGAGAAGCACATGGTAGCCACCATACCGGGCCTCATGTTTCCAAATTTCACCAAAACCTGTGTGTCTTTTTGGCCACTACCTGCTTAGTCCGTGTCTAGCCGATATAGAGTATACCACAAACAGTTTGTAAAATGTTTATAAAATAGTTTGTGTATCTAGCATTACTCTTTTAAATTTTGAGCTCTGTTTGGGTTTGAAAATTATAGTATTCTTTTAAAAAAAATTACTATTTTTAATTGTTAAGTCACACTACTTCTGACTACACGAGACACTTGACTACTTCGCTCACCTCTTTGACTTGATCCCTAAATCTTCAAATCTGACTGCCTCTCTCCTCCTTCTCTCCTCCATCTCCAACTTTAGCGAACAATAACAGTTCCACTTCCGTTTACAAAAGCAGCAACTCCACCTTGACTTCTTCCGTTTACACAAGCAGGCACTTGCTTTCCTTCATCGATTTTGGTTTGTGCATATGTTAGAATTTGTGAATCAGTTATGATTTTGTTAATTTTGGTTTATGCATGTGTTGGAATTTTTAAATCAGTACTTTAAATTTATTAATGTATATCAAAATTTTGATTTTATGATATGCTTTCTAACTTTTTCGCTCAACCTTTGTTGTTCCTTCTATGTGTATAGTTCATAGTCTGTAAAATCTTATTTATATTTTACACAAAGATGTTTATTTCATTGTTCAATTTCATCTCCTCAATTTTAGCCACCAACTCTTGATTTTTCATTACTACAATAGCTTCTTCATCAGCAAAAATGCAGCACAACACAATTCCAAAAACACAAGAAGCCATGAATGTTTAGTTGTTTACCAAAGCAATAGAAAGTGACCAAACAACATTTCTCCCAACCTTTTTCCAAGAGACAGTAATAGTCTGGTCTATGCACATGTTGAGACACCATATTATCAGTAACAAATTAATTACAAGCTATATGGTGTTTCTTTTTATGGGGGAAGGAAATTTATAAGGGAAAAAACAAAAGGCACAAGTGGGGGGTTTTCCCCTTCCACATTTTTCTACCACCAAAAGGTCTTGAGATGCCACAAAGCCACCATTTTTATACCATTTTTTAAGTGCAAAAATGACTATTTATTATAATGACAATTGAAACATACTCAAGCTAGTAACTTGTGAATTAGTCAAGTACAAGATATAACACGAATTCCTAGTGACCATTGAATTTGACAACCATAAATAAAAAGTGAATTATTGGATTTGCCCTTTAGCATTTTCCCTTGTAATCATACTAATGACAAGAAAAATCACTAAAAAAACAAAGATTGGAGCTTTTCTATAACACACGAATAAGAAATCAATTGGAAAAAAGTAGAATCAGACACAATTTTATAGCACTAAATAAATTAATAAAATATGAGTTCGAAAGAATAAAAAAAGGTAAACTGAAATTTTGAGAAAGATTATTAATAAAATAAAAATAAAAAATTTCTGCAAATAACTAACTAGGGAGTGAGAGGGGAAAAAAGTGTAATGATTAATTAAGAAAATTGTACCTCTTATACACTGGCAATGGCTATCGAGCATACAAAGAGATTTCAATGTTCGTACGGGAGAGAAAGATGAAATAACCTAAGGAACAAACCCTCTAAAAAAACCCAAATTGCAAAGAGACTTAAATGGACCACATAAAACCTAGAAATCGCCCAAGGTCAAAACCCAGAACGAGTTGATGGATAATAGTTAAGGGTTTACCGAATCGAAGTCGAGATATGTTGATTCTTGGTCTTCGAGTTGCTTGATTCGATTTTTTCGAGCTAGGTTACTTGATTCAGAGATTGTTTTTTTTTTTGAGCGAACAACTTCGAAATGTTTTGGAGAGATCGAACAGAGGTTGGGTTTTGATTTTGATTCGGAGAAAACAGAGGTTTTGTGTTTTGGAGAGAACAACAATTCGGAATGTTTTGTTTCGGAGAGAACTGCAATTTGGGTTTTATTTAAATAGTTGTTTCGGAGAGAACTGCAATTTGGGTTTTATTGTTTTGGATAGATCGAACAGAGGTTGGGTTTTAATTTTGATTCGGAGATAACAGAGGTTTTGTGTTTTGGAGAGAACAACAATTCGGAATGTTTTGTTTCGGAGAGAACTGCAATTTGGGTTTTATTTAAATAGTAAGGGTTCCCTATATATAAGTTTTAGAAAATAGTAAGGGTTCCCTATATATAAGTTTTAGAAAATAAAATATAAATATATCAAAGCCAGGTTTCGATCCTGGGACCTGTGGGTTATGGGCCCACCACGCTTCCACTGCGCCACTTTGATTTAACTTCTATATGAGATAGTGAATTAATCTATTTATTCTTTCTAAGACAAGAATGCTCCAAATTCCTCCATCCAACATCTTTTCAATTGTGTACATAATTATTACTAATAGAGATGCAAACGAACCGAACTGAACTCTGTCGAACTCAAATATGTTCGAGTAACTTGATTGAATCAACTGCTATATACGAGTTCAGATCGTTTGGTGTTCGCGAACAAGTCGAACATAAGCTTGTTCGCGAACACAAACTATGTTCACAAACACCAAACTTGTTCACGAACACAAACTTAGAACTCTGAAGCAAAAAATAGTTAAATAAATACAAAAAATGTCTTCTCTAAAAGTTTAAGTATTCAGTCAAAAATTAGACCTATCAGAGCCATGTTAAGTTTATTGACATATTAATGAATATATTATTTATAAATTATGCATATATGATCACTTTGAAAAATGACTAATTTTTCCACCTCATCTGTAACAACGAGGCCAATACTTGAACTTACTACTTTGGAAGCAATCAACTTATGCCTACTAGGGATGTTAAGGAAGCCACTCGAATAAATGGACCATTCCAAAATCAAACCGTAAACTATTTATAAAATTGGAACCTTTGATTTTATCAAAGAAAAAAATTATTAAAACCTTTGAACATGTTGTTCCTTTACGAATAATGATGAAATATTATATTTATTGCATGTTGAAGATTTATATCCCTTTTGCAAAAATATAAATATGTTAATATAGACTTGTCCAAGTAGCTTTTAAACCTTTGACTTTACTTGGTCAAAATACCAAGATTCAATGCACACTTAGAGATGGTAAGTGTCTCAACCGAAAGCCTCCTTATAGGTGCTATTGAAACTAGTCTTGCTTCGTGGACCGGTTTATTTTAATATTTATCCGAACTTAAGCGTTGCTTTAACTGATAATAATTTGTCAAAAGTTTTAGAAATGAGAATTATATCTCATGGCTATGAGTATCTACCAGGATCTCCTCCTTTTGCCATATTATTCCGTATTTATCTTAAAGTATTAACTACTTTAAATTCCTATATCAAGAAACAAAGCCAACAAGGACATCTTCATCTGGTTGACACTAATCTTTTTAGCGATCAAGTGGTTATTCCCGAATGATCCTTGGGAAGAGATAACTTTCCCAAAGCAATGGCGAGATTACTAACGCTGCTTCAACCCGGACCTATAATTAGACAATCCATTGAAGATGTTGTCCAAACCAAAGAATGGAAATGTTTATTTAAAATTTCAAAGACCTTTTACCCAAAGTCGATTACAGTAATAATGTTCCTTATAATATTGATTTCCACGAATCTTACAGGCGATGCATATCCGACCCTTAGAATCTATTTTTCAAGAGTCTAAGAATCCCAAAGAATGAGTCTCATCAAAAATGAAGACTTAATCGGAGGAATTCATATTTCGAAAATCAAATACCTCATGGTATATATGAAACAAATACTCCAAAACGAAGACCTTATAGTCAAATGCCGGTGATATGAATTTTGAATGTTAATGGATTTTCTCCAAAAAGTAAAATTCGCCATATTTAAACCACGAGTTCAATGCAGGATAAATACCAAATTTTAGAAATTGGTATTTTAAGAAACATAATAATGATAAATTAGTAGAAATAAAATCTGATTTTTATACTTATACGAGCAGAACCATGTATTTTATCATTTGTTAAATGGTATTATGATTTTGTTTCTAAATCGGACCTTTACTGATGAAAATCGACTAAATGTGTTGACGGAATCCAAAAGGAATCGGATTACCACTAATGGTAGTGTTATCCAATCTATTCATCCACCTCCCAAGTCCGCTTTAACTTAACTCGGAAATAAAAACACGAAACCTTTAGTTATTAATCCGGTATGTTGATATTCTTGAAATACCCGTCGGCAATAAAGATGTTAAAATAAAAGACATTTTACCCTTATCTAAATGTAATAATTATACAAATTTATTCCTTAACCAGTGGGAAAAGCAGTTAACGAGGATAAAGAACAAATTCATCATATTAATGATAATTGTCGAGTTCTCCCTCGAAGCTTGATCTTGACAACCCAGAACTTAAACCACCCTTAGAAGTTAGTAATTTTAAAATGAAATCTTCTAAATTCGATAATGAGTTCATTGATAATCTTTTAAATAAAATGAAAGATTTAAACCTCACTCCTCGCCTCCACGTCCCGAGATCAATATGATGTGCAGGGCGACCTCTTTCACAAACCAAGAATGCTAATAATTGATAATGAAGAAGATTCTGATTTCTTTTCTCCTATTAATATTTTGGAAATCCAAAATAATTTTCAGGAAATGCAAAATATTAATAAAACTACTTACAGTAAAAAAACTCATAAATCGTATGGCTTTATCTGGACCTAGTAGGTATTATTACCCTAGACCTACTCCTCAGGATATTCTATATGAAGAAGACTTTCTTCATTCTCAAAAGTCTTACCATGGAAAAACCATTTATGAATGGAATATTGATGGCAAGACCGAATATCAAATATTCAAAACCATCCATCATATCATGATGTATGCGACTGTCTGTAAACAGAATGATAATACTGATCACCAGATCTGCCGTTTCTTAGTTAATGGCTTCACTGGCATCCTTAAAGGAATAAACAGAGAATAGAAGTTCTTCAAGCCTATAAAGAAGAAATTGATCCTGTTACTAGACTTCTAACCGGAAGGAAGACGCTTTGTTACACCTTAGTTCAAGCAGGTCCTCCACCATTTTGTTGGACCAAGACTTATGAATCTTGACGACAGGAGTAGAGAACTTTTACGGAACCTTGATGCCCTCTCCTCGACCCATTTTAGATGGTATAAGGATGTCTTTCTCATGAAAGTCATGCAAAGGGCGAATCTTAACAATGAACATTGGAAGGCCAAATTTATTGACGGCCTCCCTACTTTCTTTCTTGAAAAAGTCCGTAAAAAATTAAGAGATAAACATGATCGCATGGTATCCTTTATGACCAAGATTTCTTATGGCCATCTTATTTCAATTAATTATTGAAGATGGATTATCGTTATGTAATGATATGAAACTCAACAATTAATGAAACAATGAGAATCTCACTAAAAGACATGAGATAGGAGAATTTTGTGACCAATTCTCTTATGATACAAAATTACAATATCCCAATAAGGCTAAAAAACAACGAGTTCAAGCACTCTGACTTCTTCTAGAAAGACGTTCTTCTAAGAAATCTAAGAACAAAACCCACGAAAAAACCACTAAGAAAAGAAGGAACAATAGTAAAAAGATAAATCTAAAGTCCAAAGTGTTATAAATGTGGTAAACAGGGACATTTTGCTAATAAATGTAAATCAAAATTGAAATAAATCGAATGAAATGTCCTCTTGAAGAAGACATTCAACAAAAATTCTTAATTGTTTATCCAAAGATGATTCGAATCAAGTGCATGGGAAGACTTAGCGAAATCTATTCCGAATCGGCGATAATTATGTTAAGGATCAATGTCGAGCTTGTCTTATTAAAAATAATCGTATACTGAATCTTGTTTACTATTGGAAAGTCATTGTTGAAATGAATGGTTTAGATATTGGAGGACCCAATATCAATGTCCTAATGAAAACCCAAAAGTCCCTTCTCGACTTAGCGAGATCGATTAAAGATCCGTAAATTAAATTAAAGTTTTTGGAAGCTTTGTTATAAAAACAAAAAAGCAGAAGAAATTCTTCCCATGAACAATATAGCATGAGAGAAGTCATGAAACGTGTTCAAAATGTTTCTACTTCTTTGAAAAGCCTACTACTATCCAGACCGTAAGAGTGATATTAATATTCTGAAATCTGAAATAAAGCAATTACAGAATACTAATGTTATTATTTTCCAAGACTTAAAAATATTAAAGAACAATTAATTCATAAACAGGATAATAATATAGAATCCTCTAAGACTGAATCTTCTGATAAGCTAGAATCTTCTGAACAGTATTTAATGCTTATGAATCAAGTAGTCTTTCAAAAATGGTATATCAGAATTACTTTTGTTATTAAATCGGATTTTATTATTAAAAATGCCATTGCCTCTTGTAGATAGTGGTGTTGACATGAATCAGATCCGGGAAGGGTTAATTCTATTAAATACTTCCGTAAAACCACTCAATCTTTAACCAGTGCAAGTGGAAACACTATGAATATTAAATACAAGATACCTGAAGCCTTAATATGTAATCAAGGTTTATGTTTACTTACTTCTTTTGTCCTTATCCGTAATATGAATCAAAGTATCATATTAGGCACCCCTTTCTTATGTCTTTTAATGCCTATTTCAAAAATCGATACTTTAGGAATTCATACTACTCTTAACAACAAACATATTGTTTTTAAATTCATAACAGAACCTTATACAAAAGAGTTAAATCAAGTTAAACACATGATTTAGTCTAAAGAAAAGCAGGTTAATTTTATTTAAAAAGAAATAAAATTTCTTACTACAGAACAGAGAATTTTACAACCTTCTTTACAGGACAAGATAAAATTGATCTACAAGACTCTTCAAACTGAAATCTGTAGTGATGTCCCAAATGCTTTCTGGAACAGGAAGAAGCATATTATTTCTCTTCCCTATGTCCCTAATTACAATGAGAAAAATATTCCTACTAAGTCTCGACCTAGTCAAATGAAAAAGGAATATTTACTTATTTGCAAAACTGAAATTGAGTCCCTTAAATGTAAAAAAATTGATAAAACCTAAGTACTTCTCCTGGAGTTATGCGACTTTTTATGTCAATAAAAATTCGAGAATTGAACGAGGAACTCCTAGACTCAAGTTATTAATTATAAACCGCTTAATGAAGCCCTTGATGGATTAGATATCCAATCCGAATAAAAAGGACCTTCTTAACAGACTTCATGATGCCACTATTTTCTCTAAATTTGACATGAAATCGAGGATTTTGGCAAATACAAATTAGAGAACAGGATACTTATAAAAGCTGCTTTTACAGTACCACTTTGGTCATTATGAATGGTGGGATTTTAAAGCAATTTAATCCTAACGATAAAAGAGAAGATCTTGTCCGCTTTACTTGTGAACTTGGAAAGGACCCTCTTTAAATTATCCTACTATAAAGAAGGAATGCCTTTCAATTGCTAAATGTGTTTTAAAATTTCAGGGATGATCTTTTGAATCGAACTTTTTAATCCGAAGTTGATTCTTTTAATTGTGCCAAGCAGATATTTAAAAAGATGTTGAATTTAGCATAAGCAGATATTTATGACTGGCGAAAGTACTTTATCCGTATTTGACTTTGATATTGAATATATCAAGAAGCGAGTCTTGATCATTTGTCTAACGAGAATATTTATCAAATGCCCTCGAATGTAGCAATAGTTTGTAGCATTTTATCTCAGATAAGACAAATTAGCTATTATACCATAATTATCAGCTTACTCGCTTCGACCCGTTCCCTAGGATATTCTCCATTTGTCTGAAAAGAATTTAACATCTTTGATATATTCAATATCAAAGTCAATTACTTTATAAAACACTCGCCAAAGTTGCAAATATCTGCTTAGATGCTAAATTCTAACATCTTTTTAAATATCTGCTTATAAATGAAAGCAATCAACTCGGATCATTCATCCAAAAAGACCAAAACAAAAAATGATTACTTAGAAGTTACAACTTAAAAGTTAACAAGTACTTAGAATTTTTTTATTACAAATATCAACAATCAAATATTAATATCGAAAAGCCTTTCAACTCTTCAAGATCCAACCACTTCAAGCAAAGTGTGACGCCCCCAAAATAGGTATACAACACCCATTCTGAGTCGCCAAATACATGGTACAGAAACAACTACAACTTTATTAATACAACATAAAAACTGTGAGTTTAAATACAAATATTGTCATCTAGACAATATCCACACTCAAATAATTCCTCATTACAATTATTAATACACTATTTTACAGAATAGCGAGGACTACTAAAACCACTTCTAGAACCATCATTCCACACCCCGAATAGTACTCGCTACATTCTCGCCTCCTGAGAAGAAAAATGAAACAACAAGGAAAAGGGTGAGCTCAACTAGCCCAGTAAAGAACATTATGGCCAAGATAATATAGAACAAATTATCGTTAGTCTTCAACAGGGAAAAATCTAATAGAATACAATAGACAACAAGTTTTAAATCAATATTCGCAGCGGAAATAATAATTCATTAGAAGAGTTAAGTAGAGAATGAAATCTACTATCATCTATGAATTTAAAAGTCCATCATCGATATTTTATCCCTGTAACATTAATCAATATATATCTAGAATTAAATATTCATCTTTGCACTACAGGCCAAAGATATTCATCAGTTGGTCATGTTCATCTAAACACCTATTCATCTTTGCACTATGGGCCAAAGATATTGATGAGTGAGTTTTATACCCATGAATTGGATACATTCGGGCTTAATTTATTGTTGTTCTTAAGTCTTTTAGGATGTTTTTATGTGTTTGTGTCTATTCATGCATGTTTTATGTTATTTTATAGGAATTGGGACAAAAGTTACATGGATCGATGTTTGGGGTGGCTAGATTCGTGTTTTCGGCTTGCCATTTACATAACAGCCACTTTGGAGCCAATTTTACTATAGCTCCTGACATTATTTCGACAAACTTCAAGAATGAAAGTTGTAGATCTACTTCTCCTCTTTTCGGAACATCTTGAATCATCAAAATCGGAGTTCGGACGAAGAAGTTATGGCCATTTTCCCCAAGGACGTTGAGGCAAAAATGTCGATTTTGGGCGGTAGCCAAGGCGCGATTTTTAGTGTATTTTACAGCGCTGGGGAGCTAGGGGTAGACTCGATCTGCGTTGCCCAACATTTGGGTCTTTGGGGAAGGGTTTGGTGCGGCTGGACGCGCGTTTAAGTAATTTTGACTTTTTTGACTCCAAATAGGATATGGGTTGTTCCAAAACTAAAATTGTACTTGTAACCTATAAATACATGATGTAAGGCATAAAATAAAGGGAGATTACATAGCTTAGCCTAGATTAAACACTCCTTTAGATTAGAAAATAACCCTAGTTCTTATTAGTTTTGGAGATTGAAGCGACTTGGAGACCATTGAAGATCGAAGAGCGAGAAGCGAGAGGGGAGCATCGAGATTTGCGACAATGCATTCTATTCTCTTCTCTCATCTTACTTTTATCTTTTGATGTCTATTCATTGTGGATTCTTGGTTTTAATTCATTAATTATGAACTAACTATTTTTGAGATTTCAATTGCACTTTTTATGGCTATGAATTAGTTATTCATTATATTCTAATTATTTATGTTAAAGTGAGTTGTTTATCTTGTCTTGTGCTTATTGCTTAATTATTTGATCAAGAATTACTTTGTTACTCTAGAAGGAATTGGAAGAGGAATTCTAGGGTTAGAATCGGGCATGATATCATGTGACTTAGTTATTTGCCGCGTGAATAATTATGTTTGTGAATAGAATGGAAATATCTTTTCACCGCATGTAACACATAAGGAATTGGGATTGAACGAGTTTAATTCAATTGTTTTGCATAGGAATATAGCAAAAATTAATCTGGATTAAATAGAAAGCAATTGATCACTGGAAAAGGGCTTTTGGCATTTGAGAGTTCACATTAACAATTCAATGAGACATAATAATTGGGATAATTGGATAATTGATTTATAGTTCATAATTGGGGATATTGGAGTCTTAATCCTTATTTACCTAAATTTAATCAAATCTTAGTTATTTATTTTCTTTCTTTAGACTAATCTCTTTTAATTGTTTAATTTAGTTTTCTTAACTAGAAAAAATCACAATTATTGGTTGTTTAAATAAAATTGATTTGGTTAAGAGTTAGTACTTGGTAATTTTATTAAATAATTCCTCGTGAGAACGATACTCTACTTTCACTTTATTACTTGTTGAAGTGTATACTTGCACGTGTTCATTGATCATGAAATCGATCAACAAGTTTTTGGCTGCCGTTCTTGGAATTAATTTAATAATTAGTTTCAATATTAATTTCAATCAAATTAGTCTTAATTTAAACATTTTATTTTTAATTTTAATTCTCTTTCTATATTTCTCTTTTTCGTGTACCATGGATGGCTTTGTGTATCAATGGCCATACACTTATACGACTTATTTCAACGAGGGAGCGGAGATTGAAAGACTCGAGAAACTTTCTGCATTGTCGTACAGATTGAGACACTTTCGAGGATGTTTGAAGCTTTTGAAGCTCAAATAATCGTCAAAAGTATAAGCGGATTCTTGTGATTATTGTCTTTGGAAATCATCTGAAGTCATCAATGCGCCATCGATTTCGAGATGCAGACAAATAGTGGTGATTACCCCAATAATTATGTCTATCCCAACAACTATCATCGATTGGGAGTATCACCCGGATTTTTCATGGAGTAACAATCAAGTCATTAACTCAACCACCTGACAACAAAAACACCTCCGGATTTCAAAATCCGACTCAACAACCGAGAGGATATCAAGTTTGGAAGAAGCCTTGGAAAAATTCATTAGAGCTTCGACAAAAAGAACGAGAACAAGATAAGAAATTGAATCAAGTAGATCTTACTTTGCAATGCCATGGGGCATCGTTAAAGAATCTGGAAAATCAAGTGGAGCAGATAGTACATCGATGAGCAGTGGAATAAATCGTCCTCAATACACCTTTGACCTATGACATGGATTAGGGATCCGATGGAGAGCAGGCCAAATCTACAACCGGATGAGCCACGAGATGAAAAAGAGGAGACAAGTGGGGATAATGACAACAAGGTTTGGTGAAGAACTAATTGTGAGAACCCAATGATGATGAGCCAATGTTATTTATGCCTCAAGTGCCTTCTCCTCCACGATTCAAGAGTCCTGTTAGATTTGCAAAACCTTGTCCATTGGTAGTCATGTCGTTGGCAATACTCTCTGTGATGTAAAAGCAAAGTACACCTTTGAAACCATGGTGCGATGAAATGGAGAAGATAGAAGAAGAAAAAGCTGTTGTAATCGACAAGCTTCAATACCGTGATATATTCGCAGACACCTGATGGAGAAACCACCTAGATCTTTGGGCGTTCTTGAATGTGATCTTATCTAAAAGAAAGCATGCTAGGGTGACTTTAATACAATGGCTATCGTAAATGGGAACCTACCAAAAGCTATATTATTTCCGATGGATGGAGGTTCCTCAACTTTAAATGGGGAATTGGATAGAGAATTGAAGAAGTCAAAGCTAAGACTATAAAACAAGCACTTATTGGGAGGCAACCCAAGTTTAATTTTTATTTTTAGTTTTTATTAAGTTTTATATTAGTAGTTTTGAATTTGCATTTATTTAGGATTTAATAAAATTGCTTCTATCATAGTTTTGAAATTATTCAAGTCAAATTCAAGTGTGGTGACCAATTTGTTCCATGTCTTGCTTTATTCTCCAAACTTAAGCGGGCAAGGAGGAAGATTGCTATATTTTCGTGGAAGTCCTCTACTTTAATTTTTTCTATTTCACATATGAAGACAATGTCTAGTTTAAGTTTGGGGGCATTTTAGTGTCGTATTGCATATAGTTAGTTATTTACATTGTAGTTCGTTATGTTTTCTAAGTTATTTACATTTAGTTGTTGCATTCGTTTTTTTTTTTTTTGTTTAAAAAAAAAATTTAAAAATCGCAAAAATAGTAGTTAGTTTACTATGTTTGTTGCAGCTTAGTTTATATTTGCATGATTCCAACTGTTAGATAAAGTAAAGTCTATTTTGGCCAATGATGAGACCGGAGTTAAGTAGATAAGTATAGTATTGAATATTAGGGCTTTGATGTGATTTCTTGTTATGAATTGAATCTTTTCCCGTTTGAAATCGGTATAATCAAGGTTAAGACGTTAATAAATGAAAATATTAAGCTGATTAAGTTTAAATTGATACATAATGGATTTCTTAAGTATAATACTAGTGTGAAGGAATGAAATACATAAATAGTAGGAGATGGCTAAATTTTGATAAAAACTTAAGTTTGGGGGGAAATTTTGGGGTATATAAGCTTTAAAAAAAAAAAAAAAAAAACATGTTGAGTCTTGTGGTGGGTTGAGGAGAAACACTCCCCATAAACACAAGAGTGAGATGGAGCGTAAAAGCGACTCACCAACCATCTATAAAAAAAGGAAAAAAAAAAAAAATTTTTTTACCTTGGCTAGTTTTGTTTAGGGCCTTTGTTACTTGAGTAAATGCGCTCAAGAATATCTTAAAACCTAAGCGCCTAAGGTCTTATATGGTCCAGGGAGTCGTTGGTTGAAAGCTCATTAAGGGGTGACAATCATTAGCCTTAATGGAATGAGACATTGCAGACGCTTATGGTTAAAAAAACAAAACAATAAAACGGAAAAAGAGCAAAAGCCCCGTAATGAAAAGTAAAGCATAAGTATCCCAGATTGGACTCTTGAACTTGGTGGATGTTTGACTTTAGTTGGATATAGCTTGTTCGTGAATTTTGTGAATTTGCACTGTATGATGCCTTCAAAGATATCTATTATGTCTTAAATTTGATTTTATATCGATTAACATTGTTGTGGAGCACATCTGTGCACTATATCGGTGATAATAGTCTAAGATTTGATGATTGATTGGGAAATTCTTGATTTGTTTTAATATGATGTATTATCATGTTTACTTGATTTCTCTAAGTAGGTTGAATAGACTTGTTTACGCCATTCTTTGTTGGATTCAGTAGGCATATAGATTAGTTTCATTACATTGCATTGCATAACATTTTTGTGTTTTTTGCGAGGACAACAAAAGATTTAAGTTTGGGGGTATTTGATGAGTGAGTTTTATACCCATGAATTGGATACATTCGGGCTTAATTTATTGTTGTTCTTAAGTCTTTTAGGATGTTTTTATGTGTTTGTGTCTATTCATGCATGTTTTATGTTATTTTATAGGAATTGGGACAAAAGTTACATGGATCGATGTTTGGGGTGGCTAGATTCGCGTTTTCGGCTTGCCATTTACATAGCAGCCACTTCGGAGCCAATTTGACTATAGCTCCTGACATTATTTCGACAAACTTCAAGAATGAAAGTTGTAGATCTACTTCTCCTCTTTCGGAACATCTTGAATCATAAAAATCGGAGTTCTGGACGAAGAAGTTATGACCATTTTCCCAAAGGACGCCGGAGCATGAAAATGTCGATTTTGGGCGACCGGGGCGCGATTTTTAGTGTATTTTACAAATACGCAAGGGCACTAGAAGCGGAACTCGGTAGTTGTTATTCATTAGAAGGCGCTACTGGGGAAGGGTTTGGTGCGGCCTGGGCGCTTTTTAGGCGAATTTTGACACCTTTTGACTCCAAATAGGATAGGGGTTGTTCCAAAACTAAAAATTGTACTTGTAACCTATAAATACATGATGTAAGGCATAAAATAAAGGGAGATTACATAGCTTAGCCTAGATTAAACACTCCTTTAGATTAGAAAATAACCCTAGTTCTTATTAGTTTTGGAGATTGAAGCAACTTGGAGACCATTGAAGATCAAGAAGCGAAGCGAGGGGGAGCATCGATTTCTTTACGACAATGATTCTATTCTCTTCTCTCATCTTACTTTTATCTTTTGATGTCTATTCAACAGTGGATTCTTGGTTTTAATTCATTAATTATGAACTAACTATTTTGAGATTTCAATTGAACTTTTTATGGCTATGAATTAGTTATTCATTATATTCAATTATTTATGTTAAAGTGAGTTGTTTATCTTGTCTTGTGCTTATTGCTTAATTATTTGATCGATAATTACTTTGTTACTCTGTAAGGAATTGGAAGAGGAATTCTAGGGTTAGAAATGGCATGATATCATGTGACTTAGTTATTTGCATAGTGAATAATTAGGTTTGTGAATAGAATGGAAATATCTTTTCACCGCATGTAAACACATAAGGAATTGAGATTATAACGAGTTTAATTCAATTGTTTTGCATAGGAATATAGCAAAATTAATCTGGATTAAATAGAAGGCAATTGATCACTTGGAAAAGGGCTTTTGGCATTTGAGAGTTCCATTAACAATTCAAAGAGACATAATAATTGGGATAATTGGATAATTGATTTATGTTCATAATTGGGGATATTGGAGTCTTAATCCTTATTTACCTAAATTTAATCAAATCTTAGTTATTTATTTTCTTTCTTTAGACTAATCTCTTTTAATTGTTTAATTTAGTTTTCTTAACTAGAAAAATCACAATTATTGGTTGTTTAAATAAAATTGATTTGGTTAAGAGTTAGTACTTGGTAATTTTTATTAAATAATTCCTCGTGGGAACGATACTCTACTTTCACTTTATTACTTGTTGACCGTGTATACTTGCACGTATTCATTGATTGCGAAATCGATCAACAGATATTCATCAGAAAATCATTCATCTTTGCACTACATACCAAAGATATTCAGTAATATCATCATTTAGGACTGGGGATGATGAAAAATATTTTAAAGAAAACGAATCAAGTGAAACAAAATAATAAATATTAAGGATTCGTACTTTAAACAATCCAAGTTCAAAAATATTTCATAAATAACTAGAGTGGAGTAAAATTCAAGAATGATCAAAACATGGATACAATCAAAGCTAGTATCCATAATAGATATTTTGGACAAAAAGAAGAAAATTCTATTTTTCGATGAATAGTGTCGTATTCGTGAATAGTTTCGTATACGTGAATAGTAACTCCGACACTAAAAGATAAAATTTTCACAAAAAAAATCATCATGCTTCGTGAATAGTACTCGTGAATAGTAAATCATGAATAATAATTTGTGAATAGTAACTCATGAATAGTAACCCCGACATGAAAAGTTCCAAATTTGATAAAAAGTTCCAACCAATATTTCGGCATAAGGATATTGAAGAAATAATATCACTTACAAAGAAAATAACATCCCTTACTCTCGAAATAATAAGACTTACATTTGGAATCTTTGGTATAGTCTTTGAAGGAACTTGCAAACATATAAAGAACACTCAAAGTATCAAAATACTCACAAGAATACGCTCAATATATCGAGAGAGAAAGAGAGAGAAGATTTCAGTTTTTGGTGTGATTTTCAATTCTAACCTAAGCATCCTATTTATAGGAAAATGCTTAGAACACCAAAGCAGAAAATTTAATAATTTAATAATATAATTTTCTTAATTTCCTTAGCTCACCACACCAGCTGATTTCAACCATTAACATGTGCCACTCAAATGGAAAAAACGTTTTTCTTAAAATAAATAATAAAAACTTCCAAAAATCAATTATTTCGAAACTACAGAACTTTAATAATTCATAATAAATAGTCCTTTTATCAGAAAAATTCGAACCACGTGTCTTTTTTATAGAAAATTTCATTATCTATAACTTTGTAGAAGAAAATTTTTCCAAATTCCAAACAAAAATTGACCGAAATCCACAAACGGGTGATTTTACAGGCTATAATCAAATTTCAGTCAAGAAATGGGATCCACCGACACACAAAACATGTTTTAATCATTTAATGCAATAAAAATACTATTTCTCCTCATATACTCATATATTCCACATTCATTGTAAAAATATCATCATTATTATATAATATAATAAAATATTATTTTATCAGAGAAGATAAAATATCAATTTTTAACAATTGTCACTTTTAAAAAAATTCTCCATCTATATTCACATAAAATTAATATTTTTCTCATCATATAAATCAATAATTAATTATTCACAAATAATATTACGTAATCACAATCTCGACAACCAGTAGTTCCCTGGAAGAGAAGGGCTTTCGAATAAGAATTTCTCCTTACTTGGCAAGCAATTAGGTGACCAAACCTCTCCTTGAAGCGAACTTTCTAGACATTGCCAATAATATTTTCTAATAATATTATTCAGATAATATGAATTATTGCTCGATAATGGAAAATACTTTGTGTAGTGACAATTATTGAAACAACGATAATATAAAATATCAACGCAACAATTATTGAATCAATAAAATAAAATACTAAATAATAATTCATCAGAATAATTATTGAGTAGTGTCTTCTTACGTAAGAATCAATAATTGGTGCAATACGATGGTGCTTCTTATGCAACAACGCCAGATTCATCGTGTTTTAACCAAGGTATTCCAACAAAGATAATCTGTAACAATCTACTGGCCAGTTATTTATAAACAACTTATACTTGTCGTTTTCTTCATCCAATCGCTTTTCGTTATGAGGCCCACACAAGGCTGCGCCGTCGTACGAATATTCCCCGACAACAAGAATATTCCACGACCAAACGAATATTTTCCGACAACAATGAATATTTTATAACCACTTGCTTATTTAAAATATTTGCGCATTTTACCAATTAAGGGAAGGATTGAAGAAAAGGGTCGATCAAGCACGTCTGTCAATGATTTACAAGAAATAATAGCCACACTCCTCAAGACGGACAAATGCAAAGATTCAAAACGCGACTTTGGTGACGTCCCACTTAATCAAGCATTAACCCTGATCTATCTTAATTAATACATGGCATAGAATTTTAAAACATATTAAATATATATTTACGATAAATTACCACATATATGATCTCATGAAATCACTGTTGATTAGGGGTAGGGTTTACCTAAAAACTATGGTAAACGGCTGTGTTTCTTCCTCAGTATGGCGATTTTTGTTAAAACAATATAATGTTCGATATATAAAACCGTTACTAAGAAATAAGAATCGGTTATAATTACCATTTCTTGATTGATATCTTTATTTTTGTATCGATTCTTTTGTTTCAAAGATGATATTCTAAAAGCTCAAGTAAGGAAACATAATAATTAATTCAGCAATAATTAAAACTTACGGAAAGAGTCTTGGATATCTTCAAACCATGATTTATATATATCAAGTATTTTACGAGAGAGAGGTACAAAGAGAATACAAAAGAAAATGCTAAGGAAAGTTACTACCAACAATGGGTGAGGTCTCCCAATTTATACAAGTGAGAAGATAAGAAAGGATCCGTGTGTCCCGGATAAGTGAGTCGGTTGGCGATCCTTATATTTTCTTCTTTAACTCTCGGTAGTGGGAAGTGGAGGGCATGAGACAAGTCAGCTCGGCAAAAGTGGGAATCTTGTAGTGAGTGGACGGTGGTCATCGACCGATAATTGAGAGGTAGTTGGATAGGCATCGTTGCTGGTGGGAGTACTGTACTTGTTTTCTTCTGATTATTGATGTTGTAGTGGAGAATAACTTTATTTTCCTTTTCCTTTCTTATCCTGCGTCATCTTCTCAGAAATCATTGAAGTGAGGGAATCCCAAAAGTCTCCCATGGTAGGCTCCGGTTCTTGACTTTCTCCTGCTAAAACATTGAACTGGTTGTCATCCTGTTCAGAGTCTTCATCACTGTTAATAGTCTTCATGGAGGCATCCTTCGGGACTAAGGATTGTAAGAATTGTGTCTTCATATAATTCATGGTCTTGACTATTAATTCTGTTTCAGTAAGATTTGAAAATTTCTGTTTTAAATCAGTTTGAATCTTGACAAAAGGATTAATTGATGATGGTGCTGGTAGGCTTTGAGGGATAACATCCAAGCAGTCCTGAGTATGGTTCTGTATGGACTTCAAAAGTTCTGGTAACGTGGGATTAAGCCCTTTATCCCACCACTTGGTAAAAAATACTCTTTTTAAGCGAGGGATTTTATTCTGATAATCGCACTGAAAATCCCACTTCCAAATCCAAGGAATTCCAAAACGGATCATGAAACGGGCAAACAGTTTCTGCATAGATAATTCTTTATTTACTGGTATATGGGCATAGGCAACTTGCCATTCTTTGAATGCTTTTTGAACTGTTTCTGGTAGGGTGTCAATAGTGATACCTATTTTATCCCACCAAATGAAAAACCAGTTGGGATTTCGTTTCTTAAAACTTCAGGACAGATACGGATGAACCAAGAGTGGTTATGGATGGGATTCTGGTAATAAAATACTTGTGTAAAGGAATCAATATAATCCCAATAACTGTATCTGGTTTTTGTTAAATGTGTGGATTCAATGGAACGGGTGGTATGAGGATTAATACCCCAATTAGCAAGAGGCATGATGCTCTTGATAGTGGTTTTGCTGTATTGAATTGGACTGGTCGATTTAAATGGATCATGAAGCGTGTGCTTTATATCCATAGATGCTGTTTCTAGAATGATTTGTTCATATACATAACGATACTATTTAAAACGAGGAGGAGACTGTTGAGTTATTAAATAACGACGTTTGATCTCCCATGGATCTTTCATCCATTTCTCATCATTCTGTTCAATAAACAATACTGTTTCTTCCATATAAGTATTTGGAATATACTGTTCGGGTAAAAGAAGAACATCTTTTACTGTTGGTTGGCTAGAAGAAGCCGAAGAATTACTGGATTGAGTATTCAGACTAGGAAATTACAGATAATCTGATTTGCTTCTGCCTCGGCCTACGCTATTGGCCGCGTACCACGACCTCTACTGGTCATTCCTGCAAATATTCTCTGGTCAGAAAATCCGGTAAAGAATTCTGTTTTCCTTAGATATACTCAATATCAAAGTCAAATACTAATAAAATACTTTGCCAAGTGGCAAATATCTGTTTGGATGCTAAATTTTGAACATCTTTTTTAAAGATTTGTTTTGCAGCTGAACAATCAACTCTAATTAAAAAGTGCTGATTTAAAAGATCATCCTGAAATTTTAAAACACATTTGACAATTGAAAGGCATTCTTTTTTAATAGTAGGATAATTTAAAGAAGGTCCTTTCCAAGTTCCTGAAGTAAATTGAATAAGATCTTCTTTATTACTGTTAGGATTAAATTGTTTTAAAATACCACCATATCCTATATTGGAAGCATCGGTCTGAACGATCTTTTTCCATTCGAGATTAGGTAAAGACAAACAAGGTAACTGTTTAACTCTTTAATTTTTCTTACTTCATCAGTATGTTCTTTAGTCCAAAGTGAATGATTTTTCCGAAGGCGAGTATACAAAATAGAAGCATCTTGGAAAAGATTTGGATAGTAATCACGAATATAATTTAAACTTCCCAAAAATCTCTACAGTTGATTAATATCTTTGATTTCATCCGGAAATTTAGATGCAAATTCAATACATCTATCAATCGGAATAATAGTTCCATTAGAAATATTATGTCCAAGAAATCTGATCTTTGTTTGGAAAAGTTTCATTTTGGGGGCAGAAACTACCAAACTATTTTTATGATAACATTTTTAAAAATATTTAAATGTTTTATATGCTGTTCAATGGATGAAGAGAAAATTAAAACATCATCAGATAATAAATTTAGTAAAGGGGTTAAAAATATCATTCATGATGTGCTGGAATTCTGAAGGTCCATTTTTTACTCCAAATGGAAGAACATTCCATTCATAGTGACCAAAAGGTCTTTGTAAAAGCGGCTTTTATAAGTATCTCGTTTCTCTAATTTGAATTTGCCAAAATCCACGATTTCATATCAATTTAGAGAAAATAGTGGCATCATGAAGTCGGTCGAAGATCCTTCTTATTCTAATTGGATATCTAATCCATTGAAGGGCTTCATTAAAAGTTTATAGTTGATAACGAGTCGTGGATTTCCTCGTTCAATTTCTCGAATTTTATTGACATAAAAGCGGTCTGACTCTGGGGAGAGGTACTTGGTTTTATCGACTTTTTTCATTGAAGGGACTCAATTTCGGTTTTACAAAGGAGTAAATATTCTTTTCTTCATCCGATTGGGTCGAGATTTAGTAGGAATATTTTTCTCATTGAAACTAGGGATATAAGGAAGAGAATAATATATTTCTTTCTGCATTCGTAAAGCATTTGGGACATCACCTGCAGATTTCAAATTTGAAGAGTTTTATGGATTAGTTTAATTTTTTTTCACGTAAAGACGGTTGTAATATTCTTTGTTACGTAGTAAGAAATTTTATTTCTTTCTCGAATAAAATTGATCTGCTTTTTCTTTGGAATAAATCATGTTTTTGACTTGATTTAATTCTTTAGTGTAGGGTTACGTAATAAATTCAAAAACAATATATACATTATTGAGAGTTGTATGAATTCCTAAAGTATCAATTTTTGTAATAGGCATTAAAAGGCATAGAAATGGAGTGCCTAGAATGATACTTTGATTCATATTACGAATAAGAACAAAAGTAGTAAACAAAGACCTTGATTACTGATTAAGGCTTGGTATTTTATACTTTATATTCATAGTATTTCAACAGCACTTAGTTAAAGAAGATTGGTGGTCTTACGAAAGTATTTGGTAGGATAAGTCCTTCCCGGATACGATTCATATCAAGCACCACTATCAACTAGAAAGCGATAAGCGTCTTCGATAATAATATCTGGTTTAATAATAAAAGTAATTCTAATATACCATTTCTGGAAGACTACTTGATTCATTAGCATTAAATACTGTTCAGAAGATTCTTGTTTATCAAAGGATTCGGGTTGTTTGGAGGATTCTATATTATCCTGTTTGTGATTTAACTTATTTTTAATATTGGTTAAATCTTGAAAGATAATAATAATATTATTCGTAATTGTTTTATTTGATTTTAAAATATTTATTTCATTTTTAGATCCCGAATAGTAGTAAGCTTCTCAAAGGTAGAAACGCATACGAATCGTTTCATAACCTCTTTCATATTGTCTTGATTAATAGGAAGGTGTCTTCACCTTTACCGTGTTTTATAATGATTTCTAAAATTTTAATTTGATCTCCGGATCTTTAATCTGCTCTCCGAGGTCTGAAGGGATTTCGGTGGTCGCTTAAGACATTAATTTGGGACCTCCAATATCTAAACCATTCATCTCGATTTATAGCTTTCGATAGAATTAGTTTCATGAATCTGACATTCACGCTTATTAATAAATACAGTTTGACATTGTTCGTTGTCAGAATTATTGTCAGATTCTGAATAAACTTCTGCTAGATCATTATTTGAGCTGGACTCGGAGTCATTATTAGACAAGCAATTAAGGATTTGCTGTTGAATTTCCTCATCAAGGGATAATTCATTAAGCTTTTGTTTTAATTTTGAATTGCATTTATTAGTAAAGTGTCCTGCTTTTTCCACATTTATAGCATTGAATTTTAGATTTATCTTTTTTTCTCTTACTCTTTCTTTTCTGGAAGATTTTTCGGGGTTTTGTTTTTGATTATTTCTTAGAAGAATGTTTTCGGTAAGATCTAGAAGGTTTAGAACTTTGTTGTTTTTTAGCTTTCTGAGGATACTGTAATTTTGTGTCATAAGAGAATTGATCGCAAAATTCTTCTATCTCATGTCTTTTGGTGAGATTCTGTTTTTTCATTAATTGTTGAAGTTTCATATCATTACATAATGATAATCCTTCTTCGATAATTCTTTGAAATAAGATAACCATAAGAATCTTTGGTCATAAGGTATACTAAATACATTCATGTTTATCTCTAATTTTTTTTCGAACTTTTTTTGCAAAGAAAGTAGGAAGTCCATCTAAAAATTTGGCTTTTCAATGTTCACTGTTAGCATCTGCTCTTTGCATGACTTTCATTAAAAATACATCTTTATACCATCTAAAATGGGTTAAGGATGGGCGGCAAGAACGAAAGGTTTCCGTAAGAGTTCTCTACTTACTCGGTATTTATCCGTCTCCGGTCCTGAAAATGGTGAACGATAGCTTGAACTAAGGTGTAACAAGCATCTTCTCTTACGGTTTCAAGTTTAGTAATAGGGTCGATCATTCTTATAGGATTGAAGGATTTCGGTTCTTTGGTTATCGGAGAGTACATTATCCCACCATCCTTTAAGAATGCCAAGAAAACCATTTACTAAGAAACGATGATCGATGGTCTGTGTTTTCATTCTTATGTTTATGATCGTTGCATACATCAAGATATGATGGATAGTTTCAAAATTTTGATATTCTGTTTTACCATCGATATTCCATTCATAAATGGTCTTACCATGGTAAGACTTCTGGGAATGAAGAAAGTCTTCTTCATACGAGAATATCCCGAGGAGTAGATGCAGGGGGTAGTAGTACTCTTTGGGTCCGGATAGAGCCATTCTATTAATAGGCTTTTCGGTATAAGTAATTTTATTAATATTTTGCATCTCCGAAAATTATTCTCGGATTTCAAAAATATTAATAGGGAAATATCGGAATCATCTTCTTCATTATCGGTATTCTTATTATTACTTGTATGAGAGGAAGGTTGTCCAGACATCATATTGAGCTGGGATGAGGATGCGGGTGTGAGTTTTAAATCTTTTATTTTATTGAAAAGATTATCAATAAAATTATCACTGTTTTTAGAAGATTTCATTTTAAAATTACTAACTTCTAAAGGTGGTTTTATAGTTGCAGTTGAAGGTCAATTTTTGAGAACAATTTGGCAATTATCATTAATATGATTTATTTGTTCTTCTATCCCAGTTAATCTGCTTTTCCTACAAATTTGAAGGAATAGATTAGTATAATTATTCTGCTTTAGACAAAGGCAAAATGTCTTTAATCTTAACTTCATCTTGTTGATGAGAAACTTGAAATATCAACATATGGATTAATAACTAATGGTTTTAAATTTTCATTTCCTAGCTAAGTTCAAGAGACTTGGGAGGGGGATGGATAGATTGAATAATATTACCATTTGTGGTAATCCAATCTTTTTGGATTCCAGCTTAATACATTTAATCGACTTTCAAGATAAAATTACGATTTTAAGATAAAATCATAATACCATTTAGCAAATGATAAAATACACTGGTTATTATTCAGATAAGCATAATAATTAGCTTTAATTTCTGCTAACTTATCATTATCATGATTTTTAAAATACCAATTTCTAAAATTCTGGTATTTATCCTGCATGAACTCCTGATTTAAAACATCGGCGAATTTTACTATTGGGAGAAAATCCATTTAACACTCAAAATTCATGTCACTAGCTAGATTGGACCTGTAAGGTCTTATGTTTTGAGGAGTAGCCTCATAAATACCATGAGGTATTTGATTTTCGAAATATGAATTCCTCTAACTATGTCTTCATTTTTGATGCACTCATTCTTTGAGATTTTTAAACTCTTGATAAATGCAGATCTAAAGTGGTCGATTACGTTATTTGCAGACGATTCGTAAAAATCAATATTATAAGAAATATTGTTTATAGATCGACTTCGGTTAAAAGGTCTTTGAAATTTTAAATAAACATTTCCATTACTAGTCTGGATAACATCTTCAATGTTTTGTCTAATTATAGGTCTGGTAGGAACGTCATTAATAATTTGCCATTGTTTTGGGAAAGTAATTTCTTCCCAAGGAATCATTCTAGGAATAGCCACTTGACTACTAAAGAGATTAGTATCAATAAGGACAGTATGTCCTTGTTGGCTTTGCTTTCTGATATAGGGATTTAAAGTCGTTAAAACTTTAAGGTGTATACTGAATAAGATGGCAAAAGGAGGGATCCTAGGTAGGTATTCATAACCATGAGATATAATTCTCATTTCTAAGACTTTTGACAAATTATTATCAGCTAGGCAACACTTAAATTCGGATAGATATTAAAATATACTGGTCCATGGGCAAGGCTAATTTCAATAGCTCCCATGAGAGAGGCTTTCCAATTAAGACACCTACCATCTCTAAGTGTACATTGAATACTGGTATTTTGGCCAAGTAAAGTCAAAGGTTTAAAGGCTACTTGGACAAGTCCTATGTGATGAAATTTTATATTTATTGCATTTTAAATAAATTTTTATTATTTTTTTTCTTAAAATTTTAAATTAACTTCAAAAAATTCATAATTAATTTATATTTATATTCTTTTTATCTTAAAATATAAAATTAAACAATGATTTAATCTTGCAACTTCACTCTTTTTTTATTATAAAAAAATCATACTTTTTTTTCTAAAAATATCGATTCTCTTTCTAAAATACTTAAATTTATATTTCTCAGAAAATTTTTTCCCTCCCAACTCACAAAGTTACTCCCTCTCTCAAAAAACTGGTATGAATTGTTTATAATATGCATAATTAACAAGTTTTCATATTAAAATAGTATTAGTTTTAATATTAAAACAGAGAGCATTACTTTTTTTGCAACGTATTAGGAGATTTGTTTAATTTATTATATTTTATAGCATAAATTTGATGTTGCTATTATCATTTTATTATTCCGAAAGGTTGAAAAGTAAAAATGCAAAAAGTGGCATAAATATTTAGAAGGTACTTATGCTGTCTTGTTTCCTCTTCTCACAGTTACTTACCGTTAACCTAACCAAACTCGAGTTAAAAAGCTCAGAAATTTAAAATAATACAAAATCTCTCTCTCTCTCTCTCTCTCTCTCTATATATATATATATATATATATATTTCTATCTAATCTATATCTATATATATCCTTTAATTGCACAAAGGTCAACAAAATGTTGATGATTAAGAAAAGCATTAGGAGCAAGAAAATAGGAGGTTCACCTGGATAAGACTGTACAGTGTTCGAATTCGAATCGGATAACCGAGAAGATGAAGTTAACTATAATGACCGCCGACGAACAAATCATCAGCCTAGAAATCGATCGTGACGAATCTGTAATTACTTCAATCATCACTCGATATCCTAAATTGATGTTGTTATTTTTTGATTTTAATTATCTGATTTTGTTCTCTAAATCTATGATCGATTAAACAGGTTGAAAATCTGAAAGCTCTGCTAGAGGTTGAGGTCAGATTCAAATCCTCCTTGTTTCTCCCTCTATATCTAGCTATATATACACGTATGAGTTACGACTGTATTTTTTTTTTCAAGTATGCAGATTTACGGTGTTTGTTTTATGTAATACGCAGACTCAAGTGCCACTGCAGCGACAACAACTGATGTACAACGGGAAGGAGATGAGGAATACTGAGAGACTGAGTGCTCTTGGTTTATCTGAAGGAGATTTAGTTATGATGGTTTCAAATTCTTCTTCTTCTAGGTATTATAATTTGCAATTTCATTTTTTCTTATTTTCAGTATTTATCAGCTAAATGTTGCACAATATAACCCGGGAATTATAAAAAGGCTGCTAGAATTTTGTAGCCCAAGTCATGTGATATTGCTCAACCTTTTGATAGATTTAATTGACAAAGATTTATAGGTGTTTAGTAAATTTAAATCTGAATTGTGACATAATGCTGTTGCAACATGTCTATGATGAAATAAATGGTATACTTTTATCGTATTTACTATTTACCTAGCTAACTGTGTTTGGTATCGGTGTTTTGGTATTTGCTATTTGCTTCCAAAACATCATAGTCGTGATACTCTTAGGTCCCAAAAATTTAAATTTATCAACTCAGATATTTATTTGTGTTTTACCTCTAATTACACAAATATACGGATTCTAACTTAATATTGGAATGTTCAAACATCAAGTCTATATTTAATTATTTCTAAAACAATCAACTTGTTCATACAACTAAACATTTCTTTGAAATTTAGTTTTATTGCATTATATTCTATGATGATTCTTAACCATAAACATCCATATAAAGCTAAAGGAATGAAAATGACTGTATTTTTAATTAGTTTCTTGGAGGTGGAGTGATTGAATTAGGAGAATTGATGAATGCAGTGTTTGGAGGAACCTGTTTAGAAGTACGATGATTTATTTGAAGAAGTGGTTTGGTCCTGCATGAATATATGTAAAATAAATATCAAGCGAGAGAAAATGGGAAAAGAAAGGTAATTTATAACATAATCTATTGAAATAATTTTGGCAAGAGGAAGTTGTAGGTGGAGATGTTTAATTGTTTATGTAGTTAGGCTCTTCCATCCTTTAAGTCATATCCCTTCTCTGACTTGTAAGTGAAGTTAATGGAGCTCTTTTTTTTATTTTTTTATTTTTTAATTTAAGTAAAAGTTGTACAGAAATGGTTCGTTAAGAAAGTTAAAGGTAATGGCGATTAAGTAATTCTAATTAATGACAATGCAATCTATCTTATCATTCCAAACTGCCATAAATATGTTCCATCATATAGAAATCTTTGATTAGCAATTGGGAGAACTTGCATCAATTGGTTCTTGCTGCTTGTCGAATTACTGCTTTTCTTTTTAGTGATATCTCCTTCCAAATATAAATTATATATGATAGATGCCCTCTCATTATTTGAGCTTTTTTATAATGTGCACCGGAAGCTTTAAGTGGTTTATAATGTTGTTAAATTTTCCTCTTCCCTATATGCTCGCTGTATTAGTTTCTCATTTTAATGGATTCCTTTTCTTCCTCAAGTGTTTGTTAATATCCAATGAGAGGCATGCATTTATATTCTGAAAGGTGTGACTATTAAATATTTCAGTGCATCCACCAATGACTTGAGCTTCAACCCAGATGGATCTGCAGTTAACCCAGCAGCATTCCAGCAGCATATCCGCCGTGATTCTAATATGATGGCACAATTGTTTCAGGTAGAATATATAGCTAGATTTTTCTGAGATATTTCTCTACATTCTATCAGATAATGCTGAAAATGTTGTATAAATTTATGAAATCTATATCCAGGTTTTTGGTATTTCCCTGGCTCAAGGAAGGGTTTATTGTTTTATATTCTTTTAAAATATTTTATGAGCTATAAAAGAAATTGAAATATTGAAATGGAGGCTTTTTATCCTTTGTGACATGTATTTCTAAGTTAGTTCTGCAGATCTATCCTGCCTTTTTCTCATAGTAATATGTATGTTTTGATAGTCTAACTTGCGTTTTTTATTTGTTTTTTATAATTAATTATTTTTAAAATCAATGAAAAATGATATTAGCCATATGATTCCCTGACATGGTTGATGGGGACTACAAATCAAGATCTAAGAAGAAATTTCAGTATTTATGGAGTTTTAATTATGTTTATTTTGAGAGAAATTGTTGTAATTAATTATTTTCTTTGATAGGGGGGATTTAGAATTTTTGTATTGATTAGGAACTTTTAATATATAGTTAGGTATTTTAGCCGTTTACTATAAAATTAGGGGTTTGCTCTCTTAAAGATGGTTGCCAGGAATATTGATCAACTGGGTATGAGGATCGAAATTAGGTATGAGGAACGCTAGTACGTTACATATGGTAGAATACACATGGTATCTAGTTCTTGAACAACGGTTCAGAAAGACAGTACCCAATACGCGAAGCAATAACAATTCTCTGGTGACTCCTTTAAGTATATGTTGTAATCCACACAAGCTCGATACATTGGACTGTTGATTATTGATATTTGAGTGAGTTGTGTTCTCTCTCTTTGTCTTTGGAAGCGAGTGATGTATGCGGAGTGACTTCGAGATGGGCATAAATAAATCTTTTTATTTTATTTTATAGTTTTATGACTTTTTAATTGTTGTACTACATCAATTGATGCGTATATATAATGTATGTACAAAAGTATCATCTCTCTAGGAGATGAATGTGGAAGCGTTCCCTCATACCACTTGTTGCTTGCTGATTTTATATATAGGGGGTCCTTTTTGCTTTGCGCAAGATGCTACACTAATATTGCAGCTATTAGCTCTTGTTCTTTAAAAGAAATTTGTTCATTTCGCTCTTGACCATCCCATGCCTATGATGACTTTTGAAATATATTCAGCGTATGAAAGTAGTTAGATTTCTGTCTTGAAATCTGCCTAAGTGTTGATTTATTTTATGCCCATATAGTGTAAAAGATTAAATATAAATATCTAGTTTATGGAGTGCATATATATAAATACTTTTCCGATTAGTTTACTACTACCCTAATATGATTGTTCCTTCATTGTGCAATGTTGTTAATGTTGTTGGTCTAAATCATTTTTTATCCCTAACTATGATGTTCCTTCATTATGAACCTTGTTTTCCCTCACAGACTGATCCTGAATTGGCTCAAGTTCTTCTTGGAAATGATCTCAATAAGCTGCAGCAACTTTTAAAGGAGCGTAATCGCCATAAATCTGAAGTACGACGTCAACAAGATGAGGAATTAGTAAGTAGCTAGTACTCGGAGAGTCTCTTAGTTTATTGTTTGGCATTTTTAGATCGTCATATTTCCTAGTATATTAAAATGGCTATAATGTATTAAGACAGTTGCAACTCCCTCTATCATATATAACACTGCAGTTTCTGAATGTGCTTCAGAACCTTGCTTCAAATATGGTGCTTACAAAATGCAATGAAACTTTTTAGAGTTTAGGGGTGGTCTCATGAAGTATAATGCTTATAACCCTAGACATGTCAGAGGTGTGTGCCATGTGCATTAAGAGCAGCATTACTCCTAGTGAATCGAGATTAGGGCTTGTGGGGTAGGGTTTAAATAGAGATCTTCATGTTTTTCTTATTTTAAATATTTTATTATATATATATATATATATATATATATATATATATATATGATCCATAACAAATGTGATGTAGGACATATTTAAGATGAATAATTAACGAAAAATAAATTAGGATCTAAACTCCACGTTTAAACCACTAGGATCTCTCAAGTGTATCAATTCTACGTATCAACACCAAGATGGAAAAATACCTCTACGGTATGAACAAAGTAATCAATTTGAATATCAATATTCACTGATCTAAAATAATTTGTGGGGATTACATTACTATTTAAAGAGACTCAAAACCCTAATATTACTTTGGAAATAATAAAAGTACTAAACGAATAAAATACCCTTTTTAATAATTTCTAATCACTAAATAATGTCCTAAATCCCCACTAATAAATAAAATATATAAATCACATCAACTACTTTTATATTAAACATAATAAAAACTCCAAATAATAAATATAACAAATCTCTTCTTTGTTCTTAGACTTGGAGTCCCCATCATTCTCCTCTTGTTGAATCTAGGATCTAAGATGAAGAATTAATGAAACTAGGATCTAAATTCCACGTTTAGACCATTAGGATCTCTCAAGTGTATCCACTCCACGTATCAACACCAAGATAGATAAAATACCTCTACGGTATGAATGAAATAATCAATTTCAATATTCTTTAATCTAAAATAACTTGTGAGATTAAATCACTATTTAAAGAGACTCCAAACCCTAATATTACTTGGGAAATAATAAAAGTACTAAACGACTAAAATACCTTTATTAATAATTGCTAATCACTAATTAATGTCCTAAATTCCCACTAATAAATAAAATACATATATCACATCAACTACTTTTATGTTAAACATAATAAAAATTCCAAATAATAAATATAACAAATCTTTTCTTTGTTCTTGACTTGGAGTACCCATCATTCTCCTCTTGTTGGAGAAAACTCAACCTCGAGTTCTATAATATGAGAGAATAAGCAATGAACTCCTTTGCAACAAAAGAACATCTTGAAGCACCTTTGACAACATCATCACACGGTATGACTCAAATTTTTTTTGAAAGAAAATTGACGAGAGCCTTGGTTTTGTATTCAAAGGTGCTAAAAAGAAGCTTTCTGGAACAACGAAGTCAACAATGTCAACTTGAATTTGATCAACTTCTCGAATCGTCTTTTCCTCGGTAACGAACAACTCAAAAGCAACGTTAAAGGTTTTTTCAATTTGTTCCCTATACATAATCTCTGGTTCAACTTTTGAAACTTCAAGAATTTTTATGGACATCACAATTGTCTGTATCCCCAAAATTTGGAACATCCTCTTTTTCTTTCTCTTGCTCTGATTGAACATGTGCCCGCAAGTGAGTAAGGCCTACTTTTATAGAAGATATGTCATCTTTTAATAAAGATTTGTCATCTTTTAAAGAAGAACATATAGAAATCACTCTTTGTGTAGCCTTTTGAAGTTCTATTGCTTTAACTTGTTGACGTTTCCTTGCTTCAGCTTGTTGACGTTTCCTTGCTTCAGCTTGTTGACGTTTCCTTGCTTCAGCTTTCCTTTGTTCATCTTGATTGTTCATCTTGATATCGACGTTCCAATTTTTCAAGGTAATCTTGTGGATCAAGCATATCCCATCTAAGTTCTTCCTGCTTGTGTTTCAAATATCTATGACCACATGCATTAATAAGGTAGTATATTCAGTCACTTTCATTGTCAAGAAACCAAATATACTCTTTTACTTCAGCAATCAATTCTTTAGTGGTTTGGGTGTTTGGGACAATGGGTTATAAAATAATAAATAAATAAAATAAAAGTTGTATTTGATAGCTTTAAGGGACTAACTGAAAAAAAAATAAAAAAATAGGGACTAAAGTATGAATTCAGAAAGTGTAAGGATTGATCTAGAAAGGATGAAAATGGTATAAGTGAAAAGTGAATAAACTACGGGACTAAAATTGAAAAGGTAAGAAATTTATGGGGTGTAAATTGCAATTTTGGAAAGATATTTATAAGATTAGGGTTACCATGTTTTCTTATTACCACGAGCATTAGCAGCAGCCACAAGTAGCCCCCTTTAGACAATGGGCAAGAAACAAAGCAGCAAAGCAAAACAAGGTTTTCTTTGTTTTTTCTCTGGTGAACAGTAATCACGTGATGAATAGTAACTCCGGCGATGATGAACAAATTTTTTTTTGATAACCCAAGATCTCCCAAAACTTGAAAAATTAATGGAGAAACCTTAAGCTCTAATACCAAAAAATGATCTAAGATGAAGAATTAACGAAAAATAAACTAGGATCTAAACTCCACGTTTAGACCACTAGGATCTCTCAAGTGTATCCACTCCACGTATGAACACCATGATAGATAAAATACCTCTACGGTATGAATGAAATAATCAATTTCAATATCAATGTTCTGTAATCTAAAATAACTTGTGAGATTAAATCACTATTTAAAGAGACTCCAAACCCTAATATTACTTGGGAAATAATAAAAGTACTAAACGACTAAAATACCTTTATTAATAATTTCTAATCACTAATTAATGTCCTTAATCCCCACTAATAAATAAAATACCTAAATAACATCAACTACTCTTATATTAAACATAATAAAAACTCCAAATAATAAATATAACAAATTTCTTATTTGTTCTTGACTTGGAGTCCCCATTAAAATGGTTGCTATAAACACTATTCCAGTAAATCCGTCTCCCACTGTCCAATGCGAGATTCAAATCTCAAAAAACACACTTGCAACTACTCTAAGTAGATGCAGGAGGAAAAAATTAAGTACCTGCTTCTACTCTTAGTAGAGGAAGGATGAATGTTTTAAAATACCTTCACTTTAGTTGATTTAAATAGTTTCAATGTACTTATTTTCTTTAGTAATAAAATTTAACATTGTCAACTATATTTAATGTATTTATTTTTATAAATAATTTCTTAAGTAATAAAATTTAAAATTGTCAATTATATTCCATGTATTTATTTGTATAAATATTTTTTTAAGTAATAAAATTTAATATTGTCAATTATTGTGACAATTTGATTATTTAAAATTTAAACTCCATATTGTAATACAATTTGATTTAATTAATATAAATTACATTACAAATAAATACATTGAAGCTATCTAAATTTAACTAAACTGGGGGTATTTAGGACATTCCTCCCGCCTCTACTAAGAGGAGCGACGTGTGTTTTCTAAGCGTTGGATCTCGCATTAGAAGGTGGGAGATGGATTTGCTGGAATAGCGTCCATAGCAACCATTTGCTAGGGATCACTAGCTATATATATATGTTCTCTCTTTTTTTTATTTTGGTGGTGGGTGGTGGGTGGTGGGGGTGGGTTGGGTTGGGGGGGGAGGCTCTCTTTTGTGAATTGTGTACTTTTGTTTTTTGGCATCATTGGGCTTCTGTGCTTAATGAAACATGCTGAATAAGTTGTCGATGACATATATGTCTTGTTTGATGTGATATATGAAAAGTCGTATGCAAAAACGTTTGTCAAATTGAAGTGAAACTGCACCATTTGCTGATTTGATGTAACCCTACAGTATCATTGTGCATACTGACTGATATATGTCCTTTTCATTTGTAGGCACTACTTTATGCAGATCCTTTTGATGTGGAAGCTCAGAAGAAAATTGAAGCTGCAATCCGCCAGGTTAGTTATTTTTTATGCTTTAATTATATTACTATCGCCATGTCATATTTTGGTGTATTTTTCACTTGAATTATCAGTTGTCACTTATCATATATATATATGGGAAAAAGCACATATACCCCACTGTGGTTGTAGTGTTTTAAGCAATTAGCCACTGTGCTTTTAAAATATTCAATTAGCCCACTGTACTTTTTAAAAATGTTCAATCAAGCAATTCCGTCAAATTTTGCTCACGGACATTAAAAAATTGGTGGGAAAAAGCACCTTTACCCCACTGTGCTTTTAAAATATTCAATTAGCCCACTGTACTTTTTAAAAATGTTCAATCAAGCAATTCCGTCCAATTTTGCTCACGGACATTAAAAAATTGGGCCAATTTTCCTATGTCGCTTTAAAAAATAAAATACAAATGACGTGTCTCATTGTTAATTGAATCTACTGAAAATTAAATATAAATACCCATTTGGTGAAAGTAATTAATTATCAACATTCTCATGGAATATTATTGCCTCGTAATCTATGTGGTTTTATACTTCTATTGTGAGAATATGCAATCACCCAATTAAGTAGAAAATAGACTTATAAGATGAAAGCAGTGGTTTAAATTGCGTATTCGAATTCATATTTAACATTGAACCTGGAACTTGAATGTAATTTGGCTTCATTATTATAGTTCTTTTCTCTTACTTAATTTGGTGGAACTGCAAAACACTTCTCTTGGATGAAGTTAAGTATCCCTGAGTGCACATTTGGAAATCAATATGCTTAGTTTGGGCTAGACATAATAATAGACTCCTCTCTTAATTTGGTATCAAGTATTGTGTCCAGGTAATCCACCTGGCAAAAGGAATTGATATGAGAAAAAAGAAACTGCAAGATCACAGAAAAATGGGTCCTCTGTCTATACATCCAACCATACGTCTTTAGAATCCCCCCCACCCCAGGTTATTTTGGTTTACATGCAGAAAATACTAGATACAAATGACGTCATTGAAAATGGTAACCCCATTGAAAATGAGACGTCATTTATATTTTATTTTTTAAAGTCACGTAGGAAAATTGGCCCAATTTTTTAACGTCCGTGAGCAAAATTGGACGGAATTGCTTGATTGAACATTTTTAAAAATTACAGTGGGCTAAATGAATATTTTAAAAGCACAGTGGGGGTAAATGTGCTTTTTCCCCCCAATTTTTTAATGTCCGTGAGCAAAATTTGACGGAATTGCTTGATTGAACATTTTTAAAAAGTACAATGGGCTAATTGAATATTTTAAAAGCACAATGGCTAATTGCTTAAAACACTACAACCACAGGTGGGGTAAAAGTGCTTTTTCCGTATATATATATATATATATATATATATATATATATATATATATATATATATATATATATTGGGAGCAAGGTTAATGAAATATCTCCCAATTTACGTGAGCATTATGATTGATTAGCACTATTTACACTTTGCTGTGCTGGTTGATAATCATGACAAATGATTTCTTATGTTGCGGTGGATTTGCTTTTCCCTCTTGTTGAAGTGAAGTTCCAAATTTCGAATTTGTAGAACATGATTTTTTTGGCATAGCCTAATTCAAGAGCTTAGTAGAGCATTCAAATGGATGGTACACAATAACTTGGTTCTAATCGTCAATGAAGCAAACCCACTTATAAATCACTTCGAAAATATGCTGAAAGTTGTTTATAGTTGATTAAGATTACATTGCGTGAATAGGTATTGGGACCAAGAAATTAGCATAAACCTTCAACATGACTTGTAATAATAAAAAAATCATTATGAAATTTCTATGAAAATTTTCAGTGACAGACCTCCATTACCATTTCCACTATTTCGATCCTTTCCTGCATTTTCTGTTTCTGTAAAGTCATTCGCTTATTAGTTATTGCTCCATTATTTACAGAAAGGTATTGACGAGAATTGGGCAGCTGCACTAGAACACAACCCAGAAGCTTTTGCAAGAGTGGTATGTAAAATTAGGTAGCACCTGTAAACATTGTAGTCACATATATTTTCTCAGTAAGTTCATTTTTAAATCCTGATGCAACTTTTCAGGTCATGTTGTACGTTGATATGGAAGTCAATGGTGTCCCTTTGAAGGTAGTGACAATTGAAAAAAAAATTGTTCCTTTCCATTCATTTTATAATTGTTTCACTTGTGTTTATAGTTAAATGAAGTGGCTAGGGGCTATTTTGTTTATTGTGTTGCTGTGTATAATTTTTAATCTTCTGGACATGCTTGAAGAATTCAATAATAATTTGTTGTTGAGTATCAACTTTCTAATTGTGTGGTCTTGTGCTTTATGTTGTATCTTTTCATTCTTACTATTGTGTTTTGAAAGAGTATGAATGTTTTTCTTGAAATATTTTCAGGCATTTGTTGATAGTGGAGCTCAGTCAACTATAATATCCAAAAGCTGCGCTGAGCGTTGTGGGTATGAGCTGTAGTTTTCTTGATGTCCATTCTTAGATTTCTTTAAGCATAATTGTATTTACTCCAAAATTTGAACATTAGACCATAGCTCGTGTAAATCAGTGCATGTACCATGAATTTACTATTTTACATGCATATAGCATATCTCTGCTACATTTATCTCTGTAGAATAAGAGTCCGCGATAAACCTAAGCAGGTCATTACTTCATATGCTTCTTTGCTAATATTTTTAACGTGATCGAGAGTTTTAATGTAACACCCCAAATCTTGGTACTCAAAATTTCTACGTGTTCACTCTCCAGAATAACACATCTAAATACCCATAAATAAATAAAACTTATAAATAAAGATAGAAATCTTCCCATAAGGGTTACGACATCTTAAACAATAAACAATCCCATGTTATCTAAACCTTAATACATCAAATGTGGAAACTTAACATAATCAACATAAGTCTTATACATAAACATCATTTAATAAATAAACAAGTCTTCATCACTTGTTTGCCTTGCCTTTGCTCTTACTAGTAGATGACTCATCAACTCTTTCAACCCTAGCTGCAATATTACTCCCTCCGTCCCAGGATAAAAGTCCTAGTGGATTTTTCACGCATATTAAGAAGATGAATAAAATGACAAAATTGTCCATAATAATGTCATTAAATATGGAGAGAGAATTAGAATAAGAAAAGTATGAGATATTTAATGCTAAGAGTATAATAGGAAAATATGTGTAAAAGTTTGGTTATTAAAGGAAAATGGACATTTAACATGGGACTACCCAAAATAGTAATACGCAAAATAGTAATAAGGACTTTTATCATGGGACGGAGGGAGTATTATACAATAGTTTGTGCATGAGTTGTATACAATATTAGATTGATTCTAATTGTCTATAATTAATCCTAGAAATCTGGTTAGTTGAGCAATCATGTATATAATTATAGAAACAATCTGTTTCCTTATTTTTAGGTCCTAATTTGTAGGATGTAATTGTACCATATATATTGCCTCTGTTTGAGAGAAGAATACACATTCGAAAATATTTTGTAGAATCCTTATTGTCTAACATGGTATCAGAGCAGGTCTGATTCCAAAGAAGTCTGCATCAAACAATCGTATTCGTATTTCTTTTGAAGTTCATCACCCTCGTGACACTGCGAGTTTGATGGCGACCACTACAAGCGTACCAATCGAACTTATCCCAGCACCAACACAACATATTATCGTACACCAAGACAACTCCCCTTTTCCAACCGGAATTACCCTCGATGAGACCAATTACCCATTATGGTCACAACTCATGGAGATGCGTATCGGCGCTCGCAACAAAGCTGGATATCTCACCGGAGAAACGAAGAAACCAAAATCTGGAGATCCTAATCTTGGAGCATGGATTACTGAAAATCACAAAGTGAAAAGTTGGCTAATTGATTCAATTAGTCCGTCACTAATGCAACGATTTATTCGCCTTCCCACCGCCAAAGAGATATGGGAGGCTGTATCAAAAACGTTCTATGATGGATCAGACGAAACATGTATTTTTGAGTTGAACCAGAGATCGTTTTCTACCAAGCAGAATGGTCGACCATTGGCAACATACTATAATGAACTTGTTGGTATTTTTCAGGAAATTGATCATAGAACTACCTCTCAGGAAGGAACAGTCGAAGGGGTAATCCAGTTGCTCTCTACGATGGCAAGGCTTCGAGTTCATATTTTTCTAAGTGGACTCGACTCTGAATTTGATCAGGTTCGTGGAGAAATCTTGCGGAAAGACCCAAAACTGGATTTGGAGAGCACATATGCATATGTCAGGAGAGAATATCAGCAGAGACAGACAATGGGGAGCGGGAGCTATCGTCCAATATTTGAAAACTCGGCTATGTTGACCAACCAAACTCGACGAGGATCGTCGTCTGCATCATTAAACAATCGAAACAATCAATCATATGGAAAGGCTAACAACCTGGAATGCACTCACTGTGGGGAAAAAGGTCATTCAAAAGCAACGTTGTTATGAAATTATTACTATCGGGAGTGGTGGGACTTCTCAAAGAAACCTCGTAAAAAGATTGCGAGGAAAGCTATGATGACATCCACGTAAGAAAAATCAGTTGATGCTACGGCAAATGTTGCTCATCCAAGTATTATTGGTAAAGCATGTGTATTCTCTGCAACTTCTAAGAATAGAACTTGGATTATTGATACAGGTGCATCCGATCACATGACGAGGGATTCCAATCAATTAAAATCGGTTTTTCCTTCTTCTCAATCAGTCATTTCCACCGCCAATGGTAGTACCTCCCCTATCACTGGGGAAGGATATGTAATCTTGTCTAATACTCTCACATTAGACTCTGTTCTTGTTGTTCCATCTCTTGAATACAATCTTTTGTCTGTTAGCCAGATTACTTCAACTCTTGCTTGTACTGTAACTTTTTGGCCCTCATTTTGTGTCTTTCAGGACATTCTAACCCGGAAGACTCTTGGTTATGGTGTTAGACGGGGCAAACTCTACTACTTGGAATTGACAGAAAATGGGGGATCGAAAATCAGTTAGGCAAATCAAGCTAGCAGTGAAGACAAGGCTAGAGCGACTATATGGTTATGGCACCGTAGATTAGGACATCTTTCTTTTGGTTATCTTAAGAAATTGCAACCACAATTGTTTTCAAGGTTGAATGATTTGGATTTTCATTGTGACACTTGTGAACTAGCTAAGAACCATCGCACTTCTTATTTACCAAGTTTGAATAAAAGTTCTGAACCTTTTGAAGTTATCCACTCTGATGTTTGATGAATGCACTAGAATAACTTGGTTGTCCTTACTTGAAAAAAAGAGTGATGTGTGTCTAACATTTCAGAAATTCCACAAAATGATACACACTCAGTACCAAAAGCAAATCCGCGTTTTTCAAACAGGCAATGGCACTGAGTTTGTAGACACCCCTTTCCATATTTTTTTGAGCGACCATGGAATTCGTCATCAAACCTCATGCACCTATACTCCGCAACAAAATGGATTGGCAGAGAGGAAGACTAGACAACTTTTGGAAATAGTGCGTGCCTCCCTCTTCGGCATGAACATGCCTCGATTTTATTGGGGTGAGGCTGTGAAATCTGCTGCCTATCTCATCAATCGCACACCCTCTCGAGTATCTGTTGCCTATCTCATCAATCGCACACCCTCTCGAGTAATAAAATTTCAAACTCCTCAACAAAAATTGCAATCCTTATTTTCTGTCCCCCATCATCCAAATCTTGAACTCCGTGTTTTTGGATGTACCGTATACGTTCACATCCCAAAGGTCTTGCGAAATAAACTTGATCCATATGCAAAACGTTGCGTCTTTGTTGGCTATTCTGAATTTCAAAAAGGGTATAGGTGCTATGATCCACAAACCCGAAAGCTACATGTTACTCTAGATGTCTCTTTCCGTGAAGTAGAACCTTATTACTCCGGGGGAATTGTTAAAAATTCTCTTCTGGGGGAGAGCTCATCAAATGAAGAGAATGTTCAACAAGAGAATGGCGGAGATGAGTTTATTGAGTTAGAAGAAGTGAGTGAACAGTTTAAGCAACAAGGTCGACAAGGTTGTGGTAACAACAATGAAACTGAGAGTGAACCATCAATTCCTCCCAAAGTAGCTGTGTTAGAATCATCACTGATATCCTCAGAGTTGCTCCCCTCTACACCATTAACTGAAGTCAACCCAGAATGTTCCTCCTCCTTCTCCTCAGGTAACTACAAATCCTGTGTTTATTGAGTCTAATGAAACATATGCTCCTGCAGAAAATATAGCTCCTAGATACCCACAAAGATTGAATAGGGGAGTTCAAAAAAAACAATATGAAGCTGACCTTACAGCCAAGACCAAATACTCCATTAACAACTATGTGTCCGCTCATAGGTTGACGGAATCGTATACATTTACTGTTAATCAACTATCCACGTTTTCTATTCCTAATAGTGTGCAGGATGCATTGGCTGATCCGAAGTGGAAAAAGGCGATAAACGAAGAAATGGAGGCCCTACAAAAGAATGCCACTTGGGAGCTTGTTCCACTGCCTAAAGGAATGAAGACCATTGGGTGTAGATGGGTGTTCACGGTGAAACTCAAACCAGATGGAGGTATTGACAAATATAAAGCCCAGCTAGTTGCGAAGGGATATACACAAAGGTATGGAGTTGACTATCAGGATACTTTTGCACCAGTAGCCAAGATCAATACAATTCGCATTCTTATATCTATAGCAGCAAATCGAGACTGGCCTCAAACAATTTGATGTTAAAAATGCTTTCCTCAATGGAGACTTGGAAGAAGAGGTCTACATGGAGCTACCACTTGGAGTTAAAAGTAGTTCTTCATGTAAAGGTGAAGTCTGTAAATTGAAGAAGTCTTTATGCAGACCGAAAAGTCACCTAGAGCTTGGTTTGGGAGATTCTCGACTACAATGAAGGAGTTTGGCTATAAGCAAAAGTAACTTTCGGATCATACTTTGTTTATAAAACCTGAAGAAGGAAAAGTACTTGACTTTAATCTTGTACGTTGATGATATGGTCTTGACAGGAGATGACCCATGCGAAATGAAAGCTTTACATAAGTATTTAGCCACTAAATTTGAAATGAAGGATCTCGGACAACTTAAATATTTTTTGGGAATTGAGGTAGCCAGGTCGAAACACGGAGTCTTTCTTACTAGATCTTTTAACCGAAACCGGAATGCTTGGGTGTAAACCAGTAGAGACGCCCATAGAAATGAATCATAAGCTCGAGATTATTCCAGATCAAACCCCAACAGACAAGGGTCGTTATCAACGATTAGTGGGAAGATTAATCTACTTATCACACACAAGGCCAGATATAGCATATGCGGTGAGCTTTGTAAGCCAATTCATGCATACACCAAGTGAAGAGCATATGGATGCGGTCTATCGGATTCTAAGGTACTTAAAGAGTGCTCCAGGAAAAGGGTGGTTGTTCTCAAAAAATAGTATCTCTAACATTGAATGATACACAGATTTTGATTGGGCAGGTGATCAGACAACCAGAAGGTCCACATCTGGCTACTTTACTTTTGTGGAAAGTAATCTAGTCACGTGGAAAAGCAAGAAACAGAAGGTAGTAGCAAGATCAAGTGCGGAAGCTGAATTCCAAGGTATGGTATGGCTCATGGTGTTTGTGAATTGTTATGGATAAGGAATATACTGAGGGACTTGGGGATTGAATATGCTAAACCTATGAATCTCCACTGTGATAATAAAGCAGCCATCGAAATTGCACAAAATCCTGTTCAACATGATCGTACTAAACATGTTGAAGTTGATCAATCATTTATCGAGGAGAACCTCGATGGAAAGGTTATACAATTCCCATTTATTCAATCCGAGAATTCAATTTGGTGATATTATGCTCACAAAGCGGTTCGGGAAGGTGTTTCATGGTACTATTGACAAGTTGGGCATGATGGATATCTATGCACCAACTTGAGGGGGAGTGTGTGCATGAGCTGTATACAATATTAGATTGATTCTAATTGTAATTAATCCTAGAAATCTGGTTAGTTGAGCAATCATGTATATAATTATAGAAACAATCTGTTTCCTTATTTTTAGGTCCTAATTTGTAGGATGTAATTGTACCCTATATATTGCCTCTGTTTGAGAGAAGAATACACATTCGAAAATATTCTGTAGAATCCTTATTGTCTAACAAAGAGTGAGCAACAATTGCCCACAAGTTTAACAATAGTAATAATAATAACATGCAAGTAAACAATGGATACTGAACAAAAAAAAGCTCGGCTTTTGAATCAAGATTAGAACAGTAATCAAAAGTACATCCAAGGGTCACAAGACCATGAACTATGTCCTAGGTTATTAAGTATCTCTACTTAAACCTTTATCAGTCATAAGACTGTTTGGACCTTTCTTCTCGTACTCAGGGGATCAACCATTTGTACAATGTATTGTGCACAAATATTTTAGTGCTTTCGCGTAATATAATCCCCTATATTAGGGATGTTCATCTCAGCTTTGACATTAGAGTCCGTACCAAAGGAAGTTTTGTTTGGATTGACTTCAAGGGTAATTTAGAGTTCAATATTCATCAACTAAGGATTAGTTGAATCAACAAAAGATCTCTAGTCTTATAACAACAATGATATAGTTTTTGCCTGTTGAGATTTCAATAATATTGGAAAACAGATATAAATCTCATACATTGTGGTACTACTTTCGTAAGAATAGAAAGTTTTAATTGACATAAGCATTGGAATACAATTATAAACCTTGTTGGAACAACAATAGGCTAAGGTTATATTCTTGCTCAATAAAGAATTAGAATTAAGAACTTGCTCAATGAAAGTTTAGATTTATGGAACTTGTGTAATAATGATCAAGTTAGGGTAAGGAAACTTGACTCGTGCGTAGATTAAACACTTATTATTCACGTTCCTCAAAAGTCCTACATATTCCATTACGATCACAATGTCCGTTAGTTACACTACTATTAACATTATAGGTTTAGTTCCCACTTTCATTAAACGTATTAGCTTAGATCAAATTCTGATCATTAGAACCAACCACATAACACGAATCTGAGATTATTGTTTAGCAATCAATACAATTCTTTACATAAAAGTATCAATTTCACGAACTGCAAGTTTAAGTTCTATACAATTCGATAATTCTCAACTTGAAATCACCACATACATGTTAACAATATGTTATAACCTCTTGTTATACACCTAACTCACTATCATGCTCATTAGACTAGGTTAAGCTAACATACCATGACTGAAAACCAAAAAAACAAACAAACAATTTCATATATGGATTCCCCGCCGGGGCGGGGATTTGTTTTGCAAAATGCCCTTTGGGGCGAACTGCAGTTCGCGATTACACTGTTCATCAGTCCAAATACTCGACATTCAATCAACAAATTAAGCATACCCATATGTTATAAACTCAACCAAAACAACATACAACATATATAGCTCGACTCTAACAACAAAAACAGTTTGAACCTCCAATTTAGAGTCTCAAAAACCTTGATTTACACTCAAACTCATATTTCAACATAATTAGCGAATCGTCTCACCACAGATTCGATTCTCAACCAAATCAGTTCATACAACTTACATTCTTTTCGTATTTGAATGTATTAACGTAAACAACTATCAATTCAGATTACAACATGAATTGAACACTAATTTTGATTCCAAAATAAGCCTTTTTGTACATCTAATAACACAAGTATCAACACATCTCGACAAATCATTCACCCAAAATCCAATTTTGACTTCAAAATCATACATATTATACATATATCACCAAAACTCAAGTTCTTCCTTTAAAACATGTTTTCATGGATTTTGTTTACTCTAAATCATGGATAAATGATATAAAACATGTTATAAACACATACAACACCATATTTCCAACAATCATCCATAAAATTTCAATTACAGAGAGTTAAAAACCAATTTTCGTGAAGAACTTTAAGAATGTAAATTAAAACTTGAATTCAAGTGTATACCCTTGCTTTCTTGTTTGGATTACACAAAGATGGTAGAATGCTCCTCTTGATTCCCCAATTTTTCTTCCTCAATCTCAATTTCTCTCAAGTTCTCTCTTTTTCTCTGTGATTTCTCTAACTTAGCTTTAGGAATGGAATACGTGAATATAAGGCTGATAATATAATACGTATAAATAATAACTGGCACAACATGGGTATTAGTTAAGCGCATCGCCTTAACTGATACCATGTTCTTAAGGCCATGTTTGGCTTGGCTTTAAAAAGCTCATTTCTATTTATTTTAATTAACTTGTTTATTATATAGTTTATTTGTCACACCATAATTAGTCAAATAATATTATTTAAATTCAATTAAATTAAAGGCAATATTACTCATTAAATCAAATTATCACATAATTAAAATTCTCATTTATTAATTATAACAAATCAATAAATCTCTAATTAATTATTAAATTAATTAGAACAACATTATAATTATTAACAACTCAATTAATTTAATAATCCCAAATAAATTATAACTTCGAACTATAAAATTATTCCTCATTAATTTAATTAATGTGACACATTTAATTAAATTAATCTACAACAATTTTATCAAATATTTATTTAACTCCATAAATAAATCACAAAATATTTATTTAATTCAATAAATATTTAAAATTAATTACAGAAGTCTGGTTCGTCACATTTAAGGTGTACCGGCATCAATGTTTTGAAAAATGGACTGGATTAGTAAGCCAGTCGGACCAGATTTCTGCGAACAGCCCATTTTCCCACTCTGGATACCATCTCAAAAGCGGATTAGTTATAGCAAATTGGTCCAGCTGGGTGATTGAACCGCAACCTGTAAGGGAGCTGTCAGACCAGCCCAGTTTAAGGCAATACAAAAAATGCCTCTTTAAACTAATGCTATTATGGAGAATCGATTGTGAACCATGAGTAGCAAACCAATAAGTTGTTTTTGATGACCATCAATCCAGTTCTCATTGTTATTTCACGACTCTTCATATATATAACAAAACTGTCAAAAAGTGCCACTGTAATACCGCCATAATAACAGCCATTGAAGCTAAAAAGAAATATCAATTTTGCAAGTAATTCAATGTGAAATAGCCTCTGTTGTGCAATTTTTATGACAGTCTTAGCAATGCAGTCTAAATGTCTAATAGTTATTTGAATTGACTTGAGAAAACTGTATATTTGAAGTTTGAAACTCATATACTTTTTTGTCATATAGAAGAGCTGTAGGTTTTGCCCGTTTATCACATTTTTATGCTGGTTAGTTGGGTTGAATGTCCAATCTAAAGGTTGTAGTCGGCTATGATTGAGTTACTGGGTCAAGCTTCAAAATAAATGATACACTGATCCGCTTAATTAACTCTGGAAATCATTGTCTATCATCTAGGTATTTGGACTACCTGGATTACTGCACCTTTCACTTCATGTTCTTAGGCTATACTCTTTTTTTTTTGGCTCAGTGTGTGAGATTCCCAACTAAAAATAGGGGATTCTTTTTTCATCTAAGGAATGCTGAGGAGTTGAAATCTATATTCTTCTTTTAATGAACTTTTTGCTAAAATTTCAGTTTAAGGTTTTACACGCGCTGGGTAGAAATATTTAATATTGTGAAGTGCATTTTTGTTGTTGCAGTAGTTCAATTTTAAGGTTTTCTACGTTCTAATTATTAAATAAAATGAAATAGAAGATATTTTGTTTTCATTGTGGCAATTGCCTTGAATGAATTATTCCAAACAATCATTTGTATATTCTGCAATCATTTATCTATGCTATAGGTCTTAGTCTTTTGGTCCATCTTACATAGATATCAAAAGTGATTGAAAATTTTGTGGTGGTTGATATTTCCTATTTCAGATTGTTGAGGCTTTTAGATCAGCGTTATAAGGGCATTGCTCACGGAGTTGGTCAGTCTGAGATACTTGGTCGGATACATGTTGCTCCAATCAAGGTAATACATGTCATGTCCTCAGAGTAAAAATTCTCATTGGTTTTAATGTATACTAATCATTTTGTGTCTTGCAAGCATGCCTTTGTCCATGTATACAGATATTTCTTCATCATACTGATTTTAGTTTAGATATGAGACAGCTCATATGATACACACTTACTTTTGGAATGACATTTCATTTGTTACGCCTAAACGAGGTCTTGTTTATTTGTCTCACATATTACAGCTTTATAAATGTATTACTTCATTGAGAGGCAAACCCTCCCCTCCCCACCTTTTGGATACGTTTCATTTCCCTTTTGTATATGCTTTTAAGTTTGGTGGCTGGTTCTTTGTCCTCATGTTTTATCAATTCAAGCATGTGTTGCTCTAGAAAATCTGTAGGAGAGAGATTGGAATTTGAGTATACCTCTCTATTTTTCTCTCTCCCCTTCCCCCCCTCCTTTTCTCGTACAATAAACTACTTCATATTATATACTTCCTCGGTTCCAAAATATAGAATCAATTTTGACTATTTGAAGTCGGATTGAGATATTTTCAAATTCAAAATTGATTTGAGTTCATTTAGTGCAAGTCAATACAATTATGAAATTTGAAAACTATCTAAAAAGTACTACTATTACAAAACCTATTGTTTTCAAAAGTTGAATGACTCGCATCAATTTTTAATCTGAAAATATCTCAAATTGGCTTTAAAAATTCAAAAATGTTCTTATTTTTTGGAATGGTGGGAGTATAAATTTTGAAAGGCCTTGAAGAATATACATATTTGTATTCAGAAGCTTAAATAATTCAAATTGTTTTAAAAAGTAAAAAATATGATCTTATTTTTGGAAAGGAGGGGAGTATAAATTTAGATAGGTCTTGAAGAACATACATATTTGTATTCAGAAGCTTATATAATGTTTTCTTGTTTAACATGTACATTAAAACTATGGTAGATTGGGAACATATTTTACCCTTGTTCCTTCTTGGTGCTGGATGCTCCAAATATGGAATTCCTTTTTGGCCTGGATATGCTCCGTAAGCATCAGGTAGCTTCTTTGGCTTTCAAGCTCTTTTATGCATTATTTTGATAGGATTTTTAATGCAGCATCTTAATCAAAACATGATAAAAATCTGAACTGGCTGTTGTGTGCAGTGTATAATTGATTTGAAGGAAAATGTCATGAGAGTTGGTGGAGGAGAGGTTTCAGTACCATTTTTGCAAGGTTGATCTTGCCTTCCTATACATGCCTTTATTCAATAGTCAATTTCAATTGTGATTAATTTTTTTCTGTGCTCGCTCAACCTATTTTTAGAAAAAGACATTCCACCCCGTTTTCTGGATGAAGAGAGGTTTGCGCAGGAAGCATCTAGTTCTGGTGCCCAGGTAAGGCATTTCTGATTTAAATTTTTACTAACAAATCAAGTATTGATACTCACACTGCCTGATCTTTTTTTGACGTAAGCTATGTCAGCAATTGGATATGTAAAACATGGGTTATGGGATGGGAGGTCTGAAATTTACTTTTAATGTACTGTAATACATTAATGTAATACATGGCTTATGGGATGTCTGAAATGTACTGAATGGAAGTATCGGATTTGACACCCATGATGATTTTATTTGGAATATAGCTTTCTATGTTATTTTTTTGCTGATCCATAGAATGAATTGTTAGTTGGCTCACTAGATTCTCTACAGGTTTATAGGTTTGTGCATTTTATATACGTTTGTAGTTACCTAAATCATGTTAGTTGCTTGACAGCTAGCCATTTGCATATTATGTCTCATAATGCGATTGGACATGCTGGCATCCATAGTTCAAAGTATCGGCCATTACGCCGAAAGTTGGGTATCAGTCAGTGTTGTACCGCAACCTTGACATGTTGCACAAAATTATGAATTATTCATTTCATGTAAAGGGTAATTTTCGGCAACTCGGCGTATTGTAGCAATTTTGGACCAAATAAAGGAGAAATCTCGCTGCAACGTAGCGGTTTTGGACCAAAAGGAGAAATCACCGGCACAAAAAAAAATCGAATATGCTAAAGGTTATAAAGGGAAATGACAAAAGAGAACAAACTTTTCTCTATAAATTATACCTATGTAGTACCTAGTTAAGTATACATTAAAAAATGAAAAAATATTGTACTTCATATATACTTAGTAAAGTTAAATTGTACTTGAAATGTACCTGTATAGTTCCTAGTTACGTGTAAGTTTAAAAATTATTATAAACATATAAAATTAGTTGAGCAAAATTATACTTCAATTATTACTCCCTCTGTCCGTCCCAGGATAAATATCCTTGTTACTATTTTAGGTAGTCCCCAGTTAAATGACTACTTACCTTAAATAATCTATTTTTTACAATAATTTGCCTATAATACCCTTAGTATTAATTGTCATATGCAAAAAACTATGCAATTAAATGAGAATTTAAACATGAACAATTTTGTCATTTGATTCTCTTTCTTAATATACGCAAAAAGTCAATTAGGACTTTTATCCAGGATAGAGGGAGTATTAAATTGTGTACCTATAGTCCCTAGTTAAGTACAATTTGAAAAAAATTAAACTTAAAAATGTACTTGGTTAAGTTAAATTGTATGCTCAACCATTTGATTTGAGCTAAGACAACGTCAATATCTACTTTATTCAAACGTAAAATTGATTAAACATATCGGTTGTTTCGTAAACTTGGACAATATTGTGTGCACTAGAGAGTTTTTTTTTTCCTTTTTCCTTTTTGTTTTTTTTCCTGTTGATTTATCTTCTTGTTTATATTATTTAGAATTTTTCACAATTTTCTTATTTATTCTGAATCTCCTAACTAGTTAACGGTGCGTATTGCCCAATACCTATACCGAAACCGATACTGAGTCGAAAAATGACCTTCCGAAACATAGGCCGCTACTGAGACTCTGAACCATGCTGACATCTAGTCTGATTGTGAAACTGTACATTTTGGCAGCTTGTCAATCAAGTCTTCTTAATAATTATTTAGATCATTGAGCAGTTGCTCTTAATTCTTCCTACTTCCTAAGCTCCTTGAGCCATGACTGGTTTCTGATTTTATCTTAGATTCTGATTTAATCTTAGCAATATTCGTATGCTTTACTTGATTATATCTATTGTAAAATTATGGTGTTTACCCTTATTTTATTGCTTTTGCACCCTCAGATTCAAAAAGTGACCGATTGAAACCAGAAGTACAATTTTACTACTGAAACAAATAGTTCTTGTTATTGTTTGTATGGAAGATGATATTTGCATACTGCATGTCACATGGCAATATTGTGTGCAATGTTGGAACTAGTAAAATAAGGACAACTTACCTGTCACAACCACCTGAAACCACTATCACAAACCCATGACTGCACATTTGCCAAAGTTCCAAAGCACAAACACCTTTAGGTTCCAAAATAGAGTAAGATTAGCTTTAAGCGAGCTTATATTTAATTGCTGACTAGTGGTTTTCTGAAGCCACCAAAAGATTGTTCGGTCTCTGAAGCCCCAACCCTAAAATGTTTTGTTTCACTGAGAGATTCATTCAAAGTTGAGATGATAATTGTTGGAATTAATCTTCAATCTTGGTAGTTGAATCCATCGTGTAGAGGTTCCCTAAAAATTCCCCTGGTGGCAATTGGTAGTAATTCGTGCCGAGTGTTGGATGTAATCTAATTAAGCACGGCACGTAAGTATACGTGATCAACAAGTAATATAATGATAAGTTGGGTATCGTTCCCACAGAGACATAAATTAATTTTAATCTAACAATTACCAGCTTTGTATTATTTCAATTTTATTAAACTAATCGAATTAATGATTGAAAATAATGAAAAACTAATAAACAAAAATCAAATCAAATCAATTCAACTAACTACCTCAAATTTTAATCAGATAATGGAGAATTAAGTCTACAACTTCACTTTATGTTTCACTTAGATTATCATACTTCTTTTCAATTCACTTAACTATTCAAATTCATTAATCAAGAACACGAAAGTAGAATTAGCCATCTCTCGATGTACTAAACCCATATCAACTTAAATCCACAATAGAATTAAGTCAAACACCATAATTAACTAATTCACTATATCTCTATGTGAATTACAATTAAAGAAGGTTTAAATCCCAAGTTCTCATACGATTACATGCGATGCATATGTATATCTCTATCCTAAACATACATCATGAATTCCATCAAAACGCAGAAATCATAAACACATGCTATTATGACTAAGTCTAAACTCATATCTCATCTCTCGAATCCATACAAGTCCACATAAAATTGGTGATCAAATAATTCATAAATTACGCACAAATCATAATAGATGAACTGAAATATAGCTTCATTGAATTGAAATTAAAGCATGATAATCCTTGTTACACTTAAAGATCCATTGTAAGCTTATTAAGATAATTTAGTTCATAACTAATGAATTAAACACTGAATAGATTAAAGAGAACATCATCCCAATTACAGAAACTGAAATTAAAGAACAAGAATAATAATAAAACCACCCTTCTCTTCACTCAATTCTGCAATATTCGTGATCCTTGCTCCTTAGCTCTGCTCCAAGAATCTTCACAAATTAGGGCTTCCAAGTTGAAATTGATTGGTTAATTGATGATTGTCAGAATAGAATAGCTTAAGTCTCTGTAATAGCAACTAATTACGTCCTCAGTCCAGTCCCAATTGAATCCAAAGTCCATCAGTCCACGCCATGACAGTAGTAGAAGTGCATTAAAACTCTTCTTTTTTAGTCACAGACACTTCCTTTGGCCGGTGTTTGCTTTAATAATATGGCCTACTCGACGGGTACCTTCCCGCATTCTAATCAAGTTTTACTGCATTTTATCGCACTTTCGCCATATCGCTACCATCATGCCTTAGCTAACACATACTAAAACATGCACACAAAACAAGCACAAACACATAAAACGATACTAAAATAAACGGAATAGACATTAAGTCCGAATAGATATCTGATTCGTAGGTATGAAACTCACTCATCACTGAGAACCACTGGACCACCACTGAAATGGTTTGGAGGGACTCAAAGTTTTTGATAGTTTGAACCTTTCACTCCCAAGGAGGACAACCTAAGTCCATGTTGTTATTAATGGTGTAAACGAACCGAGTCGATCCGAGTATTGAGTTGCTCAAATTTGGGTCACAAAATTTATCGAGTATAAAATAAGGTTTGATTGATGCTCATTTAACTACCGAGTCGAGCACGATTCCGAATCGAGCCCGAGCAGTTTGGACTTTTCCAACGAATATGATCCGAGTATCAATAGAAAATTATAATTTGAGGAGGTTCGAGTAATTTATCGAACTTTAAAATGTGCTCATATTTGACTCATTTATATTTCGAGTCGAGCGAGTACAAATCGAGCCCGAACTGTTTGCTCATTTTATAGCCTTAGCTGTTATCATTGTTTTGAGCCACCATAGTCTGGCCATGACTAGAGTAGGAGATTAAGAAGCAATTATATTTGGATTGGGCCAGAAAGAGGTGGAGAGGTGGGACTTTGGAGGTGGGAGTGGTAATGGAGAACAACGAGTTGGTTTGGTTTTTGTAGTTAAATGTAATATAGCTTCCAAATTTCAATCTTTAAATACATACTTCTCCATTCCAAAACATATGATAATTATTAACTTTTTAAAGCCAATTTGAGACAATTTTGAAGTTTAAATGTACATAGATTCATTTAATTTTAGTTAATACAATGATCAATATTTTAAATACTAAATACTACTGTCTACTAACTATAAGATTTATTGTTTCATAATTTTTAGTGAATTATATCAATTTTGAGTTTAAAAATATCTTAAATTGACTTTCACAAGTCAATAATGATCTTATAATTTGTAATGGAGGGAGTATATTTTAAGAGCTTCATGTATATGTATAAATAATTGTTCGTTCCTTAATTGGTCGTACTTTTTGCAATACACTCTAAGCATGAGTATGTATATGGATGACATTGAATTTGCCTCTTTGTTTTTCAGGTTACATCTGGGACAAAAGAGAAGAGTAATGTACCCATTGGGGGACAGTCTTCTGGTTAGATTTAGAACTCTAATAAAGTTTTATATGGCATGCATGATTGCATTTGCTTTCAACAAAATTTAAATAAGCCTGAAATACATATATTAAATACTTGTTGAGTTTGGGTTGCGCGTTTCAAAATTTGTGATGCTAAGAGTCTAGAGTATGATTATTTTTTTGGCTTAAATACACTTTAAACCTTCAAGTTTTTCACTCTTTCGTACTTAAATTTGTATATTTTAAATTTAAGACAACATGAATGTCTTTAAATTTCTATAAATTAAACCTTTTGACTACCGACGAGTAATAATTAATTCAAATGAGAGTATTTTGGGTAATTTCACTCTAAATTATCTTTGAAAGCAAAAAAAAATATAGGCACATGGTTAGTGTGTATGAAAAAAATAGAAAATATTGAAGCCAATATAAAAGATATATACGCTTAAAAGACTTAATTTCCATATTAATAGACAACCTTAAATATCATTCGAAGTACAAAAAACTTTAGCCACGTGATTAGTGTGATGAAGAAGGAAAATGATTAAAAATTGAAACCAATATAAATGATATATGCCCTTAAAAGCTTCATTTACCCTTTTATTTTGAGTCATATGACTTGTTCTGGTAAGAAATGCCAAATTCGGTAGTCAAAAGGTTTAATTTATAGAAATATAGAGATATTAAGGTTTAATGTCTTAAAGTTGAACACTAGGGTATAAAGTGTAAAAAGCGAAAAACTTAAGGTTTAGACTTAATTTTCCAGATTAGTAGACAACCTTAAATATCGTTCGACGTACAAAAAATTTTAGCCACGTGATTAGTGTGTGATGAAGAAGGAAAATGAAAAAAATTGAAACCAATATAAATGATTTAAAGGACTTAATTTTCCTTTTATTTTGAGTCACTTGTTCCGGTAAGAAATGTTAAATTCGGTAGTCAAAAGGTTTAAATTATAGAAATATAGAGATATTAATGTTTAATATCTTAAAGTTGAAACACTACGGTTTGAAGTGTAAAAAGCGAAAAAGGTTTAAAAGTATATTTAAGCCTCGTTTTTTCAAGTTGTTTGGCTATTTCTCCTCATTAATAATACAATGCGTCTGTTGAGGAGTTTTGATATTTCCCTTGTCTTTCTTTATATTCAATATTTCCTGCACTTATCAAGGTGACGAGAATTAACTTCTTGTGTTGTTTTCACCTTAAATTGCAGGAGCTGGCGCTGGTAACACCATACAGGTAATCTATGATTGTATCTCTTTAAATTTGTCTAGGATTGAATTCAGTTCAAGCAAAAGGATCTGTTGCATATTATATTTTGCTTGGTGGTAGATTTCTTGTGTATTTTATTTGATGAATCATGCTCATTAGTTGATGACCTTATTTTTTTTTCTTTTTGAGAAGTTGTACTATTATAATTCAATTCTAGGGACACATTTCAATCCTACGGGCCTAAGGGGAGAACCTGGGGAAGGGTCTCGAAGGGGAACTGGGGGGATGGGGTGGGGAACTTGGGGAAACTTACCTTGAGTGATCTGACGATTTAGTTCATAATAAACTATTGGGTCAGCCCAAATTAAATAGAACTATTTGGTTGGTTACTAATTTAAATTATTTAGGTTGGATTAAGTGTGGACCCATATTCCCAAAAGGAAAAACATGTCCAAACCAGTTGAACTGTTTTCAACCTAGATTTTTCAATCCAAATCATAGGATGATTTGAAGAAGGCTTATCGCAAGATTGCGACCAAGAATCATCCAGATAAGGATGGTGATCCTAAGAAGGTAATTTACCCATTTGATATGTAGTTTTTATGTAGACTGTGAAAATTGATTATTTTTAATGATTTTTGGTATTGTTCTGTATTCTGAATTTTAATTATGTGTGGGTTTGATTTTTCTGGCAAGTATGTATACATGTATGCGTTTGTGTGGAAGCTACTGTATTTTTATTATGTAATTGCAGTAAATTTCTGGCTTTCATTTTTGAGGTTGTGTAATTTTTCAATGATGATATTTATTAGGGTTAAGATTGACATAGTTGTGGTAATATATGTTTTGCTATGTAAAAGATTTAGTTTTGTAATTGGCTAAGAAGCACAGATACGCATGTAGGGATACTGGTGTCATACGGGAATACAACGATTTGTCAAATCTTAAAAGATGGGGATTCGGGTATGGAGTTTGGCACATATTTTATTATTAAATATGTATATATATATATATATATATATATATAAAACATTCAACAAAATAAATACTACAAGAAAAAAACAACATCCATCCAACAAACAATAAAAGTTTCATGTTTTTATAAACATGAAGTTATAAACGAGGGTTAAGACTGACGCAGTTGTGGTAATATATGTTTTGCTATGTAAAAGATTTAGTTTTGTAATTGACTAAGAAGCACGGATACACACTCGGGGATACTGGTGTGCCATATGGGAATACGATTAGTCAAATCTTAAAAGATGGGGATTGGGTGTAGTGAGATTTGGCACATATTTTATTATATTAAATACATATATATAATAAAACATTCAATATTTGTGGTCAGTTCGCAGGTTAATGAAGAATCATTGCTTCCTAGGTAATTTGTGGTTAGTGTTTGTCGGGTAACTCTTTGGGTAAATATTATTTGGATATATTTATAATGTCTAATGGTCGATATTTGTAAATGTATTTATAAATTGCTTATATACAATCAAAGATGGAAAAATATAAAAAAAATTGAGAGAGAAAGTATATAAAAATTTTAGAGAGAGAATGTAAATAATTAGAGTGTAAATTTTTTTAGAGGAATAATGTATAACAAAAATTAGAGATAGAAATTAATGGAGGATAGAAATTAAATATATTAAATAAAGTTTCATTGGACCGTAATAATAGTAAACTTAAAATTTGAAAATGGGTTGATTTATATTGAACACATAACTATTTGGTTCCAACCTAAGCTTACTTCTGAGGGGTAAGCTCGAACTTGTGAGCTTGCACAATGAAGGGAGATGTTTTACCACTATGCTATCATTTATGATCTGACTGATGACCTGTTTTATTAGATTACCATAAACCATATCATCAACATTCTATGCCGTCTAATTGATTGTTCATCTCAATGATGGTTGATGGTGCTAAGTTTAACACGAGATATTATCGTATATGACATTGTATATGCAGGGATCTGAGTTTGAAGCCAAAGTCGCGAAGCTTATTGAGCTGGGGTTCGGAAGAGATGCTGTGGTAGAAGCTCTAAAGTTTTTTGATGGTAATGAAGAACAGGCAGCTGGATATCTTTTTGGTGGCTGAATTGGCACATTAATATTAGGTTTACGTATATCAGTCATTACATTTAGCTGGAACATTCAAGCTAGAGATAAAATGGATATCCCTTCGGCTATCAGAGTATTGCCCTCCCTCTAGAAATTTAATGAGTCAGTGACCCTGTCTGATGTGATTTTTTTTCTCTCTTTAAATTATGCAACTTAATTTTGTACATTACTACGTTGATTAGAGCTGAATCCATAAGAAAATCTTGTAACTTTATTTTTGTACATTGCGACATTGAAGATTCTGGACATTTGAGTCACTTGGGTTCTTCCCCACCATCCTTACTATTCATTTTTGGTTTCTAAAGAACGAAGCTCAAACATTTGAATCAAACAACAAATTACTAACTAGAAGTCGGATTAATGTCGGTATGTTAACAGGAACGATCCGCATGCAGCCTATGAACCTATTTTAAGTCAACCCACCACGTGACGCAATTCAAGTGATTAATCCACCAAATTCAAAAATTTTGATTGACGCAGTAAAAGTAAAAATAAAAATTAATATATTTGTTGTCTATGCAATAAAAATTAAGGTTATGAAGTATTACCTATTACAAGTTATGAATTACAAGTATATCTACAAAATCATGAATCAATGTTTTCGGACCGAATTGGAAAAAGTATCAGGTGGATGAGCTAGTGGTCGAATCGTTATTAACGTCATTAATATATAAAAAATATATTATTAATAATTAATAAAATTTTAAAAAATATTCTTTTTTATGAACTAAAGCATAATAAAGTTGAGTTACACTATTATTAAAAGTGTTTAATTTTAATATTAAAAAAAATTGGTACAAAAACAAATTTAAAAATCGGTTCTTCAATGGGTCAATTATCCGGTTTTGTCAATTGAACCATCGGTTCGATTGGTGGGTCAACTGAGACAACCGATTTTTGACAAAAAAATAATTTATTGGTTCAAACCGTATCAGAGTGCCGACCGATTCTGATTTTAATCAGTTGAACCGACAATCCGGTCCAAGTTTTAAAACCATGATTAGAATTACTATTATTTAGACAACATATAACCAATTTTTTTTATAGAATTTGTCGTCATACATTAAAATAATATAACATAATATAGATTTTACTTAATATAAAATTAATATTATAAACAAATTACAAAATACTATCAAGTATAAAATTTTTATGCTAAATTATAAATAACTTTATATTACAATTTAAATTTAAAAATTTCACAAATGAATTCATAAAAAATTTAATATTTTTTAGAACAAAAAGAGTATTCACCTATATTAAATATTAAAAAACACAAACAAAAAAGACACTCATCATTTCTTCTTTGGGATAAATAACGTTTTGGTCGTTGTCTTTCAGAGTCCCCGGTTTTTATTGTGAGTTATCAAAACTTTTTTATTACAATCGAATAATCAGATTTCGAAACTTACAAAAAATGGTCATTCCGTTCGATTTTACATCCAAAAAAGCAGACGGAATCTTGATCGCAAAAGTTGACTTCATTTTTTTGCTTATGTGGAGCACAGAAAAGACAAGTAGACGGATTATTATAACACAAACCAACAAAACTATTAACTACTTCACCTAAACAATTCCAAAACTAATAATAATAATAATAATAATTTCAAAATAATAATAATAATAATAATAAAATACTATTAATAGTAATAATTTTAAAATTCTGTTTTTAATTTTTTTAAAAAAATCTGTTTTTAAAATTCTGTTTTTAAAATTCAATTTTTTTAAAAAAGTCTATTTTTAAAAATTCTTAAATTTAAAAAGCGTTAATTTTTTTTTAAAAACAGAATTTTTAATTTTTTAAAAACGTTAATTTTTTTAAACTGAACTAATATTTTTTTAAAAAAGTCTATTTTTTAAAAAACGTTAATTTTTTATAAAACATAATTTTAAATTTTTTAAAAACGTTAATTTTTTTAAACTGAACTAATATTTTTTAAAAAGTCTGTTTTCAGTTTAAAAAGCGTTAATTTTAAAAAAAGTCTGTATTTTTAAAAACGTTAATTTTTTATAAAAACAGAATTTTTTAATTTTTAAAAAAACGTTAATTTTTTTAAACTGAACTAATATTTTTTTTAAAAGTCTGGTTTTTTAAAAACGTTAATTTTAAAAAAGCGTTAATTTTTATAAAAACAGAATTTTTTAATTTTTAAAAAACGTTAATTTTTTTAAACTGAACTAATATTTTTTTTTTAAAAGTCTATTTTTTAAAAAAACATTAATTTTAAAAACAGAATTTTAAAATTATTACTATTAATAGTATTTTATTATTATTATTATTTTGAAATTATTATTATTATTATTATTATTATTAGTTTTAAATTGTTTAGGTAAGTAGCTTAATAGTTTTGTTAGTTTGTGTATATAATCCGTCTCATTGGTTTTTTCTGTTTCCACGAAGCAAAAAATAAATAATCAACTTAATAAAGATTCCGTCCGTTTTTTGAACGGAAAATCGAACGGAATGACCATTTTGTAAGTTTTTGAAAATACAGTTATTCGATTATAATAAAAAAAGTTTCGATTACCACAAATGAAAATCGGACCCCAATACAATGACCAAAACGTTATTTATCCCTTTCTTCTTTCCATCCCCAGTTTCCATTGCCCCTCCCATTGCATCCCAACTTCCCCCTTCCACCTTCCACTTCCCCTTGTTCTCGTTACAACTAACCAAAACCAACGTCCAACCAAAACTCCATAACACAACACATTAAGTCAATATTATATTATTAATAAGGTGGACTAACAGGTATTAAGAAGTCTGATGAAGCTTGAGAAATTATTATGCTTGAAATATATAGATCGGAATTAAAAGTCGAAAAACTCCGATGAATTCCGTACCACAAAGTTGTTCTCGTCGAGCTCCAATTCATCAGAAACAACGCCGCCGCCTCTACCTCTTCTGTCGCCGGTCTCCGTAGCTCCGTCCATGTTTCATCTCCAATATGTTAACTTCAATTTCAATTGGTAGTCATAGCTAATTGTCAGGATTGGACGTTTTAGTTGAGGAAAAGTTGTTATGCTTTGTTTTTAACAATAGCCACGTGTTTACTTTTTAGTGGAGTAGGTTGATTTGTGCTCAAGTTGCTAGCACTAACCAAGTATATATTGGATCCGGTTAGCATGAAATTTATTTTTTGGTAAGTTGGTCAATTGGCCAATAGAATACCGACACACATAGAGCTTCGTTTGCGTGTCAACACTCTATTCACTAATTGACCAACTTACCCAAAAATAAATTTCATGCTAACCACTTCCGTATATATCAGTCTTATGGTGTAATCTTGCGTATGAAAAAATCTTTTTGATATTCTTTGTTATTTTCTTTCAGTTTCTCTGTCAATTACTAGTATAATCGTAACACTAATCTCCCCCTCCCTATTCTTTCTCATTTCTTCCGATCTAATTTTCATCATTCTTGTTGTGGGTCCAGGTGCAAAATTATGGTTCACATGACCTAATTAAATTAAATGCACAATTAGGGTTCCACGACCTCATTAATTAAATGCACAAATTAGGGTTCACATAACCTAATTAAATGAAGACGGATAAGTCAGAAATAAAGGGGCTAGACCCGGGAGAAGTCTCCACGTGTCCCGAGGCAGAAAGCTCGTGGAGGCGGCTCATTTTGAGAATTGATTGAGGGATTGGATTGGTGGTTAGAAGGACATGACGATATGAGCATTATTCTAATGACTAAAGGGTATTTTTAGAATTTTTCTGAAGACATGTGCCTGACATGTGATTACTTAAATTCCAGGAAGCTCTATAAATACCCATTCCATTCTATGAAGGAAGGGACCTCTCGAGATACACAAGACTTAACTCTTTTGGTGACTTAAGGATTGGATATTCCACCTAAAAGCACTAAAGGGTTTGGATACTCGCTCTCAAGGACTCAACAAGAAGGCTCTTAGAATCCCACTAACCCTAACCCGGTTTCCGGATTCTAGGGGTTCTGCCACGCGTCGTTGGAGTAATCGCCCACCTGTCGTTATTTCCTCTTCAATCAATCAATCAATTCCATGCTCTTTGTGGATTTCTCTCCTCCTCAGCCAACACGAAACCCTAATTAGCAAGACACGATTTCTTTGCCCACACTTGTTTTTTATATGATTCTCTCATATGCCATGACAGTAAAGATTAACACGTGTATAAATATATGTGCACGTTAATTGGAGAGAAGAAAGAGTTGTTTGGGAAAAGAAAAGTTTTGAGAGAAGAAATTATGAAACTCTTCGATGTTATAATCGAAATCAGAGAGTAGAATTTGTTATGAAAAAACAACTGTTCGATTTTTCGATCCAAATTCGAAATTAGACGGTATGACTCCTATGAATGAAAATGACTCGATATTATTTTATTTTATTTTATAATTTTAGTTGATGTAATTATTATAATTGTATAGTATATACTAAAAACTATTAATTAAAAAATTTATTTTATTAAAACTTTTATGAGTCAGACCAATTTTAGAGTTTAATACGTGGTCGTTTGACTTCAAAAATTAAATTGTATTTCTAATTTTAAGACAAAATGAGTATGTATTATTACTAAATATAATGTAGTTACTTATTTAGGGCTAATTTTTTAATTGAATAAATATCATCTATCACCGATAAATGAGATAAAAGAAAAGGAGAGACGACATATTTAAATTCCATTGGGTACACAGAAAACAGAATATGCTTTGGAACATAAAGATACTAATAATATTCCCTCCATATTCTCCCCCAATGACACCCTCCTCCCCACCCCCAGCAGAGAATCTCTTCACTTTTTCTTTTCTTCCCAAGAAGGTTGAGATATTGGAGAAGACAAGAGAGAGAAGAGGCGGAATTTCAACTAGGTAAGGTTTTTATTTTACTTATTAACATTTACAGAATCATTAGTTTGAGTCAAATGCTATTAATATAATATGTAATTAATTATATTATTATTATTATTATTATTAGCCTGTCACCGTATTAACATTTGAAAAAAAAATTAAATTTTATGTAATTTTATAACCATACAAATGTAAGAACGTGTACACAAGTGAACCTGGAAAGAGAAATTCATAAGCTGCTTAGCTCGGAGATCCATTTCGTTACAAACTAAATGCTCTCTAAGTATGTTTTTAGTGCATGTCTAATAGTTCTTGGATCCATTTATGTATGTTGGTGCCTTGTGTATGAACACGCAACGCGCGGGCTTTCCTGATTATCCCCACAACTGGTATGTTGAACTATCTCCTTAACTAAAAGGTTAACCTATTAGGTTGAGACACACCTTCTTTGAGTCCTTCAAGAGCTCTGCTCGACTCTTGTGAACCCTTCATCTTGAGCAACTTTTTCAGCTTGAAGTGTCAACTTGATACTTGGGCCCAACGAACCATAAACTTTGATACTTAATTGACCAATATAATGTTGACACGCAAGCGGGAGGTGATCTCTTTCTCTGCGTGTCAGCACTGTATTGGTCAATTGATCAACTTACCATGAAGTTAACTTCATGGTAACCGGATCCTTATTAAACCATCTATATTCTTGAATTTATATGATGTGAAATTTATGTGAAATATCCCAACAGTGATGTATATTAATACATAAAATTGGATATAATTATAAAGTTGACCCACTATATCAAATGCGTCGTTAAAATATTACCAAAATATAGTTGTGTACTTAACTCGCAACAAAAAATCTGCATAAAATCAAAACATATATAATTTTCCTTTTGGTGTTGGGTAAAAGAAGCAAAAGAGTATAAGAAAACCAGTCTTTTGTGAAACCAATACTCAATAGTAGAGGCGGCCTGGATCTGAATCAACCTAAACAATCCCTTTTTCCTCCCCCAAAGACTAGGGGTGTTCATCGGTAAAAAACTGAATCGGATTGGTTCGAATCGAATACCGATAGTAGTCAATTTCATGAACCGATATCGGTACCGGTTAAACCGGTATACCGAACCGGCGGTATCGGTTCGGTACCGGTTTTTACCGAAAATTAATATAATTTTATTTTTATTTTATTATTTTAATTATTATAATCATTATTTTATTATTATTATTATTATTATTATTATTTTAATAATAGTATTATTATTTTTATTAATATTATTATTATTTTTATTATTATAATCATTATTTTATTATTATTAATAAAAAATTAGAAAATCTAGTATATACCTTCCAAAGAAAACCGAACCATACAAGCGTCGGACCAAACCGCAGTGCTTAAAAAATCGGTATATACCGGTTTTTTGTACCGAATCGGACCGGTTCTTTTTTATACCGAACCGACCGATTCGGTCCGAAAAAACCGAAAAACAAAAAAAAACGGTTGTTTTGAACACCCCTACCAAGGACAGACCTGGTTAACCTAACACAAGGCCTGTACTAGCCTGGAGCCTGAACAGGTCCGGCTTAAGCCTGGACTGGGCTTTAGCCTGAGCAGGCTAAAGCTTGGAAGCCTGAAAAATTAGGCAAAAAAACAAAATTTGTGAAATCTTGAATTTGAAATAGATGTGAATTTATTCGTTTTTGAATGACGTAATAATTAATACAGAAAACTTCTTTGAAAGTATTGCAAGCACAAAATTGTTATTTTAAAAATCAAAATAAATGTATATCACAATTCAAATTTTATGTTTTTGTAAATTAATTAATATACCAAACTCGAATGAAACTATTTTTGTGGGAAGGAGAGTAAATTTTGGTGTGGACATGAGCTCACTCTATGTTCATCATGTTTAGATTTTGAAATATGTCAATGGGCAGAAATATTCTCAAGTTATGAAAACATTCAAGACATTCCGGGTAGATTTATGATTTAGTGCTTCAGTGTTGTTGTTTTTGGTACAAGCTTTGCTTTATTAATACTACAAAGCTCTTTTAATGCATGAGTTTGTAAGTGACATAGGACTACTTTGCTGAAGCTCAACTCTTCTTATATCATACATATATCAATATACCATTCAACTTATCAACATATTCCTCTAATTTCTGCAAAATCAGCAGTATAGCACCAAAATAATCCAAGAAATAAGATTTGTTTTTCATTGAAATCAATATAGATATTCTGTAGTCTGTACTGTACAACAACAAATTGCAATCCAGCAAAAGAATATAATTCCACTGCAACAAATTTGGTACAATACAATTTTTCTAACCACCTATTTTGTTGGACATTATAGACAATCATTGACTTAACACATGCTATTTTTCGGCTTTCAATTTAAACACAAATTTTCAGAAACCTTTCCAGGTAGCAAGAACTTCATGGAAGATTTCAGCTATAAGTTCCCTATCTGCAGACTGCAGAAAGGTATTCAAATCATCTCGGAGATCATATATCTTACCAAACTTCACAAGATACCGCATGCAGCTGGTCTTCAGTTTTGGCAATTGAAATAGCGAAGAGCTTTGGAGTCTCTCGAGCACATTCTTGGTATCAATGTCTTCAAGTAGACTATCGTGGCATGCCTCTTTCAAATCCGAGATGTCATACTTATCAGCTGCTCGGAGAAGAGCCAGACGGTGGGTAAGAAATACTTCGTTTGGTATATTTCCGTAAATATAACTTAGAAGAGCTTGACAAGCCTCACTTGACATGTCAGAGATGTTTACGGTCGACAGTTCTTTCTCTTTAAGGTCGTGTGAGAACATGCTGCGGAAAACAGGGGACCTTGCAGCAAGAACAGCGCGATGAGCTCCTATGCTACCATCAGAAGCATTTATTACAATATCGGTGTGTATACTTTCTGACAACATTCGGCCAAGTGCTGTAAGAGCTGTTGCATTCGATTCTTTTTGCGTAATCCCTTCAGCCCAAATGGAGCAAGGTTCCTCGCCCTGTAACACATAATTTCTTAGAACAAAGAACAGGGTATAGTAATTATATTGGAATTTTTCTTCACAACCTATTCAGTTTCCAATCTATTTAGTGAACGCTGGATTGATTATGTAGCTTTTATACATTTTGAGAGCACTAAGAAAAGATTTTGGACACAAAATTGATGAAAGAACCTCTTGTTCTTACTCCTAAATAACCAAGCTTTTCAATATTGACAAGCCTAAATTCGTTGTATGCTACAGTCTAATCCACTGATAGTATATAAACAAAATTGAGCTAAATCTTCAAGAATTAGAAAAACAGGCTTTTGCAGATGCTTACGTTTGGAGATGCAGTCTTCAAATCAAGGAATTCAACATCGATGATGAATTTCCCAGTCAAAGGAACCTCAAGTGCCCAAACAAAATCGTCGTTATTCTTGATCTGCTTATCAGTAATTTCTACATGTACATAAAAACAAGAACAGTTGGAGGAAAAACCAAGAGAAAGAAATCAACACATTAGATGATAAGAAACCATTACAAAAATAAATTAAATTTAGCATCTGGATTTTGTCGAATTTTGTGCTATATGAGGTTCTGCAATCATCATTAGTAACCGGCAATGCTAAGACAATTTAATCTATTTAAATTTCACCATTGAAGTTAAGATTCCCTTGTCCTTTGAATATAATACAACATCTACACATATCATATAAACTCGAATCCTTCATCAATAGAATTTCTGCTAACATTACAAATCTTAAAAACTGGCTAATAACATCAATAAAAGCCTTGATTTCAGGTTAGTTTACCTGGGTGAGCCAAAGTTGTGCGATCGCCCACAGAAGATACCACTCGAATTATAAAAGATGCAATCGGAGGGTTGTCTCTTGTTAAATTTGACACTTCCGGGTACAATTTAATGAACAAAGTCTGGTTTTTCTCCACAGCTAAATGCCTTCATTTCGAGGCAAAAATGAAAAAAGTAAAGTTAAACCCACCCTATAAAAGCACAACACAACCAGAGGAAATTAAACAAAAACTACCACTATTCCATTTCTAAAAGAAGAAAAAATTATAGAACAAATCCTTCACTTATCCGTTTGTTAGCCTTGAATATGACAATAATTGGACTTATTAACTATCGCAAATTTTCATTTTTTCTTTGTAGTCGACACAAAAAAAATGAAAAAAAGGCCCAATAATTTGAGCCTAATAAGACAATAAAAATTATGGGTTACACAAAAATTTCATTTTCTGGGTTACTCAAAGATCATAAATCAGTCCTTGTGTGTGTATATATGTATGTATATTCTGTATACTCCTATTTCTCTGTTTTTTCAGTAACCAAGCAGAAACACCAGAAATACAAAAAGATGGTCCAATAATTTGAGCCTAATAAGACAATTTAGCATCGGGGTCACTCAAAATTCTTATTTCCTGGGCTACTCAAAAGATATTAATTTAGGAACAAAAACAGAACACACCGGAAGTTAAAAAGGGAGAAATACTTTAAGATGATCAATCATCAAACAGTAATTGCTCACCAATTCCACTTGCCGATCTTGAAAGGATCGGATTTCCGGTAAGTACAGGAAGCCAAATTGTCGATTCGCCATTGGGCGAGGCGCGATGTCGTTTCAACACGGTAAGCGGAGTCGCTCATCCTAGAAAAGGCGAAGGCGGTAGTGATTTCATGGATACAATCTAATAATCCCTCCAACAACTGATCCCCGTGCTTTCCCAGCTTGGCTTTTCTCTCTCCTTCTCTTCGTCTTCATACACATACCGCTCTTTCTATTCTCTCTCCAAAATCACTCTCACTCTTCTTAACTCTTTAAATCAAAATCAAAATCCCCAAAAAAAGTTGATTTAAGAGATTTTGAGGCAACCCAATTGACTGATTGTTTCGGGCACGCAAGGATTTTAGTGATTATAGGTTTTGCTTTACGCCATTGATGATGAAGTTTTCAGTTGAGGGCAGTTTTCGGATTTGGAGAGAGAAAGAGGGAGTTGCTGATTTTGGTAACTTACAGTATACTTCAGGACATTGTTTGGTTGGGATATTTAATGGGGAGTGTTGTGTTGGATTTTCAATTTTTGATATTTGATGTAATGTACAAGTATATTTGTCAGTATATGTGTAGGCTTGGAAAGGAACATTAATTTTTATAATTTGATTTTTTGTCATTTGAAGCAAAGTATATGTTCTTTGTTTGGAAACTTAATCTATATTTGGTTATTCTACAAATTGGTGTGTTTAGAGCGTTCAAAAATATAATATTTTTAAAAAATTAATTTATTTAATAGTAATTTATTTAACTCACAAACATAATGTTTAAGTATCAAACTCAACGCACAGAAATTAATACGATGTGTTTAAAGGTCCACACACTACAAACGTCGCCCTAAATTGTGACGCCCCGAAAGCAGGTATACAACACTCATTTTGAGTCGTCAAATATATGGTACAGAAACAACAACTTTATTAATACAACATAAAAGCGTGAGTTTAAATACAAATATTGTTATCTGACAATATCCACACTCAAATAAGTCCTCATTACAATTATTAATACACTATTTTACGAATAGTGAGGGACTACTAGAACAACTTCTAGAACCTTCCACACCCCGCTAGTAGTACTAATTACATTCTCGCCTCCTTAGAAGAAAAATGGAACAACAAAAGAAAAAGGTGAGCTCAATAGCCCGATAAAGAACATTATGACTAAGATAATATAGAACAAATTATCGTTAGTCCTCAACGAGGAAAAATCTAATAGAATACAATAGACAACCAATTTTAAATCAATCTTCAAGCAATGAAATAATAATTCATTAGAAGAGTTAAGTAGAGAATGCAAACTACTATCTTCTATATATGAATTTAAAAGTTCATCGTCGATATTTTATCCCTGTAACATCAATTAATATATATCTGGAATCAAATATTCATCTTTGCACTACATGTCAAAGATATTCATCAGTTGGTCATATTCATCTAAACACTGCTCATCTTTTACTTTCTGGGCAAAGATATTAATCGATCGGTCGTGTTCATCTCAACACTGTTCATCTTTTTGCTTTCTGAGCCAAAGATATTCATCGAAAATCATTCATCTTTGCACTACGAGCCAAAGATATTCGATAATATCATCATTTAGGGTGAGGATGATGAAAAATATTTTAAAGAAAAGCGAATCCAAAGAAACAAAAGAACAAGTATTAAGGATTCATACTTTAAATAATCCCAGTTCAAAAATACTTCATAAATAACCCAGATTAGAGTAAAATTCAAGAATGAAGATCAAAACATAGATCCAATCAAAGATAGGAATCATAACGAACCAATCTTGGACACGAGAAAAGAAAATTTAATTTTTTCGTGAATAATGTCGTATTTGTGAATAGTCTTGGTATCGTGAATAATGCCAGTATCGTGAATAGTAACTCAAACACCAAAAGATAAAATTTCACAAAAAATCATCATGCTTACGTGAATAGTACTGCGTGAATAAGTAACTCGTGAATAGTAACTCATGAATAGTAACTCGTGAATAAGAACTCATGAATAAGTAACTCCCAACATGAAAAGTTCCAAATTTGATAAAATTTCTAACCAATATTTGGCATAATGATATTGAAGAAATAATATCATTTTCGAATAAAATAACATCCTTTACCTCGAAAAGAGTAGTACTTACATCGGAATAATTTGGATATAATCTTTGAAAGAACTTGCATAGTATAGCAATACTCAAAGTACTAAAATACTCACAAATACGCTTCGATATTATAGAGAGAGAAGAGAGAAAATCTTTAGTTTACGGTGTGATTTTTAATTCTAACCTAAGCACCCTATTTATAAAAATGCTTAGAACACCAAAGCGAAAATTTAATATAATATTAATATTTATATTATAAATTCTCTCTTACGCACACTTAGCATCTGAAATCACCCACCTAATCACATGTTAAATGAGTCCCAACAATGTAAAAAAACATTTTTGTTAATATAATTATTTAAAACTTCCAAAAATCAATTATTCTGGAACCTCAGAACTTCAATAATTCATAATAAATAGCCCTTTTATCAGAAAATTCGAATCTCGGAAATTTTCATAGGAAATTCAATTCTCTACAACTTTGCAGAAGAAAGTTTTTCCAAATTCCAAATAGAAATTGACCAAAATCCATAAACGGGCAATTTTACAGGCTATAATCAAATTTCAGTCAAGAAATGGGTCCACCAACATGTTTAACATGTTTTAAACAACTTTTGTAATAAAAATACTCTTCCTCCTCATATACTCATATATCCCACATTCATTATAAAAATATCACCATTATTATATTATTAAAATATAATAATAAATTATTTTATCAAAAAAGATAAAATATCATTTTTTAACAATTGTCACTTTAAAATTTTTTTTCATCTATATCCACATAAAATCAATATTTTTCTTATCATATAAATCAATAATTAATTATTCACAAATAATATTACGAATCACAATCTTCGGCAACCGTGCCGTTCCTCAGAAAGAGGGGCTTTCAATAAGGATTTCTCCTTTCTTGGCCTTGATTAGGTGACCAAACCTCTTCTTAGGCGAACTTTCTAGACATAGCCAATAATGTTATCTAATAATATTATTCAGATAATATGAATTATTGTTTGATAATGGAAAATCTTGCGTGTAAAGACAATTATTGAAACAACGATAATATAAAAAAAAAATCAACGCAGCAATTATTGAATCAATAAAATAAAATAATCAATAATTCTTTAGTAACAATTATTGAGTAGTGTCTTCTTACGTAAGAATCAATAATTGGTGCAATACTGCAGGTATCTTCTTAACAACGCCAACGCGTATTCGTGTGTTTTAACCATGAGTATTCCAACAATTAATAAATAATAACTGCATACTTATTTATAAACAACTTATACTTGTCGTTTTCTTCATCCAATCGCTTTCCGTTATGGGCCCACACAAGGCTGCGCCGTCGTACGAATATTCCCCGACAGTAAGAATATTCCACGACCAAACGAATATTCCCCGACAACAATGAATATTTTATAACCACTTGCTTATTTAAAATATTTGCGCATTTTACCCATAACTAACCACATTACTCAAATCAACCCTTACTATTTCAAAATAATAAATAGAGAAAATTAAATTTCATTTATTAATAATTTGGGGTCTTACAACCTCCCCTCCTTATGAAATTTCGTTCTCGAAATTGACGTACGTACCTGGTGTTTCGAAAAGATGAGGATACCTTGCTTTCATTTCCGTTTCCAACTCCCAGGTCATTTCCTCAATAGCATGGTTTCTCCACAAAACTTTAACTTGTGGTATGACCTTCGTCGTAGGGGACATGCTCCTTCCTATCCAAAATCTTGGCGAGTACCTCTTACATACGTTAAGTCTTCGGCTATCTCGTTCGGTTCTAACTCAATAACATGGTTCGGGTCGTCCACATATTTACGTAACATCGATACGTGAAAAACGTTATGAACACGCGTCATACTTGGCGGTAAAACGAGTCTATAGGCCACAGTTCCTATTCGATCGAGGATTTCAAATGGACTAATAAATCAAAGGTTTGAGCTTTCCTCACATCGCCGATTCTCGCTTTTGGAATAACGACTTCTTGCATCTTCTTCTTTATATTCATCAACTCCAAGTCTATAGCTTGAGCATCTTTAAATTTATCGATTAAAGTCAATTTTACTCGTATATCATCACGTGATCCATAGAGTCTTTAACTCTATCTCTATCATTTGTAAGTCATACGAAATAGGTCTTTTTGTTAAAAACATCGCACTCGTAACCACATACGATTTTCTACTCGATACGTCAGCTACCACGTTTGTTTTTTTTTCCAGGATGGTATGGTCAGAATATGTGCCGAAATGAGTCTCCTCTTGAGTTCTTCGAAGCTCTTCCCACATTCCTTGATCCATTCGAATTTTGTATCTCTACGAGTCAGCTGCGTTAATGGAGTAGCGATTCGAGAAAATCTTTCCACAAAATCTTCGATAATAACCAGCTAAGCATAGAAAGCTACGTATTTCGATTACTGACTTAGGTTGCTCTCAACTGTGACTCATATCCCAATCTTGGATAAAGACGTCACTATGACACCTATCGATTTATTACCATACGATCGAATATGGCGTCCCTACGAGAGAGAGTTTGGTTTGCATTCCACAAAAGGAAGTCACCAGAGAAAGGCTCGGGTACCAAATTCTATAGTTGAATTTTTAACTCCTGAAGTTCAATAGGAGCCATGAGATTTTAGAAATGGGTATTGTACCAGGTTCAAAGTTGATACAAAATTCAATATCACACTTTGGGAGTAAGCCAAGAATTCTTCAGGAAATACATCAGGAAATTTACTAACAATAGAAATATCATTCAAATCTGACGTATTTTTGTTCAAGTCCATAACATGGGATAAGAAAACTTGACATCCATTTTTCAATAAACGAATGACTTTATGGCTTGATATGAAAGTGTTTGACTTCAATGGTTTGGTTGTTTGAATTCGAATAACAGGTTGCTTAGGAATATAAAAACTAACAACCTTACGAAAGCAATCAATTTTGGCATGATGAGTAGTGTGATGCCCCCAAAATAGGTATACAACACCCATCTGAGTCGTCAAAATACATGTACGTAAACAACTTTTTATTAATACAACATAAAAAGCTGAGTTTAAATACAAATATTGTCATCTAGACAATATCCACACTCAAATAAGTCCTCAATACAATTATTAATACACTATTCTACGAATAGTGAGGACTACTAGAACCACTTCTAGAACCATCATTCCACACCCCGAGCTAGTACTCGCTACATTCTCGCCTCCCACGAGAAGAAAAATGGAACAACAAGAAAAAAAGGTGAGCTCAACTAGCCCGATAAAGAACATTATGACTAAGATAACATAGAACAAATTATCGTTAGTCTTCAACGGGGAAAAATCTAATAGAATACAATAGACAACCGGTTTTAAATCAATCTTGGCAATGAAAATAATAATTCATTAGAAGAGTTAAGTAGAGAATGCAAACTACTATCTTACTATATATGAATTTAAAAGTTAAATCGTCGATATTTTATCCTGTAACATCAATCAATATATATACGGAATTAAATATTCATCTTTACTCTGACAAAGCCAAAGATATTCACGATTAATTCATGTTCATCTAAACACTTGTTCATCTTTGCACTACTGGGCCAAAGATATTCATAAAAAATCATTAATCTTTGCACTACGGGCCAAAGATATTCAATTATATCATCATTTAGGGATGAGGATGATGAAAAAATATTTTAAATGAAAGCGAATCCGGTGAAACAAAAGAATAAATATTAAGGATTAAGTATTTAAATATTTCATGTCCAAAAATACCTCATAAATAATCATAGTGGAGTAAAATTCAAGAATGATCAAAACATAGATCCAATCAAAGATAGGAATCCATAATGCATAATCTTGGACATAGAAAGAAAATTTAATTTTATGTGAATAATGTAAATGATAAGTGAATAGTGTCGATTATCGTGAATAATGCCGTATCGTGAATAAGAACTCAAACACCAAAAGATAGAAATTTCACAAAAAATCATCATCATGCTTAAGTGAATAGTACTCGTGAATAGTAACTTTCATGAATAGTAACTTGTGAATAGTAACTCATGAATAGTAACTTGTGAATAGTAACCCCAGAAATGAAAAAGTTCAAATTTGATAAAAGTTCCAACCAATATTTGGCATAATGATATTGAAGAAATAATATCATTTTTTTAAAATAACATCCCTTACCTTAGCTAGAATAGTACTTACGGTTTGGAATACTAGATATAGTCTTTGAAAGAACTTGCAATCAGTATAGCAATACTCAAAGTACTAAAATACTAACAAAATACGCTCGATATATAGAGAAAGAGAGAAAATCAGAGTTTACGTGTGATTTTCAATTCTAACCTAAGCACCTTATTTATAGGAAAATGCTTAGAACACCAAAAGCGAAAAATTTAATATAATATTAATATATTAAAATTAAATTCCTACATGACCTTAGAAAATCTGAAATCAACCCATTCAACACACACATGTGGAACACACCATAATGAAAATAATGTTTTTGTTATTTAAAGTATTTTAAACTTTCAAAAATTAATTATTTTGGAACTCCGAAACTTTAATAATTCACAATAAATAGCCCTTTTATCAAAAAATTCGAATCTCGCTTTTTTTTTATAGGAAATTCAATTCTCTACAACTTTTCAGAAGAAAGGTTTTCCAAATTCCAAACAGAAATTGACCGAAATCCACAAACGGGCGATTTTACAAGCTATAATCAAATTTCAGTCAAGAAATGGGGTCCACCGACACACAAAATATGTGTTAAACAACTTTTGCAACAAAAGTACTCTTCCTCCTCATATACTCATATATCCCACATTTATTGTAAAAATATCAACATTATTATATTATAATAATATAATAAAATATTATTTTATCAGAAAAGATAAAATATCGATTTTCAACAATTGTCACTTTAATTTTTTTTCCCATCTATATCCACATAAAATCAATATTTTCCTCATCATATAAATCAATAATTAATTATTCACAAAATATTACAGTATTCACAAAATCATGATCTTGTGACCGGTAGTTCGAGGAAAGAGGGGGCTTTCGATAAAATTTCTCTCTTCTTGGTAGCATGATTAGGTGACCAAACCTCTCCTTGAGGCAGAATTTTCTAGACATTGCCAATAATGTTTTCTAATAATATTATTCGGATAATATGAATTATTGCTTCGATAATGGAAAATCTTGTGTAGTGACAATTATTGAAACAACGATAATATAAAATATCAATGAACAATTATTGAATCAATAAAATAAAATCTTGAACAATAACTCACTGTAACAATTATTGAGTAGTGCCTTCTTACTTAAGAATCAATAATTGGTGCAATCTGGTAGTAATCTTCTTGTGCAACAACAGCGACATCTTTGTATTTTAACCATTTGGGTATTCAACAATATTATTATTAGTAATAACTACGTCGTTATTTATAAACAACTTATACTTGTCGTTTTCTTCAACCAATCGCTTTTCGTTATGGGGCCCACAAAAAGGCTGGCAGCCGTCAATGCGAATATTCCCAAGCGATGAAGAATATTCCACGACCAAACGAATATTCCCAACAACAATGAATATTTTATAACCACCGCTTATTTAAAATATTTTACGCATTTTACCCATAAACTAACCACATTAATCAAATCAACCCTTACTATTTCAAAATAATAAATAGAGGAAAATAAATTTCATTTATTAATAATTTGGGGTCTTACAACCTCCCCTCCTTATGAAATTTCGTCCTCGAAATTGACGTACGTACCTGGTGTTTCGAAAAGATGAGGATACCTCGCTTTCATTTCCATTTCCAACTCCCAGGTCATTTCCTCAATAGCATGGTTTCTCCACAAAACTTTAACTTGTGGTATGACCTTCGTGCGTAGGACATGCTCCTTCCTATCCAAAATCTTGACAGGTACCTCTTCATACGTTAAGTCTTCGGCTATCTCGTCCGGTTCTAACTCAATAACATGGTTCGGGTCTTTCACATATTTACGAAGCACAGATACGTGAAAAACATTATGAACACGAGACATACTTGGAGGTAACTTGCGAGTCTATAGGCCACATATCCTACTTTCGGTCGAGAATCAAATGGACCAATAAATCGTGGATTGAGCTTTCCTCTCTTCCCAAATCTTGTAACTCCTTTCCATGGAGTAACACGCGATATCGTGATCCCAAATACTAAATTCCACGTCCTTTCGATGAAGATCCGCATAACTCTTTTATCGATCCTGTGCCATTTGTATCGTTGTCGAATCATTTGGATCTTTTACGTAGTCATTACGTACCAACTCTGGTCCCAACAACGTTGCTTCTCCCACCTCATCCCAAAGATATTGGAAGCGACACTTTCGTCCCATACAATGCTTCAAATGGAGCCACACCTATACTTGCACGATAAGCATTGTTGTTGTAGGAGAATTCCACCAATGGTAAATACTTATCCCAACTCCTTTGAAGTCTAGGACACGAGTCTTAATAGATCTTCAAGAGTTTGAATAGTCCTCTCGATTTTCCGTCCGGTTTGAGGATGGTATGCGAACTAAATCGTAAATCCGTCCCCATAGTTTTTTGCAAAGCTAACCCAAAATCTTGAAGTGAATCTTGGGTCATGATCCGAAACTATGGATCTTTGGCATGCCATGCAACCTCATAATCTCATTCACGTACATCTAGCAAGGCGTTCAAGAGAATAAGTCTCCGTATTGGCAAGAAATGAGCGGACTTGGTTAATCTATCAACAATAACCCAAATAGCATTTATGCCTTGAGAAAACCGTGGGAAGACCCGTAAACTTAAATCCATGGTAATATGTTCCCACTTCCATTTCGGAATCTCAAGTGGTTGCAATGGACCCTTTGGCACTTGATGCTCTGCCTTTACATCGTTGACAAGTTAAACACCTCGAGATAAACTTTGCAATCTCTCTCTTCATATTGTTCCACCAAAATGTATGTGAAGATCATGATACATTTGGTACTCCCGAGATGGATTACAAGCGGTGTGTTGTGTGCCTCCAATGATTCTATGCTTTAAGTCGAATCGTTAGGAACACAAAGTCAGGAGTGGACTCAAGTATTCCTTCTTCATCGATTCTTGCTTACGGAATAGTACCTTCTTGTACTTTCTTCTTCATACGCATCGCCGACGAGTTACGTGGCTTGAAGCAACTTTAACTTTTTCGATTAAAGTCGGTTCTATCGTATATTTGACATCATCGCTTTTCGTTCTGCATATGATCTTCTACTCAACGCGTCGGCTACCACGTTTGCTTTTCGGGATGGTATTGAATAGTGTGGTCGTAATCTTTCAACATTTCGAGCCAGCGTCGTTGCCGCATGTTGAGTTCTTTTTAGTGAAGAAATATTTGAGGCTTTTATGGTGCGAATATATCTCCACTTTCTCCCCATATAGATAGTGCCTCCAGGATCTTTAAGCGCGAACAACGATTATTTGCTTGTTGACTCTAGATCATGAGTAGGATAATTCCTCTCATATTCTTTAAGTTGTCATGAGAGGCATAAAGCTATGCCTTTCCCACGTTGCATGAGAACACACCCAACCCTTTTCTGAAAGCATCGCTGTAGATAACAAATCCATCTGAACCAGATGGTATTGTCAAAACAGGTGCCGAAATGAGTCTCCTCTTGAGATCTTGGAAACTCTTCTCGCATTCCTCGCTCCATACGAATTTTGTATCTTCTGAGTCGGTGAGTTAACAGAGTAGCGATTCTAGAAAATCCTTCCACAAATCTCCATAATAACCAACTAAGCCCAAAAAGCTACGTCTTGATCACCGTCTTTGGTTGCTCCCAACTTTGTATTGCTTCAATCTTGGCCAGGTCAGCAGACACTCCATGTTTTGACACCATGTGCCCAAGGAATGCTACTTTCTCAAGCCAGAACTCGGATTTCTTCAGCTTGACATATATCTTGTTATCACGAAGCCTTTGCAGTACCAACTTCAAATGGCGCTCATGATCTTCACGGCTTTTAGAATAGATGAGGATGTCATCAATAAAGACAACAACAACAAAGCGATCCAAATATTCCTTGAATACTCGGTTCATCATATCCATGAAAGCGGCGGGGAGCATTAGTCGATCAAAAGACATGACTAAGAATTCATAATGCCGTCTGAGAGTTACGAAGCGGTCTTTGGAATATCCTCGGTTTTAATCTTCATTGATGATATCGAGCGAAGATCAATTTTGAAAAGAATTGTGCTCCTTGCAAATCGGTCAAACAGGTCATCAATACGAGGTAGCGGATACCTATTCTTGATAGTGACATGGTTTAATTCCGGTTAGTCGATACAAAAATCGCATACTCCGTCTTTTTTCTTCTGAATAAAACAGGAGCACCCCAAGGAGAGATGTACTAGGGCGAATGAAACCGATGTCCAACAACTCACGTAGTTGGACCTTTAACTCTGAAGTTCAATAGGAGCCATTCGATATGGGGTTTTAGAAATGGGCTTTGTACCGAGTTCAAGGTCGATAAAGAATTTAACTTCACGTTACGGGGTGGGCAGGGAAGTTCTTCAGAAATCGTCGGAAAGTCACTAACAATGAGAATATTATTCAAAGTCGGCGTGTCTTTATTCAAATCCATAACATGGGCTAAGAAAGCTTGACATCCGTTTTTCAATAAGCGAATAGCTTTATGACTTGATATGACCCGTTGATTGATTTTAATGGTTTAGTTGCTTGAATTCGCACAACGAGTTGATTAGGAATATGAAAACTAACAACCTTACGAAAACAATCAATTTTGGCATGATGAGTAGTTAACCAATCAATCCCTAAAATCACATCAAAAGCAAGTATCTTTAAAGAGATAAGGTCAACGGGTAATGTGATGGTGCCAACTTGGATCAAACAAAATTTATAAACGAGTGGATGTGATGAAAGTTTCTCTAACGGAGTTTCCACAGAGATAGGTCAAAGTCTAATTTCTCCTGAGTCAAGTTTAAGCGTTGAGCACAAGCGGGAGAGATAAATGAATGGGTAGCCAGATATCAAGTAATGTATAAACTTCACTGAATTTATGATTAGCTTACCCGTGATCACCTCGTTTGGGTTCTCGCGTGTTGACCCGATCCGACAAACGCTCTTCGAGGCCGTTGACTTTGACTTTTCTGGGATGACCTTTTGAGTCACCATCCCCTCTGGACTTGGTTTCGCTACAGTGCAATCTCAAGTGATATGTCCTTCCTTTCCACAGATATAACATTCCTTAAACTGTTGTGGGCAGTTTGGACTGATATGTCCTTCTTTTTTGCACTTATAGCATATGACCGGTGGTCGTTCTCCTCCCTTGGAACCGATTCTTCTTTGGTCTTGGCGTCTTCACATTATCATTGTTGAATCTTCTCTTTTTAAAATCTCCCCCAGAGTCGCTTCTTCTATTTTTATAGGCCACGATTACCACCGGAGTAGTTCTTGCTTTTATCTGAATATTTTCTTCCCCACCGGTTTTCATTACTCAGATAATCGCCACACTTAGTAATGACCACAGTTTGCGGTCCCTTGGTTGAACGTACTCGCTATCTCGCTCTAATAATTGAGCCATGTTGACAACATCTGAATATAAAACAAATTTATAAGAGATAAGATATTGCCGAATCTCGGGTTTTAAACCTCTCAGAAACATCCTCGTTATTCGTTCCTCATTCTCTACCAAATGAGGTGCAAACACGATAACTCTGCGAACTTACGCCTCGTGTTGGGACAAAAATCATGTTGTTTTGTTCTAGTCTAATAAACTCTACGTCCTTCATATAGGCGAATACTTTTAGGAAAGTATTTTTCATTGAAAAGTTTAAAACGTTTCCCAAGACATGCTAAAGTCTGGTTGGTGGGTCGTCTTTCACAGACTCCCACCAATAATCTGCCTTCGCCACGGAACATAAAGGTGGCGAATGGAACCTTCTGTTCCTCCGTACATCCCAAGACATCGAATATCTTGGTAATTTGCTTGATCCACGTTTCCGCCATGATCGGATCTGGCTTTCCCTTAAATTCTGGTGGTCCCAACTCTTTAAACTTCTTGGCCGTGACAAGCCGCGCGTTGCTATCATTTCCACCCGTATTCTGTACACGAGTCTCCCTAAATGCGGTTTTTCATAAGCGCAAAAAGCTCCTAAACATCCCATCGTTCATCGCCGCTTTCGGTGGTGTTGTTTACGGAGGAATATTGCCTTCTGTTGCGTTTCCCCAGGTGGTGATTAAAGGTGTTTCCACGGTCTCATTAACTCCATCGTTAATATTCTCAGCTGCCATTCTTAAATACTGCCATAAAACAAGGGTTAATTAAACAAATTAACATATCACATATTAACCATATACTTCAACTGACCAACAAATAAGCTTAGGTATGACACACTAGCGAAGGATTACTCGTCTCTCCCTCAAAGTACTATTCCCGATCTCACTTGGAGACCATATCCTAAGCTCTAATACCAATTTGTGGCGCCCCCAAAATAGGTATACAACACCCATTCTGAGTCGTCAAAATACATGGTACAGAAACAACTACAACTTTATTAATACAACATAAAAACTGTGAGTTTAAATACAAATATTGTCATCTAGACAATATCCACACTCAAATAAGTCCTCATTACAATTATTAATACACTATTTTACAGAATAGTGAGGACTACTAGAACCACTTCTAGAACCATCATTCCACACCCCCGACTAGTACTTTCGCTACATTCTCGCCTCCACGAGAAGAAAAATGGAACAACAAGGAAAAGGGTGAGCTCAACTAGCCTTTAGTAAAGAATATTATGACTAAGATAACATAGAACAAATTATCGTTAGTCTTCAACAGGGAAAATCTAATAGAATACAATAGATAACCAGTTTTAAATCAATCTTATGCGTGAAATAATAATTCATTAGAAGAGTTAAGTAGAGAATGCAAACTACTATCTTCTATATATGAATTTAAAAGTTAAATCGTCGATATTTTATCCTGTAACATCAATCAATATATATCTGGAATTAAATATTCATCTTTGCACTACAGGCCAAAGATATTCACCAGTTAGTCATGTTCATCTAAACACCTGTTCATCTTTGCACTACGGGCCAAAGATATTCATAAAAATCATTAATCTTTTACTACTGGGCCAAAGATATTCAATTATATTATCATTTAGAATGAGGATGATGAAAATATTTTAAATGAAAGCGAATCCAATGAAACAAAAGAATAAATATTAAGGATTCGTATTTCAGCTATTTCATGTCCAAAAATACCTCATGAATAATAATAGTGGAGTAAAATTCAAGAATGATCAAAACATAGATCCAATCCAAGATAGGAACTATAACAGACAATCTTGGACATAGAAAAGAAAATTTAATTTTATGTGAATAGTGTCGTATACGTGAATAGTGCCATATACGTGAATAGTAACTCCGACACCAAAAGATACAAATTTCACAAAAAACATCATCATGCTTCATGAATAGTACTCGTGAATAGTAACTCATGAATAGTAACTCATGAATAGTAACTCGTGAATAGTAACTCATAAATAATAACCCATGAATAGTAATCCCGACATGAAAAAGTTCCAAATTTGATAAAAAGTTCCAACCAATATTTTGACATAATGATATTGAAGAAATAATATCATTTTCGAATAAAATAACATCCCTTACCTTAGCTAGAATAGTACTTCTTGTTGGAATACTAGATATAGTGCTGAAAGAACTTGCACCGTATAGCAATACTCAAAGTACTAAAATACTAACAAAAATACGCTCGATATATAGAGAGAGAAAGAGAGAGAAATCTGTAGTTTCTGGTGTGATTTTCAATTCTAACCTAAGTACCCTATTTATAGGAAAATGCTTAGAACACCAAAGCAGAAAATTTAATATAATATTAATATATTAAAATTAAATTCCTACGCCAACCTTAGAAAATCTGAAATCAGCCCATTCAACACACATGTGGAACACACCATAATGAATAAAACATTTTTGTTATTTAAAGTATTTTAAACTTCCAAAAATTAATTATTTCAAAACTCCGGAATTTCAATAATTCACAATAAATAGCCCTTTTATCAGAAAATTTGAATCTCGCTTCTTTTTATAGGAAATTCAATTCACTACAACTTTGCAGAAGAAAATTTTTTCAAATTCCAAACAAAGATTGACCGAAATCCACAAACGGGCGATTTTACAGGCTATAATCAAATTTCAGTAAAGAAATGGGATCCATCGACACACAAAACAAGTGTTAAACAACTTTTGTAACAAAAATACTTTTTCTCCTCATATACTCATATATCCCACATTCATCATAAAAATATCATCATTATTATATTATAATAATATAATAAAATATTATTTTATCAGAAAAGATAAAATATCGATTTTCAACAATTGTCACTTTAAAAGAATGGGTAAAGACCCAGGTATCTAGTAAGGTATAAAATTCGCATGAATTTATGATTAGCTTACCCGTGATCACCTCGTTTGGGTTCTCGCATGTTGACCCGATCCACGACAAACGCTCTTCCGAGAAACCGATTGACTTTGACTTTTTTTGGAATGACCTTTTGAGTCACCATCCCCACTGGGCTTGGTTTCGCTCTGCATAATCTCGAGTGATATGTCCTTCCTTTCCACAATTATAACATACCTTGAACTGTTGTGGGCGGTTGAAATGATGTGTCCTCTTTTCCACATTTATAAAGCATACGACCGGTGGTCGTTCTCCTCCTTAAAACCATTCTTGTTTGGTCTAACGTCTTCACGATGTCATTGTTGAATCTCCTCTTTTAAAAATCTCCCAGACTTGCTTTTTTCTATTTTCATGGCCACGATTACCACTAGAGTGGTTGTCGCTTTTGTCCGTATTTTTTTCTTTCTCCATTGGTTATCGTTGTTACGATGATCGCTCTCACGCAGTATGATCCTCGTTGCGGTCTCTTGGTTGAACGTACTTTCATTATCTCGCTTCTAATAATTGAGCCACGCTGACAACATCCAATATAAAAAAAAATTTATGAGAGATAAGATATTGTCGAATCTCGGGTTTTAAACCTCTCGAAACATCCTCATCATTCGCTTTCTCATTCTCTACCAAATGAGGTACAAAACACGATAACTCTGCGAACTCGCCTCGTATTGGGACAAGTCATGTTATTTTGTTCTAGTCTAATAAACTCTACCTCTTTCATATGGCGAATACTTTCGGGAAAGTATTTTTAAATCGAAAAGTTTCAAATCGCTTCCCAAGACATGCTTTGGGGCAGGCGGGTCCGGTCAGTTCCTGACTCCACCGATGGTCCGCCTTCGCCACGGAACATAAAGGTGGCGAGTGGAACCTTCGTTCCTCCGTGCATCCCAAGACATCGAATATCTTGGTAATTTGCTTGACCCATGTTTCCGCCATGATTGGATCCGCTTTCCTTAAATTCGTGGTCCCAACTCTTTGAATTGTTTGGGTTGTGATAAATGGCGCTTTCTTTAGCATTTCCACCCGTATTTTGTGCACGAATCTCCCTCATCTGGTTTTGCATAAACTGCAAAAAGCTCCTAAACATCCCGTCGTTCATCGTCTGCTCAGTGGTGTTGTTTACATGAGGAATATTGCCTTCTTATTGCACGTTCCCCTGGGTGGTGATTAAAGGTGTTTCCACGGTCTCATTAAATCCACCGTTAATATTCTCAGCTGCCATTCTTAAATACTGCCATAGAACAAGGGTTAATTTAACAAATTAACATATCACATAATATCCCTATATTATGACCGACCAACAAATAAGCTTAGGTAGGACACACTAGCGAATGATTTACTGTCTCTCCTCCTAGTTTTATTCCCCGATCTCCGCCAGGAGATCATATCCCTAAGCTCGATACCAAGCTGTGATGCATCCAAAGCGGTATACAACACCCATTACGAGTTAGCCAAATATATGAGTACGAAACAACTACAACTTTATTAATACAACATAAAAAGCGTGAGTTTAAATACAAATATTGTCATCTGACAATATCCACACTCAAATAAGTCCTCATTATAATTATTAATACACTATTTTACGAATAGTGAGGACTACTAGAACAACTTCTAGAACCATCATTCCACACCCCGACCAGTACTGCGTACATTCTTGCCTCCCGAGAAGAAAAATAGAACAACAAGAAAAAAGAGTGAGCTCAACTAGCCCGATAAAAAAACATTATGACTAAGATAATATAGAACAAATTATCGTTAGTCCTCAACAGGAAAAATCTAATAGAATACAATAGACAACCGTTTTAAATCAATCTTCGCAATGAAAATAATAATTCATTAGAAGAGTTAAGTAGAGAATGCAAACTACTATCTTCTATATATGAATTTAAAAGTTCATCGTCGATATTTTATCCTGTAACATCAATCAATATATATCTCGAATCAAATATTCATCTTTGCACTACTCTGGCCAAAGATATTCATCGATTAATCATGTTCATCTAAACACACATTTCATCTTTGCACTTCGGGCCAAAGATATTAATCATGTCTTACCATGTTTCATCTCAACACATGTTCATCTTTGCACTACGAACCAAAGATATTCATCAAGAAATCATTCATCTTTGCACTTTTTCTGGCCAAAGATATTCGGTAATATCATCATTTAGGATCAAGATGATGAAAAATATTTTAAAGAAAAGCGAATCCAAAGGAAACAAAAGAACAAGTATTAAGGATTCGTACTTTTAAATAATCCCGTTCAAAAATACTTCATAAATAACCAGATTGGAGTAAAATTCAAGAATGAAGATCAAAACATAGATCCAATCAAAGATAGGAATCATAACGAGACAATCTTGGACACGAGAAAAGAAAATTTAATTTTTCTTTGAATAGTGTCGTGATACGTGAATAAGGTCTTGGTATCGTGAATAATCTTAGTATATGTGAATAAAGTAACTCGACACCAAAAGATAGAAATTTCACAAAAAAATCATCATGCTTCGGGAATATTACTCGTGAATAGTAACCCCGACATGAAAAGTTCCAAATTTGATAAAAATTTCTAACCAATATTTCGGGATAATGATATTGAAAAAATAATATGATTTTTGAATAAAATAACATCCTTTACCTCGAAAAGAATAGTACTTACATTTGGAATCTTTGGATATAGTCTTTGAAGAACTTGCAAATCAGTAGCAATACTACTCAGTACTAAAATACTCACAAAAACGCTTCGATATTATAGAGAGAGAAATCTTTAGTTTCTGATGTGATTTTCAATTCTAACCTAAGCACCCTATTTATAGGAAAATGCTTAGAACACCAAAGCGAAAATTTAATATAATATTAATATTTATATTATAAATTCTCTACGCACACTTAGCATCTCGAAATCGACCACCCAATCACATGTTAAATGAGTCCCAACAATGTAAAAAAACATTTTTGTTAATATAATTATTTAAAACTTTCAAAAATCAATTATTACGGAACCTCTAACTTCATAATTCATAATAAATAGCCCTTTTATCGTAAAAATTCAATCTCACGATTTTTATAGAAATTCAATACTCTCCAACTTTGCGAAGAAAGTTTTCCAAATTCCAAGCGAAATTGGTCAAATACATAAGCAGAGCGATTTTACAGTTTATAATCAAATTTGAAATCAAGAAATGGGTCCACCAACATGTTTAACATGTTTTAAACAACTTTTGCAACAAAAATATTCTTCCTCCTCATATACTCATATATCCCACATTCATTGTAAAAATATCACCATTATTATATTATTAAAATATAATAATAAATTATTTTATCGAGAAAAAGATAAAATATCATTTTTTTAACAATTGTCACTTTAAAATTTTTTTCCATCTATATCCACATAAAATCAATATTTTCCTCATCATATAAATCAATAATTAATTATTAATAAATAATATTACGAATCACAAAGATCTTGGCGACGAATAGTTCCCGGGGAAAGAGGGCTTTCGATAAGGATTTCTCCTTCTTGGTGCAATTGATTAGGTGACCAAACCTCTCCTTAGATGAGAACTTTCTAGACATTGCCAATAATGTTATCTAATAATATTATTCAGATAATATGAATTATTGTCTCCAGATAATAGAAAATCTTGTAGTGACAATTATCGAAACAACGATGTAATATAAAAAAATCAACGCGACAATTATTGAATCAATAAAATAAAATCTTTGAGCGATAATTCTTGTAACAATTATTGAGTAGTGTCTTCTTACGTAAGAATCAATAATTGGTGCAATACTGCAAAGCTTTCTTTGTGCAACAACGCCATTCATCAGATTTTTAACCGCCGGGTATTCCAACAGTATTAATGTAAGACCCCAAATTATTAATAAATGAAATTTAATTTCCTCTATTTATTATTTTGAAATAGTAAGGGTTGATTTGATTAATGTGGTTAGTTATGAGTAAAACGCTAATATTTTAAAATAAATAGGTGGTTATAAAATATTCATTGTTGTTTTAGGGAATATTCGTTTGGTCGTGGAATATTCTTGCTTGTCGGGAATATTAAATGCGATAAGTAGCGATCTTTTGTGGTCCACATAACTGAAAGCGATTGGATGAAGAAAAGACAAGTATGAGTTGTTTTATAAATAACTTGGCGTAGTTATTCACAGATTAATCTTTGTTGGAATACCTATGTGGTTAAAATACTGATGTCTGGCGTTGTTGCACAAGAGAAGCGCTCACGGTATTGCACCAATTATTGATTTTTTACGTAAGAAGGCACTACTCAATAATTGTTACGGTGAATTAGTGTTCGAAGATTTTATTTTATTGATTCAATAAATGTTGCGTTGATTTTTTATATTATCGTTGTTTCATAATTGTCACTTTACCTGATATTTTTCATTATCGAACAATAATTCATATTATCCTAATAATATTATTTGATAAAATTATTGGTAATGTCTAGAAAGTTTCATCTAAGGAGAGGTTTGGTCACCTAATTGCTTGCCAAGATGGGAGAAATTCTTATTGAAAGCCCTCTTCTTCGGGAACTACCGTTACAAGATCTTGTGATTACGTAATATTATTTGTGAATAATTAATTATTGATTTATATGATGAGGAAAATATTCATTTTATGTGGATATAGATGGAGAAAATTTTTAAATGACAATTGTTAAAAAATTAATATTTTATATCTCTTCCGATAAAATAATATTTTATTATATTATTATAATATAATAATGATGATATTTTTACAATGAATGTGGGATATATGAGTATATGAGGAGAAAGAGTATTTTTGTTGCATTAAATGATTAACACATATTTTGTGTGTCGGTGGACCCCATTTCTTGACTGAAATTTGATTATAGCCTGTAAAATCGTCCGTTTATGAATTTCGGTCAATTTCTGTTTGGAATTTGGAAAAACTTTCTTCTGCAAAGTTGTAGAGAATTGAATTTCCTATAAAAATTCGCAAGATTCGAATTTTCTGATAAAAGGGCTATTTATTATGAATTATTGAAGTTCCGAAGTTCCAAAATAATTGATTTTTGGAAGTTTTAATTATTTATTTTATGAAAAACGTTTTTTCCAATTTAGTGGGCTCAACATGTGATAAGAATGGGCTGATTTCAGTTGGTCTAAGGTGGGCTTGACAATTTTATAAATATATTATTATTATTATATTAAATTTTCTGATTTGGTGTTCTAAGCATTTTCCTATAAATAGGGTGCTTAGGTTAGAATTGAAAATCACACCAGAAACTAAAGATTTCTCTCTTTCTCTCTCTATAATATCGAGCGTATTTGTGAGTATTTTAGTAATTTGAGTATTGATATATGGTGCAAGTTCTTTCAGCACTATATCAAGTATTCCAGTCAGAAGTACTATTCTTTCTGAGGTAAGGGAGATTATTTTCTTCATAAATGATATTATTTCTTCAATATCATTATGCCGGAATATTGGTTTAAATTTTTATCAAATTTGAAACTTTTTCATGTCGGGGTTACTATTCATGAGTTACTATTTATAAGTTACTATTCATAAGTTACTATCACGAGTTACTATTCACGAGTACTATTCACGAAGCATGATGATGTTTTTGTGAAATTTTTATCTTTTGGTGTCGGAGTTACTATTCACGTATACGGCACTATTCACGAATACGACACTATTCACAGAAAAATTAAATTTTCGTTTTTCGTCCAAAATATCTATTATGGATATTAACTTTGATTGTATCCATGTTTTGATCATTCTTGAATTTTACTCCACTATGATTATTTATGAGGTATTTTTGGACATGAAATAGCTGAAATACGAATCCTTAATATTTATTCTTTTGTTTCACTGGATTCGTTTCATTTAAAATATTTTTCATCATCCTCCATCCTAAATGATGATATTACTGAATATCTTTGGCCTGTAGTGCAAAGATGAATTATTTCTTGATAAATATCTTTGGCACGTAGTGCAAAAGATGAGCAGTGTTGAGATGAACATGACCGATCGATTAATATCTTTGGCCCGTAGTGCAAAAGATGAGCAGTGTTTAGATGAACATGACCCAATGATGAATATCTTTGGCTGTAGTGCAAAGATAAATATTTGATTCGAGATATATATTGATTGATGTTACTGAGGATAAAATATCGACGATGAACTTTTAAATTCATATATAGAAGATAGTAGTTTGCATTCTCTACTTAACTCTTCTAATGAATTATTATTTCCTTGCGAAGATTGATTTAAAATTGGTTGTCTATTGTATTCTATTAGATTTTTCCCTGTTGAGGACTAACGATAATTTATTCTATATTATCTTAGTCATAATGTTCTTTACTTGGCTAGTTGAGCTCACCCTTTTCTTGTTGTTCTATTTTTCTTCTCAGGAGGCGAGAATGTAGCGAGTACTTAGTCGGGTGTGGAATGATGGTTCTAGAAGTTGTTCTACTAGTCCTCACTATTCGTAAAATAGTGTGTATTAATAATTGTAATGAGGACTTATTTGAGTGTGGATATTGTGCAGATGACAATATTTGTATTTAAACTCACAGCTTTTATGTTGTATTAATAAAGTTGTAGTTGTTTACATACCATGTATTTGATTTACTTCGAAATGAGTGTTGTATATCTATTTTGGGGCGTCCACAATTAATTGGTAACAAATCAACCAAGTTATTATAAACAACTTATACTTGTCGTTTTCTTCATCCAATCGCTTTTCAAGTTATGGGCCCACATAAAAATTTCACATTGTCGCATTTAATATTCCCCGACGGTAAGAATATTTCACGACGAAAACGAATATTCCCAAAAGTAAGAATATTCCACGACCAAACGAATATTCCCCGGCTGATAATGAATATTTTATAACCACTTGCTTATTTAAAATATTTGCGCATTTTACCCATAACTAACCACATTACTCAAATCAACCCTTACTATTTCAAAATAATAAATAGAGGAAATTAAATTTTATTTATTAATAATTTGGGGTCTTACATAAATGCTGTAGACGTTGATAGCGGAACAAATTCTTAGTTTGAATTATTAATTGTTTTTTCGTTTACTAATTTATACTCCCTCCGTTCTATGATAAAAGTCCTTATTACTATTTTGGGTAGTCCCATGTTAAATGTTCATTTTCTTTTAATAACCAAATTTTACACATATTTTCTTATTATACTCGTAGCATTAAATATCTCATACTTTTCTTATTCTAATTCTCTCCCCATATTTAATGACATTATTATGGATAATTTTATCATTTTATTTATTTTTTTAATATGCGTAAAAAGTCCACCAAAACTTTTATCCTGAGACGAAGGGATTATATGATTTTATGGGTTTGGAGATATTTTTAAACTCATGTAAAAATCTTATTTGTCTACACACTGTTTATTTTATTTAATTCACAAAAACAACGTGATTCAAATAATAAAATTGGTGTTGTAAATGCTCATAACTAACCATACTCTAAATTATTTCTGACATTTTTTTGTAACTTCTCTATTCGTTTTTATTTTTTATAAAAATTTATTCTTTTTATTTGTTATTTGTAAATTTTAAAAGCAATTAATGACTTAATTTTTCACATTACGTCTAAATATTAATAGTTATTTTGTTTCTTTTTTATTTTTCTAATTAATTTTAAAAAAATATTAAGAATTTATAGCCGATTTAATTAGTTTCAAAATTATTAACTATATTTTTATCCATTTATTTAATCATAAAACGTCAATTAAAAAAAATAATTATCATAGAAACGGTTGGTTTCAATAAGGTTTTTGGGAAACAACTCATAAGTAAAAGTACAAAAATTGTGGGCCATTTAATTTTATGGAACATGAAGACTTCCAGCAAATGAGTAATATGGTTCAGACTTCAGATTGGTAGTATTGCGCAATTAAATTTTAAATTATATTATGTTCATTTTTTTTCTTTATCACCTCAATAAATAAAAAAAGAAGAAAAAAGAAATTAAAATAAGAGGCACCTGTTTGTTTTTTTCGTAAAAATACAAAAAATGGCCTTTGCGTGGAGAAATGATTAGGACTTGGGAGACATTTTCTTCCCACTTTTACTTATTATTATCAGTATATATTTTCAATAGAATTAAAGCACTTAATATTTATTCTTATTTTTTTCATTTAACAAAAAAAATCTCATTTTTGATTTTTTAATTTAAATAATATATAAAATTGATGTAATTCATATAAGCTTTTAAAATAATAAAATTCTTATTATTAATAGTTTTTAAATAATTTACAATAATTACTTTGAATTCTGTTTATGTAGAAAGTTGTTTCGTTTACGGACAGTGGCGAAGCCACATAGAACTCTATGGGGTCAATCACCTCCATTAAAAAAAAAAATTGTTTTATAATGTAAGATAAATTTTAAAATTTTTAAGTATTATATATAAATTGACCCCACTAAAAATTTATAAATTTTCTATTATACGAAGTCAAATTGAAAATTTATAACTTTGTCAATCAAATTTTAATCACATATGACTCATATCCTCTTAATATATGTATTTCTCTATAATATTTTAAACTAAATAATAATCTAATTTATATTATTTTAAAAATAAATAATGAATTACTTACTTATGAACAGTTGTGATTAAAAAAGTCTAGTATGAGTCAATATAATGTATATATATCATATATTATTACTCATTATATTTTCATTGTAATATATATATATATATATATATATATATATACTCGAAAGTATAAAGTATTAAAAAAATTAGCTCGAATAACTCAATAATAATTTCGACCCCACTGACAAAAACTCCTGACTTCGCCATTGTTTACGGGCAGATATACTAATGGGATGAATCTTCCTAGTTTTCCAATTATTTTTTCCCCTGCTTGTATCATGAAATTTTACAATTCAAATTTAATTTTTAAATAGAGTAGATAGTGCAACACCCCAATTTTTAATTTTAAAAAAGCTTAACTTTCTTTATAAATATTATTATAAACAATAAAATGATCAATTGAGAAAAAAAGTTGTAGTTAAGAATGATATGTGCAAATTATAAAAAATAAAAAAATTGTCAGGGAATATTTGATAAAGTACGATGGCTCCGAAATAACCAATCATTGGTGGACTCTTATAACAAAATAGTTGGCAGGTACAAAAAACGACAGAAATAACCGTTTCAACAAAAAAAATTATCGGCGGAACGATTACCTTTAACTATTAAAATACCCAATGATAAAGGAACATTAGCAAGCAGTATTTCACAGTAGCACACAATATTACACAATAACACGTCGTATTCCACAGTAACGTACACACAATATTCCACAGTATTTCATATTATTGAACCAAGAAGTGTCATAGTAGCAAATGTATAATACTCGCGATTTTTTTTATATTATTAGTAATGAAAATAAAAATGTTTGAATATTTATGTTGAATACATATGTATTTATGTGTGTCTTGAAATGTGATAATTTAATTAAATTGAATTAAGTATGTGATAATTGAGAAATATGGTGGAAACAATAATGAACTTAATTAAGCTCATGAGATATGCCTAGTGTGGCATAAAGATGAACTAAATAATTTATTAATTTAATTAATGAAGAAATGATTAAATAAGGTGATGGACTAATTATTATTATCATTTTAATCATGTATTGTTATGTGCAAGTATCTGTTGTGTGAACCTATAAATAATAAATGTAATTATTTGCACATTGCATAAAATATAACATGAAGCTTGAGTTATGTAATTCTACTAAATTTGAATAAAGGAGCCTTGTGTAGCATAAATATTAATGTTGAACTAACGGAAGGTTCAATTGGAATTATGGAAGAGAATTAATTTTAAGAAAATAAATGTTTGATATTAATTATGGTATTTGTGAAGCCCCCAAAATCGGTATACATCACCTATTCTGAGTTGCCAAATACATGATACAAAATTCAAATACAACTTAATTATACTACAATTAAATGTAAAATACGACTAAAACATATCTTTGTGAGTTTTAATACAAATATTGTCATCTAGACAATATACAAACTCAATAAGGTCTTCATTACATTTATTATCACACTATTTCATAGAATAGTGAGGACTACTAATGCTATTATCTGGACCATCACTCGTTCCCGACTAGTCCTCGCTACGCGTTCTCATTTTACGAAGAGAACAATGAAAGTAAAAGGTGAGCTCAACTAGCCCAGTAAGAAATATTATGACTAAGATAATGCGAATAAATTATCATTAGCCTTCAACGATGTTAAACGATAAAATATAACAAACATCAAGTTTAAGCTGCGGTGAAACAAGCAATCCATTAGAAGAAATCAGTAGAGAATAAAATCTACTATCTTCTATGATTTAAAAGGTTTTTCATGACTTTTATCACTAAAATGAGCTTAATAAATAATCCACATCATCCTCGCACTCTTTTGCCAGGATATTCATTAGTATCACAACCACAAATTATCCATGCACCACGACCCAGGATATTCGTATATTCATCAATGGTCATGATCATGCCAACAAGCGTCCATCAATGCACTACGAGTCAATGAGGACTTTTTCCACGTCATTTATAACATTACGGTCATGATTACACCAAGAATAATCCACAGTCATAATCATACCAAGTCCATCTATGCACTATAGGCGGATGACTTCCAACATAATATAAACATGAGGATGATGATAATGATATAAAATTCAATAAAACAAGTTCAAGAATTAATTTATCCGAGGAACTAATAATGTCCAAATTGTCAACACGACACTTCTTTGTGAGAGTAACACTCAAGAATGCTCGAAAGAATATTTCCATGAAAAGATCTTTGGATGAAGCGCAAATATCAAGGATATTCCACTAATTTCATGGAGTATAAAGTCAAAACTTTAACCAACCGAGTATAATAAAGAATGGAATAACAAAAGAAATCATCGAGAATCGATGAATCCGCATGTAAATAATGGAATAACGAGAAGAATTTCACAAAGTATAGGGTATCCGTGTCTGAAAGTTATTCCAATGAATAATAAAGAATGGAATAACAAAAGAATTTCACCAATAAGGAAGAAGGAATACCTCTAACGAAAGCACAACAAATAATATCCCTTACCGTAAAAAGAAGAGTATTTTGAATTTGAGGCGAGGATATACTCAAAGAAAACTTGCACTACGCTTTCAAAAGCTTTCTTAAACTCTAAAGAAAAATACGCTTAAGATTATAGAAGAAGAACTCTCTCTATAGTTTCTCTCTCTAGAGTTTCAAAGTGAATTAAGTAAGAAATAATGAAGGAATGAGCTTTTATTTATAGAAGAATGGACTGCATAGTAACTAATTCATGAACGGTCCAGATTGATTTACTTTAAACGGACGGTCCAGATTGGTTTACAATAAAACATAATATATTCTATTTATAATCTAATAAAACGAATAACTTTATAAAAGTATTATGTTTTATATAAAAAGATTTTACTATACAAATACTATCAGAGCCTTATACAAACACTATGCATAATAAAATATAATATATTCTAATTATTGTACAATAAAAGCAGATAACTTTATAAAAGTATTACATTTTATATAAAAAGATTTTACTTATTAGTCTAATAAAACAAATAACTTTATAAAAGTATTACATTTTAAATAAAAAGCTTTTCTGTTTTATTAAATTAATAATACTAATAAAATAAAACTCATCATCATTATTATAATTCACAATATTAATCGACCAGTGTCGTTCCCGGAAAGAGGGGATTTCGATAAGGATCTCTCCCCATTGGCTCATGATTAGGTGACCAACCTCTCTCTTGATGTAACTTACGAACATCGTTAATATTGTAAATTATAATATTAATAACTTTGTCATCTCAATTATTGATTATAAAATATTGACAATAATTGAATCAAATAACGTGAGATCTTGTCAAAGAATTCTTGAAACAATAATTGAACAAAAGCTGAGTGACTTCTCACGTAAGCATCGATAATCAATCTGCAGGTGTCTTCTTTTGTAACTACGCCAGTACATTTACTTTTTTTAACACCGTTGTTTCAATAGTTAACGATAAAACTTCCGCCATTATTTTCATAAAGTATTTTTGTCGTTTTCTTAATCCGAATGATAATTCCGTTATGGGGTCCACCAATGATTGTCTTGGTTATCTGAATATTCCTGTTAAAACGAATATTCCAGACCAATCGAATATTATATAACAACTTGCGTACTTTATAAAATTTATAAATATTACCCATAACTATAACATTATATCAAATTCATTCCATAATATTCAAAATGATATTTATAGAAAATTCATCTCTATTCATAAAAGTTGGAGTCTTACAACCTCCCCTTCTTATGAAATTTTGCCCTCGAAATTAAGGTACGTACTTGGTATGTCAAAGAGGTAAGGATACCTTGATTTCATTTCAGATTCTAACTCCTAAGTCATTTCCTCAACATCGTGGTTTCTCCACAAAACTTTGACTTGAGGTATAACCTTGGAGCGTAGAATATGTTCCTTCTTATCCAAGATTTGAACAGAAACCTCTTCATACGTAAAATCTTCCGCTATTTCGTCCGGTTCTAACTCAATAATGTGGTTCGGGTCTTCCACATATTTACGTAGCATGGATATGTGAAAAACGTTATGAACACGAGACATACTTGGCGGTAAAGCGATTCTATAGGCCACAGTACCTACTCGATCGAGGATTAAAAATGGGCCAATGAATCGAGGATTGAGCTTTCTTCTCTTTCCAAATCTCGTAACTCCTTTCCATGGAGCAACACGTAACAACACATGATCTCCTATATCGAATTCCACGTCCTTTCGATGAAGATCAACATAACTCTTTTGTCGATCTTGTGAGGTTTTTATACGTTGTCGGATCGTTTGAATCTTTTCCGTAGTCATACGTACCAACTCCGGTCCCAACAACGTTGCTTCACCCACCTTATCCCAGCATACTGGAGAACGACACTTTCTTCCATACAACGCCTCAAATGGAGCAATGCCAATACTTGCTTGATAATTGTTGTTGTAGGAAAACTCCACCAATGGTAAGAACTTATCCCAACTTCCTTGAAGTCGAGGACACAAAGTCTTAATAAATCTTCAAGAGTTTGAATAGTCCTCTCCATTGCCCGTCCGTCCCCGAGGATGATATCTGGGGAGTTAAATCGTAAATCGCGCCCATAGCTTTACGCAAACTAACCCAAAATCGTGAAGTGAATCTTGGGTCTCGATCGAAACTATGGATCTTGGCATACCATGCGATCTTACAATCTCATTTATTTATGTACATACTGAGCAAGACGTTCAAGTGTATAAGTTTCTCGTGTCGGTAAGAAATGAAGCGGACTTGGTCAATCTATCAACAATGACCAAAATCGCATCTATACCTTGAGAAACCTTAGGAAGACCGTGTGAATGAAATCCATGGTAATGTGCTCCCACTTCCATTCGGAATTTCAAGTGGTTGCAATGGACCTTTTGGTACTTGATGCTCCGCTTTAACTTCGTTGACAAGTTAGACACCTTGAGATAAACATCGCTATCTCTCTCTTCATATTACTCCACCAAAATGTATGGCGAATATCATGATACATTTTGGTACTCCCGAGATGGATTGCAAAGCGGTGTGTTGTGCGCCCATCATGATTTTATACTTTAAATCGTGGTCGTTAGGAACACAATTTACGAGTTGACTTCAAGTATTCCTTCTTCGCCGTTTCTTGCTTGGCATAGCACCTTCTTTCACTTTCTTCCTCATACGCATCAGCTCCAGGTCTGTAGCTTGAGCAGCTTTAACTTTATCAATTAAAGTCGGTTCTACTCGTATATTTGCCATCATCACATGGGTCCTTGAAGTCTTTAACTCTATCTCTATCTTTTGCAAGTCACACAAAATGGGCCTTTGTGTTGACAATATTGCACTCGTACTTGCATATGATCTTCTACTCAATGCGTCAGCTACCACGTTCGCTTTTCCAGGATGGTATTGTATGGTATGATCATAATCTTTCAACAGTTCAAGCCAACGTCGTTGTCGCATATTGAGTTGTTTTTGAGTGAAAAAATATTTGAAGTGCGAAGACAACAGCTGCTAATTCTAGGTCATGAGTAGGATAATTCCTCTCATATTCTTTGAGTTATCTTGAGGCATAGGCTATGACTTTCCCATGTTGCATGAGAAAACATCCCAACCCTTTGCCCGAAGCATCACTGTAGATGACAAATCCCTCCGAGCCAGATGGTATTGTCAGAATAGGTGCTGAAATGAGTCTCCTCTTGAGTTCTTGAAAACTCTTCTCACATTCTTCGCTCAATAGAACTTTGTATCTTTCCGAGTCAATTTGAGTTAATGGAGTAGCTATTAGAAAAATCCTTCCACGAATCTCAGATAATAACCAAATTAAGCCGAGAAAGCTACGATTTCGATCATTTGATTTAGATTTACTCCACTTTGAATTGCTTCAATCTTTCTTAGGGTCAATAGATATTCCATGACTTGATACTACGTTCCCAAGGAATGCTACTTCCTCAAGCCAGAACTCACATTTCTTCAACTTGACATAAAGTTTGTATTCACGAAGCTTTTGGAGTGTCAGCCTCAAGTGTTGCTCATGATCTTCACGGCTTTTGGAATAAATAAGGATGTCATCAATAAAGACGACCACAAAGTGTAAGACCCCAAATTATTAATAAATAAAATTTAATTTCCTCTATTTATCATTTTGAAATAGTAAGGGTTGAATTGATTAATGTGGTTAGTTATGGGAAAAATGCGCAAATATTTTAAAATAAGCAGGTGGTTATAAAATATTCTTTGTTGTCGAGGAATATTCGTTTGGTCGTGGAGTATTCTTGCTGTCGGGGAATATTCGTACGACGGCCCAATCTTTTGTGGGCCCCATAATGGAAAGCGATTGGATGAAGAAAACGACAAGTATAAGTTGTTTATAAATAATTTGTGTAGTTATTCTGTTAACACTTTGTTGGAATACCCGGTGGTTAAAACACGATGTCTGGCGTTGTTGTCAGCAATGATATACGGTATTGCACCAATTATTGATTCTTACGTGAAGAAGGCACTACTCAATAATTATTACGATGAGTTCTTTATTCGATTTTTTATTTATTGATTCAATAATTCTTTGCGTTGATATTTTATATTCTTGTTGTTTGAATAATTGTCACTACACAGTATTTTCCATTATTAAAGCAATAATTCATATTATCTGAATAATATTATTAGATAACATTATTGACAATGTTTAGAAAGTTCTGTCTAAGGAGATGTTTGATCACCTAATTGCGCGCCAGTAAGGAGAAATTCTTATTGGATCCCTCTTCACAGGAACCTGCCCGGTTATCGATGATTGTGATTCTGTAATATTATTTGTGAATAATTAAATTATTGATTTATATGATGAGGAAAATATTCATTTTATGTGGATATAGATGGAGAAAATTTTTAAAGTGACAATTGTTGAAAATCGATATTTTATCTTTTCTGATAAAATAATATTTTATTATATTATTATAATATAATAATAATGATATTTTACAATGAATGTGGGATATATGAGTATATGAGGAGGAAGAATATTTTTGTTGCAAAAGTTGTTGATAACATGTTAAACATGTACATGGGCCCATTTCTTGATGAAATTTGATTATAGCACAGTAAAATCGCCTGCGTTATGGATTTCGGTCATTTACATTTTGGAATTTGGAAAAACGTTTTTCTGCAAAGTTGTAGAGAATTGAATTTCCTATAACAAGTTGTAAGATTCGAATTTTTCTGACAAAAGGGCTATTTATTATGAATTATTGAAGTTTCGGATTAATTAATTATTATTATTTGGAATTTTAAATTAATTAATTGAGAAAAACGTTTTTGTGGTTGTTATTAAGGGATGGCTGATGTCTAGACTATATTAGTGTGCGTAGAGAATTTGAAAAAAATAAATTATTATTTTATTAAATTTTCTGCTTTGGTGTTCTAAGCATTTTCCTATAAATAGGGTGCTTAAGTTAGAATTGAAAATCACACCAGAAACTGAAGTTTTCTCTCTCTTTCACTCTCTATATATCGAGCGTATTTTTGTTAGTATTTTAGTACTTTGAGTATTGCTATACGGTGCAAGTTCTTTCAACCTTATATCCAAAGATTCTGTCGTCAAGTCTTATCCTTTTGAGGTAAGGGATGTTATTTTATTCGAAAATGATATTATTTCTTCAATATCATTATGCCGAAATATGGGTTGGAACTTTTTATCAAATTTGGAACTTTTTCATGTCGGGGTTACTATTCATGAGTTACTATTCACGAATTACTATTCACGAGTACTATTCACGAAGCATGATGATGTTTTTTTGTGAAATTTCTATCTTTTGGTGTCGGAGTTACTATTCACGTATACGGCACTATTCACGTATACGACACTATTCACGAATACGACACTATTAACAAAAAAATTAAATTTTCTTTTCTATGTCCAAGAATGTCTGTTATAGTTCCTATCTTTGATTGGATCTATGTTTTGGTCTTCATTTTTGAATTTTACTCCACTCTGGTTATTTATGAAGTATTTTCGAACTTGAGTTATTTAAAGTATGAATCCTTAATACTTGTTCTTTTGTTTCACTGGATTCGTTTTCTTTAAAATATTTTTCATCATCCTTAGTCTTAAATGATGATATTACTGAATATCTTTGGCCTGTAGTGCAAAGATGAATGATTTCTGATGAATATCTTTGGCCTGTAGTGCAAAGATGAATATTTGATTCCAGATATATATTGATTGATGTTACAGGGATAAAAGATAGACGATGAACTTTTATATTCATATATAGAAGATAGTAGATTTCATTCTCTACTTCACTCTTCCAATGAATTATTATTTTCGCTGCGAATATTGATTTAAAACTTGTTGTCTATTGTATTCTATTAGATTTTTCCCTGTTGAAGACTAACGATAATTTGTTCTATATTATCTTAGTCATAATGTTCTTTACTGGGCTAGTTGAGCTCACCCTTTTCCTTTTTGTTCCATTTTTCTTCTCAAGAGGCGAGAATGTAGCGAGTACTAGTCGGGTTGTGGAATGAAGGTTCTAGAAAGTCGTTTTAGTAGTCCTCACCATTTTTGTAAAATAATGTATCAATAGTTGTACTGAGGACTTATTTGAGTGTGGATATTGTCTAGATGACAATATTTGTATTTAAACTCACAGTTTTTATGTTGTATTAATAAAGTTGTAGTTATTTCTGTACCATGTATAATGACGACTCAGAATGGGTGTTGTATACCTATTTTGGGGGCGTCACACAAAGTGATCCAAATATTCCTTGAATACTCGGTTCATCATATCCGTGAAGGCAGCAGGAGCATTAGTCAATCAAAAGGACATGACTAGGAATTCATAATGCCCGTACCGAGTTCTGAAAGCCGTCTTTGGAATGTCATCGGTTCTAATCTTTAATTGGTGATATCCGGAACGAAGATCAATCTTTGAAAAGAATTTGGCTCCTTGCAACTGGTCAAATAGGTCATCAATACGTGGCAATGGGTACCTATTTTTGATGGTGACATGATTCAACTCCCGATAATCAATACAAAGTCGCATACCTAAGCTTATTTGTTGGTCAGTTGAAGCATATGGTTAATATGTGATATGTTAATTTATTTAATTAACCCTTGTTTTGTAGCAGTATTTAAGATGGCAGCTGAGAATATTAACGGTGGAGTTAATGAGACCGTGGAAACACCTTTAATCACCACATAGGGGAACGTGCAACAGAAAGACAATATTCCTCTTGTAAACAACACCACTGAGCAGACGATGAACGAAGGGATGTTTAGGAGCTTTTTGCAGTTCATGCAAAACCGCATTTGAGGAAGACTTCGTATATGAGAATCACGGTGTAAATGATAGCAACGCTGCTTTGTCATCACGACCAAACAGTTTAAAGAGTTGGGATCACCAGAATTTAAGGGAAAGCCAGATCTGATCATGGCGGAAACGTGGATAAAGCAAATTACCAAGATATTCGATGTCTTGAGATGCACGGAGGAACAGAAGGTTCCATTCGCCACCTTTATGTTCCGTGACGAGGCAGACTACTAGTGGGAGTCTGTGAAACGGACCCAGCATGTCGCACTCAGCATGTCTTGGGAAACGTTTCAGAAACTTTTCAACGAAAAATACTTTCCTGAAAGTATTCGCCATATGAAGGAGGTAGAGTTTATTAGACTAGAACAAAACAACATGACGGTGTTCCAATACGAGGCGAAGTTCGCAGAGTTATCCAGGTTTGCACCTCATTTGGTAGAGAATGAGGAATGAATGAAAAGGATGTTTCTGAGAGGTTTAAAACCCTAGATTCGACAATATCTTATCTCTCATAAATTTTCTTTATATTCAGATGTTGTCATCAGGGCTCAATTATTAGAGCGAGATAGCGAGTACGTTCAACCAAGGGACCACAACCAGGGTCATACCAGTGGAAGCAGTCATCGGAGCAATAAAAACCAGCGGGGAGGAAAACATTCAGACAAAAGCGGTAACCACTCTGGTGGTAATCGTGGCCATGAAAATAGAAGAAGCGAGTCGGGGGGAAATTTTAAAAAGAGGAGATTCAACAATGACACTATGAAGACGTCGAAAGACCAAAGAAGAATCGGTTTTAAGGAGGAGAAACGACCACCGGTCGTATCTTATAAATGTGGAAAAGAGGGACATATCATTAAACTGTCCCAACAGTTCAAGGTATGTTATAATTTTGGAAAGGAAGGACATATCGCTTGAGATTGTCTTGAATGAAACCAGTCCAATGGGATGGTGACTTAAAAGGTTGTCCCGAAAAAAGTCAAAGTCAATCTGTTTCTGGAAGAGTGTTTGTCGTGATCGGTCAACATGCGAGGAACCCAAACGAGGTGATCACGGGTAAGCTAATCATAAATTCATGCGAAGTTTATACATTACTGAATCTCGGTGCTACCCATTAATTTATCTCTCTCCGCTTGTGCTCAACGTTTAAACTTGACTCCGGAGAAATTAGACTTTGACCTATCTGTGGAAACTCCGTTAGGAGAAACTTTCATCACATCCACTGTTTATAAATCTTGTTTGATCCAAGTTGGCACCATCACATTACCTGTTGACCTTATCTCTTTAAAGATACTTGCTTTTGATGTAATTTTAGGGATTGTTTTCGTAAGGTTGTTAGTTTTCATATTCCTAACCAACCTGTTGTTCGAATCCAAGCAACTAAACCATTAAAATCAATCACTGTTATATCAAGCCATAAAGTCATTCGTTTATTGAAAAATGGATGTCAAGCTTTCTTAGCCCATGTTATGGATTTGAATAAAGACACGTCAGATTTGAATAATATTCCTGTTGTTATTGACTTTCCTGACGTATTTCCTGAAGAACTTCCCGGTCTAGCCCCAGAATGTGAAGTTGAGTTCTTTATTGACCTTGAACCTGGTACAAAGCCCATTTCTAAAACCCCATATCGAATGGCTCCTATTGAACTTCAGGAGTTAAAGGTCCAACTACAGGAGTTGTTGGACATCGGTTTCATTCATCCTAGTACATCTCCTTGGGGTGCTCCTGTTTTATTTGTAAAGAAGAAAGACGGGAGTATGCGACTTTGTATCGATTACCGGGAATTAAACCATGTCACTATCAAGAATAGGTATCCGCTACCTCGCATTGATAACCTATTTGACCAGTTGCAAGGAGCACAATTCTTTACAAAAATTGATCTTAATTCCGGATATCATCAATTTGAAGGTTAAAAGCCGAGGATATTCAAGATCGCCTTCAAAACTTCAGACGGGCATTATGAATTCCTAGTCATGTCCTTTGGATTGACTAATGCTCCTGGGGCTTTCATGGATATGATGAACCGGTATTCAAGGAATATTTGGATCGATTCGTTGTTGTCTTTATTGATGACATCCTCATCTATTCCAAAAGCCGTGAAGATCATGAGCTTTATTTGAAGCTTTGGTATCGCAAAGGCTTCGTGATAACAAGCTATATGCCAAGTGAAGAAATCACGAGTTCGGCTTGAGGAAGTAGCATTCCTTGGGCACATGGTGTCAAAACATGGAGTGTCTGTTGACCCAAATAAGATTGAAGCAATACAAAGTTAGGGAGCAACCAAAGACGGTGGCCAAAGACGTAGCTTTTGGGCTTAGCCGGTTATTATCGGAGATTTGTGGAAGGATTTTTTAGAATCGCTAATCCGTTAACTCAGTTAACTCGTAAAGATACAAAATTCGTATGGAGCGAGGAATACGAGAAGATTTTCCAAGATCTCAAGAGGAGACTCATTTATTTTGCTTTTGACAATACCATCCGGTACGGATGGATTTGTTATCTACAAATGATGCTTCGTGCAAAGGGTTAGGATGTGTTCTCATGCAACGTGGGAAATTCATAGCCTATGCCTCGCGACAACTTAAAGAATATGAGAGGAATTATCCTACTCATGATCTAGAGTTGGCAGCAGTCGTTTTCGCACTAAAGATCTGGAGGCACTATCTATATGGGGAAAAAGTGGAGATATATTCAGACTATAAAAGCCTCAAATATTTCTTCACTCAAAATGAACTCAACATGCGGCAACGACGTTGGCTCGAGCTGTTGAAAGATTACAACCACACTATTCAATACCATCCTGGAAAAGCGAACGTGGTAGCTGACGCATTGAGTAGAAAATCATACGCGGGAACAAATGCGATGTTGTTAAAACAAAGGCCTATTTTGTGTGATTTACAAAAGATGAAGATAGAATTCAAGACTCCAGGGACCCATGCAATGATGTCAAGTATACGTATAGAACCAACTTTAATCGAGAAAGTTAAAGTTGCTCAAGCCACGAATCTTGGTAATGATGATTATGAAGAAGAAAGTACAAGAAGGTGCTATTCCAGAAGCAATAATCGATGAAGAAGGAATACTTCGAGTCCACTCCAGACTTTGTGTTCTTAATGATTCTGATTTGAAGTACAAGATCATGATGGAGGCACACAATACACCATTTTCAATCCATCCTGGAAGTACCAAAATGTATCGTGATCTTCGACATACATTTTGGTGGAACAATATGAAGAGAGAGATTGCAAAGTTTATCTCGATGTGTTTAACTTGTCAACGTGTAAAGGCGGAGCATCAAGTGCTAAAAGGTCCATTGCAACCACTTGAGATTCCGAAATGGAAGTGGGAACACATTACCATGAATTTCGTTACGGGTCTTCCCACGGTCTCTCAAGGCATAAATGCTATTTGGGTTATTGTTGATAGATTAACCAAGTCTGCTCATTTCTTGCCTAAACGTGAGACTTATTCCCTTGAACGTCTTGCTAGTATGTACGTGAATGAGATTGTGAGGTTGCATGGCATGCCAGTATCCATAGTTTCGGATCGTGACCCAAGATTCACTTCAAGATTTTGGGTTAGCTTGCAAAAAGCTATGGGCACGGATTTACGATTTAGTTCGGCATACCATCCTCAAACGGACGGACAATCAGAGAGGACTATTCAAACTCTTGAAGATCTATTAAGACTTTGTGTCCTAGATTTCAAAGGAAGTTGGGATAAGTATCTACCATTGGTGAAATTCTCCTACAACAACAGTTATCAAACAAGTATAGGTGTGGCTCCATTTGAAGCATTATATGGACGAAAGTGTCGCTCTCCAATATGTTGAGATGAGGTGGGTGAAGCAACATTGTTGGGACCCGAGTTGAGTACGTGATTTACTGAGAAAAAGATCCAAATGATTCGACAACGTATACAAATGGCACAGGATCGACAAAAGAGTTATGCGGATCTTCATCGGAAGGACGTGGAATTTGACATTGAGGATCCTGTATTGTTGCGTGTGGCTCCATGGAAGGGAGTTATAAGATTCGGGAAGAGAGGAAAGCTCAATCCACGATTTATTGGTCCATTTCAGATTCTTGAACGAGTAGGAAATGTGGCCTATAGACTCGCGTTACCTCGAAATATGTCTCGTGTTCATAATGTTTTTCATATATCGTAAGCTTAAATATATGTGAAAGACCCGAACCACATTATTGAGTTAGAACCGGACGAGATAGCCTAAGACTTAACGTACGAAGAGGTACCTGTCAAGATCTTGGATAGGAAGGAGCATGTCCTACGCACGAAGGTCATACCACAAGTTAAAGTTTTGTGGAGAAACCATGCTATTGAGGAAATGACACGGGAGTTGGAAACGGAAATGAAAGCGAGGTATCCTCATCTTTTGAAACACCAGTCGTCGTCAATTTTGAGGATGAAATTTCATAAGGAGGGGAGGTTGTAAGACTCCAAATTATTAATAAATGAAATTTAATTTCCTCTATTTATCATTTTGAAATAGTAAGGGTTGAATTGATTAATGTGGTTAGTTATAGGTGAAATGCGTAAATATTTTAAAATAAGCAGGTGGTTATAAAATATTCATTGTTGTCGAGGAATATTCATTTGGTCGTGGAATATTCTTGCTGTCGGGGAATATTCGTATGACGGCGCAGTCTTTTGTGGGCCCCATAACGGAAAGCGATTGGATGAAGAAAATGACAAGTATAAGTTGTTTATAAATAATTGGCGTAGTTATTACCAAATTAACAACTGTTGGAATACCTTGTTGGTTAAAACATAAGAATGTCTGGCGTTGTTGCACAAGATGACATTACGATATTGCACCAATTATTGATTCTTACATAAGAAAGGCACTACTCAATAATTGTTACGATGTTATTGTTCAATATTTTATTTTATTGATTCAATAATTGCTGCGTTGATATTTTATATTATCGTTGTTTCAATAATTGTCACTTTACAATATTTTCTATTATCAAAGCAATAATTCATATTATCTCTAATAATATTATTAGATAACATTATTGGCAATGTCTAGAAAGTTACATCTAAGGAGAGGTTTGGTCACCTAATTGCGCGCGCCAAGAAGGAGAAATTCTTATTGGAAAGCCCCCTCTTTCTTGGGAACTGTCTGGTTGTCAGTATTGTGATTCTGTAATATTATTTATGAATAATTAAATTATTGATTTATATGATGAGGAAAATATTCATTTTATGTGGATATAGATGGAAAAATTTTTTAAAGTGACAATTGTTGAAAATCGATATTTTATCTTTTCTGATAAAATAATATTTTATTATATTATTATAATATAATAATGATGATATTTTTACAATAAATGTTGGATATATGAGTATATGAGGAGGAAGAGTATTTTTAGTGCAAAAGTTATTTAAAACATGTTAAACATGTCTGTGGGCCCATTTCTTGACTGAAATTTGATTATAGCCTGTAAAATCGTCCGTTTATGGATTTCAGAAATTTTTGTTTGGAATTTGAAAAAACTTTTTTCTGCAAAGTTGTAGAGAATTGAATTTCCTATAAAGAGTCACAAGATTCGAATTTTTCTGACAAAAGGGCTATTTATTATGAATTTTTGAAGTTCCGGATTAATTAATTATTATTATTTGGAATTTTAAATTAATTAATTGAGAAAAACGTTTTTGTGGTTGTTATTAAGGGATGACTGATGTCTAGACTATATTGGTGTGCGTAGAGAATTTGAAAAAAATAAATTATTATTTTATTAAATTTTCTGCTTTGGTGTTCTAAGCATTTTCCTATAAATAGGGTGCTTAAGTTAGAATTGAAAATCATACCAGAAACTGAAGTTTTCTCTCTCTATATATCGAGCGTATTTTTGTTAGTATTTTAGTACTTTGAGTATTGCTATACTATGGCAAGTTCTTTCAAAGACTATATCCAAGATTCCAAATCGTAAGTACTATCCTTTTGAGGTAAGTGATGTTATTTTATTTGAAAATGATATTATTTCTTCAATATCATTATCTTTGACATATATGGGTTAGAACTTTTATCAAATTTGGAACTTTTTCATGTAGGGTTACTATTCATGAGTTACTATTCACGAGTTACTATTCATGAGTTACTATTCACGAGTTACTATTCACGAGTACTATTCACGAAGCATGATGATATTTTTTTGTGAAATTTCTATCTTTTGGTGTCGGAGTTACTATTCACGTATCGACACTATTCACGTATACGACACTATTCACGAATAGGACACTATTCACAAAAAAATTAAATTTTCTTTTCTATGTCCAAGATTGTCTGTTATAGTTCCTATCTTTGATTGGATCTATGTTTTGGTCTTCATTATTGAATTTTACTCCACTCTGGTTATTTATGAAGTATTTTCGAACTTGGGTTATTTAAAGTATGAATCCTTAATACTTGTTCTTTTGTTTCACTGGATTCGTTTTCTTTAAAATATTTTTCATCATCCTCAATCTTAAATGATGATAGTACTGAATATCTTTGGCCTGTAGTGCAAAGATGAATGATTTCTGATGAATATCTTTGGTCTGTAGTGCAAAGATGAATATTTGATTCGAGATATATATTGATTGATATTACAGGGATAAAAGATAGACGATGAACTTTTATATTCATATATAGAAGATAGTAGATTGCATTCTCTACTTCACTCTTCCAATGAATTATTATTTCTGCTGCGAATATTGATTTAAAACTTGTTGTCTATTGTATTCTATTAGATTTTTCCCTGTTGAAGACTAACGATAATTTGTTCTATATTATCTTAGTCATAATGTTCTTTACTGGGCTAGTTGAGCTCACCCTTTTCCTTTTTGTTCCATTTTTCTTCTCAAGAGGCGAGAATGTAGCGAGTACTAGTCGGGTTGTGGAATGAAGGTTCTAGAAAGTCATTTTAGTAGTCCTCACTATTTTTGTAAAATAATGTATCAATAGTTGTACTGAGGACTTATTTGAGTGTGGATATTGTCTAGATGATAATATTTGTATTTAAACTCACAGTTTTTATGTTGTATTAATAAAGTTGTAGTTGTTTCTGTACCATGTATAATGACGACTCAAAATGGGTGTTGTATACCTATTTTGGGGGCGTCACATAAAGTGATCTAAATATTCCTTGAATACTCGGTTCATCATATCCATGAAGGCAGTAGGAGCATTAGTCAATCAAAAGGACATGATTAGGAATTCATAATGCCGTCATCTTAGGAGTTAAAAGCCGTCTTTGGAATGTCATGGTTCTAATCTTCAATTGGTGATATCCGGAATGAAGATCAATCTTTGAAAAGAATTTGGCTCCTTGCAACTGGTCAAATAGGTCATCAATACGTGGTAATGGGTACCTATTTTTGATGGTGACATGATTCAATTCCCGATAATCAATACAAAAAGTCGCATACTCCCCATCTTTTCTTCTTCACAAATAAAACATGAGCACCCCAAGGGAGACGTCTTTAGACGAATGAAACCAATGTCTAACAATTCTTGCAATTGGGTCTTTAACTCCTGAAGTTTAATAGGAGCCATTCGATATGGGGCTTTGGAAATGGGTTTTGTACCGGGTTTAAGGTCGATACAAAATTCAATTTCACGCTCTGGGGGTAGTCCAGGAAGTTCTTTAGGGAATACGTCAGGGAATTTATTAATAATAGAAATATCATTCAAAACTGACGTATTTTTGTTTAGATCCGTGACATGAGCTAAGAAAGCTTGACATCCGTTTTTCAATAAACGAATAGCTTTATTTCTTGAGATGATCGTGATTGATTTTAATGGTTTGGTCGCTTGAATTCGCATAATAGGTTGATTAGGAATATGAAAGTTAACAACCTTAAGAAAACAATCAATTTTAGCAAGATGATTAGTTAACCAATCAATCCTTAGAATCACATCAAATACAAGTATTTTCAATGAAATAAGATCGACAGGTAATGTGAGGTACCGATTTGAACCAAACAAGACTTATAAGCGATGGATGTAATGAAAGTTTCTCTAACCGAGTTTCCACAGATAAGTCAAAGTCTAATTTCTCCTGAGTCAAATTTAATCGTTGAGCGCAAGTAGGAGAAATAAAAGAATGGGTAGAACCAGGTATCAAATAAAGTATAGACTTATTTAGAGTTTATGATAAGCTTACCCGTGATGACCTCAATTCGGGTTCCTTGCTTTTTGGGAGGTCACAACAAACGCTCTCCTTGTACTCTAAACTTTGACTTTTCTCGGATGACCTTTGGTGCCTCCATCCTAGTTGAACTTGTCTTGATGAATGATAAAATCGGGCTAAGTGACTTTCTCTTCACAATTATAACATGCTTTGGACTGACATCGCAGCAGATTTGGTGATGTGTCCTTCCCTCCGCATTTGAAGCATATGATAGGTGGTCGTTCTCCTTCCTTAACAATGGGTGCTAGTGCTGACGTCTTTCCATCATTGTTGAATCTCCTCTTCTTGAAATGTCCATTCTTATTGTTTTGGCCTTGATTACCACCGCTGGTTACCACTTCGCCACGTGATTCCTCCACGCTTGTTGTCACCGCTTCGATGATCGCTTCTCACCGGTATTATCATTTCTTTGGTTGCTCTCTCTTTTTTTACGTTGACTCATTATCGCGCTCTACTAACTAAGCCCTATTTATAACATCTGAATACAAACACAGTTTATGAGAAATAAGATGTTGACGTATCTCCGTCTTTAAACCTCTTAAAAACATCCGCGTCATTCTCTCTTTATTATCCACCAAGTGGGACGCAAACCGAGATAACTCGGCAAACTTAGCTTCGTACTGCGACACGATCATATTATTCAGCTCCAACTTGATGACTCTACCTCTTTTATGTGACGAATATTTTTGGGAAAGTACTTGTCGTTGAATAGTTCTTGGAACTTCTCCCAAGACAACTTCAGTGCGGCAGATTGAATACGCTTTACCGATTCCCACCAGTAATCTGCCTCTCCTCGCAACATAAAGGCGATAAAGGGAACCTTTTGCTCCTCGGAGCATCCCAAGACATCAAATATCTTGGTGATCTGCTTTATCCATGCTTCCGCCTTAAGTGGTTTTGGCTCTCCAATAAACTCCGGTGGTCCCAGCCTCCTTGAACTGCATTTAGCGGTGACCGTCCGAGAGTTTCAGATGTTTTCACCTACATTTTGGACAGAGGAGCCGCCCTACTTTCTTTATTGCATGAATTGAATAAAGCCTCTGAACATTCCATCATTCATCATTTAGTCAGTGTTATTGTTTGCATGAGGATTGTCGCCTTCACGATTCACATTATCCTCGATTATTGATATGTGGTGAATCAACATTCGCATGTGCTCCATTCTTATTCTCAACATTCTCGGATGTGATTTTGACATCGCCACAAAACAAAGGTTAATTGACATGTAACATATTATCCCTATATTACGATGAGACCAATTAAATACCAAATAAACTTAGGTAGGTCATACTAATGAAAAGAATTCCCGTCTCTCCCTCCTAGTTCTATTCTCACATCTTAGCGGGATCATATCCTAATCTTTGATACTAATTGTGACACCCCCAAAATCGGTATACATCACCTATTACGAAATGCCAAATACATGGTACAAAATTCAAATACAACTTAATTATACAACAATTGTGTAAAATACGATTAAACATATCTTTGTGAGTTTTAATACAAATATTGTCATCTAGACAATATACAAACTCAATGGGGTCCTCATTACATTTATTATCACACTATTTCATAGAATAGTGAGGACTACTAATGCTATTATCTGGACCATCACTCATTCCCGATTAGTCCTCTACGTTCTCTCATTTCACGAAGAGAACAATGAAAGCAAAAGGATGAGCTCAACTAGCCCAAGAAGAAATATTATGACTAAGATAATGCGAATAAATTATCATTAGCTTTCAACGATGTTAAACCCGATAAAATATAACAAACATCAAGTTTAATCTGCAATGGAACAAGCAATCCATTAGAAGAGTCAAGTAGAGAATAAAATCTACTATCTTCTATGATTTAAAAGATTTTTCATGACTTTTATAAATTTAGACTCGACAATAAATAATCCACATCATCCCTGCACTATGGCCAAGGATATTCATTAGTATCACAACCACAAATTATCCATGCACCACAGCCAAGGATATTCGTGTATTCATCAATGGTCATGATCATGCCAACAACAGTCCATCAATGCACTACGGGTCAATGATGACTTTTTTCACATCATTTGTAACATTACGGTCATGATTACACCGAATAATCCCTGGTCATAATCATACCAAGTTCATCTATGCACTACAGGCCACAGATGACTTCCAACATAATATAAACATGAGGATGATGACAGTGATATAAGAATTCAATAAAACAAGTTCAAGAATTAATTTATCCAAGAACTAATAATGTCCAAATTGTCAACATAACACTTCTTTGTAGTGTAACACTCAAGAATGCTCAGAAGAATATTTCCATGAAAAGATACTGGATGAAGCACAAATATCAAGGATATTCCACTAATTTCATGGAGTATAGAAGTCGAAACTTTAACCAACTGAGTATAATAAAGAATGGAATAACAAAAAGAAATCACCGTAGGCATGCGATAGATCCGCTTGCATGTGTTATTCCAATGAGATAATAAATAATGGAACCAATTCATGCGTAAACGCATTGAAGCGGGGATAAGCGTAAACGCACCGATGTGATATTCAACGAATAATAAATAATGGAACTAGGTCATGCGTAAACGCACAGACAGGATGTTCCAACAGAATAATAAATAATAGAATAACAGAAGAATTTCACCAAGTATAGGGTATCCCGCGTATACAGGTTATTCCAACAGAATAATAAAGAATGGAATAACAAAGGAATTTCACCAATAAGGAAGAAGGAATACCCCTAACGAGCACAACAAATAATATCCCTTACCGTAAAAGAAGAGTATTTTTATTTTTGGTAGGCGAGGATATACTCAAAGAAAACTTGCGATGACGCTCAAAGCTTTCTTAAACTCTAAAAAAAAACGCTCAAGATTATAAAAGAAGAACTCTCTCTATAGTTTCTCTCTCTAGAGTTTCAAAGTGAATTAAGTAAGAAATAATGAAGGAATGAGCTTCTATTTATAGAAGAATGGATCTATATTAACTAATTCATGAACAGTCCAGTTGATTTACTTTAAGCAGATGATTACAGATTGGTTTACAATAAAATATAATATATTCTATTTATAATCTAATAAAACGAATAACTTTATAAAAGTATTATATTTTATATAAAAAGATTTTACTATGCAAATACTATGCGAGCCTTTATACAAACACTATGCATAATAAAATATAATATATTCTAATTATTGTCTAATAAAATAGATAACTTTATAAAAGTATTCTGTTTTATATAAAAAGATTTTACTATTAGTCCAATAAAACGAATAACTTTATAAAAGTATTCTTTTTTATTTAAAAAACTTTTCTGTTTTATTACATTAATAATACTAATAAAACAAAACTCATCATCATTATTATAATTCACAATATTAATCGACCATGTCATTCCCAAGAAAGAGGGGGCTTTCCAATAAGGATTTCTCCCCATTGGCGCGCAATTAGGTGACCAAACCTCTCCTTGACATAACTTCTAGACATCGTTAATATTGCAAATAATAATATTAATAACATTGTCATCTCAATTATTGATTATAAAATATTGAACAAAATTGAATCAAATAGCGTGAGATACTATGCAACAATTATTGTAACAATAATTGAACAATAATTGAACAAAACTGACTTCTCACGTAAGCATCAATAATCAATACCGTGTGCTACTGTGCAACTACGCGTATTATTGTACTTTTAACACTGGATGTTTCAACAGTTAACGATAAAACTTCCGCCGTTATTTTCATAAAGTATTTTTGTCGTTTTCTCAATCCGACAATAATTTCGTTGTGGGGTCCACCAATAATTGTGCCGTTGTACGAATATTCCCTGTTAAAATGAATATTCCCCGACCAATTGAATATTATATAACAACTTGCGTACTTTGCAAAATTTATAAATATTACCCACAACTATAACATTATATCAAATTCATTCCATAATATTCAAAATGATATTTATAGAAAATTCATCTTTATTCATAAAAGTTGGGGTCTTACAGTATTTATGTGTAATTAGAATAATAAGTTTATGGAAAATAAAGGGTTGTTAGTACCCAACTAAATTATATCTAACCCAATTCAAATATTATTTAGGCCAATGGTCTATCATCTACTTTGATATTATCAGACTTTGTGAATGATGGGAGTGCTTGGGGCTTTCTACCTACTTCTTTTTAACTATCATCTTCTTGTTCCTCCTTCTAGCTTAAAACTTCGGGCAAAGCTAAGAATTGGGTAATAATTTCTCTATAAATGGAAGCTCCCCATTCCTTATTAAAGTAACTTGTTTTCTGTTTAATTCAAATTAGAGAGTGGGTTTACTGAATTAAGGAGCAATCATAAGTTGAGAAACAAGATTTAGCATTTGCAAGCCTTAAGACGGTAATGTCCATATGCATGTTCTTGATTTCAAAGTTCTACAAATTCTTAGAAATTTCTTGAAATACTTGATAATTAGTTTGGGAATTGGTGTCATAATGTTATCTGAGTTTGTATGGATGTTTTGAAATCATTATCTTGAGTCTGAGTATGCAGGTTAAGGAGTTATGCATAATGTGTGTTGAGTTCTGCATAAAATAAAGCCCAAGTCTGGTGTTGTGTCGAGTATGGCGGTCGGCATACTTCTCGAAGATAAACCATTTCAATACCACCATACCGCCAAATCCTTGAAAATGAATTTTTGTGACTTTTGATATTTGTTTTGAGCTTATGATTATAACTTAGTTAGGTGCATAAATAGGTTAGATATGATAATTCAAGTTGTCATGCATTATATAAATGTTATATAATAAATGTTAACATTTATTATATAAATGTTAACATAATAAAAGTCCTTAGAATAGTGATACAAATTATATAGCTTCAAGTAAGTGACTTGAATATGAGATTATATAATTACAATTAGTATCATTGCTCTTAAATGTCCCAAGTCGAGTATCATTGTTAATGGGACAATGATGATACATTGAGACTAGTATGTGGATTGACTGATGACCAAATCTCATTGGTCATAAATATATGAGATATTGAGTCAATGCATAAGTACATGTTAGAGAAGGAAGTACCGGACATACCCACCATGATAATTTTATGTGGAGCATTATGAGAAGTGTCATTAGCAATTCTCATAGTGACAATGATGTAATGATCCTCCGACCTGAAATCATTATATTACTACACGGGAATTTATGTACTTTGATATCATCAAAGGTCACCTTTAATAGGGTGGACTATAAATGTAATTATTGGGTACATCATGAATCGTGTGAGGAATATGAGTGATCTAGATGGAATTTAACCCTCCTATATAATATGGGTGATATCTATATGCCTCTTGATTGAGTAGAATTATGAAATGCATGGCCATGCTCAAATAGTGATTTGTTTCATATAGTCTACTCATTGATCAAGAAAATTCAGATTAAATTATGAAGAGTATGGCACATTCCATGACTCGAGTTTAATCTAGGATGTCAAGGTTAAAAGGATTAAATTACATTGAAACATTGGTCACGAAAAGGTTGCATTGAATCATCGATCTTATTATTACTTGGCTAGCAGTGATGCATTACTATATGCCTCTCACTGTTTATAATTTTATAATATGATTTAAAATTATTGCCAACGTAATAATAACATATAGGGTCACACACATAGAACATAATTTAAAAGGGAATTAATTTAAATTGTAAGGATTTAAATATATTAATATAATTGATAGTATTTAAATCATGAATTTAAATTAAAAGGATAATTTGTATATATATATATATTAATTAAGTAAGACTTAATTAAGATATATATATATATATATATATATATATATATATATATATATATTTTAAATTGATTTTTAATTAGACTAGATTTTGATTAATTCTTTATAACTGATATATATAATTAAGATATATCAGCCATTTAGGAAGGCGATCATTAACCAAAACCCTAGCCGCTCTTAGAGAGAGACTAGAGAAAAACAGTTTCGAAAATCCTCATCTTTGGTGGCTAGTACCATTGTTCCTGCTTTAGTCACAGATCGTATAACCGATTAAGTAGAGCGTTAAAGTGATACCGTAGAGACACAGTTCGTTTGGATTGTGTTGGAGATTCGACCGCATCGATTCTAGCTTCAAAAATCGGTATAAATTTCTAACCACTGAATTAATTTATTTTTCATATGGATCCTGTTTTAGGATTTCGAAATTGCACTTTAAATTGTTTAATTTCCGTTGCGTTTTATGTGCCGAAACCCAACACTAGGAATTTTTTTCGGTTTCTTAGTAGACTTAACTGTTCCTGGATCACCTCCAGTTTTGAAAGGGTACGGTGTTGATTTTGAGTTGGTCAAATAAGTATTTGAGCCAAAGATGGGGTTTGAAGGGTAGTCTCTGGACTTGTGACTTGGTCGACCGCACTTATAGCTCCCTATTGGAGCTGCACCACCACCTCCGCCACCGTCTTTCTCCATTTCTAGGTTAAATTTGGGGTTTGAAGTTTGATCAATTTTGGGGCTTGCACTTTGATCGATTCTGATGGTTTGATGATTTTGATTGTTGTGTGACTATTTTACCCTTCAATATATAAATAATTTTTAATCTCAAAATAAAAAAATATTTTTTTACACACATCTGTTGCTTCATACCCCACCCAAATAGACACGTCAACAATTTCTGACGTGATAGCCTCAATTGGATCAAATTGAAAAAAATTAATATATAGTTCAATCATCTAATTGAAAAAATTTAAAGGTGAATCACTAAAGTGGAATATGTCAGATAGTTTAGAGTAATGAAACATATTTAAGCCTTCATATTATTAAACCAATAATTGTTACAGTAGCAAATGTATAATATTTCACATTATTGAACCAATAATTATCACCATAACAAGGCAATAATGAAAAATAACGTAATTAAAAGTCACGAATACTAAATAGTTAAACAAACTCATAATTTGAAGAATATTGTATACTTAAACATCTGTTATATTAATATATTAAGCCAATAATGTAGAACATGGATAATATAATAATAATTGCGAATAATATAAAACAATCTTAAAATATGAAAAATATAGATAATTTATATATGTTACATTAGTGTTAAAGTATCAATATGTATTTAGATCATGATTGTACATCTTATGCCTCTTATCTGAGGCTTTTAGATAAGGAGAATTTTTCATAAATAAATTTCTTTAGCCTTTTGCAAAAAAATAATAATATTGAAATGTGAATATTTAACTAATTAATGTGTGGTAGATTTAAATATAATGTTGAAATGTGAAAAGTGTGGTTAATTGATGAATGATGTAGTTTAAAGATAATATTGAAATGTAAAAAATGTGGTTAATTGATGTGTTGTAGATGATGGTTAAGTTTTGGCTATAAATAGGAGGCTTAGCATAAGGAGTTTCATAACTTTCTTGTTTATCCTTCACTACAAAAAAATGGGCCTTTAGCAATGATTTTTCGGGCAACGACTTTATAAGTCGTTGCTAAAATTATATGTTTAGCAATAAAATTTGTCCTTCGTTGCAGATTGTGTCAGTCTTTCACTTTTTGCAACGAAATTCATAAGTCGTTGCAAAATTTCGTTGGTAATTCATTGGCGGAAAAAAAATTCGTTAGAAATTCGTTGCAAAATTTTTGGCCACTTGATTTCCCGTCATCGTGGGCAACAGAACTTTTTTTTTTGCTAAAAATGAGGCTTTAACAACGATTTTTCAGGCAGCTAAAAGTGTATGTTTAGCAACGAAACTTGTCATTCGTTGCAGATTGAGTCAGGCTTTCACTTTTTGCAACGAAATTCATAAGTAGTTGCAAAATTTGGAAACAAAATTTGTTAGAAATTCGTTGCAAAATTTCTAACCACTTGGTTTCTCCTCATCGTAGGTTACAAAAGTTTTTTTGTTACTATATTTCGTTGCCTAATATGGACCACATTCATTGGCAACAAATTTTATTTTCGTTGCATATTTTATACAACTTTTTGCAACGACTATTAACATGTTGTCTTAAATTTAGATAATAATAATAATAGTACAAATAATAATAATAATAATAATAACAATAAAAGTAATAATAATAATAATAATAACAATAATAATAATAATAATAATAATAATAATACTACTAATAATAATAATAATAATAATAACAACAACAGAATAATAATAATAATAATAATAATAATAATAATAATAATAATAATAATAATAATAATAATAATAATAATAATAACGATTAATTATTAATAATAATATACTACTACTAATAATAATAATAATAATAACAATAACAGTAATAATAATAATAGTAGTACTAATAATAACAACAACAACAAATAATAATAATAATAACAATAATAATAATAATAATAATAATAATAATAATAGTAGTAGTAGTAGTAATAATAATAATAGTACTACTACTACTACTACTACTACTACTACTACTACTACTAATAATAATAATAATAATAATAACAACAATAATAATAATAATAATAAATATAAGATTATTGAGACATTTTTTTCATACTCGGGTAAATTTATTTAATTTTAGTCTGTACAATGATGAATATTGTAAACTAGTTTAAAAGGTACTACTAATTATAAGATTTGTATTTTCATAAATTTTATTGAATTTTATCATTTGAGTTTAAAAATATCTCAAATTGATTTTTAAAAGTCAATAATAATTTAGAAATAGGAGAATTTATCGATGTGTGGTTAGTAACGTCATGGACTACTGAGCTCCTATATTCTTCATGGTTATTATTTAGTCCTAAAAAATCTTATGGCATAAAAGGGTTAATCTGCCATGAACTTTTGAAAAATTGATAGTATATTTTTTTTGCAAGTATTGAAGAATTGGTAATTTATTATCCCAGAATGTTGATTGTGTTGAAGTCCCTTGTTACTTTATTAGTCCTCTTTCATGCATGATGTTCCAAATTTTAATTTGTTCATTATATAGTACATAGGATACTAAAACCTCTTTTAGTCCCAGGAAAACAAACTCTTTAATTGTAGGTGTGACGCCCCCAAAACAGGTATACATCACCTATTCCGAGTCGCCAAATACATGGTACTGAATACAAATACAAACTAATTATACAACAGTCGTGTAAAATACGACACAACATATGCTGTGAGTTTTAATACAAATATTGTCATCTAGACAATATCCACACTCAATGAAGTCCTCATTACATTTATTATTACACTATTTCACAGAATAGCGAGGACTACTAATGCACCATCTAGGACCATGACTCTATTCCCCGACTAGCCCCAGCTACGTTCTCATTTCCTGAAGAGAACAATGAAAGAAAGGGTGAACACAACTAGCCCAGTAAGAAATATTATGACTAAGATAATGCAGAATAAATTATCGTTAGCCTTCAACAAGTTAAAGCCGATACAATATAACAAACATCAAGTTTAAGCTGCAATGAACAAGCAATCCATTAGAAGAGTCAAGTAGAGAATAAAATCTACTATCTTCTATGATTTAAAAGGTTTTTCATCACTTTTATCATTTGAGACTTAGCTCGATAAATAATCGACATCATCAAATCATCCCCGCACTAAAAAGCCGAGGATATTCTTTAGTATCACGACCACGAATTATCCATGCATGCTACTGACGCCAAAGATAATCGTGTTTTCATCAACCTGGTCCCGCTCATGCAATAAAATAATTCATCTTTTCACCCTTGGCCGAAGAGAATTCATAGCCATAATCATACCAAAAACTGTCCATCAATGCATTACGGGCCAATGAGAACTTTTTCCACAACATTTATAACATTACGGTCATGATTATACCGAATAAACCCTGGTCATAAGCATACCAAGTCCACCTATGCACTACAGGACACATATGACTTTCAACATAATATAAACATGAAGATGATGACAATGACATAATAATTCAATAAAACAAGTTCAAGAATTAATTTATCTAGGAACCAATAATGTCCAAATTGTCAACATGATACTTCTTTGTAGAGTAAAATTCAAGAATGCTCAGAAGAATATTTCCATGAAAAGATACTGGATGAAACGCAAATATCAAGGATATTCCACTAATTTCATGGAGTATAGAAGTCAAAACTTTAACCAACCGAGTATAATAAAGAATGAAATAACAAAAGAAATCACCGAGGCATCACGATAGACCGCATGACAAGTTATTCCAATGAGAATAATAAATAACGGAACCAGGTCATGCGTAAAGCACAGACATGATGTTCCAACAGAATAATAAATAACGGAACCAGGTCATGCGTAAAGCACAGATAGGATGTTCCAACAGAATGATAAAGAATGGAATAATAGAAGAATTTCACCATGTATGCGGTACTTCGCATAGACAGGTTATTCTAACATAAATATAAAGAATGGAATAACAGAAGAATTTTACCAAGTATAGGGGTAACTTGGCGTATACGGAGTTATTCCAACAGAATAATAAAGAATGGAATAATGTAAGTTCTTCTTCATGAATAAGAAAGAAATAATACCCTTTACGAGTACAACAAATAATATCCCTTACCTTAGAAAGAAGAATCTTTGGATATAGGAGTAGTGAAGTAAGTATAACACTTTTCTTTTTCTCTATATAGTTTCTCTCTAGAGTTTTGATGAATTCGTAAGAAATAATGAAGGAATGAGCTTCTATTTATAGAAGAATGGACCGCATAATAACTAATTCATGAACGGTCCGTATTGATTTACTTTTAATCGGATGGTTACATATTTAAAGCAAAATCTTTTAAATAAAATATAATATATTCTATTTATAATATAATAAAACGAATAACTTTATAAAAGTATTCTATTTTATATAAAAAATTTTACTATGCAAAATACTATGCATGCATTATGCAACACTATTCGTGCACTATGCATAATAAAATATAATATATTCTATTTATAGTCTAATAAAATAAATAACTTTATAAAAGTATTCATTTTATATAAAAGATTTTACTATGCAAAACACTATGCATAATAGAATATAATATATTCTATTTATAGTCTAATAAAACGAATAACTTTATAAAAGTATTCTGCTTTTATATAAAAAAATTTCTGCTTTTATTACATTAATAATACTAATAAAACAAAACCGAGTGACTTATCACGTAAGCATCAATAATCAATACCGTGTCTTACTATGCAAACCACGCCAGATTAATGTACTTTTTTACTACCGAGTAGTTCAACAAAGATAAACTATAAAACTTCCGCCGTTATTTTCATAAAATAATTTTGTCGCTTTTCTCAATCCGGCAATAATTCCGTTCATGGGGGTCCACCAATGATTGTGTCGTCAGCATTTAATATTTCACGATAAAACGAATATTTCCCGACCAATCGAATATTATATAACAACTTGCGTACTTTGCAAAATTTATAAATACTACCTACAACTATAACATTATATCAAATCCACACCATAATATTCAAACAATTATTTCAAGAAAATTAAATATTTATTCATAAAATCTGGAGTCTTACAATCTTCCCTCCTTATGGAATTTTGCCCTCGAAATTTACGTACGTAGCTGGTATGCCGAAGAGGTGAGGATACCTTGACTTCATTTCAAATTCTAATTCTTGAGGTATAACCTTTGAGTGTTGAATACGATCCTTCTTATCCAAGATTTTAACATGTATCTCCTCATACGTTAAATCTTCTGCTATATCGTTTAGTTCTAATTTAATAATGTGGTTCGGGTCGTCCACATATTTACATAACCTCGATACGTAAAAAAAAATGTTCTGAACACGCAATATACTTGGCGGTAAAACGAGTCTATAAGCCACAGTTACTACTCGATCGAGGATTTTAAATGGGCCAATTAAATCGAGGGTTGAGATTTCCTCTCTTCGTCGATTCTTGCTTCTAGAATAACGCCCTCTTGAACCTTCTTCTTCACATTCATCAGCTCTGAGTATGTAGCTTGAGCAACTTTAACTTTATCGATTAAAGTCGATTCTACTCGATATTCGTTATCTTCACGTGGGTTCAGATATATTACATTTGTAAATCGCATACGATCCTCTACTCAACGCGTTAGTTACCATGTTCGCTTTTCCTACGATGGTATTGCATGGTACGATCGTAATCTTCAACAAATGAGTCAACGCCTTTTGGCGCGTATGTTACGTTCGCTTTTAAGTAAAGAAATGTTTGAGGGTTTTAGAAATGGGTTTTGTCTTTGATCGGGTCAATACAAAATTCGATTTCACGCTTTAGGGTAGGCTAAGAAGTCTTCAAGAATACGCCAGAAATTTATTAACAATAGAAATATCATTCAAAATCGTGACCCTCATCCAAGACTTGGATAAGACGTCACATTGATACTATCAACTTGCCATCGCCATTCACAACGCCACTTTATAGAAAGTCTAGCTTGCATTGCATTCCACACAAGAAAGTCAACAACGAAAGGACCAAGCTTTTACTTATGGCTTGATATGACAATGATTGACTTTAGTGGTTTTGGTTGTTTGAATTCGCATAACAAAGTTGGTTAGAATATGAAAGCTAACAACCTTACAAAAAGCATGATGAGTAGTTAACCAATCGATTCCTAAAATCGCATCAAAGGCAAGTATTTTCAAAGAGACAAGATCGACAGGTAACGTGAAAGTGTTGATTTGAACAAGATTTATAAATAGTGGAGGTAACGAAGGTTTCTCCCAACTGAGTTTCAACAGATAAATCAAAATCTAACTTCTCCGGAGTTAAATTCAAACATTGAACACAACTAGGTGAAATAAAAGAGTAAGTAAAACCGGTATCTAACACGGTATAGACTTCGCAAGAGTTTATGACTAACATACCCGTGATAATTTTATTCAGGTTCCTTGTCACGAAAAAAAAACGCTCTCTCTTAAACTACCGAATTTAGCTTGTCTGGGACATCCTTTGGCATCACTATCCCAGCTGGACTTGACTTCACCATACGACAAAATCGAGCTAGGTGACCTTCTCTTCCGCAATTAAAACACGTTTTGAATTACTGCGTACAGTTTGGACGGATGTGTCCCTCTTGTCCGAATTTGAAACATACGACCGGTGGTCGTTCTTCCTCCTTTGAAACGGGTGTTGGTGCTACTGTCTTTCCATCATTATTGAACCTTCTCTTCTTGAAATTTCCACTTTTATTATCTTGGCCATGATTACCACCAAAATGGTTACCATTCATGGCATGATAATTTCCTCCATGATGGTTATCATTGTTCCGATGATCGTTGCCACCGGTACGATTATTATCGTGTTATTGGTCGTTGCCTTTTGGTTGTGCTGATTGATTATCGCGCCCAATAATCGAGCCCTATTCATAACATCCTAATACAAACACGAGCTTATGAGAGAGATAAGATATTGACGATCTCAGGTTTCAAACCTCTTAGAAACATTCGCGTCATTCTCTTCTCATTATCAACCAAATAGGACGCAAATCGGGACAACTCGGCAAACTTGGCTTCGTACTGCGACATGGTCATGTTGTTTTGCTCCAACTTGATAAATTCCACCTCCTTCATTGACGAATACTTTCGGGAAAGTACTTGTCATTGAACAACTCTTGGAACTTCTCCCAAGACATCTTGAGTGCGTCAGGCTGGGTATGTTTTATAGATTCCCACCAGTGATGTGCCTCTTCACGCAACATAAAGGTGGCAAAGGGAACCTTTTGCTCCTCGGAGCATACCAAGACATCAAATATCTTGGTGATCTGCTTTAACCACGTCTCTGCCTTAAGTGGTTCTAGCTTTCCCCAAAACTCCGGTGGTCCCAGCTCCTTGAATTGCTTAGCGGTGACCGACTGTGGGTTGCCATTATTTTTACCTGCATTATGAACAGGATCCGCCTTCGCCTGATGTTGCATGAATTCTAAAAATCTCCTAAACGTACCATCGTTCGTAAATTGATCAGTGTTGTTGTTTACAAGAGGATTATCGTCATCATGTTGCACATTGTCCTGATTATTGATCTGTGGAGACTCAACGGTCTCCTGTGCTCCATTGCTTATCTCAACATTTTCAGATGCCATTTTCAAATACTGCCACAAAACAAGGGTTAATTAACAAATCACATATTATCTCTATACTATGACCGACCAATTAAATTACAAATAAACTTAGGTAGGTCATACTAGCGAAGGAATTCCTCGTCTCTCCCCTCCTAGTTCTTGTCTCACATCTCAGCCAGGGATCATATCCCTAAGCTTTGATACCAACTGTGACACCCCCAAAACAGGTATACATCACCTATTCTGATTAGCCAAATACATGGTACTGAATACAAATACAAACTAATTATACAATAGTCGTGTAAAATACGACACAACATATGCTGTGAGTTTTAATACAAATATTGTCATCTAGACAATATCTACACTCAATGGAGTCCTCATTACATTTATTATTACACTATTTCACAGAATAGTGAAAACTACTAATGCACCATCTAGGACTATTACTCTGTTTCCCGACTAGCCCCAGCTACGTTCTCATTTCCTGAAGAGAACAATGAAAGAAAGGGTGAACACAACTAGCCCAGTAAAAAATATTATGACTAAGATAATGCAGAATAAATTATCGTTAGCCTTCAACAGTGTTAAACTGATACAATATACCAAACATCAAGTTTAACTGCAGCGAAACAAACAATCCATTAGAAGAGTCAAGTAGAGAATAAAATCTACTATCTTCTATGATTTAAAAGGTTTTTTTATCACTTTTATAGCTGAGACTCAGCTCAATAAATAATTCACATCATCAAATCATCCCTGCACTACAGGCCAAGGATATTCTTTAGTATCACGACCACGAATTATCCATGCACTACGAGCCAAATATAATCGTGTTTTCATCAATGGTCCTGATCATGCCATAAAATAATTCATCTTTGCACCCTTGGTCGAAGAGAATCCATAGCCATAATCATACCAAAAACTGTCCATCAATGCATTATGGGCTAATGAGGACTTTTTCCACATCATTTGTAACATTACGGTCATGATTATACCGAATAATCCCTGGTCATAATCATACCAAGTCCACCAATGCACTACAGGCCACAGATGACTTTAAACATAATATAAACATGAGGACGATGACAATGACATAATAATTCAATAAAACAAGTTTAAGAATTAATTTATCCAGGAACCAGTAACGTCCAAATTGTCAACATGATACTTCTTTATAGAGTAAAATTCAAGAATGCTCAGAAGAATATTTCCATGAAAAGATACTGGATGAAGCACAAATATCAAGGATATTCCACTAATTTCATGGAGTATAGAAGTCAAAACTTTAACCAACCGAGTATAATAAAGAATGAAATAACAAAAGAAATCACCGGGCATGCGATAGACCGCATGCATGAAGTTATTCCAATGTAATAATAAATAATGAACCAAAGTCATAAAAGCCGCGTATATACATGATGTTCCAATGAATAATAAATAATCGGAACCAGTCATGCGTAAAAAGCATGATGTGATGTTCCAACGTAATGATAAAGAATGGAATAATAGAAGAATTTCACCATGTGTATGCGAGATTTCAGATAGACAAAGTTATTCTAACATAAATATAAAGAATGGAATAATGAAGAATTTCACCAAGTATAGGGTAGCTCATGACATCAAAGTTATTCCAACAAAATAATAAAGAATGGAATAATGTAAGTTCTCTTCATGAATAAGAAAGAGATAATACCCCTTACGAAAGTACAACAAATAATATCCCTTACCTTAGAAAGAAGAGTAATGGATATAGGAGTAGTGAAGTAGTAGAGAACACTTTTTCTTTCTCTCTATAGTTTCTCTCTCTAGTTTCAAAGAATTAAGAAATAAATGAAGGAAGAATGAGATTCTATTTATAGAAGAATGGACCTAAATAGTAACTAATTCATGAACGGTCCATATTGATTTACTTTTAATCGGACGGTCCATATTTAAAGCAAAATCTTTTAAATAAAATATAATATATTCTATTTATAATCTAATAAAACGAATAACTTTATAAAAGTATTCTATTTTATATAAAAAGATTTTACTATGCAAAACACTATGCAGGCACTATGCAACACTATGCATAATAAAATATAATATATTCTATTTATAGTCTAATAAAACAAATTACTTTATAAAAGTATTCTGCTTTTATATAAAAAGATTTTACTATTCAAAACACTACGCATAATAGAATACAATATATTCTATTTATAGTCTAATAAAACGAATAACTTTATAAAAGTATTCTGCTTTATATAAAAAGTTTTTCTATTTTATTACATTAATAATACTAATAAAACAAAACCGAAGTGACTTATCACGTAAGCATCAATAATCAATACGCACAGCTACTTATGCAACCACACGCCATTCTTCTTCGCATTTTTTACTACCGAGTAGTTCAACAAGATAATTCTGAAAACTTCCGCCGTTATTTTCATAAAATATTTTTGTCAATCCGACAATAATTCTGTTGCGGGGGTCCACCAATGATTATGCCGTCGTACAAATATTTTCTGATAAAACGAATATTCCCCGACCAATCGAATATTATATAACAACTTGCGTACTTTGCAAAATTTATAAATACTACCTACAACTATAACATTATATCAAATCCACACCATAATATTCAAAAAATTATTTTGATAAAATTAAATATTTACTCATAAAATCTGGGATCTCACAGTAGGCCTAAAAATAATTATTATGTTAAAATTTAACTAATCTGTATTCAGATGTGGACCACTTCAAAACCTATTTGAGCCAACTAAAATTTTCTTTATTACCGGGCATTAGTGAGAGAACATGGTATGTCTTCTTATGATATTGTGATTGCCTATTTGTCTTTTTCTGCTTATGAGCAATATGGTGTACATTGGTACCACGTAGCAACTCTATTGTCTTCGTGTATTGATTTTGGCACTAAGTACCTCTGGTGACCTATTTGCTTCATTTTCCTGACTTGCTATTATTTTTAAATATGTGCAGGAAGATTGCTTCTACGACACATTTACAATCTCGTGTATCAAATTTTCGTACTTCGCTTACTTTAAGACAAGGGACGAAATTATGAAGTGTACTCTCTCTATATATGTAGATATATACTTTGATTGAAGAACTGTGGTAGCTTTAGATGGTCACTTGTAAAGATAATGAATGATTATGTAGTGGATGATTTTATTAAGTTAATAATATTTTAGTTTTTTTTATTTTTGCCATTATTTGTTATGGGGACATTGAGCCAGTCAGGTACACAAAAAGAATGTCAAATTTTGATTTGTCAACAATATAATTCGTTACCAAATTATTGAATAAGTTTTAATATAGCAACAATTTTTTATACATTTAGCAATAAATTTTCGTTGCTAATGGCATTAAAAATATAATATTTGGCAACGAAAAAGTAATCTAATAACAACGGAGAGGATATTGTTGGTAATACTAAAATAAAAGGCAACATTTTTTATCGTTGCAAATCATATCAACTTTTGTTGCACATATAAAGAAACGACAACATATAATGTCGCTGCTAATCGATTTCCTTTCGTTATTATTGAAAAATAACCAAAGAACAAATATTTTCGTTCTTTGATTCAAAGATAATGTCGTTGCCAAATAATATAATCAACAACGAAAATCGTTGCTAAAAAGTTTATATTCCGCAACGAAAGCAAGCTTAGGCAACAATTTTCATAATTTACTGCAACGAAAAATGTGACGCCCCCAAAATAGGTATACAACATCCATTCTGAGTCGTGAAAATACATGGTACAGAAACAACTACAACCATATTAATACAACATAAAAACTGTGAGTTTAAATACAAATATTGTCATCTAGACAATATCCACACTCAAATAAGTCCTCATTACAATTATTGATATTTTACAAAAATGGTGAGGACTACTAAAACAACTTTCTGTAACCTTCATTCCATACCCCGACCGGGTACTCGCTACATTCTCGCCTCCCCGAGAAGAAAAAATGGAACAAAAGGAAAAGGGTGAGTTTAACTAGCCAAAGAAAAGAATATTATGACTAAGATAACATAGAACAAATTATCGTTAGTCTTCAACAGGGAAAAATCTAATAGAATACAATAGACAACCTGTTTTAAATCAATATTCGCAGCGAAAATAATAATTCATTAGAAGAGTTAAGTAGAGAATGCAAACTACTATCTTCTATATATGAATTTAAAAGTTCATCGCCGATATTTTATCCTTAACTTTCAATCAATATATATATCTGAAATTAAATATTCATCTTTTACACTACAAAAAAAAATATTCATCACCGGGTCATGTTCATCTAAACACTGCTCATCTTTGCACTACGCCAAAGATATTCATCGAAATCATTCATCTTTGCACTATAGGCCAAAGATATTCAAGAATATCAACATTTAGGACCGAGGATGATGAAAAATATTTTAAAGAAAACGAATCCAAAGGAAACAAAAAATAAATATTAAGGATTCAGATTTACCTATTCCATGTCCAAAAATACCTCATAAATAATCATAGTTGAGTAAAATTCAAGAGTGATTAAAACATGGATACAATCAAAGCTAGTATCCATAATAGATATTTTGGACGAAAAATGAAAATTTAATTTTTCTGTGAATAGTGTCGTATTCGTGAATAGTGTCGTATACGTGAATAGTAACTTCGACACCAAAAGATAGAAATTCCATAAGAAAATCATCATGCTTCGTGAATAATACTCGTGAATAGTAAGTCATGAATAGTAACCCCGACAAGAAAAAATTTCAAATTTGATAAAAAGTTCCAACCAATATTTCAGCATAATGATATTAAAGAAATAATATCACTTACGAAGAAAATAACATCCCTTACCGCAAAAGGATAGAACTTCTGACTGGAATACTGGATATAGTGATGAAAGAACTTGTACCGTATAGCAATACTCAAAGTACTAAAATACTCACAAAAATACGCTCAATATATCGAGAGAAATAGAGAGAAAACTTCAGTTTCTGGTGTGATTTTCAATTCTAACCTAAGCACCCTATTTATAGGAAAATGCTTAGAACACCAAAGCAGAAAATTTAATAAAATAATAATATATTTATATAATTTTCCTTAGCCCACCTCTAGACATCTGAATTCAACACATTGATAACACATGTAAGCTCACTCAATTGAACAAAAACGTTTTTCTTAAAAAAAAAAAAACTAAAACTTCCAAAAATCAATTATTTCGGAACTTCGGAACTTCAATAATTCATAATAAATAGCCCTTTTATCAGAAAAATTCAACCAATGTGTCCTTTTCATAGGAAATTTCATTCTCTACAACTTTGCAGAAGAAAGTTTTCTAAATTCCAAATGTAAATTGACCAAATCCACAAACCAAGCGATTTTACATTTATAATCAAATTTCAGTCAAGAAATGGGGTTCACCGACACACAAAATATGTGTTAATCATTTAATGTAACAAAAATACTCTTCCTCCTCATATACTCATATATCCCATATTTATTATAAGAATATCATCATTATTATATTATAATAATATAATAAAATAATATTTTATCAGAAAAGATAAAATATCAATTTTTAACAATTGTCACTTTAAAAATTTTCTCCATCTATATCCACATAAAATCAATATTTTCCTCATCATATAAATTAATAATTAATTATTCACAAGTAATATTACAGAATCACAGTACTGGCAACTAGGCCGTTCCCAGGAAAGAGGGGGATTTCCAATAAGAATTTCTCCTTACTGGCGCGCAATTAGGTGACCAAACCTCTCCTTAGACAGAACTTTCTAGACATTGCCAATAATATTTTCTAATAATATTATTTAGATAATATGAATTATTGCTTCGATAATGAAAATAATACCGTGTAGTGACAATTATTGAAACAACAAGAATATAAAATATCAACGCAAAGAATTATTGAATCAATAAAATAAAATATTGAATAAGAATTCTACTGTAACAATTATTGAGTAGTGCCTTCTTACATAAGAATCAATAATAGGTGCAATACAGGTGTGTTTCTTGTCGCAACAACAACGCCAGATTCGTGTTTTAACCACCGTGTATTCCAACAAATGTTAATCTGTGAATAACTACTACTGCTTATTTATAAACAACTTATACTTGTCATTTTCTTCATCCAATTGCTTTCCGTTATGGGGCCACATTAGGTCGCTACCGTCAAATACGAATATTCTTCGACAGCAAGAATATTCCACGACCAAACGAATATTCTCCGACAACAATGAGTATTTTATAACCACTTGCTTATTTGAAATATTTAGCATTTTACCCATAACTAACCACATTAATCAAATCAACCTTTACTATTTTAAAATGATAAATAGAGGAAATTAAATTTTATTTATTAATAATTTGGGGTCTTACAAAAATATATCATTGCAAAATGGTGTCATTCAATTGCGAAAATGCATGGTCGCGTGCTATAAAAAGAGTTCATTTCGTTTTGCCAATTAGAAGGCTTTTGCAACGAAATGGGCTTTTTAGCAACGAATTTTAATTACTCTGCAACAATACATTTTGTTGCTAAAGGATTGATGTCTCTGCATTTAAAAAGCCAAATTTTGTTGCAAAATGTATTACTTTTGGCAACGAAAAAATACGTTCGTTCTGAACAATTAAGCAACGCTTATTGCAAGAACGAAAAGACGCAATGACAAAGAAAGTCGTTGCCATAACCCTTTTGCAATGAAATTTGGCACCTTTAGCAACGAAAATCGGTTGTTGCTGAAGCCTCATTTGTTTGTAGTGCTTCCTTCAACTCTCTAATAATAACTTAATGTAAGTGTCCCTCTGAGTGTGCTAAGACTATCTTAAGTATTGATAAATAATGAGTAAGAGTGTAAGAATTGTTCAGGTGAATTTTTCTATAAAAGTTGCACAAGCACACACACATCGTATAATATTTACAACTCTTCATTTAGAAAACTCTTTCCTTCAGAAGATTCATTTTGAAAATATTCATCTAGAAGATTTTGTTTGAAATATTATTTTATTCATTCAAAAATTATTTGATGTTTATTCTACTCTATTTTATACACTACACAAATTTATACTATCAAGTTACTTTTAACGATTTCATAATATACGAGTTATTGTATGCCATGAAACTTATACGTGGTAGTTACTAATTAAATTATAAATATACATATAGATTGATCGACTACATAGAAAATAGTATTTAGTCACGTGCTAAGGTAAATGATCATATCATTTTCTTTCATACTACTAAATTTAAACTTACTATGGTAATTAGAAAATATTTTTCGTTTCTACAACCCTTACCATTAAACGGTAAAATTTCTAAAATGATTAAATTTTTCTTAATAGTTGGCAATTCATCTAATATCTTTTAACCTGAACTTTTTTGTTGAATTTTAATCGTTATATTTGAACAGTGAATCTTTAATATTATTCTTGAACTCGAAACGATATTCTAGATATCATGTTGACAATTTGAATATTATTGGACTCTTGAAAAATTAAATTACAAATCTCTAATGTTTATTCTTTATCTTATTATTTATGTTCATCATTTATATTCTTGTTATTTGTACTAATTATCGGGACTTAAGTTGTTATGAATGTCTTTGACTTGGGTGCAAAGACAAAATGATTGTTGAGTGTCATTAGCATGTGTGACAGTTTGTGAAATCTTGATGGCAAATTTTTAAATTAGAGAAGATAGTAGACATTGTAGTTTATTTGACTCTTCTAATGGATTGTTTATCCCTTCGTAATTATTTGTTAAAAATTTATATTGTCTAGTATTTTCTAAATCTCTAATTTATCACTATTGAAGGCTAAATATAACTTATTCTTCGCTGTCTTAGTCATGATATTTTTTACTAGGCTATTTGAGCTCACTATTTTGTTTCATAATTCATTTTAGGAAATGAGATTGTAACTGGAGATAGCGGGGAAAACAGAAAAATGAAATGATGGTCCGAATTAGTAGTTGTAGTAGTCTTCACCAAGTTGTAAAATAGTGTGATAATAATTGTAATGATGACTTAGTGTGTGTATTATTAATTCTATACATTGTATTGTAATAATAAAAAATAGAAGAATTTATATTTGTTGTTTGTATTTTTTGATGACTCAAATTTAGTTGGTATCCCTCAACGGTATCATATGTAAGACCCCGAATTTTACGAAATAAAAGTATTTAATTTTTTGATAATTGTTATTCTATTTAGTAAATGGTTAAATTGATAAAAGGTTAAAGTTAAGGGTGATATTTGAAAAATTTTCAAAGTAAGCAAGTTGATATAAAATATTCGTTGTTTGGAGAATATTCGTTTTGGTCTGGGATATTCTTTTTATCGTGGGAAAATTAAATGACGACACCATTATTGGTGGACCCCATTAAACGGAATAACTGCTTTGAGTTAGAAAAGCTATGTAATTATATTTTTATAAAAATAACTACGAAAGTTTTACCGTTAAACTGTTGAACTACCCGGTAGTAAAAGTACAGTAATATGTGTGATTGCATAGTAGCACACGGTATTGATTATTGATTCTTATGTGAGAAGTCACTCAGTTATACTCAATTATTGCTACAGTTATTGCTGCATAATATCTCTCATATTATTGATTCAATTATTATCACAGTATCATCTGCATAATATTTATTATTATTAAATCAATAATTGAGACGACAAATTTATTTATATTATTATTTGCAATATTAACGATGTCTAGAAAGTTCTGTCGAGAAGATGTTTGGTCACCTAATTGCGCGCCAATAGGGAGAAATCCTTATCGAAAAGCCCCCTCTTTCCTGGGAATGATCTGGTTGTTAAATATTGTGAGTTATAATATTAATGATGAATACGTTCGTGTTGATTAAAGATGAAATTGATATTTCCATTGTGTTGGGATTATTATTATTAATGGAAATCGACATCTATTCCGATAATAATTGATGTCTGGAGGTTATATTGACCAATTGGGTAATTAATAGGATAAATGAGCAATTAATTGCTCTTAATTCACATGCTTATAACTATTTGTTCACATGTATGTAATATTGATTCACATGAATGTACTATTAGGGGAGGTGGTGCAAGATTGATAATACTTGCATGACTAAATTAAAAATAGAGGTATAGATGAAGGTAATATACTGTAATTATTTTTTTCACATGTATAGAACTATTGATTCACATGATGTACTATTAGGAGAGGTGGTACAAGTTTGATAATACTTGCAGGACTAAATTAAAAATGAAGGAAAAGATGAAGGTATTATACTGTAATATTTCGAGCCCTAAAATGTGCAATTATCGAAACTATATTTTTCTATAAATAGAAGTCCATTCTTCCTTCATTCTCACCAATTCACTAAGACTCACAAGAGCAATTATAGAGAGAGAAGCTATAGAGAGAAAGAAGAAGAGAAGTCTGTTACTTCACTATTCCAATATACAGTCTTCTTCTGAGATAATGGGTATTATTTATTTCATATTCTGAAGAGAAATTATTTTTTCGTATTCATATGAATATTATTTTCGTTTAATATTCGTAAAGGGTATTATTTCTTTCGTATTCATGAAGATAGTTATTTTCTTTCAATACTCGTAAGGGTTGTTATTCCATTCTTTATTATTCTATTGGAATAACCTGTATACGTGGACTACCGTATGCATAGTGAAATTCTTCTGTTATTCCATTCTTTACTATTCATTGGAATAACTTTGTCTACGCGACTATCAAGCATGCATGGTGAATGACCCTTCGTATTCATTCTTTATTAAACTGTGAAAATGATCTGTCTACGTGGATTACCGCATGGCGGGTTAAAATCCATTTGCAGTTTCGTATATTCTATTATACTCGTATGAGATATAATTTCTTTTGTACTCGTCATGGAATATTGTTTTATTTTGTATTTTTCGTTTATGAGTACTATTCACGGAGTAATATTCATGAGTTAATATTTACGGGTTACTATTCACCTAGTTACTATTCACTCGAATATTATTCACTCCAGTATTCGGGACACTTTTCGTGCCGGAGTACTATTCACGAGTTACTATTTACGGGTTACTATTCACTCGGTTATTATTTACTAGAATATTATTCACTCGGGTATTTGGGGCACTTTTCATGCCGGGGTACTATTCACGAGGTACTATTCTCGAAGTACTATTCACGGAGTACTATTCACCCGAAAAATATATTTCTTTTCTGTCCAAATTATTTTTGATACATGAATATTATTCTTGAATTTTACTCCACAAAGCAGTATCATGTTGACAATTTAGATAATTTTAAACTCTGGATAAATTTAAAGTCTTTAATATTTATCCTTGATTTCGTTTGATTAATGCTTATATCATTGTCATCATCCTCATGCTTATATTGTGATGAAAGTCATCTTTGACTTACGTGCATAGATGGACTGTTGATTGGTATGATTATGACCAGGGATCATTCGGAATAATCATGACCGTAATGTTGCAAATAATGTGGTAAAAGTCCTCATTGGCTCGTAGTGCATTGATGGACAGTTTTTGGTATTATCATGACCATGAGTTCTCTTCGACCAAGGGTGCAAAGATGAATTATTTTATGGGCGTGATCATGACTGGTTGATGAAAACACGATTATCCTCGGCCGTGAGTGCGTGGATAATTCGTGGTCGTGATACTTAATGAATATCCTCGGCACAAAGTGCATGGATAATTCAATGATGTGGATTACTTATTGTCGAGTCTCAAATGAAAAATATTGATAATAAACTTTTAATTAAGTAGAAGATAGTAGATATCATGCTTTCTCTTGACTCTTTTAAAATACAACAATGCTTCTTTGATGCGTAGTGCAAAGATGAACTGTTAATGAATATTTTTGGCAGAAAGTGCAAAGATGAATTTATTAGTATGATTATGAACATGAATTGATTTGGTATAACCATGATCTTTGATGTTTCGTAAAGACAAAGATGAAAATTATCTTCGTCACGGAATGCGAAGAGGAATTTAGAACCACAATTATGATTATGAGTTATTCACGTGATTGTGGACATGAATTGTTGATTGATGTTACATGGATAAAACATTGTTGGTGGACTTTTAACATGGAGAAGATAATAGACTTTATGGTCTATTTGACTCTTCTAATGGATTGCTCATTCCGCTGCAACTATGGTTAAAAAGTTTTATCATCTACCATATGTTCTAAATCTCTGATTTATTACTGATGAAGGCTATTGATAATTTAATTATCTTTAGTCATGATATTCATTACTAGGCTAGTTGTGCTCACCCTTTTGCTTCACAATTACTTTCAGGTAATAAGAGTGTAGCTGAGTTAAACGGAGGTAATAGGGAATTAGAACGGTGGTCTATAGCTGTTGAGGTTCTCCTTAAATGGTATGGAAATAATTTTATTGAGAACTTTAGATAAGTGTGTTGTATTTTTATATGATATTTAATAGTTATATTTTGTGAATCAAATAGGGTGAGGCGAACCCAACTTTAGAAGGGTGTTTTTTCACTATCATACGAGATGTCTAATGACATACGACTTCGTGTTATCATAAGACAAAGTTGTGCACATCCACTTGCTGAGTATATCTACGAGCACTACCTATATAATTTTGGAGTTTGGTTGAAGTATAATTCTCAATTGGAGATAATGGAGATAATTATATGTCAAAAGAAGACTCACCATTGGAAAGAACATGATAGTAATCTGATCATTTTTCTTTGGGGACTATTGGGTCAACCAATGATAATTCTCGAGTCATATGATATCTATCATAACTTAGATGCATGGCCTCCTATGTACGAAGGTTTCCTTGAGCATTTTCCAAAATTTTTAATTTCTAAAACAATTATTGATTGTACTTTTATGTAAAGTATCATTGTAAGGTGTTGTGGTCGAGGCACCATGAGAGTTACATATATTTATATTAAAACTCATGAACATGTGTTGTTGTAGATTCTGCATTTACGCTCAACAAATGTATAAATGAAGTTTGTATTTAATTTCTGTAGTGTGATATCTGACGACTCAGAATGGGTCGTGTGGACCTATTTTGGGGGCGTCTCATCATATATGCAATTCGTATCTTTTTAATCACATGAATTAATCTTTCTCGATATTGTTCTTGGAGTTTGTAAAAAAAATTTTTTTACAGCAAATGTAGTAGAAAATATAAACTGCATTTTAACATTTTTTGATTGTTTTAGTTTTTACTATGGTAATGTTAAATCAAGCAATTTTAATTTGTTTAATGACCAAGTTCAAGGGATAAATTTTGGAGCGCCTTTATTTTTTATGCACAAAATTATTCCAATTTCGCATTTCCATATATATATATGCACTTCCATTATTATTTGGTCATCTAGCTGATCCATCTGTTTGTGATGAAAAAGAAATTAAAAGGGAAAAGTTATGGCATTGAAGTTTGAATTGACGAAGAGTTATTGCCAACTAAAAGAGTTCAATGATTTAAGTGTTGGATTGACTATATATCTCTCCATATTCCAATTAATGCTCTATATCGGATAAAGCATTACTTATTTACTTTTGTCAAGTGACCATAAAAAATACACACTTCTCATTTGCCCACTTTTTCCTTCCTATATTATAGTATATACCCATTAAGTTCAAGTTAGTTGAGTGCAGTTTGACAAAGCAAAGCATGGACTAATTAAAAATCCGTGTGTTTACACTCAAATTTCAAAAATTTAATTGTGGGTCAAGTAATTTTCGACTAAATATAGCTATCAGTACTTAATTGGGTAATCAACAACTGATAAGTAATTAACTAAAGGCGTTTAAACAGGAATGATCAACGAAAATTGATGTATCTTACTACTAGTGCTTCTGCTGAAAATTATATACCTCCACAAGTTTTTGTTGGGTTTATCGTTTGTTAGGTTTTGCTGTATAGGTTGGTGTTAATTATTGTATTACTAGGTTCCTGTTTAGGTGAATATGGTTATTTTAGTGTGTTCCCCTTGGCCTGTTTTAGTGTATATATAGGGTTTAGGGTTTGTACTTGTTAATATTTCTATGAAGGTGTTACAGTCATAAAAAACACAGAAAAATGAATGGCTGGCTAAGCCAAAAAAGAAGCTGGTAAGTGGACCATTAATTCGGTGTGTAGCAGTTTCTCAATAGCTTTATAAATAGAAGAGGTCTATTTTGCACACAAAACACACACATCTAGTTCAATACACCTAGTTTTTCCAGTTTTTCAGCAACTTTTAACTTAGTTCTACAAAATGTAGCTTGTTAGCAGGGACGGAGCCATGATTTAGTCTTGGGGGGCCAAAAAATACACAATGAAAAATCTGATTCACATAAACAAATATAGATCAAATTGATAACTCATCATATCAACAATTTTAAACCCCAATTTATTTCTGCACATACATAATATTATATATATATATATATATATATATATATATATATATATATATATATACACACACACAATTCAAAGAATAGCTACACAAATTAATTAGAGAAAGAAGAGAGAAATTAGTACCTATAAAAAGTAGCTAAATTGCAAATCCACTGAGCAAGGGTCTCCACCAAAGCTAATGAATCACCAAGGTTTCCTTTATCAGCTCCAAGCAAATCAACCAATTTCAATGGAGGAGCTAAATTGCAATAAAAAATTTTAAAAATCAAAACGAGGGTAAGGAGTTGTACTAAATGAAAAATAGGCAACATTGAACAGCAACAACAAACTATATCTATATTCCATTGCATACTATAACAGGTAAGAATATATTTTTAATTAAAATTAAGATAACATTGTATAATTTTAACATTATTATTTAAAATTAGTTTTGTTATTTATTAATCAGAAGAACTGAAGAAGTGAAGAACAACAAATAGGGAAGGGGGCACGGAAGCACCGGAGAAGAAACAAGAAAGCAACCTTTTTTTGATGTACTGAATTGCTGAAGTGCAGACTTGCAGTTGGTAACTGGATTACAGGATTAGGGATAGGGTTTTTAGAGCAGAACCGCAGTCGCAGAAGTCAGAACCGAAATGGGCAAATGGCGGAGGAACTGAAGTAATGAACTGATATGAAATGAAAAGGGACAGAAATAAAATGGAGGTGGGCCTTCTGCCTTAGTAATTAAAAAATTGTAGGTGGGCCTAGCTTATTAATTTAATCTCATAATCTCCGTCCCTGGTTGAATTCCTCTGCACTTTGTCAACAATACATGAATTACTCTGCACTTTGTCAACAGTGTATTGATCCGGGTTGTAAAACTAGTGTTATTAGTATGAAAGATTGGAATAAATTTATATTATAAAGTGCTCTTCAAATACATTTATCAAACACTAATTCATCCTCAAACTTTATAATTTCTACATTCTCAATCTAACCTTACAAAAATAGAGCAATAAAAGGGATTAAACATAAAAAGTAAACATAGATTGAGAACTAAATATGAAAAATTACTATAGTTTGGGAGTAAATGTGAAAAGCTACTATATTTTTGGACTAACTTGAAAAAACATATAATTTAAAGATAAAATATTTTTAAAAAAATTAACTAAAAGACTAAACATGAAAAATAATTATAGTTTAGAAACTAAAAAAGAGCTATATTTCTTGTAATTGAATAATATACTATTATATAAAATAATTAAAGGTGAATAAAACAAAATTGTCATGGGGTCATTGATTGGAAACTTGGAATCTTGAGGGCAATAAACAAATCCATGTTGCAGGTTGATTGGAATATATTCAAGTTGACAAGAAAGGTATCCATTTTTGTGGGACAGCCAGCCAGCCATCCTCCCTCAGAATCCTTCCAACTTCCGAGCATTCCTATGCTGCAAGCAATCTCCCCACCCGACCAGATTCCTTAGCATTCAAAGATGCAGCAGTATCTAACAACCGTATTCAAATTTTTTTAAGCATCACTCAACGGCCCAGCTGATATCACCATACAATCCTCTCTTTTTTTCTTTTTCTTTTCTTTTTCCTTTTTACCCTGTTCACCGTAGACTACTTGTAATAGAATGCACAACATATTTATTCTTATATCAAAACTTCAAACTATAGTGATAAATTTGAGGAACATAAACCAATAAAAAATCCCTGATAATCCTCTCAAGAATATATATATATATATATATATATATATATATATATATAGCTCCATCCACAACAACCCCTTTTTTGGCTATTAAAATTTCGTCAAGCAAAAAAAAAATCAATAAAAAAAGGTTGATATATATATATATATATATATATATATATATATATATATATATATATATATATATATATATATATATATATATATATTCCATCCACAAAGAACTGGGTTCTTTGTGGAGCAAACCCCTTTTTAATGTTGAAATTTCGACTGGAGCCAAAAAAAAATTCACATGCCAAAAAGAGGGGTTACTAAGAACTTCTTTGTGGATGGAACCCCTATATATATATATATATATATATATATATATATATATATATATCAAGTGAATCAAACTGCAAGAATAAAATTTGTCAAGGTTAGTACTTAGTACTATGTCCTTAAGACAATTATGCATTCCTTACGGTGCTCATAGTTGATAGCACTTGTCTCAGATTATACAATGACAACGTATGTTATATTAACACTCCAAATAGTATACACAATGAACCAAAATAAAATGCTATGAACTCTCTCTAAAAGAACTATGAATAATGAAGACTATATGACTGGAATGCTTGATGCTTTGCTCAATTGAAGAATCGAAGTGGCTGCCCCCTAGTCTATTTATAGGAGGGGTCAGTAACCCTTTAGATGGGACACAACATATTGAAAAGGCATTATTTAGCCAAAGCGACGTAGTTTTAGGCCTTAATAGAAAGAGCGCGTCTGATCATATGCTAAAAACAACGTAGTTTTAGGGCTAGCAAATCAAAACCGACATAGTTTTAGGCTTAGCAAAAAAGGGCACGTCCGTTCATGCAAAAACGACATAGTTTTGGGACGTCCGTTCTAGTAGACAATGCTTCTCAAAACGACGCAGTTTTGATAATAAATAACATTAATCAAAACGACACAGTTTTGATAATAGAACTAAGATAAAATAAACAAAATTTATTTATTGTCCAAAAAACTACACGAGCTAGGCCGGGCAAGTCGATCGACAACGCGTGTGGTTCGAACCCGGCATTCTAAAAATAAACTGCCGATTAGTATTCTAAAGTATATGGAATGATGCATTATATATCCAACCATATTTTTGGGAGATCGAGCAAGAGTGATATCACCTTATCAGGATTCAGGTGAACAACCCTGCTCATCACCAAGTGTGCATGTGTGACAACTCCATCCCCTTTTATTTAACGACTTAGGTAGCGTGGCACATATTCTTAAACATATTTACACCATTATCAGATATAATAATTAAATTTAATATATCTTCAATATATAGTACTTAAAATCTCAAATAATAAATTTGTTAAATAGTCACACTATAATATCTTTTAAATTGTTGTAATATATAATTTTTGAGAATAAATTATGAAAATTGATATTTCTATAATATTTTTTGATATTTCCACATGAAAAATGTCGGAATAGATGTATAGTAATGGTAAAAATCATCGTTATAAGAATTATAGCAACGTTTTCATGTAAAAATATTATTTTTTGTTGTGGATTTATCAGTTTCCTAAATTATATAAGGATGATGTGTAAGATTAATGTTTTACACCATATAATAACAACTAGTTGTGTCCCGTGCCTCCGGCACACTATATGGACGGTGAGATTTATCCTAAACTTTAGACGGCCCAGATGATTTATCAGAGTGAGCTGGAAATTCAAAATCAGTTGTATTTTATTAGATAGATATGTCATGTAAGTAATTTGGAAGAGAATCAGAGATTTCAAATTTTGTACGAGTAATTTAACAATTTTATCATAATAAAAAATAATTACATAATATGTTACTATAATTTATATCAGAATTTATTTTACATAGTATATATTACTCCCTCCGTCCCAAATTAACTGCTCAGTTTTGACTTTTTAAGTCAAACTGACTATTTATAGAATTAATAATTAAGCATATATAAATATATTTCTAAAATTATAAAAATTAGGATTAGTAATAAATTGTATATACTTTCTTTTGGTTATAATCTCTTCACCTATATTTTAGCAAAAATAGTAAAAAGATTAGTTTTAAAAATAGTCAATTTGACTTTAAAAAGTCAAAACTGAGTAATTAATTTAAAACGGAGGGAGTATTATTATTGGATGGTGTAAAATACTAATTTTACATACCAACGTTATATAATTTATTCTCAAGTCCTTTTCGTAAAAGGTATAAAGACTTGTACTCACCTTTTGAATAACAATGACTATATTTGCATTTTCTTTTTAATTATTAAATAAATATAAACCAATAAAATCTAGACTTTCAGGCGTGTAAGTTTTGATTTGGATATCATTCATGGTTCCTTCGATGAGTGGTTGCTCACCAGCAGGCCTATTAATATTTTTTTAGGATTATTTATACTTCTTAGTACATTTTAAAAAAAAATTATAATAAAAGTGCATCAAAAAAATATTTACACAATTAATACATTTTCAATATTTTATTTACAAAATAAAATATTTTATTTTCACCGATGTGACAAATCAATGAGACCTCTAAGCCAAAGCTCCCTATTCCAATTAACCGACAATGCCTCTTCGCTCTCCAGATCAACAATCTTCGCCACCATGCTCGGTGCCAACAACCCCGCCGACCCGTATCTTCTACTCTCCTCCAACGAAATTGTCGTCTACCCTATCCCGGTCGATTCCGTCAATCCACACCCCTGCAAAAATTTTACCGCCGAAAACTTCTCAAGAAATCCTTCTACCACCTCTTTACTCAGTGGCGCTCCGCCCGATGGCACCTCTTTACTCAACAACTATATAATTGTTCAATATTGTACTTCAATTACTAATTAATTGCTTCGTTTGGTTACTGTTATATTCTGATTTGGTTACTTGGTATTTTTTGACCATATGAAGGTTGATTAAATTGGTTTTAGAAACCTGCTGATTGTGTTTTGGTTACTAGTGCTTATATAGTTGGATACTGTTGATTGATCTTTGATTCTATTACCAGTAATTTGACATTGTTTGTTTGTTCATATTGGATTTTTTGGACTCTTTCCTTTAGAAGTAACCAAATGTGTATTAGTGAGTGACAAAACTTCATCATGTTGGTTACTTATAAATAACCTTTTAAAAATAAAATTATTTTGAATATGGTGCAGTTTGTTGCCAAACCTTCATACACAGGTAACCATTTTAGTTTTTGTGGGTAACCAAATAGTCATAAAAAAATTTCAGAACAGTTACCAAGTGTTACATGTATTTTTTTTTCTTTATCTTGTTAAATCATGATGAAATCAGAGAGTAGTCGTGTGGTTTTCCTCTTACTTACTGTAAGAAGAAAAAAATGTAACACAATCTCGGTTACTTTACATCAATAAAAAGGTTACCATATGTCTGGTTATTGGTTACTCACAATAAGCATCTATTGTTTATTGTGACAACTGAAGTATTAAAAATAATACAATATTGTGAATGGTGACCAAATCAACATTATACAGTAACCAAAATATATCTAATTAATAATCATAAATCTTGTAAACTTGAAGAGCATCCCCCTTGTGAATCTATTGATCCTTGACTACTACCACCAGAACCAGCATCGCCAATTACATAATTGCCCTTCCCTGTAAGACCCCAACTTATTATAAATAAAATTAAATTTCCTCCATTTATTATTTTGAAATAGTAAGGGTTGATTTGATTAATGTAGTTAGTTATGGGTAAAATGCGCAAATATTTTAAATAAGCAAGTGATTATAAAATATTCATTTTTATAGGAGAATATTCGTTTGGTCGTGGAATATTCTTACCACTGCCGGGAATATTCGTGAGATTCGCGCAACCTTGTGTGAGCCCCATAACCTGAAGCGATTGGATGAAGAAAATGACAAGTATAAGTTGTTTATAAATAATTGGCGTAGTTATTACTGCTATTAACACTATTGGAATATCCGGTGGTTAAAACACAATAATACGCGCGTTGTCATGCAAGAAGACACTCAGTGATTGCACTAATTATTGATTCTTACGTGAAGGCACTACTCAATAATTGTTACAGAAGCTAATTCGCTCAAAGATTTTATTTTATTGATTCAATAATTGTTGCGTTGATATTTTATATTCTTTGTTGTTTCAATAATTGTCACTACACAAGATTTTTCATTATCGGAAGCACTAATTCATATTATCTGAATAATATTATTAGAAAACATTATTGGCAATGTCTAGAAAGTTCGCTGTCTGGGAGAGGTTTGGTCACCTAATTGTGCGCCAAGAGAGAAATTTTATTGGAAAGTCCTCTTTCCAGAGAACCGTCCTCACGTTATCCAGATTGTGATTCTGTAATATTATTTGTAAATAATTAATTATTGATTTATATGATAAGGAAAATATTGATTTTATGTGGATATAGATGGAGAAAATTTTTAAAGTGACAATTGTTGAAAATCGATATTTTATCTTTTCTGATAAAATAATATTTTATTTTATTATATTATTATAATATAATAATGATGATATTTTTACAATGAATGTGGGATATATGAGTATATGAGGAGAAATAGTATTTTTGTTGCAAAAGTTGTTTAAAACATGTTAAACATGTCTGTGGGCCCATTTCTTGACTGAAATTTGATTATAGCCTGTAAAATTGCCCGTTTGTGGATTTCGGTCAATTTTTGTTTGGAATTTGGAAAAACTTTCTTCTGCAAAGTTGTAGATAATGAAATTTTTTATGGAAAGGACACGTGGTTCAAATTTTTCTGACAAAATGGCTATTTATTATGAATTATTGAAGTTCCGAAATAATTGATTTTTGGAAGTTTTAAATATTTATTTTAACAAAAACGTTTTTTGTGATTTTGGTGGGTTGGTGGCTGATGTCTAGACCAAAAAAGTGGGCTAAGGAAAATTTATATAAATATATTAATATTTTATTAAATTTTCTACTTTGGTGTTCTAAGAAATTTCCTATAAATAGGGTGCTTAGGTTAGAATTGAAAATCACACCAGAAACTGAAATCTTCTTTCTCTTTCTCTCTCGATATATAGCTTTCTAGGCTTAGTTGGTTATTATCGGAGATTCGTTGAAGGATATTCTCGAATCGCTATTCCATTAACGCAGCTGACTCGTAGAGATACAAAATTCGAATGGAGCAAGGAATGTGGGAAGAGCTTCGAAGAACTCAAGAGGAGACTCATTTCGGCACATGTTCTGATCATACCATCTTGGAAAAACAAACGTGGTAGCTGACGCGTTGAGTAGAAGATCATATGCAGGAACGAGTGCGATGATGTTAAGTATACGTATAAAACCAACTTTAATCGATAAAGTTAAATTTGCTCAAGCCACAGACCCGGAGCTGATGCATATGAAGAAGAAAGTGCAAGAAAGTGCTATACCACAAGTTAAAGTTTTGTGGAGAAACCATGCTATTAAGGAAATGACCTGGGAGTTGGAAACGGAAATGAAAGCGAGGTATCCTCATCTTTTCGAAACACCAGGTACGTACGTCAATTTCGAGGAAGAAATTTCATAAGGAGGGGAGGTTGTAAGACCCCAACTTATTATAAATAAAATTAAATTTCCTCTATATATTATTTTGAAATAGTAAGGGTTGATTTGATTAATGTGGTTAGTTATGGGTAAAATGCGCAAATATTTTAAATAAGCAAGTGGTTATAAAATATTCATTTTTATAGGAGAATATTTGTTTGGTCGTGGAATATTCTTACTGCCGGGGAATATTCGTACGACGGCGCAGCCTTGTGTAGGCCCCATAACGGAAAGCGATTGGATGAAGAAAACGATAAGTATAAGTTGTTTATAAATAACGACGTAGTTGTTACCGTTAACACTATTGGAATACCCGGTGGTTAAAACACAGTAATACGCGTTGTTTCACAAGAAGACACCAGATTGCACTAATTATTGATTCTTATGTAAGAAGGCACTACTCAATAATTGTTACGATGAATACTCGCTCAAAGATTTTATTTTATCGATTCAATAATTGCCAGCGTTGATATTTTATATTATCGTTGTTTCAATAATTGTCACTACACACGATTTTTTCCATTATCGGCTAAATAATTCATATTATCCGAGTAATATTATTAGATAACATTATTGGCAATGTCTAGAAAGTTCATCTGAGAGGTTTGGTCACCTAATCAAGCCCAAGAAGACAAAAAATTTTATTGGAAAGTCCTTCTTTCCTGGAACCGCACTCGTTGCTTTGTGATTGTGATTCTCAGAATATTATTTGTGAATAATTAATTATTGATTTATATGATGAGGAAAATATTCATTTTATGTGGATATAATGGAGAAAATTTTAAAGTGACAATTGTTGAAAATCGATATTTTATCTTTTCGATAAAATAATATTTTATTATATTATTATAATATAATAATGATGATATTTTTATAATGAATATGGGATATATGAGTATATGAAAAGAAATACTATTTTTTGTTACAAAAGTTATTTAAAACATGTTAAATATGTCTGTGGGCCCATTTCTTGACTGAAATTTCATTATAAATTTGTAAAATCGCTTGCTTGTGGATTTCTTTTACAATTTCTGCTTGAATTTGGAAAAACTTTCTTCTGCAAAGTTGTAGATAATGAAATTTTTTATGGAAAGGACATGTGGTTCAAATTTTTCTGACAAAAGGGCTATTTATTATGAATTATTGAAGTTCCGAAATAATTGATTTTTGAAAGTTTTAAATATCTATTTTAACAAAAACGTTTTTTGTGATTTTGGTGGGTTGGTGGCTGATGTATAGACCAAAAAAGTGGGCTAAGGAAAATTTATATAAATATATTAATATTTTATTAAATTTTCTGCTTTGGTGTTCTAAGCAATTTCCTATAAATAGGGTGCTTAGGTTAGAATTGAAAATCATACCAGAAACTAAAATCTTCTTTCTCTTTCTCTCTCGATATATTGAGCGTATTCTTGTGAGTATTTTAATACTTTGAGTGTTGCTATACGGTGTAAGTTTCCTTCAAAGACTATATCCAAAGATTCCAATGTAATCTTGTCTTTTCGAGGTAAGGATGTTATTTTCTTCGTAAGTGATATTATTTCTTCAATATCATTATGCCAAAATATTGGTTAGAACTTTTTATCAAATTTGGAACTTTTTCATGTCGGGGTTACTTTCATGAGTTACTATTCATGAGTTACTATTCACGAGTTACTATTCACAAGTACTATTCACGAAGCATGATAATTTTCTCATGAATTTCTATCTTTTGGTGTCTGAGTTACTATTCACGATATTTATTAATTATTCACGATACGACACTTATTCACGAATCACGACACTATTCATAGAAAAATTAAATTTTTGTTTTTCGTCTAAAATATCTATTATGGATACTAGCTTTTGATTGTATCCATGTTTTGATCATTCTCGCATTTTACTCCACTATGATTATTTATGAGGTATTTTTGGACATGGAATAGTTGAAATAATTTAATCCTTAATATTTATTCTTTTGTTTCAATGGATTCGCTTTCTTTAAAATATTTTTCATCATCCTCCTCATTCTAAATGATGATATAATTGAATATCTTTTTGCTCTGTAGGTGCAAAGATTAATGATTTCGATGAATATCTTTGGCCCAGTGCAAAAGATGAACGGTGTTTAGATGAACATGACCAATCGATGAATATCTTTGGCCGTAGTCCAAAAGATGAATATTTGATTTCAGATTATATATTGATTGATGTTACAGGGATAAAAGATAGACGATGAACTTTTAAATTCATATATAGAAGATAGTAGATTTCATTCTCTACTTAACTCTTCTAATGAATTATTATTTCCGCTGTGAATATTGATTTCAAACTTATTGTCTATTGTATTCTATTAGATTTTTCCCTGTTGAGGACTAATGATAATTTGTTTTATATTATCTTAGTCATAATGATCTTTACTAGGCTAGTTGAGCTCACCCTTTTCCTTTTTGTTTCGTTTTTCTTCTCAGGAGGCAAGAATATAACGGGAACTAGTCGGGGTGTGGAGTGATGGTTCAAGACAGTGGTTTTAGTAGTCCTCACTATTTTATAAAATAGTGTATCAATAATTATAATGAGGACTTTATTTGAGTGTAGATATTGTCTAGATGACAATATTGGTATTTAAACTCACAGTTTTTATGTTGTATTAATAAAGTTGTAGTTGTTTCTGTACCATGTATTTTGACGACTCAGAATGGGTGTTTGTATACCTATTTTGGGGGCGTCACATTCCCTCTCCCTATCAAGGCCTCAATCCCACCAAGAATTGTTTGTCTAACAAAGAAGAACCCATGAAGGCAAAAAATCGCAGCTATACCAATTGATGAGCCCACCTTATTCATCGCGGCTATATATTGCTTCTCTCCTAACTATCCCTTCAAAAATACCTCAATTTCCCTCTTTTCTAGAGGCAGAACTAGGCGGGGGAACTAACCCCGAGAGGGTGGCGCCTGCAGGGGAGCACTGAAAGCAGAAAGTAGGGCGGGGCATGCACCCGATCATGGCTCAAGGTCTCATGAGAGTTCTTTCCGAACATCTTCTTCTTCCTTTTTTTTAACTACAGTGAAACGACGTCATTTCATTTAAAGAAATTTTAAAATATATATTTTTTTATTAGGTTTTGGGTCTTAACTTAACTGTGCGTCTTTTCCCCCTTTTTTCTTCAGCTTCACAGATTGTGTCGCCTCCCTCTTCAGCTCTTCCGGTCTTCCCTCTTCGGCCATCTCTTCTCTTGGGTCTTCCTGGCCTCAGATTGACACAGAGCCATCGGCCGCCTCACCAGCCTCGGCCTCATCTCTTCGACTCTTCCCAATTCCCTCTTTACAGTTTGGTAAGTAATTTAAGTTTCACAAAACTTTTAATTTTGCCTAAATGTCTTTCAATTAGTTTCAAATTTGGTACTATTATATTTAATTTAGCCTAAATATGCATACTATTAATGTTTTCTGTTAATTAGGTCTCCACTTTTTATGTAATTTTGATGATGAAAAATATATTTAGGAATATAAGAAAAAGAATAAAAATTGATTTTATTCTTAAATTAAGAAAGCCTTGCTTAAAGTGTTGATCTCATATTATCCCAAGTGTTTAAATTAATGATTATTGATTAGTAATTGATGTTTTTATTTATACTCGATTATGGATAAATACTTGATTAAGCGACAAAGAATTGTTGATTCTTCTAATAATCAAATACCAAGTTCCGAAGCAAGTGGTGATTTTAATAATTCACGTGTGGAGTTTAATCCGAATGATATTGTTAGTGATCCGGGGTTACGTAAATCAATTGAAGACTTTGCTATTGTGATTAGAGATCAAGTTCGAAGAGAGTGTTTGACTAGAGGTCCATGTCAACCAATTACCCATAATTATCCCCAAAAAGTATTTTCTAATGTGAAGAGATGCTTTCGGCAGCTTGGTTTAAAAATTTTGAATGGTTGGAGTATAGCTTTTCCAAGGATGCGGCTTTTTGCTTTTGCTGCTATCTATTTGGCAATTCAAACAGAGTAGATGCTTTTACAAAAAAAGGTTTCAGCAACTAGAAAAAGGCAATTGAAAGATTTCAAGAACATGTGGGTGCTTGTGCTGTGGAAACTACACTTGCCATCATCAATGATATTGGGGACAAAATATTTTCTATTATGGTTGATGAGTCTCGTGATGTTTCAATAAAGGAGCAAATGGGAGTTGTTTTGAGATATGTAAACAACCATGGAGATGTGATTGAAAGGTTTCTTGGTGTGGTACATGTGCCTGACACGTCATCTATTTCTTTGAAGAATGCTATTGAAGAATTATTTGCAAAGCATAAATTGTCATTATCGAGGTTGAGAGGTCAAGGATATGATGGGGCTTCAAATATGCGAGGCGAGTTCAATGGATTGAAGGCTCTTATTTTAAAAGAAAATCCATATGCAAGGTATGTCCATTGTTTTTCTCACCAACTCCAATTAGTTGTTGTTGTTGTTGCCAAGAGCAGTCGTATTGTGAGTGATTTTTTTCAATATGTTACTATTATTGTGAATATGGTTGGAGCATCATCTAAAAGGAAAGATAAACTTAGACAACTTAAACATGATAGGATCGTGGAGTGTTTGGAAAAGGGAGAGATAGTTAGTGGTAAAGGAAAAAAAATCAAGAAATCAGTTTAAGACGGCCAGGAGATACTCGTTGGGGGTCACATTACATAACAATAATCCATCTTATGTCTATGTAGACTTCCGTATTACAAGTGCTTGAAAATGTGCATGATGATGGTGTGACACCCCCAAAATTAGGTATACGTCACCCATCTTGGGTCGCCACTTACATGGTTCATAAATTCAAATACAACTTAATAATACAACTGTCGTGTACAATACGACAAAACATAAATTGTGAGTTTGAATACAAATATTGTCTACTAGAGATTATACAAACTCAAAGGGAGTCCTTATTACAATTATTATTACAGTATTTCACAGAATAGTGAGGACTACTAATGCTATCATCTGGTCTATCACTCTGTTCCCCGACTAGTCCCTGCTACGCTCTCATTTCAAGAGAAACAATAAAAGTAAAAGGTGAGCTCAACTAGCCCAAGAGGGAAATATTATGACTAAGATAATGCGTAATATATTATCGTTATTTTCAACAAAAGTGTTAAAACCGATACAATATAACAACCATCAAGTTTAATGCGGTGAACAAGCAATCCATTAAAAGAGTCAAGTAGAGAATAAAATCTACTATCTTTTATGATTTAGAAGGTTTTTTATCACTTTTATCACTTGGGACTCAAATTAAATAAATAGTCCACATCATCGAATTACCCCGCACTACTACCAAGGATATTCTTTAGTATCACGACCACAATTATCCATGCACTACGGGCCAAGAATATTTGTGTATTCAATAATGGTCATGATCATGCCAACAATCTGTACATCAATGCTCTACGCCAATGAGGACTTTTTCCACATCATTTGTAATATTACTACCATGATTACAATCAATAATGTCTCGATCATAATCATACCAAGTCCATCTATGCACTATAGGCCACGTATGACTTTCAAAAAATATAAACATGAGGATGATGACAATGATATAAGAATTCAATAAAACAAGTTCAAGAATTATTTTATCCAGAACTAATAACGTCCAAATTGTCAACATGATACATGCTTTGTAGAGTAAAATTCAAGAATGCTCGTAAGAATATTTCCATGAAAAGATATCGGATGAAGCGCAAATATCAAGGATATTCCACTAATTTCATGGAGTATAGAAGTCAAAACTTTAACCAACCGAGTATAATAAGGAATGGAATAACAAAAGAAATCACCAGGGCATGCGATAGATCGCACAGCAAAAGTTATTCCAATGTAATAAATAATAATCGAATCAGTCCGCGTAAAAACGCATGCATGTGTGATATTCCAATGTAATAATAAAGACAGAATCGTGTCCTGCGTAGAAACGCATACATAGGATATTCCAATGAATAATAAAGATTTTAACCAGTCCCAAGGTAGAACGCATGCATGTGATGTTCCTAACAGAATGATAAATAATGGAACAAGGTCCCACAGAACGCATTGCATGTGGATGTTCCAAATGTAATGATAAAGAATGGAATCACGTAAGAATTTCACCAAGTATAGGTAGCTCACAGATACAAAAGTTTATTCCAATGTAATAATAAAGAATGGAATAACAAAAGTTCTCTTCATAGATAAGAAATAAATAATACTCCCTACCTTGGAAAAATTGGATACCGGAATAGTGAGGTAGCAGACTTTCTTTTTCTTTCTCTCTATAATTTCTCTCTATAATAATCGCTTCTAAAGCTTTTGTGAATTGGTGAGAAATGAAGGAAGAATGAGCTTCTATTTATAGGAAAATATAGTTTCGATAATCACACGCTTTTGGGGCTCGAAAATTATAAAGACAATACCTCCAACTTTTCTTTCATTTATAATTTAGTCCTCGCAAGTATTATCAATCTTGCACCAACTCCCCTAATAGTAAATAATGTGAATCAATAGTTCAATCATGTGAATCAATAGTATAATCATGTGAAAATACGAATTTCAAAGATAAGACTCTCCATCAATACCTCCATTTTTAATTTAGTCATGCAAGTATTATCAATCTTGCACCAACTCCCCTAATAGTAAATAATGTGATTCAATAGTACACATATGTGAATAAATAGTTATATAAGTATGTGAATTAGTAGCTATTAATTGCTCATTTATCCGATAAATTACCCGATTTATCAATATAACTCCTAGACATCAAATATCATCGGAATAAATGTCGATTTTCACTAACACAAACAATTCCAACATAATGAAACTATTTTTATCAAAAATATAAATTTTGAAACTTCAAAGTTTGACTTTTCTCGAAAAAGTCAACTATTGACTTTTTGACCAAATAGTAAATTCAGAAAAATTTTGTGTTTATAGACTATTTTAACTAATTTCGTCGTTCCGGACTCAAATATCACGTCCGCCTCCAAATTCAACTCCTAACAACATTCATTATTAATATTATAACTCACAATATTTATCAACCGTGTCGCTCCCCAAGAAAGAGGGGCTTCCAATAAGGATTTCTCCTTATTAAGCGCCAATTAGTGACCAAACCTCTCATCGATGTAACTTCTGACATTGTAAATATTGCAATTTATAATATGAATAACTTTGTCGCCTCAAGTATTGATTTAATAAAAAAACATTTTATGCGTATGATACTTGCGTGACAATAATTGAATCAATAATATGATAGATATGATGCAAAGAATTCATCGAAGAATAATTGAGTATAACCGAATGACTTCTCACGTAAGCATCAATAATCAATACCGTAGCTACTATGCAACCACGCCAGACATCAGTATTTTTAACACCGGTGTTTCAACAGCTTAACTGTAAAACTTCCGCCGTTATTTTCATAAAGTATTTTTGTCGCTTTCAATCCGACAATAATTCCATTTTGGGGTCCACCAATGATTGTCTTGTCAGACTTTAATATTCCCTCGTTAAAATGAATATTCCTCACCAATCGAATATTATATAACAACTCATGCATTTTGCAAAATTTATAAATATTACCCACAACTATAACATTATATCAAATCCACACCATAATATTCAAAAATATATTTTGAGAAAATTTAATCTTTATTCAAAAAGTTGGGGTCTTAGAGATGGTGCTTCTGATGATAATAGCGGTATAGCCATAAGTTTGATTGATAAGATGGAGAATTATGAATTTGTATTTGTGATGCATTTGATGAAATATATATTGGGAATCACAAATGATTTGTCACTTGCCTTGCAACAAAAAGATCAAAATATTGTGCATGCTGTGAGATTGATTGGGGTAATGAAAGCTCGACTACAAGATTTTAGGGAGGCAGAATGAGAGAATTTTTTGAAGGAAGTCAATATATTTTGTAAGAAGAACGCGATCCCAATAATTAATATGGAAGACAACATGAGATCCCGCTATTCAGTGAAGAAAATGATGGACAAATTATTACTAATTTTCATCATTATCGTGTTGAGATTTTTTGTCAGGTATAATCTCTATAACTCTTTTTTCATTATTCTTATCTAAAAATTTATCTTTTTTTTTATTTTTTATTATTACAATGTAGGTTGTTGATTCAATTGTTCAAGAGATGAACAATCGTTTTTCAGAAACAATCACAGAGTTACTTTTATGCATATCATGCCTTGATCCAAGGGATTCGCTCTTCAATTTGACAAAAATAAATTACTCCGCCTTCACGAGCTTTATCCGTAAGACTTCTCATTGATTGATCGCATGATACTTGGGGATCAACTTGAAAATTACATTTATGATATGCGATCGATAGTCAATTTTTGGGATCGAAAATTTGGGTTTGGGAAGTCTTCTAAGAAGTTAATTGAAACAAGAAGACATATGACTTTTTACATTGGTATATCGATTGATCGAGTTGGCTTTGGTTTTACCAATTGCAGAATCGCCATCGCTGAAAGAGTATTCTCTTCGATGAAAATTGTCAAGACTGACTTGCGTAACAAAATGGGAGACGAGTGGATGAATGACAGTCTAGTAGTTTATATTGAAAAGGATATTTTTTTAACAATTAAAAAGAACAAATTTTGAGACGTTTTCAAACTATGCAAACTCGCAGGATACAGTTGCTTGCTATCACTCGTACAACCGAAAGAAGCTCTTTAAGCGTCAATAAATAAATTTTTTTTATTGATGTATTTTGCCCCCCTTAATATATGTTCTGGTTCCGCCACTGCTCTCTTTTCCTCATCTTTTTGATCTCTTTTAAAATCCCTATATTTCTCGGACCGCCTCCGCTTAGCCTATATTCTCGTCAAATATTGCATCTCCTTCCTCTTCCGCCACTCCTCCTCTGTGTCCACCGGAAGCGAATAAGTCCTCACAAGGCCCGTATAAGCCACCAAAGTCTTCGGCGGCGTCAACGCTTCATGCTCGTCCATAACTAGCGGGAAAGGCCCAGAAATAAAAAAAGACCTGGTTAGCTTGTTTGAACTTTTTTCCATGAAGATTAATGTTAATCAAATTGTTTTTTGCACTCTTTTTGTAATTATTTTGTAGATATATTAATCTTATAATTATTTTTTAATTGTTGTATAGTAGTGTAAAAAAACCCTATTTTTAACCTTTATTAATTGCTGGGCCTAAAGTCCCGCTTTATGATCATGATTTTGCAAGTAAATAATTGAACAATTAGCTTAATTATGCACAAAATATGTAGAGCACTCAATGTGAGATTATCACCTTCTCGTAGGCCTGAATAATGTTTTGGTGGTAATTATGCTTGGATATATATATATACGGTCCGGATCTTAAGCTCGCCCTTTATTCAACTCACCCGAGTTCACCTCCTTTAGCGATGGACCCGGCAGCGGTTCGGCCATACAACCGTCGTCTATACTTTTTAGCGACGCTATATGTTGTCCGTCGCTAAAAGTATAGACGATGGTTGTATGGCCGAACTGTCGTCGGATCCGTCGCTAAAGGGGGTGAGCTCGGGTGAATTGGATAAGGGATGAACTTAAGATTCGGACCGTGTATATATATATATATATATATATACAGAATGGATCAGGTCCGGACTCCCGGACCTGATCAAAAACGGACCCAAATTTATTTATTTTTGGCTTTTTTTTTAAAACAACTAAAAAAAATATTTAATATTTTATGGAACTGAAATTTTTCCATAATACAATATTTTGGGCATGATTTGAATACCTATACCAAAAAATGGTGGTATAGTCTGCACAGACTGTACATACATGTTTTGATATACGTACCCAAATCACATCCAAAACACCGTATTATGGAAAATTTTCAATTCCATAAAATATTATATTATTTTTTTTAGTTGTTTTAAAAAAACAAAAAAGGTCCGGATATATATATATATATATATATATATATATATATATATATACATTTTATAAGACATATACCATCAATATAATTAAAAATAAAAAGGAATCGATCATGATTATAAATTAAAAATTCTTGTTCGCTACTATTAGTAACGGACTACGAGACTATTTTCAGTGCCATCCATTATTATTAATACCGGATGTAATACATCGTTCGCTATTAATAATAGCAGCCGTGAATTAATCTTAGTTGTTAATTTTTATATTGAACAATATAAATTATATATGTTTATTTTTTATTCATAACAAATACAAGTTACTGATGATTTTTTTAATAGGAAAGCAGGAAATCTAAGCTGACAAATACAGACTGCTTAAAGAAGAAGTACCAAGAATATCAAAAGGTCAGATATTATTATGCTGGGACCTACGGCAAAGAGTTGTCAAAAGATTTACGCTTTTTTGTTTTTTATTGAAATAGCATAAAGACTGAAATTTTATTAAGTCTGTACATTTAATAAAAACAATTACAGAATATAGAGAATAAGTATCTTTCAATCAAAAAGTAAAACATAAAAGAAAATCTGAAGAGCTAACTCAAGCGCCACCACATGAGAAAGCTGGTGACTTAAAAAAAAAAAAAAAAAAAAAAGGTTGAATGACACTTTTATCCTTTTAAGTTGTCACTTACTTTCAAAATCGTTTTTAAAATTTATTTTTCGTCAGTTAAGTCTTTAAAATAATATTTTTGACATTTTTGTTCCTTTTTATCCGATTTGACTGTAACCTGACCCAACCCGACCCATTTATCTTTTACCCGATTTGATATTATTTGCACATCTATCCCAACTTACCAGATTTTATTTTTTTATTTTCAGAAAAAAAACATTATTTTCAGAAAATAATAATAAATTTTTTTAAAAAAAAAAATTTGAGTAAAGTTTAAAATATATATATTCAAAAAATACAAATTTACTTTTAAAAAAATGAAATTTTTTTAAAAAATAATTAAAGTTTCATAAAATATAATTCAAAAAATAAAACTTTATTTTTAGAAAAATAAAAGTTTAAAATGAGTAAATTTTCATGAAATATAGATCCAAAAATAAAATAAAAAATAAAAATTTATTTTCAGAAAAATTAAACTTTTATTTTTTTAAAAGTGAGTAAAGTTTCAAAAATATAGATTCAAAAAAATAAAACAAGAAAATAAAATTATATTTTAAAAAATTGTAATTTTATTTTTAAAAATAAGTAAAGTTTCATAAAATATAGATTCAAAAAAATAAAACTTAATTTTTCAATAAAAATAGAAATTTTTATTTTTTATAAAAAAATAAGTAAAATTTCAAAAATATAAATTAAAATAAAAGAAGTAAAATAAATTTAAGGTAAATAAAGTAAATTAGTAAAAAGTAAATAATGTAAATGAGTAAAGTTTTATAAAATAAATTTACACATTTTTAAAAAAATAAAAATAAATTCTATTTACTTTTTTTTTGAATCTATATTTTATGAAACTTTACTCATTTTAAAAAAAAAAATTTGGAAATAATGTTTTAATTATTTTTATTTTATAATTTTTTTAAATCTATATATTATGAAAACTTACTTATTTTTTAAAAATAAAATTTTTATTTTTTTCTTAAAATAAAAAGTTTTTACTATTTTTGAATCTATATTTTATGAAAATTTACTCATTTTTTATAAAAAAGTTACTTTTCTAAAAATAAAGTTTTCTTTCTTTGAATCTATATTTTATTAAATTTTACTCATTTTACAAAAATAAAATTTTCTTCTTTTTTTTTGAAAATAGAGTTTTAATTTTATATTTTTTTGAATCTATATAAATTTTATGAAACTTTACTCATTTTTTTTAAAAAATAAACTTTTATATTTTTTTTTCTACTTTTTTTGAATCTATATTTTATGAAACTTTACTCATTTTGTAAAAAAATTCTTTTTTTTTTTTGAAAATATAGTTTTATTTTTTATTTTATTTTTTGAATCTATATTTTACTGAAACTTTACTCATTTTAAAAAAATTCTTTTTTTAGAAAATATAGTTTTATTTTTTTTATTGTTTTTAAGAATCTATATTTTATGAAACTTTACTCATTTTTTAAAATAAAAAATTCTATTTTTGTCATAAAATAAATTTTTATTTTTAAATCTATATTTTATGAAACTTTAATCATTTTAAAAATAATGATTTTTTTCTAAAATTAAAGTTTTTTTTTTGTTTTGTTTATTTGAATCTATATTTTATTAAACTTTACTCATTTTTTTAAAACAATATTTTCTATTTTTTCTTTTAAAAATAATTTTTTTTTGAATATATATTTTATGAAACTTTACGCATTTTCTTTATAAAACTAAAATTTTCTATTTTTTTTAAAAATAAAGTTTTTTCTAAAAAAAAAAATCGGTTGACTTAGAGGGACAGAAGTGCAAACAATTTCGAATCAGGTAAAAGAAAAATGGGTCGGGTTACAATTAAATTGGGTAAAAAGGACAAATGAAAAAAATATCATTTTAAAGACCTAAGTAACGAAAAACAAACTTTAAGAATGATTTTGAAAATGAGTGACAACCGACAAAGGGGAGAATAAAAATATTCTGACATGCGGTATAATTGTTATTAACAGTAATGGATGAGATGATATATATATAAACTGTCATGTGATGAACATAACTGTTTTAAACTGCTGCTGTGATGGAATTTTCAAAACTTTAAAAATGCTTTTGAAAGTTGATTCATTATCTGAGGGGAAGCTTCATAAATTAAAAGGGAGTCCTAATAGAAAATATTTTTAGTTTATTGTCATCTTTAAAAAAGAGAAGATTGATAAGTATTCAAATCTTCTAGTTTTATTTTGATGATAACAAATTAAGTAAATATGTCAAATAATTAGAATCCTCTTCATAGAATTAAAATATTAAAATAATTTTAATTATCTCATTTATATTGACAAAAATATTTTTCCACACTCTTATTGAATTTATTTTTTGACCTTGAGAAACTAATAATGTGACGCCCCCAAAATAGGTATACAACACTCATTCTGAGTCGCCAAATACATGGTACAGAAACAACTACAACTTTATTAACACAATTGTCGTGCAAAATACGAGAACACTTAAACTGTGAGTTTAAATACAAATACTGTCATCTAGACAATATCCACACTCAAATAAGTCCTCATTACAATTTTTAATACACTATTTACAGAATAGTGAGGACTACTAGAACAACTTCTAGAACCATCATTCCACACCCCGACTAGTACTCGCTACATTCTCGCCTCCTGAGAAGAAAAATGGAACAACAAGGAAAATGGTGAGCTCAACTAGCCCAGTAAAGAACATTATGAGTAGGATAATATAAAATAAATTATCATTAGTCCTCAACAGGAAAAAATCTAATAGAATACAATAGACAACAAGTTTTAAATCAATATTCGCAGCGAAAATAATAATTTATTAGAAGAGTTAAGTAGAGAATAAAATCTACTATATTCTATATATGAATTTAAAAGTCCATCGTCAACATTTTATCCCTGTAACATCAATCAATATATATCTGGAATCAAATATTCATCTTTGCACTACAAGCCAAAGATATTCATCAGTTGGTCATGTTCATTTAAACACATGTTCATCTTTGCACTACGGGCCAAAGATATTCATCAGAAATCATTCATCTTTGCACTACAGGCCAAAGATATTCAGTTATATTATCATTTAGAACTGAGGATGATGAAAAATATTTTAAAGAAAACGAATCCAGTGAAACAAAAGAACAATTTTTAAGGCTTCGTACTTTAAACAATCCAAGTTCAAAAATACTTCATAAATAACCAGAGTGGAGTAAAATTCAAGAATGAAGACCAAAACATAGATCCAATCAAAGATAGGAATTATAACAGACAATCTTGGACATAGAAGAGAAAATTTAATTTTTCTGTGAATAAGGTCGATTCGTGAATAAAGGTAGTATCACGTGAATAAGAACTCTGACACCAAAAGATAGAAATTTCACAAAAAACATCATCATGCTTCGTGAATAGTACTAGTGAATAGTAACTCATGAATAGTAACTCGTGAATAGTAACTCATGAATAGTAACTCGTGAATAGTAACCCATGAATAGTAACTCCGACATGAAAAATTTTAAATTTGATAAAAATTCCCACCAATATTTCGGCAGAATGATATTGAAGAAATAATATCATTTTTGAATAAAATAACATCCCTTACCTCAGAAAGAATAATATTTATGACTGAAATACTAGATATAGTGCTGAAAGAACTTGCACCGTATAGCAATACTCAAAGTACTAAAATACTCACAAAAGTACGCTCGATATATAAAGAGAGAAAGAGAGAGAAGATTTCAGTTTCTGGTGTGATTTTCAATTCTAACTTAAGCACCTTATTTATAGGAAAATGCTTAGAATACCAAAACAGAAAATTTAATATAATATTAATATATTATATAAAAATTCTTACGCACACCAAATCAGATCCAAACATCAGCCACCAATAGTCAACTAAATCAAAAAAATGTTTTGTTATTAAAAATAATTAAAACTTTCAAAAATCAATTATTTCGGAACTTCGGAACTTCAATAATTAATAATAAATAGCCCTTTTATCAGAAAATTCGAATCTTGCATCTTTTTATAGGAAATTCAATTCTCTACAACTTTGCAGAAGAAAGTTTTCCCAAATTTCAAACAGAAATTGACCGAAATCCATAAACGGACGATTTTACAGGCTATAATCAAATTTCAGTCAAGATATGTTTAACATGTTTTAAACAACTTTTACAACAAAAATACTCTTCCTCCTCATATACTCATATATCCCACATTCATTGTAAAAATATCATCATTATTATATTATTAAAATATAATAATAAATTATTTTATCAGAAAAGACAAAATATCGATTTTTAACAATTGTCACTTTTAAAATTTTCTCCATCTATATCCACATAAAATGAATATTTTCCTTATCATATAAATAAATAAATAATTATTCACAAATAATATTACAGAATTACTGTAAGACCCCGAATTTTATGAAATAAAAGTATTCAATTTTTCTTAAAATTACAATTCAGTAAATGGTTAAATTGATAAAAGGTTAAAGTTAAGGGTGATATATGAAATTTTCAAAATATGCAAGTGGTTATAAAATATTCATTGTTGTTTGAATATTCGTTTAGTCGTAGAATATTCTTTCCGCTTAAAATATTCGTACAACCAAGCGATCCATTTGTGGGCCCCATAATGTAATAACCGCCTTGGATGAAGAAAACGACAAATTTGAGTTTTATAAATAATTCACAGAATGATTACCGATTAACAATCGTTGGAATACCTTGGTTAAAATACGAATACGCGTTGTTGCATAAAGATGAGTACACCGTTTTTGCACAATATTTTGAATTATTAATTCTTACGTAAGAAGGCACTACTCAATAATGGTTACGAATTCTTCGCTCAATATTTTATTTTATTGATTCAATAATTACTACGTTGATATTTTATATTATTGTTGTTTTAATAATTGTCATCGCACAAGATTCCATTATCGGATCAATAATTCATATTATTTAAATAATATTATTAGATAACATTATTTTTAATATCTAGAAAGTTCAGTCAATGAGAGGTTTGGTCACCTAATTGCGCGCCAGTAAGGAGAAATCCTTATCGGAAAGCCCCTCTTTCTCGAACCGAGCCTGTCATTTGTCATTATTGTGATTCTCGTAATATTATTTGTGAATAATTAATTATTGATTTATATGATAATGAAATATTTATTTGATGTGGATATAAATGATGGATTTATTTATGTGGTTATAAATGAATGAGTTAATGTTGAGGTATTTTATCAGTATTTTATCGGATTGGAGGTATTAAAAGATCAAATCAGTGTTCTTACAGCTTTATTGTGTGAGTTATAATTTTTAATCGACCGCTGGATCGTTGTGATTTTTGGATATGTTATACATATATAAATTGAGTATATGTTCACAAATTTTGAACCGTTAAAATGAACGAATGATTTGTTATGAATTTTAAGAGGTGACCATTCTTAAAATTAGGTTTATAAATGATTTTGGTGGAAAATTATAGAAATGGGTGGGCCCCACTTTTGGTTGTTGGGGAAGATGGCTGATTTTTGGTGCATGGAATAGTAGCAGGTAAAACCATCAGGTAGCAGGTCAAGTCTGCTTCGGCGTGCTAATATTTTCTTATAAATAGAGGGCTAAGTTAGAATTAAAAATCACACCAGAATTCATAAGTTTTCTCTTTTTTTCTCTCTAGATTATAGTGTATTTTGTGAGTATTTAGATACTTGGTGAGTTGTTATTCATCGATCTGCAAGTTTTCTTCAACAATATATCCGATATCCAATGTGGAAGTCTTTTCTTTTGAGGTAACGGATAGTAAAGGGATTTTAAGGTTGTTATGTTTTTCATGTTTCGTAACTTTTCAGGACCTTCAAAATTCTGGAAAAATTTGAAATGATAAATTGATGAGTTTTATTGATTGTGTCCAAAAATGGCGATTTTTGGATGTATAGATTAAGAGTTATGAATTTTACGGGAAAAAACTATTTTAAAAGAAAACCCTTATAACTCCTTGTGGTTAACTCCAAAATTGGTGAAATTTTTATTGGGAGTACATGTATATGATAGAAGTATACTCAGAAAATTTGGGATTTTGGATAAAAATACAATTTTGATAAATATCTAAATATTCTACTTTGCTTTTGGCCATATGAAAAATAGTAAATGATTTTTAAAAATTCTGAGAAAAATATATGTTCAATATGGGACTATATTCTACTAAATCTCAGAAAAGAAAATTTGTTGGTACTGATTTGGTATTTTTTCATGAAAATGGACTAGTTATAAGTAATTGAATTAAATATGTTATGTGAAGTAAGAAAATTGAAAAATAGGATTTTATGGCTTGAGAATCCTATATGAGGTATACGCAGATTTTTTATGAGGGTTTTGGTTATTGGTGATGAAATCTTATGAGTTTGGAATTTTAGAATGATTAAATACATTATTTAGTAAAGTGTAAACAAATAAAATAAATTGTTTATAAGTTTAAGGAATGTTATTTCAATATCATTATACCGAAATATTGGTATGAATTTTATTATGAAATTTTTACCTTTTTCATGTCAGAGTTACTATTCATGAGTTACTATTCACGAAGTTACTATTCATGGGTTACTATTCACGAGTTACTATTCATGACAAAATTGATTTCTTTTTCTAACCAAATTATAGTTGATTTATGAATATTACTCTTGAGATTAAATCTAGATATTTTGATTATATTGATTTTACTATTATATATAACATTTTTATAACCCTAATGATGATATTTCTCTTTGACTTGAGTGTAAAGATGGATAGATTTTTGGTATGATCAAGACTATGGGTTCCCTTTGGCCAGTAGTGCAAAGTTAAATTGTTGACTGGTATGATCATGACCATTGAATTTATAATTGAATATCTTTAGTTTAAGTGCAAAGGTGAAATGATCAACATGGTTATAATTATTGTTTATATAAATTCTGAAATGATTATATATTTCTTTGAGATATTAATATATTTGGCTCAGAGTGCAATGTTGAGGAATATCTTTGGCTGTAGTCAAGAGATGAATTGTTGATGAATATCTTTGGCCTGTAGTGCAAAAGATGACTGTTGTTGAATATCTTTGGCCTGTAGTACAAAGATGGTCTGTTGATGAATATCTTTGGCCATAGTACAAAGATAAAATTGTTAGTATGATTATAAATATGAACTGTGATTTGGTATAACCATGATCTTTGATGTTCATGTGACGCCCCCAAAATAGGTATACATCACCCATTCTGAGTTGTCAATACATGGTACAGCAACAACTACAACTTTATTATTACAACAGTAAAACTGTGAGTTTGAATACAAATATTATCTTCTAGACAATATCTATACTCAAATCCTCATCATATTTATTGATACATTATTTTACAAAAATGGTGAGGACTACTAAACAACTCTCTCTAGAACCTTCATTCCATACCCCGACTCGTATTTTCGCTATATTCTCGCCTCCCGAGAAGAAAAAATGGAACAAAAAAGAAAAGGGTGAGCTCAACTAGCTTAAGAAAGAATATTATGACTAAGATAATATACAACAAATTATCATTAGTCTTCAATGGAAAAAAAATCTAATAGAATACAATAGACAACAAGTTTTAAATCAATATTCATAAGATGAAAATAATAATTCATTAAGAGTTAAGTAGAGAATGCAAACTACTATCTTCTATGTATGAATTTAAAAGTTCATCGCCTATCTTTTATCCCCTCAGTAACATCAATCAATATATATACTGAATCAAATATTCATCTTTGCACTACAGCCAAAGATATTCATCGCTTAGTCATGTTCATCTAAACACTGCTCATCTTTGCACACGGGCCAAAGATATTCATCGAAATCATTCATCTTTTGCACTACAGCCAAAGATATTCAATAATATCATCATTTAAGACCGAGGATGATGAAAATATTTTTAAAGAAACGAATTCAAAGAAACAAAATGACAAGGATTAAGGATTAAGGATTCGTACTTTATTTTATCCATACCTCAAAAATAATCATAGTGGTGTAAAATTCAAGAATGATCAAAACATGGATACAATCAAAGCTAGTATCCACAATAGATATTTTAGATTTAAAAGGAAAAATTTTCATTTTTCAATGAATAGTGGTCAGATTCGTGAATAAGTGTCGTATACGTGAATAGTAACTCCGACACCAAAAGTTCCAAATTTGATAAAAATTCAGATCAATATTTCAAAGATAATGATATTGAAGAAATAATATCATTACGAAAAAAAATAATATCCCTTACCTCGAAAAGATCGATTTAAAATTTGAACAAGATATAAAGGCTATGACTTGAACTTGCACCATATAGCAATACTCAAAATGTACTCAAAATACTCACAAGAATACGCTCGATAATATAGAGAGAGAAAACTTCAGTTTTTGGTGTGATTTTCAATTCTAACCTAAGCACCCTATTTATAGGAAAATGCTTAGAACACCAAAGTAGAAAAATTAATAAATTATTATTATTTATTTTTCCACATCTTCCTACGCATCCAACCATCTGAATTCAGTCTCTAGCACATGTTAAAGATGCCCACCGAACACAAAAAACGTTTTTCTTATTTAAATTATTTTAAACTTCCAAAAATCAATTATTTCGGAGCTTTCGGAACTTCAATAATTCATAATAAATAGCCTTTTATCAGAAAATTCAAATCTCGCGAGTTTTTATAGGAAATTCAATTCTCTACAACTTTACAGAAGAAAGTTTTTCCAAATTCCAAACAAAAATTGACCGAAATCCACAAACGGACGATTTTACAAGCTATAATCAAATTTCAGTCAAGAAATGGGGTCCACCGACACATAAAACATGCTTTAAATATTTTTGGTAACAAAAATACTCCTCCTCCACATATACTCATATATCCCACATTCATCGTAAAAATATCATCATTATTATATTATTAAAATATAATAATATATTTAAATGAATTATTTTATCAGAAAAAGATAAAATTTTAATTTTCAACAATTGTCACATTAAAAATTTTCTCCATCTATATCCACATAAAATCAATATTTTCCTCATCATATGAATCAATAATTAATTGTTCACAAATAATATTACAGAATCACAATATTGACAACCAAAGGCCTCGGAAAGCAGGGGCTTTCCAATAAGAATTTCTCCTTATCAAGCCGCAATTAGGTGACCAAACCTCTCCTTAGATGTAACTTTCTAGACATTGTTATCTAATAATATTATTCGGATAATATGAATTATTGCTTCGATAATGAAAAATACTTGTAATGACAATTATCAAACAACAAAGAATATAAAATATCAACGCAAAGAATTATTAAATCAATAAAATAAAATATCTAATAAAGAATTATCGTGAACCATTATTCAAGAGTGCCTTACTTACTTAGAATCAATAATTGGTGCAATACTGGTGTGCTACCGTGTTTTAACCACCGAGTATTTTAATAGTATTAATTGGTAATAACTACGCCAGCTTATTTTTAAACAACTTAAATTTGTCGTTTTCTTCATCCAATCGCTTTTACGTTATGGGGCCCATTACATGGCTACTGGCCTGCATTGAATAATATTCCACGACCAAACGAATATTCCCGACAACAATGAATATTTTATAACCACTTGCTTATTTTGAAATATTTACGTATTTTACCCATAACTATCCATATTAATCAAATCAACCCTTACTATTTCAAAATAATAAATAGAGAAAATTAAATTTCATTAATAATAAGTTGGGGTCTTACAACCTCCCCTCCTTATGAAATTTCGTCCTCGAAATTGACGTACATACCTGGTGTTTCAAAAGGTGAGGATACCTCGCTTTCATTTCTATTTCCAATTCCTGGTCATTTCTCTATAAAGATGATTCCTCCATGTAACTTTAACTTGTGGTATGACCTTTGTGCGTAGGACATGCTCCTTCTTATCCAAGATCTTGATAGGTACCTCTTCGTACGTTAAGTCTTCGGCTATCTCGTCCGATTCTAACTCTATAACGTGGTTCGGGTCTTTCACATATTTATAAAGTACCGATATGTGAAACACATTATGAACATGAGACATACTCGGAGGTAACGCGAGTCTATAGGCTACATTTCCTACTCGGTCAAGAATTTGAAATGGACCAATAAATCGTGGATTGAGCTTTCTCTCCCAAATCTTGTAACTCCTTCCATGGAGCAACTCGCAACAATACATGATCCCCTATACTAAATTTCACGTCCTTTCGATGAAGATCCACATAACTCTTTTGTCGATCTTGTGCCGCTTTGTATACGCTTGTCGAATCATTTGGATCTTTTCTTGAGTCATATACGTCTTAACTCCTGTCCCAACAATGTTGCTTCACCCACCTCATCCCAACATATTGGAGAGCGACACTTTCGTCCCATATAATGCTTCAAATGGAGCCACACCTATACTTGCACGATAACTCATTGTTGTAGGAGAATTCCACCAATGGTAAATACTTATCCCAATCGCCCTTGAAGTCTAGGACAGAGTCTTAATATATCTTCAAGAGTTTGAATAGTCCTCTCCGATTGTCCGTCCGCTTTGAGAGGATGGTATGCTTAATCAATCGTAAAATCCGTGCCCATAGCTTTTTTCAAGCTAACCCAAAATCTTGAAGTGAATCTTGGGTCACGATCCGAAACTATGGATACTGGCATGCCATGCAACTTCACAATCTCATTTACATATATACTAGCAAGACGTTCAAGGGAATAAGTCTCCCGTATCGGCAAGAAATAAGCAGACTTGGTTAATCTATCAACAATAACCCAAATGGCATTGATACCTTGAGAAACCATAGGAAGACCCGTAACGAAATCCATGGTAATGTGTTCCCACTTCCATTTCGGAATCTCAAGTGGTTACAACGGACCCTTAGGTACTAGATGCTACGCCTTTACACGTTGACAAGTTAAACACGTTGAGATAAACTTTGCAATCTCTCTCTTCATATTGTTTCACAAAAATGTATGTCAAAGATCACGATACATTTTAGTACTTCCAGGATGGATTGAAAATGGTGTATTGTGTGCCTCCATTATAATCTTGTACTTCAAATCAGAGTCGTTAGGGACACAAAGTCTGGAGTGGACTCGAAGTATTCCTTCTTCATCAATTCTCGCTTCTGGAATAGCACCTTCTTGTACTTTATTCTTCATACGCATCAGCTCCGGGTCGGTGGCTTGAGCAACCTTAACTTTTTCTATTAAAGTTGGCTCTATCGATACTTGACATCATCGCACTCATTCCTGCATATGATCTTCTACTCAACGCCACCTACCACGCTCGCTTTCCAAGATGGTATTGAATAGTGTGGTTGTAGTCTTCAATAGCTTTCGAGCCAACGTCATTGCCAGCATGTTGAGTTCTTTTTGAGTGAAGAAATATTTAAGGCTTTTATGGTCCAATATATCTCCACTTTCTCCCCATATAAATAGTGCCTCCATATCTTTAAGCGCGAAACGATCACCGCTAACTCTAGATCATGAGTAGGATAATTCCTCTCATACTCTTTAAGTTGTTGCAAGGCATAGGCTATGACTTTCCCACGTTGCATGAGAACACATCCTAACCCTTTGCCTGAAGCATTGCTATAGATAAAAAATCCATCCGTACCAGATGGTATTGTTAGAACAAGTGCCGAAATGAGTCTCCTCTTGAGCTCTTGGAAACTCTTCTCACATTCCTCGTTCCACACGAATTTTATATCTTTCCGAGTCAGCTGTGTTAATGGAGTAGCGATTCGAGAAAATCCTTCCACGAATCTTCGATAATAACCAGTTAAGCCCAGAAGCTATCGTCTTTTCGGCCAACGACTTTTGTTGTTCTGAACTTTGTATTGCTTCAATCTTCACGTCCACACGGATACTCCATGTTTTGACACTGACGTGCCAAGAAATGCTACTTCTCAAGCCGTAACTCGCATTTCTTTAATTTGGCATATAGTTTGTTTTCACGAAGCCTTTGGAGTACCAGCTTCAAATGGTGCTCATGATCTTCACGACTTTTGGAATATATGAGGATGTCATCAATAAAGACAACAACGAACTGATCCAAATATTCCTTGAATACTCGGTTCATCATATCCATGAAAGCCGCAGGAGCATTAGTCAATCCGAAAGACATGACTAAGAATTCATAATGCCTGTACCGAGTTCTGAAGGCAGTCTTTGGAATATCCTCAGTTCTAATCTTCAGCTGATGATATCCGAACGTAAGATCGATCTTTGAAAAGAATTGTGCTCCTTGCAAATCGGGTCAAACAGTCATCAATACGAGGTAGAGGATACCTATTCTTGATGGTGACATGGTTCAATTCCGATAGTCAATACAAAGTCGCATACTACTATCTTTCTTCTTTACTTAATAAAAGCAGAGCACCCCAAGGAGATATACTAGGGATTTAATGAAACCGGCGTCCAACAACTCCTCGTAGTTGGACCTTTAACTCCCGAAGTTCAATAGAGCCATTCGATATGGGTTTTAGAAATGGGCTTTGTACTAGGTTCAAGATCAATAAAGAATTTAACTTCACGTTCGGGGTAGGCCGAAGTTCTTCAGAAATACGTCAGAAAAGTCAATAACAACGAATATTATTCAAATTTGACGTGTCTTTATTCAAATCCATAACATGGGCTAAGAAAGCTTGACATCCGTTTTTCAATAAACGAATAAACTTTTATGATTAGATATGATGATGATTGATTTTAATGGTTTAGTTGCTTGAATTGCATACAACATGTTGGTTAGGAATATGAAAACTAACAACCTTACGAAAACAATCAATTTTGGCATGATGAGTAGTTAACCAATCAATCCCTAAAATCACATCAAAAGCAAGTATCTTTAAAGAGATAAGGTCAACAGGTAAGGTGATGGTGCCAACTTGAAACAAACAAGATTTATAAACAGTGGATGTGATGAAAGTTTCTCCTAACGGAGTTTCCACAGATAGGTCAAAGTCTAATTTCTCCGGAGTCAAGTTTAAACGTTGAGCACAAGCAGGAGAGATAAATGAATGGGTACCAACTAACAAATAAGCTTAGGTAGGACACACTAGCGAAGGATTTATTCGTCTCTCCCCTCCTAGTTCTATTCCCCGATCTCCGCCAGAGATCATATCCCTAAGCTCTGATACCAACTGTGACGCCCCCAAAATAGGTATACATCACCCATTCTGAGTTGTCAATATATGGTACATCAACAACTACAACTTTATTATTACAACAGTAAAACTGTGAGTTTGAATACAAATATTATCTTCTAGACAATATCTATACTCAAATAAATCCTCATCGCATTTATTGATACATTATTTTATAAAAATGGTGAGGACTACTAAACAACTCTCTTTAGAACCTTCATTCTATACCCCGACTGTCACTTTTTCGCTTATATTCTCGCCTCCCGAGAAGAAAAATGGAACAAAAGGAAAAATGGTGAGCTCAACTAGCCCGGTAAGAAGAATATTATGACTAAGATAATATACAACAAATTATCATTAGTCTTCAACAGGAAAAAAATCTAATAGAATACAATAGACAACAAGTTTTAAATCAATATTCGCAAGACCGGAAATAATAATTCATTAGAAGAGTTAAGTAGAGAATGCAAACTACTATCTTACATGTATGAATTTAAAAGTTCATCGCCTATCTTTTATCCCTGTAACATCAATCAATATATATTTGGAATGAAATATTCATCTTTGCACTACAGGCCAAAGATATTCATCAGTTAGTCATGTTCATCTAAACACCTGTTCATCTTTGCAATACGGGCCAAAGATATTCATCAGAAATCATTCATCTTTGCACTACAGGCCAAAGATATTCAATAATATCATCATTTAAGACTGAGGATGATGAAAAATATTTTTAAAGAAACGAATTTAGTGAAACAAAATGACAAGGATTAAGAATTAAGGATTCGTACTTTGTTTTATCCATACCTCAAAAATAATCATAGTGGTGTAAAATTCAAGAATGATCAAAACATGGATACAATCAAAGCTAGTATCCACAATAGATATTTTAGACGAAAAGAAAAAAATTTTATTTTTCGATGAATAGTATCGTATTCGTGAATAGTATCGTATACGTGAATAGTAACTCCGACACCAAAAGTTCCAAATTTGATAAAAACTTCAGATCAATATTTCAGCATAATGATATTGAAGAAATAATATCCCTTACCTCGAAAGATCAGTACTTCTAGCTGAAACACCGGATATAGGCTATGACTTAAACACAAAAAACGTTTTTCTTATTTAAATTATTTTAAACTTCCAAAAATTAATTATTTCGGAGCTTCGGAACTTCAATAATTCATAATAAATAGCCTTTTATCAGAAAATTCAAATCTCGCTTTTTTTTATAGAAAATTCAATTCTCTACAACTTTGCAGAAGAAAGTTTTTCCAAATTCCAAACAAAAATTGATCGAAATCTACAAACGGGCGATTTTACAGGCTATAATCAAATTTTAGTCAAGAAATGGGGTCCACCGACACATAAAACATGCTTTAAATATTTTTGGTAACAAAAATACTCCTCCACATATACTCATATATCCCACATTCATCGTAAAAATATCATCATTATTATATTATTAAAATATAATAATATATTTAAATGAATTATTTTATCAGAAAAAGATAAAATTTCAATTTTCAACAATTGTCACATTAAAAAATTCTCCATCTATATCCACATAAAATTAATATTTTTCTCATCATATGAATCAATAATTAATTATTCACAAATAATATTACAGAATCACAATATTGACAACCAACAGCCTTCACAGGAGGGGGGCTTTCCAATAAGAATTTCTCCTTCTCATGCCAGCAATTAGGTGACCAAACCTCTCCTTAGACGTAACTTTCTAGACATTGTTATCTAATAATATTATTCAGATAATATGAATTATTGCTTCAATAATGAAAAAATACCGTAAATGACAATTATTGAAACAATAAAGAATATAAAATATCAACGCAGAATTATTAAATCAATAAAATAAAATATTGAATAAGAATTATCGTAACCATTATCGAGTAAAGGCCTTCTTACGTAAGAATCAATAATTGGTGCAATACAAGTGCTACTTGTGTTTTAAACCACCGAGTATTTTAACAAAGATTGATTTGTAAATAACTCACGCCTGCTATTTTTAAACAACTTATATTTGTCGTTTTCTTCATCCAATCGCTTTCCGTTATGGGGCCCACACATGGCTGCGCCGTCGTACGAATATTCCCCGACAGTACGAATATTCCACGACCAAACGAATATTCCCCGACAACAATGAATATTTTATAACCACTTGCTTATTTTGAAATATTTGCGTATTTTACCCATAACTATCCACATTAATCAAATCAACCCTTACTATTTCAAAATAATAAATAGAAAAAAATTAAATTTCATTAATAATAAGTTGGGGTCTTACATTTCAGGTAAAGACATGTAATAAAAATTATCTTCGTCCTGGATGCGAAGAGGAATTTAGAATTACAATTATGATTATGAGTTATTCATATAATTGTGGAAAGGAACTGTTGATTAATGTTACAGGAATAAAACATTGTTGGTGGACTTTTAATGTGGAGAAGATAATAGACTTTATGGTCTATTTGACTCTTCTAATGGATTGCTCGTTCACCGCAACTATGGTTGAAAAATTTTATCATCTACCATATGTTCTAAATCTACGATTTATTATTTGTTGAAGGCTATTGATAATTTATTTATCTTTAGTCATGATATTCTTTCTCGAACTAGTTGTGCTCCTTACTGTTTCAAAATTCCTTTCGGGTAATAAGAGTGTAGCCGGGTTTGGAATCGGCGGGGTAATGAGGAGAATAGAATCATGGTCATCATTTAGTAGTTATATTTGGTGAATCAAATAGGGTGAAAGCGAACCCAGCGTTGGAAGGTGTTTTGCCACCATCATTTAAGATGTCTAATATTTACACCTCGTGTCATCAAGTAAGGCGAGGGTTGTGCACATCCACTTCTTTGAAGTATATCTCTGAGCACTACTATATGATCTTGGAGTTTATTTGAAGTATAATTATCAATTGAGACAGTGGAGATAGTTATATGTCAAGAGAAGACTCACCGTTTGGAAAGAACATGATAGTAATCTTCTCGCTTTTCTTTGGGGTCTATTAGGTCAACCATGATAATTTCGGGCATATGATATCTATTATAACCTGACGCGTGACCTCCCATGTACGAAGGTTTCCTTGAGCACTTTCGAAAGATTCTAATTTCTAATTTCTAAAACAGTTTTTGACTATAATACCATGTATTATACACCTTACATAAAGGTATAGTCGAAAACTGTTTTAGAAATTAGAATCTTTGGGATGTGCTCAAGAAAACCTTCGTACATGGGAGGCCATGCGTCTAAGTTATGATAGTTATCATATGGCCACAAAATTATCCTTGGTTGATCCAATAGACCCTAAAGAAAAATGAGAAGATTACTATCATATTCTTCCCAATGGTGAGTCTTCTCGACATATCATTATTCCACTGCTCTAATTGGGTATTATACTCAAACAAACACCAAGATTATATAGTAAGGCTTGTAAATATACTCAAAGAAGTGGATGAGCACAACCTCGCCTTTATGATGACACGAGGTTGTATGTCATTAGACATCTTGTATGATAGTGGCAAAACACCTTCCAAGTTAAATTCACCTCACCTCAACATCTATGTACCACCGCTCTATTCTCCTCGTTATTCCTCGCTTGTCCCAAATACATTTTTATTACCCGAAAGGAATTGTGAAGCAAAAGGGTGAGCACAACTAGCTCTGTAAGACCCCAAATTATTAATAAATAAAATTTATTTTCCTCTATTTATTATTTTGAAATAGTAAGGGTTGATTTGATTAATGTGGATAGTTATGGGTAAAATATGCAAATATTTCGAATAAGCAAGTGGTTATAAAATATTCATTATTGTCTGGGAATATTCGTTTGATCGTGGAATATTCATACCGCTTCGAAATATTCGCATGCGACGCCAAGCAGTTTTTATGGGCCCCATAACGAAAGCGATTGGATGAAGAAAACGACAAATATAAGTTGTTTATAAATAATTGCGTAGTTGTTACTGTTATCACCGTTGGAATACCGGGTGGTTAAAACACACTAATACGCGTTGTTGAACAAGAAGAATTACGATGATTGCACCAATTATTGATTCTTACGTAAAGAAGGCACTACTCAATAATTGTTACAGTAATTACTGCTCAAAGATTTTATTTTATTGATTCAATAATTGTTTGCATTGATATTTTATATTACCGTTGTTTCAATAAATTGTCATTACACGCATTTTCCATTATCTCGAGCAATAATTCATATTATCCTAATAATATTATTGGATAACATTATTGGCAATGTCTAGAAAGTTCATTTAAAGGAGAGGTTTGGTCACCTAATTGCGCGCAAAGAAGGAAAAATTCTTATTGAAAGCCCCTCTTTCCAGGAAATGTTCTGGTCACAAGATCTTGTGATTCTGTAATATTATTTGTGAATAATTAATTATTGATTCATATGATGAGGAAAATATTGATTTTATGTAGATATAGATGGAGAAAATTTTAATGTGACAATTGTTGAAAATTGAAATTTTATCTTTTTCTGATGAAATAATTCATTTAAATATATTATTATATTTTAATAATATAATAATGATGATATTTTTACGATGAATGTGGGATATATAAGTATATGTGGAGGAGGAGTATTTTTGTTATCAAAAATATTTAAAACATGTTTTTCATGTCTGCGGACCCCATTTCTCGATCAAATTTGATTATAATCAGTAAAATTGCCCGTTTGTGGATTTCTACCAATTTCGCTTTGGAATTTGGAAAACTTTCTTCTCGCAAAGTTGTAGAGAATTGAATTTCCTATAAAAAATTCGCGATATTCAATTTTTCCGCAAAAAGGCTATTTATTATGAATTATTAAAGTTTCTAGTTCCAAAATAATTGATTTTTGGAAGTTTTAATTATTTTAAATAATAAAACGTTTTTGGTGAGTGTTCCACATGTTATAAATGTGTCATGTTGCTGAATTCAGATCTAGGAAGGTTGGCGAGAAAAACTAATATATATATTATTAATTTATTAAATTTTCTCGCTTTGGTGTTCTAAGCAATTTCCTATAAATAGGGTGCTTAGGTTAGAATTGAAAATCACACCGTAAATCAAGTTTTCTCTCTATATTATTGAGCGTATTCTTGTGAGTATTTTGAGTATACTTTGAGTATTGCTATACACGATTGTAATTTCAAGTTATAGCCTATATCCTGTTTTAACTAGAAGACTGCCTTCGGAAGTTAGGGATATTTTTTTTTCGTAATGATATTATTTTTCAATATCATTATGTCAAATATTGATCTCAAGTTTTTATCAAATTTGGAACTTTTGGTGTCTGAGTTACTATTCACGATACTGGCACTATTCACGATATCTGACACTATTCACGAATCTTTTGCCTATTCATCGAAAAATGAAAATATTTTTTTTTCGTCCGAAATATCTATTATTCGATACTAGCTTTGATTGTATCCATGTTTTGATCATTCTTGAATTTTACACCACTATGATTATTTTTGAGGTATTTTTGGACGGATAAAACAAAGTACGAATCCTTAATCCTTAATCCTTGTCATTTTGTTTCACCGGATTCGCTTTTTAAAAATATTTTCATCATCCTCGCCTTAAATGATGATATTATTGAATATCTGTGGCCTGTAGTGTAAAAATGAATGATTTATGATGAATATCTTTGGCCTGTAGTGCAAAGATGAATGATTTCTGATGAATATCTTTGGTCCGTAGTGCAAAGATGAACAGGTGTTTAGATGAACATGAACTGATGAATATCCTTGGCCTGTAGTGCAAGGATGAGTATATGATTCCAGATATATATTGATTGATGTTACAGGGATAAAAATATTGATGATGGACTGTTAAATTCATGGATATTAGTAGATTTCATCCTCTACGTAACTCTTCTATGAATTAATATTTTTCACTGCGAGTATTGATTTAAAACTTGTTGTCTATTGTATTCTATTATATTTTTTCCTGTTGAAGACTAACGATAATTTGTTGTATATTATCTTAGTCATAATATTCTTTACTGGGCTAATTGAGCTCACCCTTTTCCTTTTTGTTCCATTTTTCTTCTCAGGAGACGAGAATGTAATGAGTATTAGTTCGGGTATGGAATGAAGGTTCTAGAGAGAGTTGTTTAATAGTCCTCACCATTTTTGTAAAATAATGTATCAATAATTATGATGGGGATTTATTTGGGTATGTATATTGTCTAGAAGACAATAATTGTATTTAAACTCACAAGATATATGTTGTCGATTTTGCACGACAAATGTATTAATAAAGTTGTAGTTATTTCTGTACCATGTATTTGGCGACTCAGAATGGGTTGGATGGAATGGACCTATTTTGGGGGCGTCACAAGCTCAGTAAAGAATATCATGACTAAAGATAAATAAATTATCAATAGCCTTTAACAGTAATAAATCAGAGATTTAGAACATATAGTAGATGATAAACTTTTCAACCATAGTTGCAGCGGAACGAGCAATCCATTAGAAGAGTCAAATAGACCATAAAATCTATTATCTTCTCCATGTTAAAAGTCCATCAACAATGTTTTATCCTTGTAATATTAATCAACAATTCCTGTCCACAATCACGTGTATAACTCATAATCATAATTGTAGTTCTAAATTCCTTTCCTCATCCAGGACAAAGTTAATTTTCATCACCAAACATCAAAGATCATGGTTATACCAAATCACGCCTGTTTCATAATCATCATATCGATAAATTCATCTTTGCACTACGACCCAAAGATATTCATCAACATTCATCTTTGCACTATCGCCAAAGATATTCAATAACATGTCATCTTTGCACTCAAAGCCAAAGATATTCATCACTTAATCATGTTCATCTAAACACGTATTCATCTTCGCACTCATCGCCAAAGATATTCATCGAAATCATTCATCTTTACTACAAAGCCAAAGATATTTAGTTATATCATCATTTAGGACCGAGGATGATGCAAAATATTTTAAAGAAAAACGAATCCAAAGAAACAAAAGAACAAATATTAAGAATTGCACTTTAAACAACCCAAGTTCAAAAATACTTCATAAATAACCAGAGTGGAGTAAAATTCAAGAATGAAGACCAAAACATAGATCCAATCAAAGATAGGAATCATAACGCATAATCTTGGACAGAGAGAAGAAAAATTAATTTTTCTATGAAAATGTCGATATACGTGAATAAAGGCTTATAATCGTGAATAAGAATTCGACACCAAAAGATAGAAATTTCACAAAAAACAACATCATGCTTCATGAATAGTATTCGTGAATAAGAACTCATGAATAGTAACTCGTGAATAAGAACTCATGAATAAGTAACCCCGACATGAAAAAAGTTCCAAATTTGATAAAAAGTTCAAACCAATATTTCTAAGATAATGATATTGAAGAAATAATATCATTTATGAAGAAAATAATCTCCTTACCTCATAAAGAATAAGATTTCGATTGAAATCTGGATATAGTGCTAAAAGAACTTGCATAGTATAGCAATACTCGAAGTACTAAAATACTCACAAAAATACGCTTCGATATATAGAGAGAGAAATAGAGAGAAACTTCAGTTTAAATGTGATTTTCAATTCTAACCTAAGCACCCTATTTATAGAAAAATGCTTAGAACACCAAAGTAGAAAATTTAATATAATTTTAATATATATATCAAAATTTCCTACTTACACAAAACTGGTCCAAACTTCACCACACATGTGCCAAAAACAATAAAAACGCTTTTTCTTAATAAAATAATTAAAATTCCAAAATCAATTATTTGAACTTCGAACTTCAATAATTCATAATAATTAGCCTTTTATCGAAAATTCGAATCTCGCCAATTTTTATAGAAAATTCAATTCTCACAACTTTACGGAAGAAAAGTTTTCCAAATTCCAAACAAAATTTAACCAAATCCACAAACGAAGCGATTTTACAAAAAGCTATAATCAAATTTCAAGTCAAAAATGGGGTCCATGACACACAAATTATGTGTTAATCATTTAATGCAACAAAATACTCTTCCTCCTCATATACTCACATATCCCACATTCATTGTAAAAAATATCACCATTATTATATTATAATAATATAATAAAATATTATTTTATTAGAAAAGATAAAATATTAATTTTCAACAATTGTCACTTTAAAAATTTCTCCATCTATATCCACATAAAATTAATATTTTCTCATCATATAAATCAATAATTAATTATTCACAAATAATATTACGTAATCACAATATCGTGAACCGAGCGGGTTCTAGGAGCAGGGGCTTTCCAATAAGAATTTCTCCTTTCTTGGCGCAATTAGGTGACCAAACCTCTTCTTGATGTAACTTTCTAGACATTGCCAATAATGTTTTCTAATAATATCATTCGGATAATATGAATTATTGCTTCGATAATGGAAAATACTGTGTAGTGACAATTATTGAAACAACAGTAATATAAAATATCAACGCAGTAATTATTGAATCAAAAATAAATATTGAACAATAATTACTCTAACAATTATTGAGTTGTGCCTTCTTACGTAAGAATCAATAATTGGTGCAATACCGTATGCCATCTTGTCAACAACGCCAGACATCGTGTTTTAACCACCGGATATTCCAACAAAGATAATTGGTAATAACTACGCCTGTTATTTGTAAACAACTTATACTTGTCGCTTTCTTCCTCCAATCGCTTTTCCGTTATGCGCCCAAAAAGATCGCTACTGGTCAAATGCGAATATTCTCGACGGGAAGAATATTCCACGAAAAAACGAATATTCCCCGATAACAATGAGTATTTTATAACTACTTTCTTATTTAAAATAATTACATATATCACCCTTCACTTTAACCTTTTATCAATTTAACCATTTACTGAATAGTAATTATAAGAAAAATTGAATACTTTTATTTCATAAAATTCGGGGTCTTACAAAGAGTTTGAATAGTCCTCTCTGATTGTCCGTCCGTTTGAGGATGGTATGCCGAATTGAATCGTTAATCCGTGCCCATAGCTTTTTGCAAGCTAACCCAAAATCTTAAAGTGAATCTTGGGTCACGATCCGAAACTATGGATACTGGCATGCCATGCAATCTTACAATCTCATTTACGTACATACTAGCAAGATTTTCAAGGGAATAAGTCTCACGTATAGTCAAGAAATTGGCTGACTTGGTTAATCTATCAATAATAACCCAAATCGCATCTATGCCTTGAGAAACCTTGGGAAGACCCATAACGAAATCCATAGTAATGTGTTCCCACTTCCATTTCGAAATCTCAAGTGGTTGCAATGGACCCTTTGGTACTTGATGCTCCGCCTTTACACGTTGACAAGTTAAACACCTCGAGATAAACTTCGCGATCTCTCTCTTCATATTGTTCCACCAAAACGTATGTCGAAGATCATGATACATTTTGGTACTCCCAAGATGGATTGAAAACGGTGTGTTGTGTGCCTCCATCATGATTCTATGCTTCAAGTCAGAATCGTTAGGAACAAAAAGTCTGGGGTGGACTCGAAGTATTCATTCTTCATCGATTCTTGCTTCTGGAATAATACATTCTTGTACTTTCTTCTTCATACGCATCAGCTCCGGGTCTGTGGCTTGAACAACTTTAACTTTTTTGATTAAAGTTGGTTCTATGCGTATATTTGACGTCATCGCATAGGTCCCCGGAGTCTTGAATTCTATCTTCAACTTTTGTAAATCACACAAAATGGGTCTTTGTGTTGACAACATCGCACTTGTTCCTGCATAAGATCTTCTACTTAATGCTTCAGCTACCACGTTCGCTTTTCCAGGATGGTATTGAATGGTATGGTCGTAGTCTTTCAACAGCTTGGGCCAACGTCATTGCCGCATGTTGAGTTCTTTTTGGGTGAAGAAATATTTGAGGCTTTTATGATCTGTGTAGATCTCCACTTTCTCCCCATACAGGTATTGTCTCCAGATCTTCAACGCGAAAACGACTGCTGCCAATTCTAGATCATGAGTAGGATAATTCCTCTCATATTCTGTAAGTTTTCGCGAGGCATAGGCTATGACTTTCCCATGTTGCATGAGAACACATCCTAACCCTTTGCCTGAAGCATCGTTATAGATAACAAATCCATCTGAACCAGACGGTATTGTCAGAACAGATACCGAAATGAGTCTCCTCTTGAGTTCTTGGAAACTCTTCTCGCATTCCTCGTTCCATAAAAATTTTGTATCTTTACGAGTCAGCTGAGTTAACGGAGTAGCTATTCAAGAAAATCCTTCCACAAATCTTCGATAATAACCATCTAAGCCCAGAAAGCTACGTACTTCGGTCATCGTCTTTGGTTGTTCCCAACTTTTTATTGCTTCAATCTTCACCGGGTCAACAGACACTCCATGTTTTGACACCATGTGCCCAAGGAATGCTACTTCCTCAAGCGAACTTCGCATTTCTTGACTTGGCATACGACTTTGTTATCACGAAGCCTTTGCGATTACCGACTTTAAATGGCGCCATGATCTTCACGGCTTTTTGGAATTGATGAGGATGTCATCAATAAAGACAACTACTGAATCGATCCAAATATTCTTTGAATACTCGGTTCATCATATCCATGAAAGAAGCGGGAGCATTAGTCAATCCAAAAGACATGACTAAGAATTCATAATGCCTGCATCGAAGTTACGAAAAGGTCTTTGAATATCCTCGGTTCTAACCTTCACCGATGATATCTAGAACGAAGATCGATCTTTGAAAAGAATCATGCGCTCATAATCGGTCAAACAGTCATCAATACGAGGTAGCGGATACCTATTCTTGATGGTGACATGGTTCAATTCCGATAGTCAATACAAAGTCGCATACTTTCGTCTTTCTTCTTTACAAATAAAACAGAGCACCCCAAGGAGATGTACTTTGGGGGCCGAATGAAACCGATGTCCAACTATTCTGTAGTTGAACCTTTAACTCCTCAAGTTCAATAGGAGTCATTCGATATGGGGTTTAGAAATGGGCTTTGTACCAGGTTCAAGGTCAATAAAGAATTCAACTTCTGCTCGGGGGTAGACGGAAGTTCTTCGTGAAATACGTCGAAATTCTCTAACAACAGAAATATTTTTCAAATCTGACGTGTTTTTGTTCAAATATGTGACATTTGCTAAGAAAGCTTGACATCCATTTTTCAATAAACGAATAGCTTTATGACTTGATATGACAGTGATTGACTTTAACGGTTTGGTTGTGTGGATTCGCATAACAGGTTGGTTAGAAATTTGAAAACTAACAACCTTACGAAAACAATCAATTTTAGCACGATGAGTGGTTAACCAATCAATCCCTAAAATCACATCAAATGCAAGTATTTTCAACGAAACAAGATCGGCAGGTAAGGTGATGGTTCCAACTTGAATCAAGAAATATTTATAAACAGTAGATATAACGAAAGTTTCTCCTAACGGAGTCTCAACAGATAAGTCAAGGTCTAATTTCTCCGGAGTCAAGTTTAAACGTTGAGCACAAGCAAGAGAGATAAAAGAATGGGTAGAACCGGTATCTAATAAGGAATAAACTTCGCAAGAATTTATGATTAGCTTACCCGTGATCACCTTATTTGGGTTCCTCGCACTATGACCAGTCACGACAAATGCTCTTCCAGAAACCGATGACTTTGACTTTTCTGGGACAGCCTTTTGAGTCACCATCCCCGCTGGACTTGGTTTCGCTACAATACAATCTCGAGCGATATGTCCTTCCTTTCCACAATTATAGCATACCTTGAATTTTTGTGGACAGTTTGGGCTGATATGTCCCTCTTTTCCACATTTATAGCATACGATCGGTGATCGTTCTCCTCCCTTAAAACCAGTTGTTGTTGGTGCTGACGTCTTCACAGTGTCATTGTTGAATCTCCTCTTTTTAAAATCTCCCCCCAACTCGCTTCTTCTATTTTCATGACCATGATTACCACCAGTGAGTTCTTGCTTTTATGCGAATGTTTTCCTCCTCATTGGTTTTCATTGCTCAGATAATCACGCCAATAGTGATTTGACACTGGTTGTGGTCCACTCCTCGTTGAATGTACTCGCTATCTCGATCTAATAATTGAGCCCTGTTGACAACATCTGAATATAAAGAAAATTTATGAGAGATAAGATATTGTCGAATCTCAGGTTTTAAACCTCTCAGAAACATCCTCATCATTCGTTCCTCATTCTCTACCAAATGAGGTGCAAGCATGGATAACTCTGCGAAATTCGCCTCGTATTGGGACACTGTCATGTTGTTTTGTTCTACTCTAATAAACTCTACCTCCTTCATATGGCGAATACTTTTAGGAAAGTATTTTTCGTTGAAAAGTTTCAAACGCTTTCCCAAGACATCTTGCGAGTGCGGTGAGGGTCATCCGCTTTCGCAGACTCCCACCAATGATGTCTGCCTTTCGCCACGAAAACATAAAGGTGGCGAATGGAACCTTCTTCTCCTCCGTGCATCCCAAAATATCGAATATCTTGGTAATTTGCTTGACCCACGTTTCTGCCATAATCGGATCCGGCTTTTCCTTAAATTCTGGTGGTCCCAACTCTTTGAACTGCTTAGCCGTGACAAGCCGCGCGTTGCTATCATTTCTACCCGTATTCTGTACACGATCTCCCTCGTCTGCGGTTTTGCATGAACTACAAAAAGCTCCTAAACATCCCGTCGTTCATCGTCTGCTCAGTGGTGTTGTTTACAGGAGGAATATTGCCTTCTTGTTGCACGTTCCCCTGGGTGGTGATTAATGGTGTTTCCACGGTCTCATTAACTCCACCGTTAATATTCTCAGCTGCCATTCTTAAATACTGCCATAAAACAAAGGTTAATTAAACAAATTAACATATCACATATTAACCATTTACTACAACTGACCAACAAATAAGCTTAGGTATGACACACTAGCGAAGGATTACTCGTCTCTCCCCTCCTAGTATTATTCCCTGATCTCCGCCAGAGACCATATCCTTAAGCTCTGATACCAACTGTGACGCCCCCAAAATAGGTATACAACACCCATTCTGAGTCACCAAATACATGGTACAGAAACAACTACAACTTTATTAAAATAATTGCCGTGCAAAATACAACAACACTTAAACTGTGAGTTTAAATACAAATATTGTCATCTAGACAATATCCACACTCAAATAAGTCCTCATTACAATTATTAATACATTATTTACAGAATAGTGAGGACCACTAGAACAACTTCTAGAACCATCATTCCACACCCCGACTAATACTCGCTACATTATCGTCTCTTGAGAAGAAAAATGGAACAACAAGGAAAAGGGTGAGCTCAACTAGCCCAGTAAAGAACATTATGACTAGTATAATATAAAACAAATTATCATTAGTCCTCAACAGGGAAAAATTTAATAGAATACAATAGACAACAAGTTTTAAATCAATATTCACAGCGAAAATAATAATTTATTAGAAGAGTTAGGTAGAGAATAAAATATACTATCTTCTATATATGAATTTAAAAGTCCATCGTCAACATTTTATCCCTGTAACATCAATCAATATATATCTAGAATCAAATATTCATCTTTCCACTATAGGCCAAAGATATTCATCAGTTGGTCATGTTCATCTAAACAACTGTTCATCTTTGCACTACGGGCCAAAGATATTCATCAGAAATCATTCATCTTTGCACTACAGGCCAAAGATATTCAGTTATATCATCATTTAGGACTGAGGATGATGAAAAATATTTTAAAGAAAATGAATCCAGTGAAACAAAAGAACAATTTTTAAGGATTCATACTTTAAACAATCCAAGTTCAAAAATACTTCATAAATAACCAGAGTGGAGTAAAATTCAAAAATGAAGACCAAAACATAGATCCAATCAAAGATAGGAATTATAACAGAGACAATCTTGGACACGAAGAGAATTTAATTTTTCGTGAATAGTGTCGTGATTAAATGAATAGTCTTGAGTATCGTGAATAGTAACTCCGACACCAAAAGATAGAAATTTCATAAAAAACATCATCATGCTTCGTGAATAGTACTTGTGAATAGTACTCGTGAATAGTAACTCATGAATAGTAACCCATGAATAGTAACCCCGACATGAAAAGTTTCAAATTTGATAAAAATTCCCACAAATATTTTGGCATAATGATATTGAAGAAATAATATCATTTTTGAATAAAATAACATCCCTTACCTCAGAAAGAATAGTATTTTTGACTGGAATACTAGATATAGTGCTGAAAGAACTTGCACCGTACAGCAATACTCAAAGTACTAAAATACTCACAAAAGTACGCTCGATATATAGAGAGAGAAAGAGAGGGAAGATTTCAGTTTCTGGTGTGATTTTCAATTCTAACTTAAGCACCCTATTTATAGGAAAATGCTTAGAACACCAAAGCAGAAAATTTAATATAATATTAATATATTATATAAAAATTCTTACACACACAAAATCAAATCCAAACATCAGCCACCAATAGTCAACTAAATCAAAAAAAAACATTTTTGTTATTAAAAATAATTAAAACTTTCAAAAATCAATTATTTCGGAACTTCGGAACTTCAATAATTAATAATAAATAGCCCTTTTATCAGAAAATTCGAATCTTGTGATTTTCTATAGGAAATTCAATTCTCTACAACTTTGCAGAAGAAAGGTTTTCCGAATTCCAAACAGAAATTGACCGAAATCCATAAACGGACGATTTTACAGGCTATAATCAAATTTCGACCAAGAAATGGGCCCACGAGACATGTTTAACATGTTTTAAACAACTTTTGTAACAAAATACTCTTCCTCCTCATATACTCATATATCCCACATTAATTGTAAAAATATCATCATTATTATATTATTAAAATATAATAATAAATTATTTTATCGTAAAAGACAAAATATCGATTTTCAACAATTGTCACTTTAAAATTTTCTCCATCTATATCCACATAAAATGAATATTTTCCTTATCATATAAATCAATAATTAATTATTCACAAATAATATTACGAGAATCACAATATTGACAATCGTGCAGGTTCAGGAAGAGGGGCTTTCGATAAGGATTTCTCCTTCTTCAAGCGCCTTGATTAGGTGACCAAACCTCTCCTTGAATGTAACTTTCTAGACATTGCCAATATATTATTAAGATAATATGAATTATTACTTGATAATGGAAAATACCGTGGTAGTGACAATTATTGAAACAACGATAATATAAAATATCAACGCATCAATTATTGAATCAATAAAATAAAATCTTTGAGCAATTAATTATCGTAACAATTATTGAGTAGTGCCTTCTTACGTAAGAATCAATAATTGGTGCAATACCGTAGCGCTCTTCGTGCAACAACGCCAGACATCGTGTGTTTTAACCACCGGGTATTCCAACAATGTTAATGGTAACAACTACGCCGTTATTTATAAACAACTTATACTTGTCGTTTTCTTCATCTAATCGCTTTCCGTTATGGGGCCCACAAAAGACTGCGCCGTCGTACGAATATTCCTCGATAGCAAGAATATTCCATGACCAAACGAATATTCCCCGACAGCAAGAATATTCTACAACCAAACGAATATTCCCCGACAATAATGAATATTTTATAACCACTTACTTATTTTAAAATATTTGCGCATTTTACCCATAACTAACCACATTAATCAATTCAACCCTTACTATTTTAAAATAATAAATAGAGGAAATTAAATTTTATTTATAAAAAGTTGGGGTCTTACAAATAACAAGTGTTAAAGAAATTTATTCATATAGTAACATTTCCTGAGGCAAGAGATTCCTATTTCTTTTCAAAATATTTTTTTTCAAATCTTTTCTTGGCAAAAAGAAGAATTACAAAATTATATATATATATATATATATAATTATCCTTATAATTTTTATTATTTTATTTTATATGTATGAGGATAATCAGGATAATGTAATTAAGCCAATTTTTTTGTTGATCACATTCTCCTCTAATCTACTGTCAAAACACGGTCGTTTTGGTTGGCCATTAGAGTGAGTAGTAGCTAACAAAAATTTGGTTTGGCCGCTAGAGAGATGTGATTGGGCCTCATCTCACCATTCACTCTAATTTTGGGCCATGACTAGATGGCGATAGTTGAAACAGATCCTACATTTGCCGCTAACGATTCATGGATCATTTTCCTAACGCTCATCTAAATGTAGTCAAAATTTGAGTGAATGATGAGATGAGGGCCCAAATAGATTACTCCCTCTAATGGCCAAACCAAATATTTTTTTTGTTGGCATTTTCCTCTAATGACCAAATCAAAACGACTGTGTTTTGATTGGTCACAGGGAGTAATGTGAACAACAAAAAATTAACAATTATATTATCCCGATTATCCTCATATTAATCAAGAAAATAAAATAATAAAAATTATAAGGATAATCCTTAATTATCTTTATACTTTACCTTATACTTATTAATGATTATCTTTATACATATTACTTATTTATCAATAAAATAAAATAATAAAAATTATTAGGATAATTATAAGGATAATCAAGAATTATCTTTATACTTACCTCTTATACTTATTAACAAAATAAGTATGTATAAGAATAATTATGATTATCGTCTTATGATTTTAATTATATATAGGAAATAGTGATTGAGTTTATATATTTGAGTAGGAATATAATATAAATTCAATCACTATTTCTAATTTATAATTAAAAATCATAAGACGATAATTATTAATTATCCTTATACATACTTATTTTATTAATAAGTATAAGGATAATTATTCATTATACTTATAATTTTATTATTTTATTTTATATGTATGAGGATAATCGGGGATAATGTAATTAAGCCAATTTTTTTTTGTTGGTATTACTCCCTAAGCGGCCAAATCAAAACACTGATTGCTTTTGATTTGGTCATTAGAGGGATGAATATAAGACCCAACTTTTATAAATAAAGATGAATTTTCTATAAATATCATTTTTGAATATTATCGAATAAATTTGATATAATGTTATTGTTGTGGGTAATATTTATAAATTTTTCAAAGTACTCAAGTTGTTATATAATATTCGATTGGTCGGGGAATATTCGTTTTAACATGAAATATTCGTACAACGGCACAATCATTGGTGGACCCCACAACGGAATTATTGTCGGATTGAGAAAACGACAAAAATACTTTATGAAAATAATGGCGGAAGTTTTATCGTTAACTGTTGAAACACCCGGTGTTAAAAGTACATGTCTGGCGTGGTTGCACAAAGATAGCACACCAGATGATTATTGATGCTTATATGATAAGTCACCAGGTTTTGTTTTATTGGTATTATTAATGTAATAAAACAGAAAAGCTTTTTATATAAAACAGAATACTTTTATAAAGTTATTCGTTTTATTAGACTAATAGTAAAATCTTTTTATATAAAACATAATACTTTTATAAAGTTATCTGTTTTATTAGACAATAATTAGAATATATTATATTTTATTATGCATAGTGTTTGCATAGTGCCTGCATAGTGTTTGCATAGTAAAATCTTTTTATAAAGTTATTCGTTTTATTAGATTATAAATAGAATATATTATATTTTATTTAAAAGATTTTGCTTTAAATATGGAATTTGTCGATTAAAGTACATCAATCTGGACCATTCATGAGTTAGTTACTATGCAATCCATTTTCTATAAATAAAGCTCATTCCTTCATTATTTCTTACAATTCACCGAAACTCTAGAAATAAATTATAGAGAAAGCTATAGAAAAGTATTCTCGCTCCTTCCTACTCTTATATTCAGATTTATTTTACTATAGAGGAATATTATTTCTTTTGTATTAATGAAGAGAACTTACATTATTCCATTCTTTATTATTCTCATGGAATAACCAAAGATATCTGCCATGACTACCCTATACTTGGTGACATTCTTCTATTATTAGTCTTTATTATTATTACATTGGAATATCCTCACATGCATGCGTTTCTACGGGACTGGTTCCGCTTTATTATTATTACATTTGGGACATCACATGCATGCGTTTACGCCGGACTTTGAGTTCCATCTTTATTATTATTCTTTTGGAATATCCTCGCTCATATGCGTTCGCCGACTCGGTTCCGTCAGACATATTACATTGGAACATCCTGCCGGTCGCGAATTTTGCGACGACCGGGTTCCGTTACTTATTATTCATTGGAATAACTGCTACATGCGAAGTACCGCATGCACGGTGATTTCTTTTGTTATTCCATTCGTTATTATACTCGGTTGGTTAAAGTTTTGACTTCTATACTCCATGAAATTAGTGGAATATCCTTGATATTTATGCTTCATCCAAGATCTTTTAAATGGAAATGTTCTTCCGAGCATTCTTGAATTTTACTCTACAAAGCGTTATCATGTGGACAATTTGGGCGTTATTAGTTCCTAGATAAATTAATTCTTGAACTTGTTTTATTGAATTCTTATATCATTGTCATCATCCTCATGTTTATATTATATTGAAAGTCATCTCATGGCACATGTAGTGCATAGATGGACTTGGTATGATTATGACTGTGGATTATTCGGTGTAATCATGACCGTAATGTTACAAATGATGTGGAAAAAAAGTCCTCATTGGCCCGTAGTGCATTGATGGACAGTTGTTGGCAGGATCATGACCATTAATGAATACACAAATATTCTTGGCCCGTAGAGCATTGATAATTGTGGTCGTGATACTAAAGAATATCCTTGGCCGTAGTCACGGGGTGATTCGATGATGTGGATTATTTATTAAAATTTGAGTCTCGAGATAAAAAGTCATGAAAACCTTTTAAATCATAGAAGATAGTAGATTTTATTCTCTACTTGACTCTTCTAATGGATTGCTTGTTCATTGCAGCAGCTTAAACTTGATGTTTGTTATATTTTATCGGTTTAACCTTTGTTGAAGGCTAATGATAATTTATTCTGCATTATCTTAGTCATAATATTTCTTCTTTGGGCTAGTTGAGCTCACCCTTTCTTTCACTATTCTCTTGTGAAATGAGAATATAAATTTGGAGCAGTCGGGGAGCGGAGTGATGGACGGATAATAGTATTAGTAGTCCCCTTTATTCTCATTAAATAGTGTGATAATAAATGTAATGAGGACTTATTACGAGAGTGGATATTGTCTGAGAAGGCGATGATTTTGTATTAAAACTCACATCTCTTTTGTCGTATATTAAAGATTGTATTTGTATTTTGTACCATGTATTTGGCGACTCAGATTAGGTGATGTATACCTATTTTGGGGGTGTCACAGTAGCGGCCAACAAAAAAAATTTGGCTGGCCGCTAGAGGGAGTAGCGGCTTGGCCCTTATCTCAGTCATTCACTCTAATTTTGGATGGCTGGATGAATGTTAGTTGAAACAGTCCATCTGACTAACGTATTCTGTGGATCATTTTCCATATATATATATATATATGTGTGTGTGTGTGTGTGAGAGAGAGAGAGAGAGAGAGAGAGATGTGGGCTGTTGATAAAATAAAAGATTGGTGAAGACTTAAAGTCTGTGATTATTGGATGTGCATGCTCATTAATTGCTGGGAATTATGTTTGGGCAAAAACATGTTTTGCTGGACTTCAGTTATTTACTTTATTATTGGGCTAAGAGTTGCCCAATCCATGTGATGCATGTCTGATCCGATCCATTCATTTTTCATCAAACAAATTCGGACCATTAAATTCAAAATGTATTTTCAAAATAACCTTTTTGTCCTCACTTTCAAAAATCTATAAATAGGAGATTTTTATTCATTTTTCATTACCAATTTACAAATCAAGAAAAACTTACTCTCTTTACCTACATTTTCTCAAGAAGCTTTTACTTTCTCTCTTCTAAACAAAATTTTAATTTTTTGAAGAAGAGAAAATTGGTCAAAGTATTTGAGATAAATTATTAATTTATTATTACGTATATTATCTCATACTTGTTTATACATATATAGATATTCAAATATAAATTGTTAGACACATACACACACACACACACACACACACATATATATATATATATATATATATATATAAATATATATAAATTTCATCTATCAATATCTTATAAAAAGTCAGTACTTAGATACCAAATCAATTCAGAAGTTTTGTTTAAATCTTCCGAATGGTTTTTAAAATCTTAAGTGACCTTTTATTGATATAGATAACTTATATACATATTACATAATATTTATATAATTATCAGATTGTGAAATCAAAATTTAGGTACTTAGATACCAATATTAGGAGATATTTCTTCACAAAGAATATTATCTGAAAGGTCTTTGAAATCCTAAGTGGCCAAATTTTTACAACCTAGATTAAATATACAAAAATATATATCTTTGAGTGAAACGAATTTATTTGATATATCAAGTACTCCCTCTGTTCCAAAATAAACGTCCTTATTAGTTTTGACACTCTGATTAATAAAGTTTTATTTTGCCTAAATTACCCTTTTTGATAACTTATTAATTGAAGTATTTTTTTCACTTTTCTATGATCCCAATAATTACTTTTTTCACATTTCTAGGACCCTAATAATTATTTTTTCACTTTTCTATGACCCCAATAATTACTTTTTCACTTTTCTATGACCTTAATAATTACTCTTTCCTATGTCATTTAATTCTCCAGATACTCCCTCCATTCCTATATGTAGGTCGTTTTAGACTTTTTTTGTTATTCCTAATTATTTGTCGTTTGTGGTGGTTATCTAGGAGAATTGATCACTATTTTTCCTAAATTGCCCCTTATTACTCCACCTAATTTTTTGATCCATATTTATGAGATAAATGAGGTGAAGGTTATTATAGACAATTGATAATATAGTTAATGATTTTCAATCATTTCCTTAATTCTTGTGCACATGTCTAAAACGACATATATTAAGGAACGAATATACAATTTTTTGTAACTCTCACATTCCCAATAAGTATATTAAATAGATTATGAGGGTATAAGAGGAAGAATATGATAAATATAGTTACTAATATAGAAATAGGACATTTATTTTGGAACATCCTAAAAAAGAAATTAAGACATTTAATATGAAACGGAGGAAGTATTATTTATTTGATTAATCTGTTATACTTGATAAATGTCATTACAAGTATTTTACACACAAACTTATTCATTCATAAAATACTTATTACATTATATAAAAGTTATTTAAACTTTTATATTCGAACTAAGTCATATCTGTTTATCATAGAAACACATTATTTATTTATACAAAGAATAAGAAAATCTTTTCTAATCCGTTTTAACATAGAAACACACTTTTTATATATATAAAAAAAGGGTCTTTATAAAATTGCATTAATTTATATATATGCTTAAACAGAAGCATTTCACTCAATTATAAAAGTCTTGAGCTATCATTCAAATATCTGATCTTTAATTGTATATCTCCTTATTTGAGAAGTATCAAATACAAAAGTTATTTGAACTTTTTTAAATCTGTAGTAAAATTTATCTGCTTACTTTAGAACAAGACTGAGCAAAAAACGGGTATAACCGAATTACCGAACCGAACCGAAATAATTTAACCTAAATTTTTTAATAATTCGGTTAATTTTAACAATTCGATTATAACCGAAATTGTTTACGATTTTCGGTTAATTTATACGGATTTTACTTTTGGGTTATTCGGTTTAACCGAATAACACATCACGTTTTTTCGCTTATACTAAACAGACAGTCATCTGCCTAAGCCTAACTCATTCTTCTATATAATACTTCTGTCTTCTGAAAGCAGCTCAAGCTTGAACCAAATCTAGAGAGAGAAAACATAAGAGAGAAGAAGAAGGAAAATGTCGCTGAACTCAAACTCTGGTCCTTCTACAGAGCTCTCATCGCCGAATTCATCGCCACCCTCCTCTTTCTCTACGTCGCATTCGCCAGTACCGTCATCGGCCACAAGAATCAAACGACCCATGCGGCGGCGTTGGCCTCCTCGACATCGCTTGGGCCTTCGGCGGCATGATTTTCATCCTTGTTTACTGCACCGCCGGTATCTCCAGTAAGCCAAACAAAAATCTAATAAACACCCATTTTTTTTTTCTCGACTTGGTGGTTCTTTACAATGTCTGAGGAAGTTCATAGTATAATAGGGCATGCAGTTACACTTAATTATATATAAAGATGCTCAAATCAAATGAACAACAAAGTTGGGATTGTGTTAGGGTTAATTGGAGGAAGAGGTGGAAATGGGGGAAATAGGAGGAGAGAGAAGATGACCTTTTTGGAGTTTGCTGAGATCATTAGCTTTGTTCTTTAATTCTCGCTGCTCATCTTTTAGTGCACTCGATGAAGCCATTACTACTACTGTTAGTCTGTTACGCCTCCTCTGTGTTTCTCTGTCACTTGTCCCACCTTTTTTTCTTCTTTTTTGGGGTTAATTTCGGTTATTAACCGAATAACCGAATTATTAATTCGATTATTCGGTCATCATGTATTTCGGTTAGTTGTTCGGATATTCAAAATAATGCAATTTCGATTTTCGATTATAACCGAATAGTTTTTTCGGTTCGGTTATAACCGAATGATCACTCCTACTTTAGAAACTTATTTCTATCAAACTTTTGTAAAAATGGTATAGTTAGTTTATTTTATGTATCTGTGTGAAAGAGGAGTAATTTTTTGACCAAGACCAGAGTCTTAGAGAGGTCAGCTGGGAGTTGAGTCTCTAGTGTACTTGTGAGGTGAGGAAGATGTTGTCGTTTTAAGACTTAGATCATAGAATAGTTCTGAACTCAAAGGAAATGTACAACTAAGTTTGAGGAAGAAGTTGAGAGCTTGCTGTCCGAGATAGTTAGTTGTGGATAGTTGTAAGTTTATCTTTAAAACTTTGTAAAGGCTTCTCCGCCTATTGAATGACTATTTATTACTGTGAGTAATATGATTTCAAGTCCTAGAGAGAAGTTTGAGACTGGACATAGTATTATACCCGAGTTGTATATTGTGAACCAGATAAATCTCTGTGCATTGTGTGATTAATTTTTTTTACTATCTTATTAATTTCTGACACTGCAAATTAATCTATTGAAAATTCAAAAAGGCTTAAGATCAATTTTTAAACTGTGATAATCTATTCAATCCCCTTCTAGATTATTATTGGACTTTCAATATTTTTAAAATATAGTTATTAAGGAATAAAACTATTTTAGAATAATAAGGTACTATTATAACTTTTATTTTTAAAAATTAACCCATTTTTAATCTCAATATATAAGTAAATCTAAGGCAATACAATTGCCCATTTAAACATTTCATTATCATCATTGTATTGGCAATTGATTGGGGGATGAAGTGTTAATTTCTAGAAGTATATTTAAAAATAGCTTTGGTTCAAATAAAATTAGAAAAATTTTAAAAAGTGTTTAAGTAGTAGTTCATTTTTAATTCCGTACCAAAGACTAACGATAAAAAAAACTTAATTTTGCCTTATTACATATGTATATAGACTAATATTTGTGACACAAATTATGTCTTTTTAATTAAGAAAAGAATTAATATTTAAATAAGAGTAGTGAAACATAGATGAGAAAATATAGGAGGAAAGTTAGGGACAAAGAGTGGAAGAGAAATGTTACATAGTTTCATCCGATTTTTTTCTCCGCTCTTCTTTTATTCAGTGACGGAATCAGAATATTTTTAGAGGAAGGTCAAAATATATCAGTAAACAAATTTTATTTATTGACGCTTGAAGTGTTTATTTCAAATTTATTTTGCCCAATTATAATATTTAATAACATCCTATTCCAATCATCGTCAACCTTTGAATTATAAATCTAATAATTTTAAATACATATACATATAGATATACATGTACATATATTATTATTATTATTACTATTTTTTTCTTGGATTGTAAGTAAGAGTTGAAACACCCAAGTTCTCGTATAATAAGATTTGAAGTTGGTTAATACATAATATTTAAATTCAGCTTTCCACTTGGCTGAGCTAGCAAGTTGTTTGGTTCCTGCCTGCCTGCCTGGTGCAGTCTCCGAGGATTAAATCTTACTTGTTAGTTAGATACTTCACTTTCATTTTGACTTGTAATTTTTTTCTCCTTTTTTATGTTTGTTACATTGCCACACACACCCTCCTTGCTCTCATCTAGGATTGAACCCTCGATCTCATTGATTCTCCTTTCTCACATAAACTAAGTTTTTTTTTTTATTTTACGCATTTGTACCTTCAAATGCATTAAATTATTATTTTTGGTGCATTGTGTTTGAGTACTAAACATTGTGTTTGTGAGTTATAAGCTACATTTTGAATTATCATAAACATATAATAAGAGTTTTATTAATTTAAAAAATAGAATAAAAAAAATAAAGAAGAATGAAATTGTAATAAAATTAAACTTATAAAAACAAAATGGGAATGAGATTTTATTTTCTTTGCTCTTAATAATATTATAGATATATATGTGCACACATATGCTTCAACAAGTCAACTTCTAAGAGCATTTATAATAGTTTTTTTTTTATCTTTATCCCTATTTTGCAGTGTCATTGGGTAATTATGCAGGATAAGAATTTAATTTTTTTTAACTGTACCCAATATGTTCCTTATATTGATTCCTTAAATAATGAAATTTAAAAGTTACAAGTTAATATATTCCAACAGTCATGTTGTTTTGACCGTTGTAACTATTGACCTTTGTATTAGTTTTATGCGTTAAAGCTTATAATAGATGTAATATACTACAACCTCTTGTTTTTAATTATAAAATTGTTATTAATTTATTAATATTTTTTGAAATAAGTATGTGATATTTTTAAATTTAAAATTAATATAAATTTAATCAATAAATATTGTAATTTATTTAGAAAAAAAATACTATTACTTATAAAATTTATTATTTTTTCAATTCTTAGCAAAATTATTAAGTTTATGAATGCATCAAATTGACTTATAAAAATTAATAATAATCTTATAATTTATAAATGAGAGTACAATTTATCAATTGTATTCAACTGTAAAATAACTTCTACTTATTATTATTATTATTATTATTGTTATTGTTATTATTAATTGTTGTCCTTAATAAGTTTGTATATTCTTTTGTGCCAGATAATATAGAATAGAGGGAGAACTGTACAACAAAAATTAAAAGGGTTCAGATACACACTTCTTTTGTCAATTATGTTTTTCTTTTATTCTTTTTCTTTTTAAAAAAAATTATTGTATGTACTTCCTCTGTTCTTTTTTAATTGACTTTATAAAAAAAAAATGCAAAGATTAAAAAATAAAATTAATGCAGCATCAGAATAATTAAGGGAATTTTTATTTTCACAAAGAAAATTTGATATTTTTATAAAATTTTACTCGTATAAATATTTAATTTATTTATTATTCATATAAAAAAAGAATTGTGAAACTATCAATTTAATTTGTGATTATTCCCTATAATCGAACATAAGCGTAATAGGAAATTAGTAATGCTTAACTATGGAGAAGAATATTACCGTCATTACTCAACAAATGTACAAATCTATATAATTCATCTTTCATTTTCAGAGAAAGACTGCTGCTACCATTTCTCTCCTTATCTTTCGCTCACTAATATTTTAATATAACGTTTTACTAATTTTTTAAAAATAAAAAGTGATATTTTTTAAATTTTATTTTATTTTTTGAATCTATATTTTATGAAACTTTACTCTTTTTAAAAAATTATTCTTTTTCCTAAAATTAAAGTTTTATTTTTTTGTTTTACTTTTTTGAATCTGTATTTTATTAAAATTTACTCATATTTTTTAAAATAAATAAATTTTGTATATTTTTTCTGAAAATTAAAGTTTTTTTTCTATAATTTTCTATGGTTGATTAATTTTGCACTATTATTGAATCAATTTTGCACATGGTTCAACAAGTAATTGCCTAGGTCTATGCAAATAAAAATGTACCGTAATAGAAATATGGAGATACATACAAGCCCCTTGCTGTTATTATTATTAGTACCGTAATCAAAATGTACGTTATTATTATTATTATTATTATTATTATTATTATTATTATTATTATTATTAGTACTATTATTATTATGATTGTTATTATTATTATTATTATTATTATTATTGTTTTTATTATTATTAGTACTATTATTATTATAATTGTTATTATTATTATTATTATTATTATTATTATTATTATTATTATTATTATGGAGGAAATCTTATGTTTTGATATAAATATTTATCCTTGCAAGTTATTAACAAATAGCTTGTGTTGGTCTAGTGGTCAAATTATCAAAGTTTTAAATAATAGGTTGCAGGTTCGAATCTAAGAAGAAGCAATTTTTGAAAAAAAATCAAAAGAGACACCTTGCGTCGTGATGGACACATATCAATTTATAATATTAAATACCATATCGACCTTACCACGTTAATAGCGTCATCGTCAATAGCCAACGCATTATGTGGCGTCCAAGGGGTTCAAAGTCCAAATTTTTGAATAGAAAGGGGCTCAGTTTGCGTTGACCGGAAGAAAGAGACTCAATACTCAAATATCAGAAAAGTTTAGTAGTCGACTTTGCATTTTTTAAATTTTAAGTAATTTATGAAGTGAGTATTGAATGGATTGTAGCTGTAAATGTATATAAGATCAATATTAACTTTTAAAAAGTTATAAATTTGTGATATTTTTAAATTTAAATTTAATATGATTCATTAAATTTAAAATTTTCAAATAATAAATTTTATAATTAATAGTAATTTTATAATATTTATAATTATATGGACATAAATTAAATAAATTTATATCAATTTTAAATTTGAATACGTTTGAAATTAATTTTTTAAAAATAAGTTAATATTAATTTTATAATTTGAAAATGAAGTAGTAAAAAAGTCATATGATAATAATGTCAAGATTTGTATGATTGATAAGTTGTCCACTTATAAATGAGGGAGTGTAAAATGTTATTTTGCATATATAGATAACTGTCTTTTGACTCCCTCACTCTGGGGAGTAAAATCTTATATAGATATTAGAGAGTTAAATAAGGATAAAGAAACTGTTGGATAATGATTTGTTGATATATTCTTCAAAGGTGAGGATACAGAATTTGGGAAAAGGTGCAAAAATGCCCCTGATGTTTTCCCCGATATCCCACTTACATCCTAAACTATTTTTTTTTCAAAAATACCCTGAACGTTACAAAATTCACCGCAATTATGCCCCTCCCGTTAACAGACTTGCCACCGAGGCAAACAGAGCAGACACCTGGATAAAATTTACTGACAAGGCAATGCATACATGGAAAAGAGGGTATTATAAACCTATTATATTAAATTATTAATAGCCATATTACAAATAGTTTTGCTGCTTACGAATCTTCTTAATCCCCAATTTCAATCTCTTCACACCTTCAGGAATCAACAATTGACTTAGAAATCCATTTGCATCCTTCTTCACCATTGCAGATCTAGTATCAGGAGCAGGAGGATTCGACACGTGCAGTGTACAGCTACTACTAGATCTTCTCTTAAACTAGTACTAGTTCTAGTATATATATAAACTCTAACTCATATTTTGAGTCTCTCTTCATAATCCCTCTCCTTCTTTCTCCAAGAAGTTCCAGTTTAAGATTCAAGAAACCATTTTCTCTCTCTGTTTTCCTTCATTTGAATTTTTTCTTGCGACCCACTAAAACTATATAGTTTCATTTGTTAATCGATCGAAAATTGATTCACAATATGTGAATCTGAAGAAAAGGCGGAAATTGATGAAGAAATCGAGTTTGAGTTTTCTCCCTGCTTACAATCATGTTTCTTTCTCAAAGAAGTTGGGAGTTTTACGGGATTCAAGAATATGCATTAATCTGAAATTGAAGAAGAAATCAAGTTTGAGTTTTCCCCCTACATTACGTTTCGCATGGTTTTTGTTTTTCTGGAAGAAGAAAAACATGTTGTATTAAGCAACGATTTGGAGAGAGAGGGGATTGAGATAGAAGCGACGGAGGTGATTTCTTTGGTTGAATGGGCATTGGAGACGGAGAAGAGGGTATTATTATTATTATTTAAGGAATTTTAAAATAAATTTTGACTAATTTTATATAGTAAATTATATTAATTATAAATTATATAAAAGTATCATTAATTACAATATTTTTTGTTAAAAATATTTACATTGAATTTAAAACCAACACTAATTTTATATTTCAGAATGAAAAGGACAAAACAATAATAATAATAATAAATAATAATAATAATAATAATAATAATAATAATAATAATAATAATAATAATAATAATAATAATAATAATAATAATAATAAGATGAGGAAGTTATATTGACAATGGGCACATGTTTTGGGACAAATATGTTTGATTTGAATTGTTAGATATTTTTCACGTATGCATTGCCTCGTCAGCAAATTTTGTCCAGGTGTCTGTTCTGTTTGCCTCGGTGGCAAGTCTGTTAACAGGAAGGGCATAATTGGGCTGAATTTTTGTAACGTTAAGGGTATTTTTGAAAAAAAAAATAGTTTAGGGTGTCAGTGGGATATCAGGGTAAACATCAGGGGCATTTTTGCACCTTTGCCCTATATAATTTATTAGGGAAACTGTTGTGAATGCTCTAACAACTCTGGGTTTTTTTTATTTCGCTGAATGACATCTATTTCAGCTCGCACGCGCGTCTCCAACTTAGACCCTAAACTTTTAATTGTGACGCATTGCACCCTTAAACTCCGACATTATCAATTCACTTTTTCAATTTGATGACTTCCCGAGAAGATATATGAGGCCTTGGTTTAACTTGAGTACAATTAAGGGTTTTAAGCATTAGGCCAGTGAAACATCCGGATTTTGCATGCTAATTAAATTCTGGCTCAAAAGGCAACATTAATGACAAAACGACACAATTTTAAGTATCTAATGTGTCGAAACTGAAAGTTTAGGTATGACTTTAAAACTGGTGTGCAAGTTGAAAGGCTTTCTAATTTTAGCTAAGGCAGTTGCTGGCCGTTGCTGACAGGGTCGTTCATGAGATTTTGGTGCCTTTGGGCAAAAAAAAAAAGAGATACTTTTCGAAACATTTAATTTCTTCCTTAAAAAATATTAAAAATTACAAATTATATATAAAAAAAATCATCTTTTCAAAGCTTGAAACATAATAGTTCGACTACAACAAAATATATGAGTACATTCCTTGAAAAATATTTCTTCTAGTATTCTTAAAGGTAAAATCTTCAATCAAATGTTCAAAATTATTATATATATATATATATATATATATATATATATATATATATATATATATATATATATATATGGAAATTATCCATAGCATGTATTTTCTATGAATTAAAAAATGACAAATACCATCTCTAGTTTTCATAACAACTATTAACGGATTGAATTAAAAAAGATATTATATCGTCCGCTAGAATAACTAGCGGACTGGATTAATTTATCCCCAATTGAAGCCCAAGTCAATTAAAAGAAACACCACTCCGCTAGCATAACTAGCGGATGCAAATTATCTAATCTGATCCAGGTGATACTTTGAATGGATCAGAAGATGTTGTTGTATGCTTCCGCTATATACTTCTTTAATCTTCTCTCCTGATGATGTTGGGTCAATTCACTTTCTCTCTATATTTACCTTTCTATATCTGGATTATGATTTCCTGTTTATAATCCACGTTTAAAATTTGGAATTGGGGAGTAATTGAAAGAATAATCAGCTGTTTATAGGACATTGATAGTAACATTTCATTCATGATCATTTATGTACATGTTTGACTACATAAGATTTGAAGCATTTATTGCATTTAAAAGTCTAAATGCAGTTTAAAATCTTGTTCAATTAATAACAGTTAATTTCAAACACAAGTTACTTTACTCACAAACATAACTTTTGATGTTCAAATACATTATACAAACAAAACAAATTAACCCTTATATATATATATATATATGGAACAATATATAACACATCATATATAATTCTATATCAACTAACTCAAAATACAATACATATACAACCAACCAACTTTTCACCAACAAAACCGGCTACAAACTTAAGCAGTACAGCAGTACTAATCACTATCACTAATCCTCCACCACAACATGGACGAATTAGGTGGATTGTATTTAAAAAAAAGAAAAAAATAAAGCTGAGTGGTAAAAACTTATCTAAACACTTTGCCTAATCCTCCATGTATGATCATAATCACATAATGGAGCAACTTGGATCATAAGTGGGAGTTTGATATGAATAATAATATGGATATGGTGGTGGTGGATAATTAGGGTTGTTGTAGTAGTAATTAGGTTGAGATTGAAAACTTGCAGCTTGATTATTAATGTTGTGGTAGAAACTTGGTTGGCCTTGATACATTGATGAAGTTTGATCATCTTCATCATATTCTTGATCGAATCGACGGCCTCTCATCAGCGGCTCCACCCTCACCAAGGTGCCACCGCCGAATTTCTTGATGAGAAATCTAGTTAAGGTAACTGCATCCACTTCATCTCCGATCACCACCACAAAATCTTTGTCTTCCCCTCCTATCTTTACTGAAGTCACACCTATATAATCATAAAATTAACTCAAGTAATTAGGATTTATACTCAATAAAACTAGTACTACATGCTAATTACATACTCTGTCTGTTCCAAAATTGATGATACATTTTTTTAAATGACGACTTCATCTGTTTCAAATTATAATATCAATATTATTGATTTTTGAAAGTCAATTCGAGATATTTTTAAATTTAACATTGAATCTTATGATTAAGATCAGTTTTTAGGTAGTTTATAATATTGAACATTGCATTGACTAAAATTAAATTTTTTTAATCAATTTTGAATTTAAGAACGTTTTAAGTTGACTTTAAAAATTAATAATAGTCTTCTAAACAAAGAGAGTATATATTGTGGAACTCAGAGAGTAGAATATTATCAAATGTATACTTAATATTAGTTAATAATTTTGTAGTTGTAGTGTGATAAAAAAGTGATAATATAAATGTAACACAAATTAACAAAATAATGTCACTTTATTATAGACTTAAATTAAAATTAGAGATATATATCTCTAATTTTAGAACTAATTAAGGGAGGTAGACGACTGTTAGAAAAATGAAATTAATTCAGAATTAATATTCTTGGTTTTCATGCTGTATACATACATACCAATGAACCCCACAGCAATCTTCATCGCCTTTGATCTGTCTTTTTCCTTTTTCATCGGCACCTTAATAACAATCTTTTGCTGCATCATCATAATTAACAAATTAAGGAAAATGCATGTCAAGTTTATTATATACTCCATATTAACTCTATATATCCCCTCACTGTAGGTTTATATAGGTACTATATTAATTTTCTTTTTTATTTTAAATTGCAATATTCATACAAATTAACTATTAATCTTACCTGCATACTTGTATGTAGAATTTCTAATCGATAAAGAAGCTTTTGAAGAAGAAGAAGAAGATTATTTGCAGAATTTGAATCTGGCCGGCTAGCTAGCTATAGTGAAGCAAATTAACAAGAAAGAACTTGATAGATCTGTTGGTAGTTTATTTGTTCTTGTTCAATATGTTTATATATATACATACATACATATATATAAATATATACATACATACATATATATAAATATATACATATATATATATATATATATATATACTAGAACTTTTGCGCGTAGACGCGGATGAGAACATAGATTGGTTGGTAGTTACTAGTGTATAGCATAATAACTCGGCTAATTAAGTTTATAAATGATTTATCAGATAAATTTTAAATATAACATATTTAAGCGGTAATATTTATATAATAGTAATATATAATTACATTCAAATGATATCATTATAATATATCATTTTAATTGGAATAAGAATAAAAAAAAAAGGATACAATGCATTTGTGTTATGAATTTGAGAAGTAGTGTAAATAAATATATGACATGAAGAAATAAAAAAGTCAAAAATACTTTTGAACTGCTGAGTCACAAAAAAAAAATTCATTCCTTAGATCACTGAGAAGTATTTCTTTCGGCCCTTTTTTTAATTGGTTGAAGGAGTCGCGACTTTGTTCGTAATAAGTTTAAATACAAAAACTTGACCAATGAAAACTATTTATTACTTGTCTGTTATATTTGGGTATTGATATATTACCTTCGTACCACATTTACAGATACATTTTACTTTTAAATTTTAAAATTATATGAAAATTTTAACATTGTTGTTTGGCTTTATTATTTATTGTTTAGTTAGTGATATCTACCTACTAGATTTTAAACTAATTTTAGAGATTTTTTGTAAAGAAAAGTAAAAGTCGTTATTTAATTTTTTCAATGTCAGAGAAATTATATATATATATATATATATATATATGATGGATGTATTATGTATAATACTAAGAGGAAGTCGTTGAAAACCTAGAAATTTAATCTATAAACAACCAAGAACCGCGTCATAAAAAGACTTTGGAGTACTCAATCACTATAATAAATATATCATAAAGGTGTATATAATACTACGTATATGACATTCTTTTCCGCGTAGATTCTAAGTAACTCCTCCAACTCTACAAGGTACGTACGTAGAATCCGTCTACATTAATTCTACAAGTCTTTAAATGATACTTCCTCTCTTTTAAATTTAGAAATATAATTTTATTTTTAAAATCAAATGACATTATATTAAATTTTTAATTAATATAATTGGTACAATTAATTGGAAGCTCTCTTAGATTGGATTTGATTATTTTATTAAGATTTCAAACATGTCTCATTTCCGGGTTATGACTATATAGGTTAAAAAAATTCAAGTTGTCTTATAGAGTTGGTCAACTTGATCTCATAAACTAATATATACTTTTGTCCAAAACGTTCTTTGTTGTCGGGATAGAATAATTAGGTTTAAAAACATATTTGATTTCGAGATATGCATTGACGTACAATTCGTACTACGGAGTTTAAATATTTTTCGTATTTCTTCCGTTCTTTAATATAAGTCGTTTTAGAGTTGTGCATAAATTTTAAGAAAATGATTATATAGAATTAATTATAATATCAAGTGTCTATATTGCCCTTGTATTGAAAGAAGAGATTGTTATTTATTGAACAAAAAATAATGAGAGAATCAAAGTTGCATTTAATACTTAGGGTAATATTAGAAACTAAGTAATTAATGCTTACTTGAAATTCTCAAACGATTTATATTAAGGACAAAAATATTTCTCTAAAACGGCTTATATTAAGGAACAGAGGGGATATCTCATTAGGTCTGACAAAATATAGTTATGAGTTGGTTTTAATTTACAAAATTTAATTATGGTTCTATTTAAGAACTAAAACTACATTACTTATTTTTAATATAGATTGTGTGGGTTCTAACCATATAGTTCTGGATCAAATATAGGTTAGCTCATGTGACGTCCCTAAAATAGGTATCTGAACACCTTTCTCGAATGCCAAATACATGATATGAAACAACTACAACTTTATTAATACAACTGTCGAGCAAAATACGACAACACTTAAACTGTGAGTTAAATACAAATATTGTCATCTAGATAATATTCACACTCAAATAAGTCCTCATTACAATTATTGATACATTATTTTACAAAATAGTGAGGACTACTAAAACAACTTCTAGAACCATCATTCCACACCCCGACTAGTACTCGCTACATTCTCGTCTCCTGAGAAGAAAAATGGAACAAAAAGGAAAATGGTGAGCTCAACTAGAAACAAATTTTTTTTAGAAACAAATTTTTTTAAAAATGAATGAGAACTCTCCGCTCGTTGGCTACTTGACATGCCGGCTGAGAAAACATGATTTACATATGCGGGTACCCATCTTCAATGGATGTCATATATTGATTGTAGCCATTTATTAGCATTCAATCCACTTTTCTCTACCAGCTCCACCCAAGTGGAGTCAAACTTTTCCACAATCTCCGAATTCCAAATGCAATCTGAAAACTCTTTATAATAATCTTTGAATTTTACTCAGTCAATCTTCTCTGAAAATTTGGTCAAGATGTGCCAACTACAATACCTATGAAATGTATTAAGAAGGATCTGTGAAATTGTATTTATCATATTTGGATCACGATTGGTGATAATCATCACAGTGCACCACGGAGCATTCTTCCAAAAACACTTGAAAAGCCAAACAAAAGTATCTATGGTTTCATCACTTAAGAAAGTACAACCAAATCTGATGGTTTGACCATGGTTATTAACCCTCGTTAGTGGTGCAAATATCATTCCATAACGATTAGTATTATGCATTGGTATCAAAAATGACTACATCATCGTAAAAACTATAAGCCGTCTAAAAAACTTGCATCGGCCCGAAACAACGAGTAATCCTTTTTCATCGTCTGTGTCAATTGTGAAAGTGAATCACGAGGATTCTTTTGTTGTTCCAACTTTAAGTACTCATTTAACATATCACCATCATGTCCCTTCAACTCATTCAGCTTGTCTCTTTTTCGAAGTTATACAAATCTCGTTGCGTCTGACCAATATTTTCAAACCCTCCTACTTTGAATCGCAAGAAAATTATATTGTTGGGATTGTGGTATATTCACCATGCCAAGTTGTTGACTCAAAGATTTTTGGGCAGTTGACACATTACGATGACGATCGTAAAAGATGTTTCTTATGTGGGGTTGACAATGGGTGACAATGACCCTCTTCAATTTTAGTAATTACGTATAGGTCATTTCTTTTTAGCACTACAATTCTTGCACTACAACCTTCTTTTGTAGATCCACGTTTTCTTTTTACAACCACATCGGCTAATAGTTTGCCCTTTCCTTGCTTAGAACACACATACTCCTTCCTAGAAATCTCATTGCTTCCCGCCTTTTTTCTCTCATAAAACTTTCGTACACTAAAACCAGCATGCATTGCATATGTATTGTAGAAAGTGTGAACATCATCTAATATTTGAAATTCTTGACCTACCTTAGGCGTAAACTCATCGGCTACTTGAGGATAGTAGACAAAAGTTTTAGTATTGTCCACATTCAACCCCTCTGCAGTCAAGTCATCTCCATCCATCTCTATTTTCAAACTCCCTATTTCATGCTCCATGTCATGCTCCATTTCTACATTATCCCCGTAACTCCCTATTTCACGCTCCATGTCATCCATTATATTTACACCTGGACAAACATAAAACTTAACGCAATCAGGATAATTTACAAATGATAACTTGACACTTGGTTCATCATGAGTATTCATTTTCATATAACAAATCAACAATGTTAAGGCCTAAAAAAATAAAATAGCCACAAAAAACAGATTTAATAATGGGTATTTGTAATATAACTTCAGAACGAATAAAAATGAACCAGCATTGATGAAAAAAGAAAAAGGAAGGTGACTAGTAAAACCAAGAAAATTTTCATTTGTAAAAGATATTGTTATTGTTGTTGATTGAAAAGACTGGAATTTTCGACCATAATATTGCAATACAAGGAAGCTTAAAATACTTCATTTGTCAGGAAAACATTGTTTGGATTCAAGGAGCAAACTCAGCAAAGTAGCAAACCATTGTAATTGTATTGTTAATGGGTATCTGATTTTGAAAACAGAGTGCCATGATTTATTTGTGTAAAGCCCCTTTGTGATTGTATTTGTACCACAAGCAGATTCATATTCCCCTCCTTCCCTCTGTTCTTGCACACAAGTCCGTTTTTACCCAGCAAATGGAAAAAGACAGAGACGACCTAAATAACTTCAAACAAAACCCAACAAAAAACGAAATTAGACAAACAAAGAAAGAATTTACCGATTGAGAAGAATCGATTTGGGGCTGTGGTTCTTCTGCTCCCTTCAATTGATAAGAAGAATCGATTTGGGGCTGGAGGAATTCTAGGGCTTGTATCGATTCTGCTCCCTTCGTTTATTTCTTGTATCGATTCTACTCCCTTCAATTGAGAAGAAGAATATCTTTGTTGTGTCGATTTGGCTGGAATCAAAAGTTAGGGCTTGGTTTTGCTGACTTCTTCTGTTTCTATCGAGGAGAGAGAAGGCTTAAAAAAAATACGGAAGTTGAGCTTTAAAAAAAACACACAATTTATTTAAATAGGTCTGCTCTTTAAGGAGTTCTACTACTTAAAATATCTACTCTTGAAATTTCCTCATATATATATATATATATATATATATATATATATATATATATATATATATATATATATATATGCCGCATGTTACTCTTAAACACATACAAATATTAATTAATTGAGAACATTAAAGTCCATTTATATAAAGGATGATATCCCTTTAATAAATAAATAAAAAAGATAATTAAACATGGTACGTCCCCCGGCAAATTTAAAAGTAGCACATTCTCCAACAGAGAAGGTGTGATTGCTTCTACCCCCATCTCCTCTTTTGTTATGATAACCTTCATATCCCCAAATGCAGAAATTTTCTTTACCAACCAAGTACAACCCAACTTCCTCTGCTAACTTCTCTATTTCCCATTTACTGTAAGGATGTGTTGTTTTGTGTGTCACGTGAATTTCCCCATTTGCTGTCAGCATGTCACGTGCATTCCTCAGGAATCCCCTTACCAAAGCCTGGTGGCGACTGAAATAAATTGAAAACATTATACTTAATTAATAACAATAATATCGTTAAATTCGGCGGTTGATAGCTTGATATTGACAAAATAAAATTAATAATTCTGTCTTAGTAATAAGTGTCAAATAAATTGTTAACTTTCCCTTAAAATATTATAAAAAATATATTTTTTTCGTCCCATAATATATGACGCTTTATATGATTTTATTTTTCTCAAATTATTTGACGTTTTATATAATAAACTAAGAGAATTAACCACAATATTTCTAAAATTATCTCTCATGAAAAAATGTTAGAGATGAGAGAGAGTATGAGATAAGAATATGATAATGGTATTATAGACAATTAATACTATATTTAATGTTATATAATTATTTTTTTAATTATTGTGCACAACCCTAAAACGTCATATATTATAGAACGAACAGAATAGGTTGCTGAACAACACTTATTGTTCTGACAAGAATACTTTTAATTTTATTTGACAATATTAATACAAAAACTCTATGTGGACATGGAAATTGAACAAGAGTTTATTTGAATTTCACTTAATTGTATTTTGACCCCAATGGTAGGTAAAAATATAAATAGATAAAATTCAAATACACTCGTGTCCAATTTTCATGTTCACTTAGAAAAGCTCATATTAATATAAACCGCCTAAAAATATAGTTAAATATAACATTTGTGCTGGCATAATATTTTTTCTCTGGCCGTTAATTTCTTGATGAAATTCATATTCCAATTATAACAGCAACTTTAACTTACTTGATTATATAAGCACTGTGCTCAGGAAAGGAAAAAATAAAGCCAGAATGTGGAAAATTAAAAACAATTCTGTCAAACAATTTCAAACCCAGTTGAGGGTGCTGTTTCATCGTGCCGGCATCCACTTCATGTAGAACGGCGCAGCCGAGGTCCTTTAATTCCTTCACATTGGCCATTGCATCGGTATATTTCTGCATTAAAGTCTCTTTTGATTTTGCATGCATGCCCAAAAATGTTCAAATTAGACAATATTCAATTACAATTATCTATATATGCTTGTACACAAAAAAAAGAGAGACAATTACTTTAATTACATAATCATTTCTATGGGTTGTGTTGTTGGGCCATATTATTTTTTATATTGGGTCAGACCGAATGAGCTCCTCCCTTGGACCATGATATTTTTTTCTTTTGGACCGAATAGGTTGGGCCAAATTATTTGATTATTCTATTGGGTCATTTTAGTTGGATCCGATCAGATGGGTCATCTTAATTGTATTGGGCTTAGTCATTGGGTCGGTCCATTATACAAATTATAACTTAAGCTTTGACCGGTAATCATGACAAAAGATAACAGTTGACTGTTATCTCTGCCACCGTCTGCATGGCATTAATGAGGATGTGGCTGTAATAGCCGGCGGTGGACAAAGGTGATGGAGTAGCAGGTGAATCACCGGACGTGGGATAGGGCTGTGTCAGGGATAATGGGTGGCACGGTAAATCGGGTTTTGGAGTGCATATGGGGCAACGATCACACAAAGGAAAAAGGTAACAAATCACTTATCCAAATTATTATCTCTCTCATACACTAGACATATTTTTTCTCCATTGTTAACCTTGTGATCGCCGAATCTTGACTCTCATGGCAGGGCTATCCCACTCTGGCAATTCAATGCGTCGAGTTTTTGGTGTTGACTTGTTGAACTGTGCAGGATATCGAACGCGTCTTTGGTGATTGGGACGTGAGGAAAGATCTTGGCATTAACATGTGTGTTAGATGGATAATACTCCCTCCGTCCCTATTTAAATGGAGAACAGATCCTATGTCCCTATTTTCCTTGTCTCATTGTGTCCCCCATTTAAATTTTGACACCTGGTTTTTTATTTAATTTTCGAATTAATTAGTGTTAAGTAAGAAATTAGGTGTCAAAATTTAAGTGGGGGGACAGAGAAAATGGGGACAGAAGATCTGCTCTCATTTAGAGTTTTTTATTTGTCCCTAATTAATTGACGTTTGTTCAAATCTAGGAGAATTAATGATAATTTTTTCAAAATTACCCATCATTACTCTACCTATTTTTTGATACTTTAAACTCTTGTGCTATGATAAATTAATGATTTAAGGGTATTATAAACAATTGTGTACTATATTTAATGATTTCCAATCATTATCTTAATTCTTGTGTCCATCTCAAAAACGTCTTTTAAATAGGGACGGGGGGAGTATTAATTACTCCCTCCGTTCCTAAATAAGTGTTGTTTAAGATTTTTGCACATAGATTAAGAAAGTCATTTAATACTATTATTTAATAATTATAATCTGTGTGAAATTTCATCACTACCCATTTATGAGAAGTTGAAAACTATTAATACTAAGGGTAAATTTCTTGGGACAATGAGAGAAGGTAAGGGTGATATAGAAAAGTAAATAATTTATTCTCCTAGAAAGTTATAAACGACAGATAAATTGAAACAATTTTTTTTTTCTAAAACGTCACTTATTTAGGAACGGAGGGAGTATGAAATATAGATCTTTGGAAAATATTTTGTTGTAGTTCATATATAAAAAGAGACCTATTAATTTGTTAATATTTTTTGTTCATAATTAAAAAGAGTTTTAATTTTTTTTGCCAGTAGCATATGAAATCCCAAAGTCTTAAATAAAAAGCAATGGATTTTTATCCATGGGGGTCATTCTTTTAACTAATTAAAGTCATGTTTGTTTGTAAGGATTATAAACTCAGGATTATAATATCTTATAATATCTGGTTGAACATAATATTAAATAATCCTCCATATTAAATTATTTTATAATTTCTGCACTAATAGTCCCAAGTTCAAATTTAAAAACAAACAAGACACTTAGTATTAATAGTCATATATACATTTCAAGTATAATCTTTGCAAACAAATATAGCCTAAAGGTAATTAAAAAAAATTGACAAATAAAAATAATAACCGATATAATTCACCAAATATAAAGTTCATTAAAAATATATTAAAATCATTACATAATTATTAATTGAGGTCCAATTTTTTTTAAAAAAATTCACAATTGTCTCATTTTTAATGGTATCAAATATCTCTTTTTCAATGTAAGTTGTCATTTACAGACTCGATTACAATCGGATTGTGGACGCTTTTCTTCATGTTTGATATTTTATTTTTATTTTATTTAAAGAGTAATCACATCGATCTTACCATCATACCCTTACTAATTCATAATTTTAAGAATTTATGGATTGTCCTTGCACCCCTAGATATGCCCCTGAATTTAAAAGTGAAATAATTAAACCATACCTTCATTTAAAAGTGAAATAATTAAACCATGCATACCTTCAGAATCAAGAGAGGTTGCAGTCATATTAACAGCAGAACCAAATGCTTTGGCTAAGCATTTAGCAAAGGAAAAATCTCCTTCACCCACAAGCAATATCTTATGGGAGCTGCTATAGTGCTTTATCCTTCTTTCTCCAGCTCGATAAACCCCAATTTCCATTTTTGACTTAATTTCTTCAAAGTTTAACCACTTTTATATATCTGTTGATATTTAATTTACACATGAGAACTAGAACTAGAATATTAATCCAACATTCATAATTAAGAAAAGAAAAGAATATATATAGGCAATGATATATGGCAAAAGGAAAACTTGTGTAATTAAGAAAAGAAAAGAATATGATTAGCCCCCATTGGCCAAAAACCCCTTTATCATTTTGGAATCTGAGACTAAATTCATATAGGGATTCTGAACAATGCATGCATGCAATGCAGTGCAATGTGTTTAAGATTTTGTTTCACTAATGTAGTAAATAGTAATACAATGCGAGCTCTTAATTTATATCCCCATAATTGTGGTTTAAGATTAGTTTCTTAATGTTATTAATTTCCCACCAAGAATTAATAAGTCATAACTCTTGAATTTTCAACTTTTGATCGACTTTCTATTACCCCCAAAAATGTGGAATTTTAATGTTCTGACTAAAACGGAAAAGAAAAAAATAATAATAATATTCCATTCATTCGAAAAGATGAGAATATTATTGATTTTTCAAAGGTTAATTTGAGATATTTTAAATTTAAAAGGTATAATTTATTTAAAATAATAAATTTTATAAATAATAATACTTTTTAGATAATTTATAATATTCATAATTGTATTGACTAAAAATAAGTGGATTTATATTAATTTTAAATTTTAAAATATTTTATTAATTTTTTTAAAAAAATTATATCGATTTACAAAAAAAATTTCAAGTTCGTGTAACCATACCAGTCAACCCTGGCGGTTGCTACCAAACAGTAGCCAGTTTTATACTGTTACTTCCACCGTTTATATGACTAATTAAGTTTCTGTTGATTACATCTTATTGACTCTTAATAGATTTGTCTCTGATTCGATCAGTGGTAAAAAAAAATTTACCTCTTAATGACCCTTAATCGGTTAGACACAAAAATAAATCTATAGCATCTAGAGGCTGTCTGAGCGAGAATTTTCTTTTTGGGGACAATAATACCTCTTCCGTCTTTTATCCCCAATCCAACTTAAATCGCGTGTTAGTTCCCAGTAAGCACAATAGATCTAGAAGAGGGGTTGAATAGATCATTTTAATTTCAAATACTTTTCTCTTTTATTTTGTATTGCTATTACATTAGCAGATGACAAACATAAGAATCTTTTCAAGCACAGCGGAATTAAGTAAAAGATCCCCTTCATTGATATATTTATAATCAAACATACATTGTTCGTAGAGTTAGTTTGGTTGTAAGCAGTTAAAACATACATAACAGATTATAAGCGGTTTATAGTACATAATGTAAATGACATAATGTAAAAGAGACATAAGGGGTTTAAGTGGTTCGAGACTCAAGCTCTAATCCATTCTTCCGCTTTTTCAACTAGCGATTTCCCATGAAGGAAGGCGGCACCACGAATCACTAAAATTCCTTCAGGCCGTGACCTTGGGACTTGATTCACTAAGAACTCTTCAAGGCCAACACCTTGGAACTCCTCTAGTTCCCTAGGAACTCTTCAAGCCAATGAGGCTTGGAACTTCATTTAGTCCCTCCGGACATGGACCCCTCGAGCCCACAGCTTCAGAGTTGTTTGTTTGTTTGTTTGTTGGAGTTGGTCTTTGAAATTTTTAAGATGTCTTCATGCTCAAAATCTTCATGCTTTTAGCAGTTTAGGCGTGATCATCCTTGAAGTGCAGTTGAGTGTTGCATGATGCTCGACTTCTTCGCCACTTACTCAACCACTTGGATGACCCCTTGATGACCGCATCTTGAAGATCGTTCCTCTTAATACCGACGATGGTTTTGCATGATGGGTTTCTAAGATGGTATAAAGTTCTTACGCTAGGTACTTAGAAACTTTCTCATGCTTGCCACCATGATGACGTTGTGATCTCCTTCTTGATACTTGACGTCTTCTCATGATGGACTTCTTAAGATGATTTGTGAGCTCTTCTACCTATGGTACTTAGAGTCTTCCCATGATGGACACCAAGAAGACATGATGCTCTTCTTTCTCTTGGCAGTTCAGAACACTCTTCTAGTAGTAGAACTCTCACTTCTACATTGTAGAACTCTCACTTCTACTTCTTTCTTTGTCTGACTCTAAGTGTTCTTGGTGGATCGTAGAGTGAGCCTTCGGACTTACTATCTTACATAGTTTAGAACAGTCCACCGTTTCTCCAAACTCGGCAACTCCAGCAACCTTCGATCTTTGAAGCTCTTCCTGATTTATACTCCTTCCCAATCCTTCCGTTGGAAAGTAGCCATTGAAGGCTATTCAAATATCTTCATAGATCTCGGGTTGACAGAGGTAGACTGCTGATGTGACATGTCATACCTTATCTGACATTACAGTCTACTGTTTCACCTACCCATCAGAGATGTCACTTTAATGTCTTGGGCAAGTTAAAGACTTTATTTCCTCCTTCTGATTTCTCGATCAGAGGTTGTCCTTTTGCATCAATGTTCTCAATAAGCACTTGTCCGAATATTATCCTTCAGATTGAACCGTTGCCAATGCTTCAGTCTTCAGCTATTCGAACTCTACGATTCTGATGCATGTCTTCGAGGACCTGATCATAGTGTCTTGTTGAGTGTTGCTCATTGACTGGTAGAGTTAACACTACGATCTTGAAGAGTGTTGATTGGATCTCCAATGTAGAACACCTCTTCCTTCTATTGTGCAGTGCTTCAACACTTCTATTTGCTTCGAATGTTCTCAGAGACTAATGGCCTAACTCCTTGCTCTGGTCCTCTCTGAATATCAAGACACTTCAGATTTGTGGCGCGTCCAGCTCGCTTTCTCCTTGTGATCTCCCGTTCACTTATCATCAATGGACTGACCCTACGCTTAATCACTTTAGACTTGTTCTTCAAAGACTAAACAGTATCTCGGTTCACTTTCCATCAGTTCTTTCTTTGTTTGGCAAACACTACGATCTCGCTTGCTTTCAAGATCGTTGTCTTCTGTTCACTTGACAACTACTGCACTTGCTGACTTTCCTTAGTCAGTTACTGAAGTCTTCTTCTGATCTCCTTGTAGAAGAATTCATCTCGAATGGCTTCACAACTCAATCTTGATGCTGATTGGGTTGGTGCTTAGATCTTCTGTTTAGCTTGTATGCCACTCGTTGAGTGCTCTCTGGTTCCCTTCAGGTTGGATGTATCTTTGCAGTGCCAACCAGAGGTTTTGTTCCTTTGGATATTCTGGGAGTGCTCATTAGTTGAGAATCGTATTTGTTCTACGATTCTTCTTTGGCATTGTGAGCACATTCTGTTGAGGTCGTAGTTCTGCCATCTACGATTTCTGTCTTTGTGCTCGATGTCTTCATCTGATATTGCTCGACTACGATCTCTGCATGTTATCAATAGACTCTACGACTCAGAGTGTAGTCTACGATCCTTGACTTGGCTTCAGCATCAGTAGACTCTACGACTTCGAGTGTAGTCTACGTTTCTAACTTGGCTTCAAGCGGATGTTTGATTTACGCTCGTGAGCGGTCTCTCGATTACGAACATGACTTCCTCGGCAGACTTGGTCACGAGGAAGTTCTACTCGACACACTACGATCCTTCCTCGTCTCTTACGACAATCTACAAACTCAAGATCTACTATCTTGCGGACTACGATTACTCCTCGGCGGTATTTGTCGAGTTCTCCTTGACTCTCCTGGCAGACTACGATTTCTGGTGCAGTGCTCGACAATCAGACAAGCCTATCTATTACATCATAAGATCAACCTAACATGTTTGATCTTTCTATATTTATGGTCCTTGTACATCATTTCTTTTTAAGGACTTTACAAATTGTTTTTGCATGTGTAGGATCAACCTAACATACTTGATCAATTCATTCTAAGTCCTTGTACACATGTTTACATTATCTATCGAAGGAATTTACTGCTTTTCTTAATGCAAGCATACTTTCATATTATTCATTCATATATATATCATAATCAAATCATATGTAAATAGGAATATCATTCACATGCTTATTCCTGACATCACGTCTTCTCTTTCCTTTGAATCGTCGTCTTTGCTCTTCTCCTTGTTTGAATCATTCTTTGCTCCTTCGTCTTCTTTTCGTGGGTAATCCTCTCTCCCTTCTTCATCTATTGTTCTTTATTATCAATTCCCACCACGATTTCCTTGAACAAGTTTAAGCGGCTATCCATGAGTATTCCTATTTGGGGCGGCCCGATCTTGACCCTTTTCTATATTCATAATTATATATACATATAACATACATAGACAGATGGATTTTCACATTTGTTATGTTATTCTCTCTCCTATCTCCCACAAATTTCTTTCCACGAATTTCTTCAAAACCAGTAGTAATAATACCAATTATAGCAATGTGATCTTTCTGTTTGGCCATGAAATTAATCAAATACTAACACATTTTCATCACCCCAGTTGGGTTTTTTATGCTATTGTGTCTACTATTGTGTACCCATTATTTTTATCTTTTATAGAATTTATTGGGTGTTATAATTGTAATGCTGCGTAGTTAATGTAATATGTTTCTTGCCCTGAAAAATCTTCCTTGTTTTGTAGTTTTGTTGGGTTTTGTTATTTATTAATTTATTTGTTGCAGTTAATTGTTTTGTTTTTGCAGTTGAGTGTTTTTTTTGTTATTATTTGTTATTTGTTAGGAATATAATTGTTATAAATGAGTTACCATTATGATTTTTAGTTTTAAAATGTTAACTAAATTTTACTCACTAATATATAAGTTAGAATTGATTTTATAATATTAATTAACTAAAGATCTCTATATAAAATAAAATTGGCAACTAAAATTTTCATTTATATATTTTGTGATATATATAATATATTTATTAATATCGTTATTATTTATTCATAATATTAGTTATTTAGAGTTCAAAATTGAGTAGAGACCTAAAAATAAAGTTTATAAAATTCTAAACATGATTTTTAAGGTAAAATTTTTGTATGACTAAGTAACTAATTAATGACTTTTATAAAAAATAAAATTGTTATAAAATAATAAGTTAATATTTTTATTCATAATAATTTTCTATATATATATATATATATTCTTAATATCACGAAGAATGTCAGCTTCCTTAAAAGTATAATGAATTGAATTAAGGGGGTGTTTGATAAAAAAACTGAATGAATTTGAATCTGAATGACAAAATTTTATTATTTTACCCCTCTGAAAAAATTCAAAGTTGTTGTAAATTTATTTAATATTACTTAATATAATAGTTAATTTTTTTTTTATTTTTTTACTTTATTCAGCTTCTCATTCAGCCAAAAAATCTGACTTAGCCATTCAACTCAATTACACGCCAGATTCGACCGTTCGCATTTATTTTTTTTTTCCATAAGAAACGCATTTAATGACTCACCTATTAACGCCAAGTTTTGCTGATGCGTCCAATTACCAAATTCACGCGCTTAAACATGCACAGTAACAGATCACACAAGATGTGACGCCCACAAAACAAGTATACATCACCTATTCTCGAATTCGCCAAATACATGGTACGAATACAAATACAACAATTATACAACCGCTGTAAAGCAATGCGACAAAACATAAGGCGTGAGTTTTAATAAAAATATTGTCGCCTGCAGACAATATAGAAACTCAAATTCAATATTATTACATTTATTTTCCCACTATTTCACTGAATAGTGAGGACTACTAATGCTATCATCTGGACCATCACTCTGTTCCCCAACTAGTCCCTGCTACGTTCTCATTTCCTTAAGAGAACAGTGAAAGTAAAAGGGTGAGCTCAACTAGCCCAGTAGGAAATATTATGACTAAGATAATGTAGAATATATTATCGTTAGCCTTCAACGATGTTAAACCGATATAATATAACAACCATCAAGTTTAAGCTGCAATGAATAAGCAATCCATTAAAAGAGACAAGTAGAGAATAAAATCTACTATCTTTTATGATTTAAAGGTTTTTCATCACTTTTATCATTGGGACTCGACTTTAATAAATAATTCACATCATCGAATCACCCTTACTACTTCTGACCAGGATATTTTTAGTATCAAACCACAATTATCCATACACTACGGGCCAAGAATATTTGTGTATTCATTAATGGTCATGATCATGCCAACAACTCCATCCATCAATACACTAGGGGCCAATGAGGACTTTTTTCACATCATTTGTAACATTACGGTCATGATTACACCAAATAATCCTCATTGTCATAATTTTACCAAGTCCATCTACCTTTATAGGCCACATATGACTTTCAACAAAATATAAACATGAGGATGATGACAATGATATACTTAATTCAATAAAACAAGTTCAAGAATTAATTTATCCGAGAACTAATAACGTCCAAATTGTCGACATGATCTTTTGCTTTCAGAGTAAAATTCAAGAATGCTTAGAAGAATATTTCCATGAAAAGATCTCTTGGATAAAGCGCAAAATATCAAGGATATTCCACTAATTTCATGGAGTATAGAAGCCAAAACTTTAACCAACCGAGTATAATAAGGAATGGAATAACAAAAAAAACTCACCGGGCATGCGATAGATCGCGCAGGCGAGTTATTCTAACGAATAATAAATAACGGAATCGGTCCTGCGTAAAATGCCGCAGAGCAGGATATTCCAACAAAATAATAAAGACGGAATCGGTTTGGCGTAAAAAGCATGCAGACAGGATATTCTAACGAGAATAATAAAGACGGAACCAGTCCGGTGTAGAACGCATGCATGTGATGTTCTAACGAATGATAAATAATGGAACCAGTCCTGGTAAGCGCATTGCACGGGATGTTCCAACAGAATGATAAAGAATGGAATCACGAGAAGAATTTCACCAAGTATAGGGTAGCCCAGCGTATCTGAGGTTATTCAACGAATAATAAAAAGAATGGAATAACGAAGTTCTCTTCGTAGATAAGAAAGAAATAATACTCCTACCTTGGAAAAAGCTGGATACTAGAATAGTGAGGTAGCGACCTTTCTTCTTCTTTCTCTCTATAATTTCTCTATATAATAATCCCTCTAAAGCTTTTGTGAATTGGTGAGAAATGAAGGAAGAATGAGCTTCTATTTATAGGAAAATATAGTTTCGATAATTGCACGTTTTGGGGCTCAAAAATTACAAAGACAATACCTCCAACTTTTCTTTCATTTTAATTTAGTCCTGCAAGTATTATCAAACTTGCACCACCTCCCCTAATAGTAAATAATGTGAATCAATAGTTCAATCATGTGAATCAATAGTATAATCATGTGAAAAATACTGAATTACGGTATAGTACCTCCATCTATACCTCCATTTTAACTTAGTCATACAAGTATTATCAATCTTGCACCAACTCCTTAATAGTAAATAATGTGATTCAATAGTATACACATGTGAACAAATAGTTATATAAGCATGTGAATTAGTAGCAATTAATTGCTCATTTATCCGATAAATTACCCGATTTATCAATATAACCCTAGACATCAATTATCATCTCGGAATAGATGTCGATTTCCACTAACACTAATAATCCCAACACAATGGAACTATCAAAATTCATTTTAATCAACACAACTTATTCATCATTAATATTATAACTCATAATATTTAACAACCAGTCGTTCGAGAAAGAGGGGGCTTTCAGATAAGGATTTCTCCTTATTAGGCGCAATTAGGTGACCAAACCTCTCCTTGATGAACTTCTAGACATTGTCGATATTGCAAATAATAATATGAATAACTTTGTTGTCTAAATTATTGATTTAATAATATAAAATATTATGCAAATGATACTGTGACAATAATTGAATCAATAATATGAGAGATATGATGTAGCAATTCTTCGTAGCAATAATTGAGTATAACGAGTGACTTCTCACATAAGCATCAATAATCAATACCGGTGTGCTACTATGCAACCATGCATATTATCGTATTTTTTTAACACCGGTGTTAAAACAGTTTAACGATAAAACTTCCGCCGTTATTTTCATAAAGTATTTTTGTCATTTTCTCAATCCGATGATAATTCCGTTGTGGGGTCCATCAATGATTGTGCCATTGTTATGAATATTCCTGTTAAAATGAATATTCCCCAGAGCCAATCGAATATTATATAACAACTTGCGTACTTTGCAAAATTTGTAAATATTACCCACAACTATAACATTATATCAAATCCATACCATAATATTCAAAAATATATTTTGAGAAAATTTAAATCTTTATTCATAAAATCTGGGGTCTCACAATCTCCCCTCCTTATGAAATTTCGCCCTCGAAATTTACTTACGTACCTGGTATGCCGAAGAGGTGAGGATACCTTGACTTCATTCCAGATTCAAATTCTTGAGGTATAACCTTTGAGTGTTGAATACGATTCTTCTTATCCAAGATGTTAACACGTATCTCCTCATACGTTTAATCTTCTGTTATCTCGTCCGGTTCTAAATTAATAATGTGGTTCAGTTCGTTCACATATTTACGTAACATCGATACGTTAAAAACGTTATGAACAAGCGACATACTTGGCGGTAAAATGAGTCTATAGGCCACAGTTCCTACTTCATCGAGGATTTCAAATGGGACAATTAAATCGAGGGTTTAGATTCCCTCTCTTCGTTGATTCTTTCTTTTAGAATAACGCCCTCTTGAACCTTCTTCTTCACATTCATCAGCTCTGAGTATGTAGCTTGAGCGGCTTTAACTTTATAGATTAAAGTCCTTTCTAATCGTATATTCGTTATCTTCACGTGGGTCACTAGAGTCTTTAACTCTATCTTCATCATTTTTAAGTTATACGAAATAGGTTTTTGTGTTAACAACATCGCACTCGTAAACGCATACGATCTTCTACTCAACGCGTCAGCTACCACGTTCGCTTTTCCATAATGATATTGAATGGTACAATCGTAATCTTCAACAGCTCAGCCAAACTCTTTGGCACATTACACGTTCATTTTGGGTAAAAAAAATATTTGAGGGTTTTAAAAATGGGTTTTATACTGGGGTCAATACAAAATTCGATTTCACGCTCTAGGGGTAGGCTAAGAAGTCTTCAAGAATACGTCAGAAAATTTATTAACAATAGAAATATCATTCAAAACTGTGACTCTCATCCAAGACTTGGATAACACGTCACATTGATACCTATCAACTTGCCACCGTCATTCACGACGTTGCTTCTGTAAAAGTCTGGCGGTGCATTCCACAAAGAAAGTCAACAACGAAAGGATCGGGGCTCTTTATTTATGGCTTGATATGACAATGATTGACTTTAGTGGTTTGGTTACTTTGAATTCGCATAACAGGTTGGTTAGGAGTATGAAAGCTAATAACCTTATGAAAAGCATGATGAGTAGTTAACCAATCGATTCCTAAAATTGCATTAAAGGCAAGTATTTTCAAAGAGATAAGATTCACAGGTAACGTGAAAGTGTTGATTTAAACAAGATTTATAAATAGTGGAGGTAACGAAAGTTTCTCCCAACTGAGTTTAAACAGATATATCAAAGTCTAACTTCTCCAGAATTAACTTCAAACATTGAACACAACTAGGTGCAATAAAAGAGTGAGTAGAACCCAGATTCAACACGGTATAGACTTCAAAGAGTTTATGACTAACATACCCGTGATAATTTTATTGTTCCTCGTTACAAAAAAAAAGCTCTCTCTTAAACTCTATCGGCTTTGGTTTATGCAGGGACATCCTTTGGTGCCTCCATCCTAGTTGAACTTGTCTTGATGAACGACAAAATCGGGCTAAGTGACCTTCTTTCCACAATTATAGCATGCTTTGGGCATCATCACGCAGTTTGGGTGATGTGTCCTCCCTCCTCAAGATTTGAAGCATACGACCGGTGGTCGTTCTTCTTCCTTTGAAACGGGTGCTGGTGCCGACGTCTTTACGTCATTGTTGAACCTTCTCTTCTTGAAATGTCCATTCTTATTATTTTGGCCATGATTACCACCGAAGTGGTTACCATTTCTGGCATGTTGATTCCCTCCATGCTTATTGTCACCGCTTTGATGACTGTTATCACCGGTATTATCATTTTGCCGGCTGTTCTCTTTTGGTTTGGTTGACTCATTATTGCGCTCCAATAACTGAGCCCTATTAACAACATCTGAATACAAACACAATTTATGAGAGATAAGATATTGATGTATCTCAGGTTTCAAACCTCTTAAAAACATTCGCGTCATTCTCTCTTCATTATCAACCAAGTGGGACGCAAATCGGGACAACTCGGTAAACTTGGCTTCGTACTGCGACACGGTCATGTTGTTTTGCTCCAACTTGATAAATTCCACCTCCTTCATGTGACGAATTCTTTCGGAAAAGTACTTGTCATTGAACAGCTCTTGGAACTTCTCCCAAGACATCTTGAGTGCGTCAGGCTGGGTACATTTTATAGATTCCCACCAGTGATCTGCCTCTTCACGCAACATAAAGGTGGCAAAGAGAACTTTTTGCTCCTCGGAGAATCCCAAGACATCAAATATCTTGGTGATCTGCGTTAACCACGTCTCCGCCTTAAATGGTTCTGGCTTTCCTAAAAACTCTGGCGGTCCCAGCTCCTTGAATTGGCTAGCGGTGACCAACCGTGGGTTGCCATTGTTTCCTCTTGCATTATGAACAGGAGCCGCCTTCGCCTGATGTTGCATGAATTCTAAAAAGCTCCTAAACGTACCGTCATTCGTCAATTGATCAGTGTTGTTGTTTACAGGAGGATTATCGCCATCCTGTTGCACATTGTCCTGATTATTGATCTGTGGAGAATCAACAGTCTCCTGTGCTCCATTGTTACTCTCAACATTCTCGGATGTTATTTTCAGATACTACCACAAAACAAAGGTTAATTGAAATGTAACATATTATCCCTATATTCTGACCGACCAATTAAATACCAAATAAACTTAGGTAGGTCATACTAGTGAAGGAATTCCCCGCCTCTCCCCTCCTAGTTTTATTCTCACGTCTTAGCCAGGGATCATATCCCTAAGCTTTGATACCAACTGTGTCGCCCACAAAACAGGTATACATCACCTATTCTAAGTCGCCAAATACATAGTACAGAATACAAATACAACTTAATTATACAACTGTCGTGCAAAGTATAACAAAACATAAGCTGTGAGTTTTAATACAAATATTGTCGTCTAGACAATATAGAAACTCAAATTCAATATTATTACATTTATTTTCCCACTATTTCACTGAATAGTGAGGACTACTAATGCTTATCATCTCGTCCGAGTAGTCACTCCGGTTCCCGACTAGTCCTCGCTACGTTCTCATTTCCTTAAGAGAACAATGAAAGTAAAAAGGGTGAGCTCAACTAGCCCGGTAGAGAAATATTATGACTAAGATAATGCAGAATATAATATCGTTAGCCTTCAACAGTGTTAAACTGATATAATATAACAACCATCAAGTTTAACTGCAGCAGAATAAGCAATCCATTAAAAGAGACAAGTAGAGAATAAAATCTACTATCTTTTATGATTTAAAAGGTTTTCATCACTTTTATCACCGGGACTCGACTTAATAAATAATCCACATCATCGAATCACCTCACACTACTACCGAGGATATTCTTTAGTATCACGACCACAATTATCCATGCACTCTTCTGGGCCAAGAATATTTGTGTATTCATTAATGGTCATGATCATGCCAACAACTCGTCCCATCAATGCACTAGGGGCCAATGAGGACTTTTTTCACATCATTTGTAACATTACGGTCATAATTACACCGAATAATCCCTGGTCATAATCAAACCAAGTCCATCTATGCACTATAGGCCACAGATGACTTTCAACAAAATATAAACATGAGGATGATGACAATGATATACGAATTCAATAAAACAAGTTCAAGAATTAATTTATCCAGGAACTAATAACGTCCAAATTGTCAACATGATACTGCTTTGTAGAGTAAAATTCAAGAATGCTCAGAAGAATATTTCCATGAAAAGATACTGGATAAAGCGCAAATATCAAGGATATTCCACTAATTTCATGGAGTATAGAAGTCAAAACTTTAACCAACTGAGTATAATAAGGAATGGAATAACAAAAGAAATCACCAGGCATGCGATAGATCCGCAGACAGCGAGTTATTCCAATGTAATAATAAATAACGAAATCAGTCCGGCGTAAAAACGCATGATGAGATATATTCAACAAAATAATAAAGATTTTAAATCGAATCCGCGTAAAACGCATGTGAATGTGGATATTCCAACGGAATAATAAAGATTTTAATTAGGTCCACGTGAAACGCATGAACGTGATGTTCCTAATGTAATGATAAATAATGGAATCACGTAAGAATTTCACCAAGTATAGGGTAGCTCACGTAGATCAAAGTTATTCCAATGTAATAATAAAGAATGGAATAACAGAAGTTCTCTTCATAGATAAGAAAGAAATAATACTCCCTACCTTGGAAAAACTGGATACTGGAATAGTGAGGTAGCAGACTTCTCTTCTTTTCTCTCTCTATAATTTCTCTCTATAATAATCGCTCTAAAGCTTTTGTGAATTGGTGAGAAATGAAGGGAAAATGAGCTTCTATTTATAGAAAAATATAATTTCGATAATTGCACGTTTTGGGGCTCGAAAAATTACAGTACAATACCTCTAACTTTTCTTTTATTTTTAATTTAGTCCTGCAAGTATTATCAAACTTGTACCACCTCCCTAATAGTAAATAATGTGAATCAATAGTTCAATCATGTGAATCAATAGTATAATCATGTGAAAAATACGAATTACAGTATAGTACCTCCATCATACCTCCATTTTTAACTTAGTCATGCAAGTATTATCAATCTTGCACCAACTCCCTTAATAGTAAATAATGTGATTCAATAGTACACACATGTGAACAAATAGTTATATAAGCATGTGAATTAGTAGCAATTAATTGCTCATTTATCCGATAAATTACCCGATTTATCAATATAACCCTGACATCAATTATCATCTAATAGATGTCGATTTCCACTAACACTAATAATCCCAACACAATGGAACAATCAAAATTCATTTTAATCAACACAACTCATTCATCATTAATATTATAACTCACAATATTTAACAACCGTGTCGCTCCTGTGAAAGAGGGGCTTTTCGATAAGATTTCTCCTTATTGGCGTAATTAGGTGACCAAACCTCTCCTCGACAGAACTTCTAGACATTGTCAATATTGCAAATAATAATATGAATAACTTTGTCGTCTCAATTATTGATTTAATAATATAAAATATTATAATGATAATCTTTGTGACAATAATTGAATCAATAATATGAGAGATATGATCGCAATTTCATTGTAGTAATAATTGAGTATAATCGAGTGACTTCTCACGTAAGCATCAATAATCAATACCGTGTCTTCTTATGCAACCACGCGTATTATTGTACTTTTAACACCGTGTGTTTCAACAGCTTAACAGTAAAACTTCCGCCGTTATTTTCATAAAGTATTTTATCATTTTTCTCGATCCGATAATAATTTCGTTGTGGGGTCCACCAATGATTGTCTTTCATTGTCAATAATATTCCCTTAAAACGAATATTCCCTGACCAATCGAATATTATATAACAATCATGCGTACTTTGCAAAATTTGTAAATATTACCCACAACTATAACATTATATCAAATCCACACCATAATATTCAAAAATATATTTTGAGAAAATTTAAATCTTTATTCATAAAATCTAGGGTCTCACACAAGAAGTTTGACGACTTGTGCCGCCAGGGGATAGCTCCGGTGTGAGAATAAGTACAGGCTGATACAAGGTTTAACAATGGAGGCTTTAGTGTTTAATGCTCAAGAGTGTATATTTTACCTGTTAATTGAAGTCAAGCCTTGTATTTATAGTCATTCTCATCACCTCAAAGTCCACTTTCGAATCGGATTAGGACTCCTTAACATGGCAATTACCATTATTTGAGTCCAACACAATCTCCTTAAAATGTGCAAGTTGGATATGATCCAAACACTTACCTTTGGAGTTAATATTCAAGCATGGCTAGGACTAGAATCCTTAACCACTTAACCTCATTATCACTCCAGACTCCATACGAGGGTTAACCCATTGTATGGGCCCAATTTAATCGAAACCCTAAAAACTGGTCTGGGCTCCGGCCCAAAAGGACTCGGACGCCCGACCCCGATCATCACCAATCCGAACAAGACTCCGGCCTAGAGAACTCGGAAGCTCGAACCGAACACCATCAATCCCTTTGCTAGTTTCTGCCCAATGGACTCAATAAAATCTTCTCAACCCAAGCCTTCAGCCCACCTAGAGGTCGGTAAACTACGCCCAAACATGATTCAGCGATTCAGCCATTTATATTAATATCACCCACATCTCCCTCTCCGACTCTAGCCCAACCCTATTGATGAACACATTAATAGCCTACTCTCTTTTTTGTCGTTGATAAATAAAAACAGAGAAAGTGGAAAGAGAGAAAGAACAGAAAAAAAAGAAGGTTTTAAATGTTGGCTCACGGCGGTCGGAATCTCCACACCAACCATTCACGGTGACTTCTCCGGTAACTCTGTCCTACTTAATTCCTCTTTCATCGCCGAAAATTCGTCAACTTCTTTTTATTTTGCGGCGAAACACTACGACTATTGAGCTCCCTCAGATTTTCGTGTTTCACATATCCAAGTCTCGCACTTGTATTTATTCTTGTTTGCTTGGTCACTTTAGAGCTCAAAAGTTTGTTCAAGCTTAGGGAAATTGATTGTATTTAAGATTGACATTCAAGTTCCAGAAGGAAAATTGTTATTTTGGAATGAAGATGATAATAGTCCTTGTAACCCTCGATGGTTTTGGTCTTTTGGGACGGAGAGGAACGATGGAGACAGAGGATTTTGATATATTGTTTTGTAAAAAAAATAATTAAGAGTTGGGACCCACTAGAATTATTGCTCTCTTAATGACAGATCAGTTATTACATGTTTTTTTGGTTTTTTTTTTAAAAGCCACGTAGAAAAATTGGCTAATTTTTTGGATGTCTATTAGCTAAATTTGACGGAATAGATTGATTAAGAATTTAAAAAAAACTCAATAGGTTAATTGTATTTTTTTAAAGTACGGTGGCTCAATTCTTACAACTCGATGAACACAGTGGGGTAAATGTGCTTTTTATCAATATTAAATATTAAAAATAAAAACTATAAAATATAAAATAATAAATTTTGTAAAAATAAATTTTTTAATGAAGAATTAGAGTATTTACAAGAAACTAACTTATTAATAATATTTAACATTAAAAGTAACAAGAAATATTAATAAAAATTTAAAGTTAAATATTAATATTTAGAAGAACTAATTTATTATTAATATTTAATCAACTAACTTTTAATGTTAAACAATTATGAGATTTGGCATACGTCACCCTGTTTATTAAGAAAGAGAGAGAGAGAGAGATAATGGGTTAGTAATAAATTAGTCCAAAAGTATTGTGAAGAAGATGGATAAGAGAATAGAGATCGAAGAAAATAAATTGGATTAATTACATGTATTAGTATATTTTTAAAAATAATTACAATAATGATACATCTAAAAAATAATTACAAAATTATTATATTTCATCATTTTTATTTACAATACTAATACAATTAAAAGTTTTTAAATTAAGGAATTAATATTAATGGGCTGACATGACAAATTAGTGTTCATCTTATAATGGGGTTGGTTTTTTTTTGAAATGCGTAATAACCGTCATCTATCATTTATACTGGACTCTTCAGTTAACAGAAATCATTGTTTGCATTCTGAAACCCTTTTTTCTATCTTCTGTTCGTGTGTTAGTGTTCTATATTGATCGTTTCTGGTGATTTATTCTTCATTTTAGTGATCGTTACTCGTTATCATCTTCGTTTAGTTGTTCGCTATATATCTTCATTTAGTTGTTCATCATCGTCGTTGTTACTCGTTATCGCTGTTGTAAAGTGGTTCAGTTGGTTTCTTCTTCTCCATTGTTCGATTCTGGTGTTTATTATTGTTTCAAGTAAGTTATTTCTAAATAGTTTAATGTATTATATATTTAAGTAGTTTTCTAACATAATGGAGTATTGATTGTTTGGGTTTGTGTTATTTTTATGTTTTGTATAGAATGGTTGATACAAGGAAGAAGGATGGAAAGAGGAAAAGAATCACGGAGAGTGATTATGTTAAGGACTTGAAGAAGTTTTCTATGAAGAGGAAGAGGAAGTTTGTTTATGTATTGGTTACCATTAAAATATGTTTTGGTTACTAACATATAACTGTTTGGTTACTTCTTTAGTATATTTTTTTTGTTACTGTTAGCTTATGATTTGGATACCATTCTTGTTCCCTCAATTTGGAATTTTGGTTACCTTTTTATGTTGTTTTGGTTACCATGTATTTGCTTAGCATACATTGGTTGACTAAACTGGATTTGGTCTACATGTTGTTTATGTGTTGGTTACCATTAAAACATGGTTTGGTTACTATCATATAACTGTTCGGTTACTTTTTAGTATATTTTTGGTTTACATATTTTTGTTTTGGTGACCTTTAAATTATGTTTTGGTTAATATTATATATAACTGTTTTGTTACTACATAAATTGGTCTGTACTACATGTTGTTTATATTTTGGTTACCATTAGATTATATAATATAAATGTTTGGTTACTGCTTTATTATGTTATGGTTACTGTTATATTATGATATGATAACTATTATTGTGCAATCAATAAGGGATGTTGACTACTTTTTATAGTCTATTTTGGTTACTGTGTAATATTTATATTATGTTTTGGTTAGTATGATATTATTTGTTTGTTACTACGTAATTGTTTATGGTATAAATATTTTTTATATTGGTTACTAATGATTGTGTAAATCTGATTTTGTTTATTTGCAGTTATGGGATCTTTGTTATGATGAATGCAACATAAAATTCACTGGAAAAATTATATATTGGTGTGACATGGAAGTCCCCAACATTATTACCAAGAAATTGAACACAAGTCAGTTGGAGAAGTTTAAGGCATCATTAGTTTATGGATGTATTATTTTTGTAAATAATAAATCCAAGGCATTATAAACCATGTATTTGCTTAGTATACATTGATGTATTATTTTTGTAAATTCCTTCAAATATCTTCTACAAGGTTTATGTTCTTCTAATTCTACTTCCATCTCCACAAACACATCCTACATGTGCTCTCTATTCACTAATCCCAATGTATTTCTCTTCCTCCCACAGGTTCATAATGCAGAAGTCTTTTCTAGAGAATGAGAGCAGCCATAAAGAAGAAAGTAGCAGCAGCCAAAAAGCTCAAGTTTCAGGAAGATTTGTACCAGATTTTGATTAGTTCGGTTGTCGTTGTCTTGTCCTTCTGAATTGTGTTTTATACTTTGGTTTTTGTTAGATATCCATAACCATTGTTATGATTAGTGAGTATGTAATGTTTATTGGAGCTTATGTAAATGGGATTACATATTTGATTATATTATCAATTATTTGACATTGTTTGTTGGTTCTTATTTGTTACTTCTAAGTTGTGTCTGATACATTGTTTGAAAGGTGCAGTTGGTAACCAAACATGCATAAAAGGGTAACCATTTTATTTATTGGTAGTAACCAGATAGTTACAAGCTTGTATCAGGACATATATCAAGTGTTAAATGTACATGTGAGAGTATACATGAGTTGCCTAAACTGGGTTGGATAATACATGTTGTTTCTGTTTTGGTTACCATTAAAACCTGTTCTGGTTACTTTCATATAACTATTTGGCTACTTCTTTATTATGTTTTTGTTACTGTTATCTTATGGTTTGACTGCTATTATTTTGCCCTCAATGTGGAATTTTGGTTACTTTTATTTTTTATTCTGGTTAATATGTAATTGTTTAGTATACATGGATTGCTAAACTGGGTTTCATTATATGATGTTTCGCTTTTGGTTACCATTAAAACATGCTTTTGGTTACTATCATATAATTATGTAGTTACTGCTTTTATTATGTTATATTATGGTTCTTGTATTAGTAACCAGATAATTCTGAGCTTGTATCGGGACAAACATCAATTGTTAAATGTACATGTGAGAGTGTCTTATTTATCTAGCTGATGTATACTTATAAATTACATACTCATAAAAAGTATCTGGAAATTATACAATTGGTATTTAAATCTGCATATAGAGGTTACCATTTTATTTTTTATGAGTAACCAAATTTACATAAAATTGGTTCAGAACAGTATCCATCAACTATTTCAGTTGAAATGTTAGGTTGGTATCCAAACCTACATATATGGTAACCATTTTTATTTTTGTTAGTAACTAGATAATTATAAGTTTGTATCAGGACTGTTATAAAATGTTAAATGTATATATTTTCTTTATACTCTGTCATCATGATGGAATAAGAAACTCCAATTAAGAGTTCCCATTTATATATATGATAGTCACTTATAGATCTCATATTAAAATAAAAATAGTTTGAGAGGTGCAGTTGGTATCCAAACCTGCATATAAGGGTAACCATTTTAGTTTTTGTTAGTAACCAAATAATTAAAAACTTATATTAGAACAGTTATCAAGTGCTTAATGTACATTTGAGGGTTCCCATTTATCTAGCTCATGGATACTTTTAAATTACATAGTTATAAAAGTTATTTGAAAATGGTCCGGTTGGTAACTAAATATGAATATAGAGGTAACCATTTTATTTTAGACGGGTAACCAAATTTAAATAAAAATGTTTCAGAACAGTTACCAATTGTTTAATGTATATATTTACTTTATATTGACAACTCATGATGGAATCAAAAATCAAAATATTAATCAATAACAATTTTGGTTACTGGACACCATCAAAAATGTTACCAACCATGTGGTTAATGGTTACTAACAGTAAACAATTATATATTCATGTATTTACACTCTTTTTGTTTATGTTTCGGACCTTTTTTGCCTTAAAAGTACAATTATTAATGTTTTCTCCATTTTCTTGCTTTCTTTGCAATAAATTTTATTTTCAAATTCGTGTAAAGTAACTTTTGGTCAATATTGCAAAATTGGTAACTTCAAATTTGTTGTATTGATTCTTAGTAACCGTTGAAATAAAGTACAACATTTTCATCTCCAATTTTAAAGGCCTAAATGATAAGTAACCAAATCAATATTAGACCAAAACTAAACTACATAATCTTAGTAACTTAGAACATAAACCACATTTTTACATGCATCTTCAATAAAAAGATAATCGATATAATGATTTTGTTACCAATTAAATTATAACATTTGTATGAAGGTAACCAATGTAGTTAATAAGTAACCATCTATATAAAAACAAATCAAGATAAAACACCTAATATTATCACTCATCAATATCAATAATTAACTCCATAATCTATCAAATCTTTCCATAACATATCTACTTATCAAATCTAAGATAAAACACATTTTTATATATTTTACACGTTTGCTCAACCACCGATCGTGTTTGTTACCAATTAAAGACTAACAGTTGTATGAAGTTAACCAATGTAGTCAATAAGTAACCATCAATATAAAATAAACGAGTATAAAACACATTAATATTATACAGTCATCATAATAACATTATACAGTAACCAATTTTAGATTAGACAGTAACCAACATATATCTATTTAGTAACCAAAACATAAACATTTTTCATTGCATTTTACAGTAAAAAAAACCAGTATAATGTGTTTATTACCAACTAAAGACTAACAGTTATATGAAGGTAACCAATGTAGCTAATAAGTAACCATGAATATAAAAAATATCAGTACAAGTGTACATTAATATTATTCAGCAACGAAATAAACATTATACAGTAACCAATTAAATAGTATACAGCAACCAATATATATAATCAGATTAACAGTTGTATGAAGGTAACCAATGTAGTCAATAAGTAACCACCAATATAAAAAAAATAATTATAAAACACAATAACATTATACAGTAACCAAATAAACACCTTACAATATCTAAATACATATTAGACATTAACCAAGATATATGTAATTAGTAACCAAGATTATAAAAAATATTTTTACATTCATTTTACAACCAAAACAATCAGTAATGACTTTGTTACAAATTAAAGACTAACAGATGTATGAAGGTAACCAATGTAGTTAATCAGTAACCATCAATATAAAAAATCAGTATAAAACACAGTAATAATGCAGTAACCATGGTAATATTACACAGTAACCAAGTCAGCATTATATACTAACCAAATCTAAATTAGACAGTAACCAACATATATTTACTTAGTATCCATAACATAAAACATATTTTTTCATGCATTTTACAGCAAAAACAAACAATATAAAAAACATCAATATAAAAAACATCAAAATGTACTTAAAGATTCAACAGTTGGAGGAAGGTAACCAATGTATTTAATAAGTAACCATCAATATAAAAAACATCAGTAGAATATACATTTAAAGTATACAACAACCAAATAAACATTATACAGTAACCAAATCAATAATAAACAGTAACCAATTTATATGTACTTCGTAATCAGAATATAAAACATATTTTTACATGCATTTTGTAATCAAAACTGCCAGGATACTAAAGAGCAAAAAACTTAAGAAATGTAACCAATATACGAGTATATAGTAACCACGGGGTAACTATATGCATATAAAACTCAAATACCTCAGTAAATGTAACGAATCAATCAACAGTCAACAATTAAAGTTGTTACAGAGGCTGGTTACTGATCTTGAAGTTGCTGTTGATCTTCTCCGATATTATTTGATCTCAGAGTTGCATCGTCGTTGAAGAATTCATCTTCTCCGATATGCCGTTGCTATGTTTTTTCTGATCTCAAAATTGCCTGTTTTCTTCATTAGCGTGAATTTAGGACCGGTTATTAGAAATATGAAAGTCGGTAACTGACGTGTAGGGCGTCAATGCTCCGTAACTTTAGCAACATATTATTGTGTTGCGTTATTTTTGTAATTATTTTGTGAATGTTTTATTTTTATAAATACTTTATAATTATTGTATATTAATGTTAAGTACCCAAATAAATTTGGGTGGATAACGTGTATCTAATTTACGTTTCTGAGCTGAGAATCTGCAAATTCATGTGATTCATCTTATTTGGGAAAAAGATGATGATGGTTAAATGATTTTAAATTAAAGATATAATTTTAAATGATGTTTTTATAAAAAAGTATTAAATGTTTCAATATATTTGCATTTGCTAATCATATCTAATTTACAATTAAAAACATATCTTTAATTCTAAAACAAACTAAAAAATGTACTTTTGTATCTAGAACAAAAGGAATATATAAAATATAGTGAAACTTTCCATAGCAGATTCCATAAAATAAAATATATCCATAATAACGTAAGTCAACTTTTAATCATTACCTGATCTTCTCTCTCTCTATATTGTCGATTAATTATTGGAAATAGAAAATACATGCGCTGCGTAGTAGCGATTGGACGAAAAGAATTAAGTTAAAAAACAATTATATGTATAGTACTCTAGTTGACAATTTAAAAGTTGTATTACAATATTATATATATATATATATATATATATATATATATATATATATATATATACACACACGTTTTCTGGCGCAAACGCTACAATCTCTTCATTCATTAATAATTAATCAAACAAACATTTATACTTCCAAACATCATATGAAAAACTGTAACAACATATACATATATAATCAAGAAGGAATTAGGTGGATATTAATTAATTAGGATCATATATAAACTGCTTGTAAAATTTATAAGAAAAACAAAAAACCCCTAAGTGGTAAAAACTTGAGTAATCACTTTGGCTAATCCTCCATGTATAATCACATAATGGAGCAACTTGGATCATAAACAGGAGTTTGATATGAATAATAATATGGATATGGATCATATGGTGGTGGAGGATTATAATTAGGGTGGTTGTAGTAATAATTTGCTGGAGATTGAAAAATTGCACCTTGATTATTATTATTATTATTAATGTTGTGGAAACTTTGTTGGCCTTGAACTATTGATGAAGCTTGATCATCTTCATCGTATTCTTGATCGAATTGACGGCCTCTCATTAGTAGCTCCACCCTCACCAAGGTGGCGCCGCCGAATTTCTTGATGAGTAATCGAGTTAAGGTAACTGCATCCACGTCATCTCCGATCACAACCACAAAATCTTTATCTTCCCCTCCTATGGTCACTGAGCTCACACCTGTTCATAATTAGAGATATGTTTATATATATATACACAAGGAAATTTTTAAATTTTCAAATATATTTGTAACATTTGCTTGAACCGTAATATATAGAAGTGACATGATAATACTAATTAATCAACCAAAAATAAAAAGTAATTATAATTATAATATGTTAAAAATTTAGTCACTTAATATATAGTTTTAAAACATGAATGAATGTTTTAATTTTAGAATATATATATATATATATATATATATATATATATATATATATATATATATATATATATATATATACTGATTCGGGATCTCAGAGGGATTCCTTACTTTCTTAAAAATGAGGACTTTTTTTTTTTTTTTTTTTAAAACAACTAAAAAAAGTTTAATATTTTATGGGCCAGAAATTTTTATATAATCATGGTGTTTTGGATGTGATTTGGATACGATAACAAAATAGGTATATACAATCCCATGCGTGCATCGTATATATATTTTTTAGTATAGGTATCCAAATTACGCCTAAAACATTATATTATGAAAAATTTCAGTTCCATAAAATCTTAAACTTTTTTTTAGTTGTTTTAAAAAAAAAAGCAAAAAAAAACAAAAAAAAAAGTCTCTCATTTTAAGAAAGTAAGGGATCCCTTACTTGATCATTTCTGTATATATATATATATATAAAAGAAGTTTCAATCTTTTTGTTCTATAAAAGAAGTTTCATTTCTTTCTGATATTATATATAATTAAAATGATAAAATATTGTCTTCAAGTTTACGATCACAATTTCATTATCATGTCATAAGCACAACCAAGCCAAACACCCAATATATTAATTTGGGAATAAATATGGAATAAAAGTACATTATCTTAATTTGTAAATTATACAAATGAGACTATTTTGTTAAACGAAATTATTATGAATTGAATAACTATAAGAAAAATAATAATAATTCATAATATGCATAGTTGTGTGCATAGATAGCACTGCTGCATACATACCAATGAACCCCACAGCAATCTTCATGGCCTTTGATCTGTCTTTTTCCTTTTTCATTGGCACCTTAATAACAATCTTTTGCTGCACCATCATAATTAACAAATAATTAATTAAGGAAAATGCATGTCAAGTTTAATTATAATGGTTTAAATTGCAATATTCATACAAATTAACTATTAATTAATCTTACCTGCATGCTTGGAAGTAGAATTTCTACTCGATATAAAGAAGCTTTTGAAGAAGAAGAAGATTATTTGCAGAATTTGAATCTGGCGGCTAGCTATGTATAGATATAGATATGTTGGTAATTATTTGTTCTTGTTTATATATACTACAAATTTTGGGCGTAGAGGCGGATGGGAACATAAAATGGTTTGCATACCGATATCTATTACTTTGGAGCACTCAATTATTATTAAAAATAATAATGTCAAACATATACGTAGTACCTATAAGACATTCTTTCCCGGGTAGATACTAAGAAATTAACTCCTTCAAGTCCACAAGGTACGTGTATATATATATATATATAGAGGAAGGATTAAGTGCATACCCCTTATCTTACTCATCCGTGTTTACTCCCTTTAGGCGACGGTTTCGATCATACAACCGTCGTCTATACTTTAGCGACGAACAACATATAGCGTCGCTAAAAGTATAGACGACAGTTGTATGACCGAACCGTCACCGAGTCCATCGCTAAAGGGGGGTGAGCTCAGGTGAGTTGGATAAAGGTGAAACTAAGATACTGGGACGATGTATATATATATATATATATATATATATATATATATATATATATATATATATATATTATTTTAGAAGAGCAAAAGAAAAAATAACAGTTTCTTGAGGTGGTGTCACAAATTTTTTTTCTTTTACCTTTATCAGTTTGATTTTGTTACAATTTTTTCTTAATTTTTTTATTTTTATTTTTTCCTAAAATTTAATAATATTTTTATATTAATTACTGAACGTAACATGTATGTCACTAGGACTAATACGTATATTGATCAGATGGCCTTTCTTTCGCAGTAACTAAAGCCAATTCGTTTAAAGAAAGAACAAGTGGACTTGGAAAAGACAACGAAGGATTTCCCAACTCCAATTACTTTAGATACAATAAATTAAGAAATGAAATAAAAAATAGGATAAAAATATTTTTTTTAAAAAAACAATGTTTTCTTAAAGAGGGGACTAGACTTAAAGCTGACTTTTATAGTTGGTCGTTGGCTTTAGTCTTGTCGGAAAATAAGAACTTTTGAAGATAAAAATTCAAAAATATGACTTTCAACGGATTTCCCAACTATTTCCAGATCAGCTTAGGATTTATTAATAACCTTTAGGTTGCATTAATTTATAGATTTGATATTTGTGATCCGAAGGAGTGAAGTAGCATCAATATGTAATTAATTAATAGCTTTGTGGAGCTCAAAAGTATTCTCTTTGTACAATATTGTACAATAGCTTATGCAAACTCCATAAGATCAATGACTACTAGAAGGAAAACGACTATTTTCGACGGACTTATCTTTGATGGAATAATTTTCGTCGAAATTAACTTATTTTTAAGGAAATAATGCGTCGAAGATAAGTCTCTCGAAAATCGTATAAGTAAGACGAAATTCCGTCGAAACTAGAACTCCACCATTGGCGTCAAGATTCCCGCCAGCGCCAAGATTAATTTCGACGAACTAAAGTTATGTTCGAGGAAAGTTCTATCGAAGTAGAATCGAATTATTTTTGACGAAAATTTCGTCGGAAATAGCGAATAAAACCTCTCTCATCCTCCACCTCCACCTCCCCCTCCCCCTCCCCCTCCCCCTCCCCACTCCACCCCACCCCACCCCACCCCACCCCACCTCACCTCGGCCCCTCCCCAGTCCCCCCACCACACCCTCAGTTCCCTCCACCCCCTCCACAGGCCTACCACTGGTCATATTCTCCTCCTTGCTCCTTCAAGGCAAGTGTTTTCCAATTTTTTAGGGTTCATATATATTGGTAATTCAATGAGAATGTATACTAAAATTTGGATAATTTGTGATTTGTTGATATAATTGTTGAAATTTGGATGAATTTGTGAATTGTTGATATAATTGCTGAAATTGGATGTATACTGAAATTAGGAAAATTAATTTTGGAGTTGTTGTGTTGTTGCTGAAATTGGGAAGGATTTTGTTCTGCAAACTGGCATTATATATTTGATTTAAGTAAATTGTTGCAAATTTATATAAAGTACTTTTGGGTTTATTTTGTGCAATATTGCAACTTATGTAAGTGTATATCATCATATTTATTGTTTGAATTTGATTTCTTTATGCAATTACAGCTTATAGTGTATTTCTTCAATTATTGGATGCTTGATATTTTCGACGGAATTTCTCACGAAAATTATGTAAGAATTCTTGAGATGCAAAATTTGTGGGCCCTACTAACTATTTATATATATATATATATATATATATATATATATATATATATATATATATATATATGTATGCGTAAGTGTTACTTAATTTTCTAATACTACAATTCACTAATTAAGTAGCATTTACTTAATTAGTTTCCCACTAATAAAATAAAACAAAATGAACTATGTATAACTAAATAAAATAATATAATAAATTACATAAATTAGAATAATATAATATAATAAAAAAAACAAGTTATTTAAATAACATAAAATAAGATAAAATAATTAAGATGAGATAAAATCAAATCAAATCAAATCAAATAATTTATACTTCAAATATCAATTAATTTAATTAACTTAATTTAAAAAATACCATAAATTAAAAATATTATATTTAATATAATAATATATATTAAATATAATAAAATAAAATTTAATAAATTAAAAATATATAATATAATAATTAGAGTACATTAAATTTACTAAAGTGTACTACGCCCCTAATGTAGCAAATTCTAGAACCCCCTGGTATACCGTTGTCACAACGAAAACCAAGGCTTTTGATGGTACTGATTTGTTTGGAAAGGATGACCTATTGCATGAACAAGTTAGCAATCCGAGCCACGTACTGCCAGATGATGACGATGTGTTGGCAGAAGATGTCGTTAACGTACTCGATGATGAAGAAGTTGATGATGACATTGTTTTCAGTGACTATTTCGTTGTACAAGATGATAACGACGAAACATTAATTGATACGGACGAGGAAGAGACTGAATCTGAGGAGGAAATTGATATTGATTCTGACGAGTTTGACGACGTATTAAGTCTTAACTTTAATTGTTGTTTTTAAATAATTTACTAATAAATACATTATTATTATTATTATTATTATTATTATTATTATTATTATTATTATTATTATTATTTTAGTCGAGATTAGTGTTCTCATTCTTTTTAATTATAATAGTACAGTTATGGCTAGAAAGCAATGATTGGAGGTCGTACGCCATGAGGGTGGCCCGTCTGAGGATCTCATACCAGCTCCCAAAGTGGGACGTCGTCATCATCTAGTAAGTTTTCATTTTTTTTGTAATGTAACTTATTTCTACATATTTATTTAACGCATAATGAAATAATATATATATATATATATATATATATATATATATATATATACACACATATACATACTTACAGAATCTTGTTAAATTCGACGTCGGGGACTAACCTCGGATTATTTGGGCGTCCGCCGACCCAGCCTGAGATTGCTATAGTTAATGCCGACTCGACGCAGTACGTGCCTAATATAATATAACTAACGCATATAATTTACTTTATATGACTGCATAAGTTAAAGTAACACGTATATCTCAAATTGCAGTATCCTGGACCTGATCGTTAAGTATACGCTACATGCCATTTACTTGACACACCTGCCTACAGGATGTATGTGATTCACTCAATTCCCGCGGTATGATGCACACTATATGACTACTGTGTTGCGAGAGTCCCATATGAGTCGAATTACATAATTTAATTTAAGTATGATTCTATGAATTATCATTAATGTCTGATATGTAACTTTATTTGTATATATTTATTTTAGATATGAGGACGGTACGTATCTCACAGGCAGCCGACGACAGTGTTATTACTGCACATGTCGCAAAGAACTATTCCGGATGGCTGTACGAGATGAGACAACGGGCCACCCGGGTAGTTATTGAGCAGCCTAGGACTACCATACGCGATCATCAGCCTCGCATAGTCTCCGATCCAACATGGGCGGCTATGTGTGCACACTGGGACGCTAATGACTTTAAGAAAAAGTTTGAGTATGCAAAAAAGAATCGTGGCCAGCTCCGAGTCGTACACACTACTGGCTCACAGTCATATGAGGAAGTGAATGTGGTAAGTATCTCAATTTAGTTCTTTAGTTACTCGATTGTCATTATCATACTTACTAAATGTTATTTGCATGTATTTATTAGGTCATGCGGAATATCTTAGGCCGACCTCCTACCATGCTAGAGTTTTGGGATAGAGCCCACACGGCGAAAGATTCTAGCATGTCTCCCGCAGCATTAGCTATTGTAACACCCCCAAATCTATACGCCTGTGTTATCCAATCTGATGTTCACACACTACAAGAAATCACACAATTTATGACGCTAAAATTTGTCACATAAAATTTAGTTTTCGTCACTATGGACACCCATGTGCAAAATTAGGGTTCACATGACCTAATTAAATTAAATGCACAATTAGGGTTCCACGACCTCATTAAATGTGCAAATTATAGTTCGCATAACCTAATTAAATGAAGACGGATAAGTCAGAAATAAAAGGGGCTAGACTCGGGAGAAGCCTCCACGGGTCCCGAGGTAGAAGGCTCGTGGAGGTGGCTCGTTTTGGGAATTGATTGAGAGATTGGATTGGTGGCTAGAAGGACAGGGCGATATGGGCATTATTCTAATGACTAAAGGGTATTTCTGGAATTTCCCTGATAGCATATGCCTGGCACATGGCCACTTTTCAGGAAACCCTATAAATACCTCTTCCATTCCATTGGGAAGGGGATCTCTCTTCAGACTCAAGATTTTGACATAGGGAAGATCAAAGAACTCTTTTGATAGCTTAAGGCTTGGATATTCCACCTAAAAGTACTAAAAGGATTGGAGCACTCTCTCAACTCAAAAGACTCAAGAGAAGGCTCTTGGAATCCCAATAACCATAACACGGTTTAGGATTCTAGGGTTCTTGCCACGCCGTCGTTAATCATCGTCCACCTGTCGTTCTCCCCTCTTCAATCAATCAATCAATTCCGCGCACGTCGTGGATTTCTCTCCTCCTCATCCAACACGAAACCCTAACCCTAGCAAGGTACAATTTCCTTGATCTTCACCAACAAATAGCATTACCTCACCGGGTCCAGTTCCAAGGCAAGCAAGTCAAGCTTTCCAAGGCGTGAATCTAAATCTCGATCAACCTATCCCTGAAGACGCATCAGAAGGAAGTTTAACATTACCATACATAGCTGATCAACAACTAGCGAATGTCAGGTAGACAGGCGCTGAAAGGCAAATCGAGGAAGAAAGAGGAGAGCAGGCAAATGATGTACAACTGGAGATGCTCAAGGCGTTGAAGGAAGCACGGGAAGAACAAGGGATGATGATGGCTATGATGCTAGAGATTCAGAGGAAGCAAGAGGAAATGGGAAATTTCCGCCAGCAGTTGATGCAGATTCCGCTTTCAAGGCCATGTTCCCAGAAAATTCACAAGGAGAACTGGCAGGAGTGGAGGACAACAACAACGATAGCAACAATAAGGAGAATTAGACAGCACCTCCATTGATGGAGAATCAATTCATTCCAATCATCCACTTGGAACCTCAGAACAGTGGTGACGCGCCACAACCCAGACTGGAAGTCAGGCAGCCTAAGACAAACATCATTTCAACCACTATCCCCTTATTTTCACAATTGCAGATGCCAATCATCCCAAGCCTCGTTCAACGAACCGGCCCACAAGCACAACCGATACAGAATTTACATGATGTTAGTGTACATCAGCCAATTTCTGTACCACAGAGAGTCCATACCGCGAGCCAATATGTGACAAAGGATGATATGATCTATGTGATCAATCAACTTCACAGGCAGACATCCCGACCTTCGGAGTTAGACTTTACTCCACCTTACCCAACACATATTCGGAGACAACCCTACCTTGCAGGGTATATCGAGCATCCCCCGTAATTTCCAAAATACAATGGGGAGAAAGGAAATGTCAGGGAACACATTACCAGGTTCATGGAGTCAATGTCTCCGTGGTTAGGATACGATGAAAGGAACAATCACAATTTGTTGATGAGGGAATTCGACAAAACTTTGACGGATAATGCCTTCAGTTGGTACTACAACTTGGAGAAGGAATCAGTCCATGATTGGGATGATCAAAAATTGCAATTTTTTAAGAAATTTTTCTATGTGCAGAAACAAGTAACCATCGTAGAGCTCATGTTATTCAAGCAGAAGCCAAACGAGGAGCTGTCAGATTACGTGGATAGGTTCAGGGCCCAAGCACAGAAGTGTGTAGAACCAATTGAAGAAAAGAACTTCGTTAGCATATGCAACAATGGTGCTTTAGACGCCTTCAAGCCCCACCTCATTACCAAGGCGTGTGATTCATTTGCGACCCTCTCATCTTTTGCACAAGACTTAGGGGGAATCATGACATTTCTATCACCATCGATGGATACATGGAAGATCAAGAGGGCGAATGATCTGTGGCTTTGGTGGATTCTCAGTCAAAACCACAACGGGGCAAGAGGGAGAAAAATGAGAAATTTGAACGAAGTAAAGAAAAGCATGGGGACAAGTATACCAGAATGCCAGTTCCGGAGGCTATCACATGCAACGAGAAGGAGTTTCAGGAGCCTGTACGAACAATGGGTCGAGCACGAAGTAGTGAAACCTCCAAGGCCCCGGTTGGTTGTAACGGAAGAAATGAAAAGAAGACCAGACTTTTGTGTATACCACCAATATGCAGGACATTCCACTATGGACTGTTACAGTCTACGGAGGATATACCATGAGAAATTGGCGGCCGGGGAGATTGAACTAGGAGAAGAAACGTGCAACACTATCACCCATGGTACAGTCCCGGAAGTCAAGAACTCAAATACTGGTTCTACGTACCATCAAAAAAAAACTCTGAACTACAGACGAATTAAAAAATCCACCCAAAATGGTGGTCCACAAAAAATGGTGGTTTAAGTCCTCAGGAATATCCCTTGCCAAGTAAATTGGATGACCAAGGGAGGAGGCACAAGAATTGACGAATAATAAAAAAAATGAAGAAAAAAAAAACCCCCACCCAAGATGGTGGTCCATTCTAAATGGTGGTCAAGTCCTCATAGACTGCACTTGCCAAGAAATTGGACGACCCAAGTGACGAGGCACCCGATTTCAAGTCCTCGTAGACTGCACTTGCCAAGAAATTGGACGACCCAAGTGACGAGGCACCCGATTTTAAGTCCTCGTACACTGCACTTGCCAAGATATTGGACGACCCAAGTGACGAGGCATCCATTTTCAAGTCCTCATAGACTGCACTTGCCAAAAAATTGGACGACCCAAGTGACGAGGTACCCGATTTCAAGTCCTCATAGACTACACTTGCCAAGAAATTGGACGACCCAAGTGACGAGGCACCCGAGTGTTACACTTTATCATCAAAAGTGAATGAGGCACCTGACTATAAGTCCTTAGACCAAAAAAAGTTATACTTTCAACTTTAATAAAAGTAATTGAGGCGCTTGAGTATAAGCCCTGAACCCCAAAAAAGTTACACTTTATCTCTAAAAGTACTGGTGAACGTTATGCTTTCACCGACAAAAGCAAGATTTATTATATGAAACGTTATGCTTTTCGTTAAAAGCAATTTAATTATCAATAAATTTGTCAAACTTTCACTTATACTTGATTATTTCTTCTGATTTAAAAAAAAGAAAAGAAAAGAAAAGAAAAGTATAGATTCAAGTGTTAGTCTGTATGAAATATATGCACATTATTTTACGATCAGAAATGAAAAAAAAACTACGAAGTTCATGATCTAAAGGCCTGACACATCAAATTGAAGAGAGAATACCTAAAGCTTGGTCTTCGTGGCTATCGGGCCTTGAGGCTATCAATGAGGTCTTGAAGCTTATCGGCATGTCTTTAAGGCTATCTTCCGGTCTTCGATGCTATCAAGCCTTCGAGGCTATTAGCAGGTCTTCGAAGCTATCAGTATGTCTTCAAGGCTATCTTCCGGGCTTCGATGCTATCAGGTCTTCAAAGGCTATCAGGTCTTCGATGCTATCAGGCCTTCGAAGCTATCAGCAGGTCTTCGAGGCTATCAAGCCTTCGAGGCTTTCAGGCCTTCACGGACTTCTTAATTCTGAATGACTTTTTAATTCTAAAGAAAAGAGAAATTTCCAGAGAGGGTACGAAAGATTAAATTGTAGACTTTCAAAATGTCACAAGAGAGCTCCTCTAAGGGTCACCCTTCTAGGGTTTGCTCCCTAGAGGTTCCCTCTCCTAGGACTTTCATTTTTGAGTCTTGCAAAACATCAAGCCCCACGAAGTGTTCAGACACTGGAATTAAGACTTCAACACTTATAATTTTTTGTGCGATCATCTCACCAAAGGCGTGACTCACGCGCAGGGGGCAAAATGCTTACTGATAGATGACATAGACATCCTCTAGAGTAGAGGTGCATTCCCCCCAAGAAGTGATGAATACACATGTAGAGGAGCACCATGGTTCTGTTGGATACAAAGGTCCCTGCATAGCTGGATGCAACGAAGAATGTTTGGCTTCTCCTTAGTATATCCATATAATCAGCGTTCTCAAGTATTTCGCCGGTCCAATGCCACCATTCCTGAATGTAGTTAGATGAATAAGACAAGAAGTGAATAAGAATGCAATCAGAATCGGGAAAGTCACCCCAACTTCCATAAGCCATGGGATATAGAAACAAGCCTTCCTTCTATGGTGGAGAAAAAGTTGTACGGTCATAAGTTTGGATTTGCTTCCAAAAGATGACGAAAAGACCAAAGGAGGGGAGCCCTTTCCCAATCATTGAGAAACGGGGCCTCCTTGGTTGTTCCCAAGTCTGCAGAATGTTCAATGGGGAGGGCCTGCAAGAAAAAAGAATTCAGCATAAGGGTTCTAAAGAGCAAGGAAATGAGGCATTTGAACTTGAAGTGCTCACCATGACAACCAGAAATGTCTGAGATTTAAGCCTAAAAACACTTGAAAAGAAGAAGAAATAATATTAGGAGGAGTTAGGAATCATAATTATGCAAGAAAAAAATTCTCGAAAATTTTTAAAAAAACTTCAGACATCCAAAAGGCATCCTTCGGAGCCTTTTTTTGGACTTATAATGGCATATGCCATGGCATAGCAATGACTTTTGTAGGGCTCATCAGGGCTCATCGATACGGTCGTTTTGATATATTACGGTCCTCAAAACTCCAAACGGATCAAAAGTTACGCTCCAAATAGTAACCGCTCATCCCAAACTTCATTTTTTCCGCCCAAAACATAGATTTCCCCCTAGGGTTCGGCCCCCTAGTGTTCGGCCTCCTAGGGTTCGGCCTCTTAGGGTTCGCCCCTAGGGGTTTGGCCATCTGGAACGGTTTCACTACATGTAGAGCATTTTTTTCTTCCTTTGTGTTCTTCGTGGACGAAACGTCAAGTCTTTCTTTATTATCCGAGGGAAAAAACCAAGATGTAATCAAGGTAATAGGGCTCGGAAGACAAAAGAAAGATTGGGGAGTCCTAATAAAAAATAAAAAATAAAAAATTGTGTAGGGTTCGACCCCCCTAGGGTTCGGCCCCCTAGGGGCTGTTCCCTCTACTCATTCCTTTGAGGTCCTGTTGCTCCACAAATAAAATCACTTGGAACGAGTGCACCTTCACCGCGAAAATTATAGTCTTCTTTGATGAATTCTTAGGGAAAAAACCAAGATATGATCAAGGTGATGGGGATCAGAAACAAAGAACGACTACAATTGCCTGAAACAGAAAAGAGAAATAGAGGAATCAAGTCGAGAAAAATTCGAGAAAAAAAACATGCAAGTAAACAAATTGAAAAGCGAAGACGAGAAGAATGAATGGAGCCCCAAGGGTTCGGGTCCCCCATAGGGTTCAGCCCTATAGGATTCAACCCCTAGGGTTTGGCCCTATAGGGAGGAATTCTCTTTGTTACCTCTCGCTCAGATTGATGAATGTCTTCTTGTTGCTCCCTTGAGGATCTTCTTGGCTCGTAGGAAGAAAGAAAATCCAAAATGAAGCAAGATAAGCAAGGAGGCATGAATGGCTTGGGAGATGCATACATATGAATACATGTATAGCCCCAAAGTATGCTTGCAACGGAAAAGGAAGCAATCACTCTTTTTTCATTAAAGGAAGGATTCAAGCTGATTTCCAAAAAGATAAGTATCTTTGAATTTATTTCTAAATAGAAATATATAAAAATATTATTTCCTAAATATAGAACATATTTGATTTTTGATTTTATTCCCAACAAAGGGAAATTTCAAAATATATGTTTGATTTTCCTTCTTAATGATGATAAGGAATGATATTGTCTTCAAAATCAAATAAAGAAAAATTTTATTTCCAAAATAAAATTAAGATTTGATTTGATTTGATAAAAAGGAAATATTTAGTTTACCAAAAGAAAGATTTTATTAGATTGAATTTTATTTGGTAATATTTGATGATCTTCCTTGTCTTAATTTCCAGGAAAAAATAAGGAAGCAAATATTGGGCAAACTATGGAAAGATTTTCAGAAGATTTTTCAGTATGGAAGTATTCTTGCGCTATCGTCTATTTGGGAATGCGACTCTCGCACAGGGGGAAAATGTGGGCCCATGTGCAAAATGACCTAATTAAATTAAATGCACAATTAGGGTGCCACGACCTCATTAAATGTGCAAATTAGAGTTCGCATAACCTAATTAAATGAAGACGGATAAATCTAAAATAAAAGGGGCTAGATCCGGGAGAAGCCTCCATGGGTCCCGAGGCAGAAGGCTCGTGGTGGCGGCTCGTTTTGGGAATTGATTGAGGGATTGGATTGGTGGCTAGAAGGACAGGGCGATATGGGCATTATTCTAATGACTAAAGGGTATTTCTGGAATTTCCCTGACAGCATGTGCCACAAGGCCACTTTTCAGGAAACCCTATAAATACCTCTTCCATTCCATTGGGAAGGGGATCTCTCTTCAGACTCAAGATATGGACTCAGGGAAGATCAAAGAACTCTTTTGATAGCTTAAGGCTTGGATATTCCACCTAAAAGCACTAAAAGGATTGGAGCACTCTCTCAACTCAAAAGACTCAAGAAGGCTCTTGGAATCCCAATAACCATAACACGGTTTCTGGATTCTAGGGGTTCTGCCACGCGTCATTGGAGTAATCGTCCACCTGTCATTCTCCCCTCTTCAATCAATCAATCAATTCTGCGCCCTTCGTGGATTTCTCTCTTCCTCAGCCAACACGAAACCTTAACCCTAACAAGGTACAATTTCCTTGCCCACAGTCATTAAAACATTTGGTGATGATTGTTAATCGTCACAGAGACCGTCACCGTATGAGCGTGGTATTAGGTTTATTTGACAATATTTGATGTCGTCACTAAATGTTTTAACTTATGGTGACAATCTACATCATTTTCACTATAATTAATTACTTTTAGTGACGTTAATAGCGTCACTATTTGAATGAAACTTTTGTCACTCTATATTATGTTTCGTCATCAAAACTTGGTGCATTAAATGACATAAATCGTTTTTCGTCATTAAATGATATTATTTTAGTGACGAAAATATGTTACACTATTTAAATCATCTAATTTTAATGACGACAATATTGTCATATTTATGATTATTCTTTCGTCATGTTATTGTGTTTATCGTCACCAAAAATAAAAAAATAAATGACGACAGAACAATTCGTCACCTAATAATATATTTAACATGACAATTATGTCTTTGTCATTTTATATTTTAAATAATATTACAAAATAATTTGTCACCAAAGAGTTATTTTTTGGGACACATTTTTCAATGTCACTAATTGAATACTTGTGGTGACGATACATCTCGTCACAAAAAGAGTTACTAATAGTGACAAAATTAGTTGTTGTGACTAAATAAATATATAACAGTGACGATATAGTTTGTCACCAAAGAGTTAATTTGTATGACACATTTTTTTATGTCACTAATTGAATAATTATGGTGACGATAGAACTCGTCACATAAAGAGCTATTAATAGTTACAAAATTAAAAGGCATCATTAAATGATATATAATAGTGACGGCATAACTTGTCACCAAATAGTTAATATTAGTGACAATATTAGTTGTCATAACTAAATGAATATATATAATGACAATACTATTAATTCTAAAGAGTTAATATTATTCGTCATTAAATTTTAATTGTCATTGACCAAATATTATTTGCCAACAAATGATTATAAATCGTGATGATGTGGTGGTCATATTAAGTTGTTTGACATTCAAAATGTATTGTTACATTAACAATTTTCAATAAAAAAATATAATACATTTAGTGAGCTTTTTAAATCAACTTTACACCTGTATATAATATAAGAGACAAAAGGCAATAAACATTTAAAATAAAAAGTAATTATCTTATAAAAAAATAGTAGATTCACTGATTTAATAAAATACCCAAATAGCTAGGCAATAAACAGTTGCTTAAATAAACTAAGTACCACAAAACCAAATTATATAATCCAAAAAGCTGAAATTCTAAAATCCATATCCTAAGAAAATGCTTAATTAAAACCTTCAACCTTGTGGTTATTGAGCTTCCAGAAAAAACTCTATCTGCAAATCAAAAAAAACATATGGACATAAAATCAATCAAATAGTTATGAAATTAAAAAAAATGTATATAAAGAAAGATATATTTAAATAATAAATTGTGAATTTTCCAGACTATAGCTATACTAGCATTATAGCAACCAAAATCAATATCCATAGAATTTAGAGGATCCATGAGAATGGATTATGGTTGAAGTCAGTAATATGAAAATAGACTTCAAGAAAGTCGTCCCATGTGCAGAGAGATATATTTATGAATCCCAAAATATGAGAACTATTAGAGCAAGTTTTAAACTAACATAGAAGCTTGAGGAAGGGAAAGCAACCCAAGAGCTCCTGCACAAGTGAAGAAGTAATTATGTCAGCACTAAAATATCAGTGTGAAGTATAAATAAAATTCATGTTTGTCCTAAATGGACGAAAATAAATAAGAAAATCTAACATTTGTAAGAATTCAACACATCACACACCAAATTCAAAATATTTAATAGAGAGTGAAGAAAATATTACCTAGAATAATTCTTGTATAGCAAATTTATGATGCAAGATAATTGAAAGAAAGGACGTAAAAGAGAGATTGTTACTGATTTAAACTAATTTTTTGGGAATGAAAAAAAAAACCACATAAAGATTCATCTTATACTATCATTACTTCAGAGTTCATTATTCACTCATTTATAAAGTTGTTTTTAATATCAAAAATATGTATTAACACAAATTCAACCATGAAAAGCAACATTTGAAAGCTTAATTGAAGTTTAAAAGTATTTATTACTTACATGATATTTTTCTCTAGTATATGTTCATCCCCTTAGCAACCATAAATACCATAAGTTTGTTGATATTTGCACCTTGATCAACCAATTGAGTTTTCAAATCAGACACTTCAGTCTCAAATTCAGCCACTTGTGTCTTAAGATCATTTACTTGAGAGTTAGACATTTGTAGCTTTTTTTGTGTATCTTAAAGTTCCTTTTGGACTTGTTGGGTAGCTAAATTAGATAATGTGATGCGCCTGCTTGGAGGTTGTGGACCATACCCAAGGCCTTTAATGTAACCATATCCATGACCAAGAACCTCCAAGACTATTTCATCTGTGTTCTTCTCAGATCCTTTTTTTCTATATTGATCTTGCTTTTTTTTCATCAACTCCTATTAAAACACATGGATGTAAGAAGGTATATAGAGTTATTTACAATCATTAACATAGAAAAGGCTGGATTTTAAACAAATAGATACGAAAGTTACCCAATTCTCTTCTGCCACTTTGGATGACCAACCCTTTTCCTCTGAATAATGCGTACGTTTATACAAATCAATCATATCAGAAAGATCTCCATTAGCTCCTTTTGAGACTAGGACAGGAAAAAATGTGCCAAATACATTAAAATTATGCATCAATTAAAGGTTATTTTTTTTGCTAAATTTAAACTATATTAAAAGGAAGAAAAAAGATTACAACCATATTTGGCTTGATTGCCCCAATGACCTCATACCAGTCCCTAACATATAACGTCTCTTCATATAACTTCTTTATTTTACATTACAAACTAATTAAGTTTTCGTTATATGCATGTGTGTATTTAGGAAGTTACAAATCAAACTTCATGATTAAATCTTCAAGTTACAATATAGGATTTACTAGGATATTTCCAAAAGCTGTTATGACGATTTATTCTTTGTTAGGCTAAGTTCTTTCGCTTAAAGGCAACAACTATTACTTCTTAGTTATTACTGTCATGTACACTCTGCATAGCCATAGCAGACCCATAGCGGTAGAAAATTAGGATAACATTAACACAAAGTTTACCAAACAAATCCCAAACAGATCTAAATTGGGGCAACAAAAACCCTTCCAGCAAAACAAGATCCAAAAAACTCCCATAAAACCCCAATTCCATATCCCATGTTTCCCTGGTGTCAAATCTTCTAGTCTCCCCAAATGCATTAACACATCATCCCCGGTTAATTCTCTAGGTGCCTCGCTATCTTCTCGTTTACCATTTAACTTTTTGCTTCTTCTCCAAGCATGATCTTTTGGTAAATAGCGACGGTGTCCCATGAAACACACCTTATTTTGCAACCCCTAAGAACATATTTGGTCATTACAAACTGGACAAGCCATGTACCATTTAGTACTCCATCCAATGATCTTTATCGTGATCACTTATCAAATGATCAGCGTGTCGATGGACCGCCATTGGTCGCAGATAGCTATAATGACCGTCATGCGATTCTTGATAGATAGTCGTCGCATAAAATCTGGTTGCTGGGATGCACATCAGCGACCACTATTAGCGATCGATATATCTGCGATCGCGAATAGCGACTGAATTCGTCATATCGATCGCTAAGCTGAGTCTGCATGTCTCAGAGCCAAAGGCTGACGTGGTCCACGTGTTTGTGACCGCTAGCAGTGACTGCAGGCAGTCGCTGATACCCTTAAATGCTAGCAGTCTCTAATAGACATCAGCGACCGCATGCAGTCGCTAATAGATATCAGCCTAAAAAAAACTGAAAAACAGCTTTTTGTTGTTTTGCATAATTCCCAAAAAACTGTACTTGTTTTGTACCTGATATATCCCAACACACATACACAACAATATAAACAATGTGCACAACAATATAAACATCCATCGTCCACCAAACTAGCTAGTATATAAACTATATATATAAACCTTTAAAAATCGCTATGAATTGAATAAATAACCACAAATCTAATGTTTAAGTAACATACAGGCATCCAAAGAAGAATATACAAGTACAAACTTATACTATAACTACAAAACTGATCTAAAGCAGGTACGTCAAGCATCATCGCCTCCTTGATCACCCTGTAATTAACAAAATAATAAAACAAGTTACAAATATAGTAACTATGTTGATACTGATATATATTACGACAATATATACAACAAATTGATTTTATACCTCGTCGTCATCCCCATGTTGTCCTCTTCTTTGCTATCGCTCATCGCTTCAATTTAACTCCTCAGGATCAAGAGCCCCCAGATGCCCGCCCACTATCTTCAAAAGATTTTGTTCTCGACATATAGCTCTCACACAAATACCAGTAGTATGAAATTTGGATGACTCGATGACCGTGGAAGACTGGTAGCAGAGTCACTCGAGCCATCATGAAGGATGGGCGTCGTCGTTGTCCTTGACCTTTAATGTAGTTCTTCTTCACAACAGACGCCTCTCCTCCCACATTTCTCTTGATCAATAGTCGGACGTGGAGTGCCTTCGAGATAAAGCACTCTTTCAATAAACGCTTATAAGTATCCACGTCATCATGTTAACAATTAAATAGTTAAAAATAAATTTCGTAAGCATTGATAAACAAGATCAAGTTGTTAAAACTTATTACCGCTTATCTGGATAGCATCGAGGCGGAACCATCACGGGTGGCCACATACATCCAAAATGAATGGATAGGTGTACCTTGAGATCGAGACTCTATACAAAAAATAGCACAATATTACTAAGTAAAATGTGATATATTTTCTAGAATTCATGATTATAAACATATTAAAACTTGTAAATACGCACTACACAAAGTTGATATCTTTCAGAATCGTGAAATCTGCCACCCTTGTATGTCCTTTTTAGCCTTTTTCATCATCGCAATTTTTTAGGATCTGCTTAGTGGAGGTAGTCATTTGTTTTTTCACCCGAATTCTCGACTTTCCATTGGGCACACATCTCAAATTTATACGGATTGGGTGCACCACTGGCTATGCTCGTGCATATAATCCTCTCCCCGGCACGGATGGTCGATAACGGCATTGTGAAGGGCTTTTTGTCTTTCTTTGTTCAAATTGTCTTTGAGTGCGACCATGCACTTCTACCGTAATAATGTACGTATCATCAAGCAAGCATGTCCTCCTCCCATCTATACTGCTTACTGCAAATAAAACAACAATAATAACATTACTAAACAATTATCCTTTGAATATTATATTATCATCATAATTAAAAAAACATACTTGAAATTCAAATTAAACAAAGATCCTTGTGGGCGATAGGTGTCTTCGCCCAAGTAATCACAGGTGTAGGCCAATTACATAAACACACAATTGTGATGATATGCACTTGACGATCTTATTATCCGAAAAAATCACTATAATATACAACAATTTACATCAAATAAGTAGATATATTAAAGCAATTTACATCTAAGTTATAATTTACATCAACGATAAGTAGATATATTAAAGCAATTTACATCTATGTTCTATATATCTTGTATAAATGGAATCTTAAATGCTTATATATAAATGATATATGCGGGACGTACGTGCTATTCAGAGGAGAGCAAATCTGAATAAGAATCCGATCATCCGGATTAGTAGGGGCCTTGGGCACATAATTAGGCCCCCTACCCATGCCACACTTTTTCTGCGCTGTTTCAGAAGCCATCTGTATATTACAAATTTTAAGATGTTATTATGATTCATATTTGATTACATGTATATATGACAATAAACATGACAGTGATATAAACATGTATATATATGAATATAAAATGACAATAAACAAAAGTTGCCTTTAAATAGTTTAGTACATAAACATGACAATGATATAAAAAATATGTAATGCTAAAAATACATTTCATTTGTTCAAGTGTCAATGTCTGATTCAGAATCATCTTGTATACGTGTTGCAGATTCATAACCATCATCTGCTTCAGATTCAGTGTCAAATTCAGTCAATTACTCTTCCTCCTCAGTATCAATGTCATCTGACACAAGTATTGACTCAGGATCTAATTCATGTGGTTCATCTCCACCATCTAACTGGATTACTTCATTGTCGTCCTCCACATTTATTATAGTTTGACTATGATGCATCTGCTCTTGGTAAATCTCCCCATCAACTACTTCTACACAACTACGCGCGGGAGTATGAATTACAACTTGCCAATCTGTAGGCGGTTTATCCCTTTTCTTAACAGGACTAGGAGTGTAGTATACTTGTACTGTTTGAGTTGGTAAAACAAACGAATTAGTTGGAGTCTGCAGACCTATGGAGGTCAATATCGACAATTCCATGTCTCACAACGCGCGTATCCCTTTTTCTGAATCAAACCAACGGCACTTGAACAAGTGAATATGACCCCCGTACGTGCCCTTGTACGACAACTCTATGATTTCCTCCAACTCCCCATAAAAGGCATGACCAAGCTCATTATATCAATCTCCTTGGACACACACTCCAGAGTTCATTGTTCTTTTACCGCGCCCATATGCCTTTGTGTGAAATTCACAACCATTTATTTTGTAAACCATTATACCGACTTAGTCCTATGTCGGTCCCATAGCTAGGACTTGTACATTAGCGAATCGTTGATCCCTCAATCAAAGCCTACAAAACTCCATCTTATTAAATGAAGTCATAGTTAACATGGAGTATATATATACTACGTCTTTAAAATTGAACTTACTTTGTCCTTTAGTCAAAGTGCAAATTTTTATCACAATTGATTTGAATATCTTTATCGGTTATCTTAGGGATGCTTCACTTTTAACTCGTCACATCGTATAGATTATACCATGTTATAAACATTAACATATTGGAATAAATTTTCAACTTAAAAGATATATCTTCAAGTTTACATGTGTACCTCACAAATTCGTCAATCTCCTCATGATTGAGAAGAATGTAAGTATGCTAAAGATGTAATTCTTGCTCGAGAGGAATATCGCTTCCTCTTCTATAAGCGGCGGCCGATAGACCAAATACGAGAGCCAGACCATTTAGTTCAACATTTCCCCCATCATCATGTCTCGATACTCGATTGGCCTCACAAGACTTCGTCCATTCAAAAATAGTCAGAGACAAACGATATATCTCATCGAAATCAGATGCCTCACATATCGACCCTCGACATGAGCTCTATTCTTCACCTTCCTCTTAAGGTTTCCCATCACCCTCTCGAAAGGGTACATCCATCTATATTAAACTGGACCCCCAACACGAGCTTCATAGGGAAGATAGATTTGCAAATTCTCCATAGAGTCAAAAAAAACCAGGTGGGAATATTTTTTCCAGTTTACACGTTATCTCTATGATGTTCTTCTCAAGTACAGACATGTCCTTCTCATTTAATGATTTTGAACATAAGTCTTTGAAAAAATGACTAAGATCCGTCAAAGCATTCCATATTGGTTTATCAAGAAGATCCCAAAATGTTATAGGCATAAGTCTCTCCATGAACACATGACAGTCATGACTCTTCATCCCTTGCAATTTCCCACCCGTAATACACCTTGCAATTTTTGACGCATATCCATCTGGTAGTTTCAGAGAATTAACCCATGTGCACACATCTTTAACTTGCTTTTTGGATAATGTGTACCTTGCATGCGGTTTGACAATCTTACCATTAGGAGATTCATAAAGTTCTATTCCGGACGCCATAAATATCTTTTATGTCCAAACGTGCCTTTATCGTTATCTTTTGTCTTCCCGTAACATTCATCACGATGTTAAACACATTGTCAAACACATTCTTCTCAATATGCATCACATCTAGATTATGATTTAATCAAATTTGTAGACCAATAAGGCGGTTCCCAAAAGATGCTTCTCCGAACCCGATTATGAGATTCGCCAAACCTATTGATTATGTTTGTGGCATCAATCTTACCAAATGGGATAACCAAAGAATCTCATCACACGATCTCGCATCTCCGTTCCCGATAATCGCGGTGCAAAGCATATCATTGTCTACTTTTCACGTCTCAAGTATTCTCTATTTCTTCAAAGCGGTGATCTACCTAGAAGAACAAGCGATGACAATCAAACCAACAAGGCTTTCGACCTTTTGATAGATTAAACGACTTTGTATGCTCCATACAATACTGGACAAGTTAACTTCCCGTAGTACTCCATCCAAATAACATACCATAAGTCGGGAAGTCACTTATAGTCCACATAATCACGCCCTAAGGTTGAAATTTTTTCGTTGCAACATCCCAAGTCTGTACTCCATCCTCCCACAATACCTTCAACTCGCCTATAAGAGGTCTCAAGTAAACATCTAAGTTCTTTTCGGGACTCTTAGGACCGGAACCACGAGTGAAAGAAACAAGTATGGGCATTTTTTCATACACATCCAAGGAGGCAAGTTATGCGGAGTAACAATCACAAGCCAACATGAGTGCGGAGACGGTGAGTGGCCAACAGATTGAAACCATCGATGGACAATCCAAGCCTCACATTTCTAGGTTCCAATGCAAACCTGGATGTGCTAAGTTAAAATCTTTCCAAGCCTGCCCATCTACGGGATGATTTAGTTCTCCATCTTTAGCTGGAGATTTCGAATGCCAACTCATATGTTCAGTTGTTCTTGACGACATGTACAATCTTTTTAGCCGATGTGTTATTGGAAAATAACTTAGAATCTTAAACGGTATACTTGATTTTTTTGTAGTCACACCCTCTTTATTAGGCCTAAACCGATCATGACTACAAAATGTGCACCTTGTCATCTGTTCATTTTCCTTATAAAATAACATGCAATCGTTGGGACATGCATCGATCTTTTGGTATCCAAGACCCAAATTCTTCACCATTTTCTTACAAAAGTAATAGTTACCAGGCAATTTCTCACCGTCAGGCAACATACTCTTAATGGCCTTCAAGAGCGACTCAAAACACTCATGGCTCATGTTGTGATCAGCCTTGATGTTAAGTAATGTCGCCACTACAGACAATGTAGTGTGTTTGGTGCAACCATGCCACAATGGCTCGCTACCCTCGTCTAACAATTTAAAGAAGTCTTTGGCATCAGAATTCATCAGTTGCTCTCTGCCTTGTTCCCAATCAAAATATGGCCCTGCAATATCATGAACCATTTCATTCATAATACGATGAGTACTCTTTTGCCCGAATTGTGTACTTACGTGATGCCACCACCTCTTCTCCTTTTATATGCCCACCAAAGATTCTTCGTAATTTTCATGAACCCGAAACAAGTAAATGATAGTTTACCATGTCTCTGTCTATATAATTTACATTCTTACACTTCAAACATGGACATCGATTCTGCGACTTACCATTCATACATTCCCAAAGTGACTATCGCATAATCCAAAAACACTTGGCAACCAAATTTCTAAATTCAGGTTGTAGCCCTATCTCAGCACTTGACTTTTCGTCGTGCCATCCAACTATGGTCTGAATAGAGGTCCATGATTCCACGGTACCTACTACAGACAACATAAGCTTATTAATGTATATCATGATTGTAAGCATATGACTTGAGCATACTTGTAACCATAAGACTTGAGCATACTTGTAAGCATGTGATTAACATTTAAGCATACTTGTAAGCATATGACTTGAGCATATATATACTTGTAACCATATGACTTGAGCATACTTGTAAGCATATGACTTGAGCATACTTGTAAGCATATGATTAACATTTAAGTCATACTTATAAGCATATGACTTAAGCATACTAGCTAGTAAGCATATGACTTGAGCTCGTTAATATTATAAATGTTCGCAACTACCCGACCAACAAAAAAAATTCGCCAAAGTCTCCCCTATAATATGGACTAGCCACATGCATGACGACATGTATATATGGTCATTTCTAGGCACCCAAGACACAAACCAAGAGAAATATACAAATTTCCAATACAATAAGACCAAAATAATAACAATTGAAAACTAAGTAACTATCTTGACAAATGAAGCTTGCTTGGCCTCAAGTAAAACTTGGCTAAGCTTGAGTCGCTTAGTGTGGCCTCATGACCCAAGCCCAAATTCATCACCTCCAACAAATTCTTTTTAATAGGCTCTAGTAATTTATGCTATACATTTGATCTTTCTGGCCCTCCCATGTTTTGCACGATGGGTCACCTCCTACATATAGCTAACTTTTTACTAAAAATACTTGAACTTTCTCACTAACAACAAAAAATCAAAATTATAGTCAATAATGGTAGTGATCCCAACTTTGGAACTCCTAAAATCTCAATCCATAATTAAGATAAATATCAAAATATGTTAGTAGTTCCCATATTTATTTTAAACATAAACATCATTATGGTATTTTTTTATTTTTTAATCCAACACTATTATATATTGAAAAACTGCATTATGTTGTAAAAGATAAAAAAAGATTACCATATAAATAATTTCATAATAGATAATCAAGAAGATATATAGCAAATCCTAACACAACTAGTGAACACCGTATCATATATACTCTTAAAAATAATAATATTCTAAAATTACAGTAGAATATACAATTTGCAAGTAGAATGATTTTTTTTTAATTTGAGTTCTATATTCTAAACTTATCAGTAAAAAGAAAGAAAAAAAAAAAGAAAAACCTTTGCACCTTTTTTGTTCCTTTCCCGATTTTGATGGAAATTATAGTCAAATTAAAAAAACACGAAAATCAAAATGCAAGCTTGAAATTAAAACCCCACCGATTCTCGATCGAGTTCACAAGGCCGGTGAACGGTCAGCAGTGTAGGGTGTGGCGGCAGTGACGACCTCCTTCTTCTCCTTCTTCTCTACTTCTCTTCTCCCCTCTTTCTCTCTCTTCTCTCTATTTCTGAACAGTGGTGGCGGACCGGTGGCGGCAGACCGGTGGAGGCCGGAGGCTCTTCTCCTTCTTCTCTTCTCCCCCTTTCTCCCTCTTCTATCTGAGCTCCCTCATTTTTTCTCGCCTCTGCTGTGTCGAGCGAATGACTGAAACTGCTAACATTAAGTTTGATCAACAACGGCCATCAGCGACCGCATGCGGTCGCTAATTTTTAATGACATGGACTTATCAGCGACCGCATGCAGTCCCTGTCATTAATTGGTCACAACAAACCTTGGCGCCAATATTTCGTGCCAATTTTTATGAGGCAAATTTGTGCTAGCGACCACTCAGCGACCGCAGTCGGTCGCTGCTATTAAATAGGGACTAGATTAAATGGCGGTCGCCACTATTGGTCGCTATTACTCTTAGAAGCGACCGCATATCCGGTCGCTGATAGTATTGGTCACTAATAGGCATTTTTCTTGTAGTGATCAAAGGTTTCTATCCCTTCAACCCACAATTTTTTTAACTCTTCAATTAACGGCTGTAAGTAGACATCAATGTCCTTTCCAGGTGATTTCTTCCCTGGAATTAGTAAAGACAACATAAAGAATGGTTGTTTCATGCAATCCCAAGGGGGAAGATTCAATGGAGCTACAATTACAGGCCACATGCTATAAGTGGTGCTTAAGTTTCCAAATGGATTAAAACCATCTACAGCTAGAGCTAGTCTAACATTTCTAGGATCATTTGCAAACTAAGGAAACTTACTATCAAAGTCTTTTCAAGCTATTGAATCAGCCGGATGTCTCATATAATCATCATTAATTCGTTTTTCATTATGCCACACCATCTTTTTAGATGTTTTTTGGGACATGAACAAGCGTTGAAGCCTAGGTATCAGTGAAAAATACCTTAAAATCTGTTGTGGTATCTTCTTCCCTATACCATCATTGACTTTCCATTGAGAAGTTCCACAAGTAGGGCAAGTTTCCACGTTTCCATTCTCCTTCCAGAATAAAATACATTCATACTTACAAGCATGGATACATGCATTCATATCCCAATCCCAAATCTCGCAACAATTTTTTAGCTTCGTAGTAAGAACTTAGAAGTGTCTCACCATCAGGAAGAGATAATTTCATCAGCCTCAACATTATATCTATAGTTTTATTACTCACCTTATTATACACTTTGAGGTGAAGTAATTGTATGATAAAAGAAATCCTTGAAATCTTCTTACATCCAGGGTATAATTCTGTTTGAGCACCCATCATGAGTGCCTCGAGATATGCTGGAACACCATCAATATTGGTGTTATTATCATCTGAGATATTTTTAGCATCAACTTGATAATGTTGTTGACCAAGGTCAAATAACATGTCATTAACACCATTATCTTCTTCAAACAAATCATTATCAATCCTATCACCCTCATTGGTATGTGGATTCCTTAAATTATTCGAAATTGATGGTTCACCGTGATAAAACCATGTTGTGTACCTTGGATCTATCCCTCGCTCCAAAATATGATCTTTAACTGTTTTTTTATCTTGGATTATTAAGTTCAAACAACCTATACATGGGCATCGAATGTCGCACTCTGTACCTATATGAGTTTCAACAAATTTCATAAAAGCGTTTACCCCATCAATATAAGCCTCATTTATTGCATGCAACCAACTCTTGTCCATTCTATACCCCCACAGAAGCTAGTTGATACAATATAAAAACTATAACAAAAAACTATTAATGCTAAAAAAGGGTGAAGATAGCAGCACTATTTTGCATCAACTTGCCTTACTTGGTGATTACAGATAAAGTTTGATTTTAAATCCTGACAACCGACGTTTCCCTTTCTGATGGTTTGCAGGCATAGCTTCCAGGGATTTGGATTTGTCAACTTCATTACTTTCTTCTTTGATATGCACAAATGAATCTGACAGGGGAGAGAATAATAACACCAAAAGTAATAAGATTTTTTGGCAATAAAAATTGCTATACATGAGCACTGATCAACAAACAGCTATAACCTCAAAACTACAAAAACATAAGGTAGCCAACCAATAGTGACGTTGCAAGTCTGAATAAATGGTAGTCATTTGGAAAAATTATATCTAAGAGTTCAGTTATTACAAAGACCACCCCTCCACCTCCTCAAGTAACAGGGACTCCATCGTAAGGTGTTAGCTTTCAAGCAGGATTTTTATCTTCCTAGACATTCATGAATTCTTCAAGATTTTACAAAGTAATCAAAAAATGAGTAAAAACATACTAACCATGCTACCAATTATTATGAATCGAATTACAAAAAATTGTTTCTTACTAAAATCACAATCATATCTGTAGTTTTTAATTATAAAAAACATAACAAAATTACATATACCTCTTGTGCTTGATTATAATCTTTATAATCCCTCCTTAACTTTAATTTCCTTCCGTAATCTAGCAAAACTGGAATTCAATTTGGAAAGGGAGAGAGAGGTTTCGGCAGGTGGGAAGACAGAGGAGCCGGGACTAGGGGAGAGAAAGAGCGATGTGCAAGATTGGGTTGGGGATAGAAAGAGGGATGTGCGAGTCTTGGGCCATGTTTAGTTGTCGTCACTAAAAAAATAGTGCTTCATTTGATTTTAATTTAATTCATTTCCTAATCTTTAATTTTATTTTTTTATTTCTAAATAATTTTCCAATTAGCTTTCATGGTTAGTTTTATTTTAACTTTAACAACTTATATCACATTATATGAATTATTATCTTCCATATATACAATATTAAAATATAATATATATTGTTTATTATATTATGCTTATTTTACATAATATTCAAAAAAAAGGTATTACTCACATACTTTCTTAAAAAAAATTTGCCTTCAAATCAAATTGTGACGATATTACGTACTTTGTCACTAAATATAACAATTTATGACGAACCATTTTTGTCACTTATCCACGCAACTAATTAGTGACACATTATTATCTCGTCATATAAAATTGGTATTTATGATAATACAAATTGTCATAAATTATTCTTTTTTCGTCTTTAAAAAATTTCCCTCCAAAATTCTACAGAAAAATTTTGCCTCCAAAAAAAATTGTGATGATATTACGTACTTTGTCACTAAATATAAGAATTTATAACGAACCATTTTTGTCACTTATCCACTCATCTAATTAGTGACAAACTATTTTTTCATCATATAAAATTGGTATTTATGACAATACAAATTGTCAAAAATTATTATTTTTCCGTCTTTAAAAAATTTTCCTCTAAAAATAATTTTGCCTCCAAATAAAATTGTGATGAATTTGTATTTGGCGTCACTAAATGTGAACATTAGTGACGAAAGCACATTGTCACTAAATGTTACAAATAATTAATGACAAATTATTATGTTGTCATCGAAAGAAATATTTGGTGACAATAAATACTGTCATCAATTATTACAAAATGTCACTAAAAGGTTTTCCTCCAAAATTTTGGTGCGAAATTCTACCTCCAAAATAACTTGTGACAAAATTTTCTTAATCGTCATCAAATGTGTAAATTAGTGACGATATAAATGATTAATAGTAACAAAAGTAAAAGTCGTCACAAAAGCAAAAGTTTAGTGACGATTATGAATTTCATAATTATTAATTAACAAATTGTGACAAATTTTGTGTGGCAAAAATTTCATCATAAAATGTGTTATTTCTTGTAGTGACAACTAATCAATTAATATAACACATTCAAATCTATACACTCGCGGTATCTGATTCGGTGCTCATATCTAATCGAAATACTATACAAATAAATTAAGATACAAATTCCATTTATCCAAGGTTCATAGTATCTCATAAAAAATAACAATTCATTTAAGAACCCAAATTCGAGATTTGACCCGGATCATTTCACACACAATTTCGAGGTCTTTACTCTCTCATAAAGTTTTGAATAACTATAGAGTTTACATTATTAAAGAATTTAAAATCATTAAAACAAAAAGAAACACAAACCTAATAGATTTCGTTACATGTATGTATCTCCTATTTCCCACACTTATGGCTTAGTCAATACCCATTTTTACTTGATACCAAATCCCACGTTGAATCATCAGCCAAATATCATCTTTTTCCATCTTTTTTTTTTACTACGAAAATTCTTTCAATTGTCTATATCTCCTGTCTCGTATATATATATATATATATATATATATATATATATATATATATATATATCGATTTCTTTGTAGGTTACATTAAATAAAGTGGAGATTTCTTTGTAGGTTACATTAAATAAACTTCCACTTTATTTGTCGTTTTCATGCTTTCTTCTTTCGTACTATCTATAATAATCTATGCTTCCAAGTACCCTTTGATTTATAAATTTATATATTCAATCCTTGCAAATTTCTTATGCCTGCTGGTCAAATTATTACTTAATTAGATGAAGTAATTCAAATTTATGAATTATTAATTATTTGAAATTTAGACAAATTATTAATTAAGATACGCCTTAATTTTCTTTTTAAACCGTATGGTTGCTTATACATACATTTAGGCTACATTTGTTTGCAATTAATAATTATATTCGAGATTAGACTATTAATTTCAAATCATTTGTTTATTTTTAAAAATAGATTTGGGACTATTAGTCCCGAGATAATAAAATAACTTGAAAGGGGGACTATTTAATATTATGTTCAACCAAATATTATAATACCTACTATTTAAGACTAAAAATTTATGAACAAAATTAACCTTTAACTTGTTTAAAAAGACCGATATATTTTATCATATCTATCTATACATAAACTAATGAGAATATGATATCTTTGTTAGTAGTAATAAGGATATGATAGTCCAAACAGTAAATTATTATCCAATTTTTTAAATAATATTGGACAAAATATAACTAACATCGGTTTATATATGCGTGATATATAACAGTATGTTTAAGTATAATATTGAGCTTTGTGAGGAATTGAAAAGATTATCACTTACAACTCTATCAGTATAAAATCATACCCCATATATCTATTCTGAAATTACAAAAATATTTTACTTTTTCATATGTTGTAATAAAATTAATATATTTCTATTTTATTGCTTACAACTCCATTAATTCGTATAAAATTATATCCTTAATTTGGTATTATATTTTTAAGTATCATTTATGATATCATGCTACCACTACCAATTCATAGCTAATGTTAATGGTACATTTGTAAATATAAGCCTGCCCTTAAGAGTTTTTGTAATAACTAACCCATTGCATTGGGATCCGATTAGCATGAAGTTATTTTTTTGATAAGTTAGTCAATTGATCAATAGAAAACTGACACACATACAACTTCGTCTGCGTGTCAGTATTCTATTGGTCAATTGACCAACTTACCTCAAAATAAACTTCATACTAACCACTTCCCATTGCATTGCATGAGTACTATTTGTTTATTTCTTAATTTGTCAGAATAAATTTAAATTTGAACGGATAAGTAATTCAGACAGTTTGTTTAACAGTTTTAAACTTTGAATGTGTATTAACGATTCATCTAAAAATTTGTAGTTAAATAATTAAAATTTGAATGATATTTTAATTTACATTCTCTCATAGACAATTAAAATTTACATTCAATGCCCATCTTGGTTACTATTATTAACAAATTTTATTATATACACATTATTTTGTATTTTTGTTTAACAAAAAATTGAATAACCAATTTAATGAATGGTGTAGTTTTTTATTTTGATTTTATGTACTATAGAATTTTATTAATATTTTTAAGTGTTTTATTCCTAAAATTATATTTTTAATAGTATACTTCATAAAAAAAATTCAAAAGTTTATATTTAATTTTTCTTAGATAACATTGTTTATTTATAATTATATAATAAATTTGTTCATAAAAGCCTAGAAGGTTAAAATAGGATAAAACATTAGACATACAATTATCAAACACATCATTTCATTTCGTATTCAGATTTTCTACTTCATTCAGCTTATTCAAATTTGTAAGATCCCAACTTTTATGAATAAAGATTAATTTTTCTCGAATTATATTTTTGAATATTATGGTGTGGTTTTGATATAATGTTATAGTTGTGGGTATTACTTACAAATTTTGCAAAGTAAGCAAGTGGTTATATAATTTCGATTGGTCGGGGAATATTCGTTTTAACGGGAATATTAAATATGACTTAAGACAATCATTGGTGGACCCCACAACGAAAGTATTGTCGTAGTTAGAAAATGACAAAATTATCTTTTATAAAAAATAACGGCGAAAATTTTACCATTAAACTGTTGAACGCCTGTGGTAAAAGATACGATGTAATATCGTGGTTGCATAGTAGCACACTTTGGTATTGATTATTGATGCTTGCGAGAAGTCACTCGGTTATACTCAATTATTGCAACAATAATTCTTTGCGTATAATATCTTTCATATTATTGATTCAATAATTGTCACAGTATCATCTGCATATTATTTTATATTATTAAATCAATAATTGAGACGACAAAGTTATTCATATTATTATTTATAATATTGACAATCTCTTGAAAGTTCTATCGAGGAGAGGTTTGGTCACCTAATTAACGCTACTTGATAGGAGAAAATCTTATCGAAAGCCCTCTTTCACGGAAATGATCACGGTTGTTAAATATTGTGAGTTATAATATTAATGATGAATAAGTTCGTGTTGATTAAAGATGAAATTGATATTTATATTATGTTGGGATTATTAGTGTTAGTGGAAATCGACATCTATTTCTATAATAATGGATGTCTAGAGGCTATATTGACAAATCGGGTTATTAATCGGATAAATGAGCAATTAATTAATATTAATTCATATGCTTATAACTATTTATTCACATGTGTATACTATTGATTCACATGCATATACTATTAGGGGAGATGGTGCAAGATTGATAATACTTGCATGACTAAATTAAAAATGGAGGTAAAGATGAAGGTAATATACTGTAATTATTTTTTTCACATGATTGTACTATTGATTCACATGATTGTACTATTAGGGGAGGTGGTGCAAGTTTGATAATACTTGCAGGACTAAATTAAAAATGAAGGAATAGATGAATGTATTATACTGTAATATTTCGAGCCCCAAAACGTGCAATTATCGAAACTATGTTTTCCTATAAATAGAAGCTCATTCTTCTTTCATTCTCACCAATTCACTAAGACTCACAAGAGCAATTATAGAAAGAGAAGATATAGAGAGAGAAGCTTTAGAGAGAAAGTAGAAGAGAAGTCTGCTACCTCACTATTCCAGTATTCAGTCTTCTTCTGAGGTAAGGGATATTATTTTGTTCAGTATTCATAGGAATAATATTTTCTTCCATACTCTGTAGTATGTGAGCAATATTATTTCATCTCGTATTCCTGATTATACCATCATTCGATTAAAGTATTGCTTCTATATTCCGTGAAATTAGTAGAATATCCTTGAAATTTGCGCTTCATCTAGTATCGCTTCACAAGGATATTTTCGGCACATTCTTGTTAAATTTTAAGATTTTCATGTCGGAGTACTGTCCATGAGTAATATTCATTTATACAGTACTATTCACAAAAGTACTATTCATGGGTACTATTCACAAAGCACTATTCACGAGTAATATTCACAAAGTACTATTCAAGGAGTACTATTCCCGAAGTACTATTCACAGGGTACTATTCACCCGGAGTATTATTCATAACAAAAATTGATTTCTTTTCGGTCCAAATCATTTTTGATACATTATCATTCTTGAATTTTACTCCACAAAGCAGTATCATGTTGATAATTTGGAAAATATTGAATTCTGGATAAATTAAATTATAAATCTTTAAAAATTTATCATTGAACTTGTTTTATTGAATTCTTATATCATTGTCATCATCCTCATCTTTATATTATGTTGAAAGTCATCTGTGGCCTATAGTGCATAGATGGACTTGGTATGATAATGACCAGGGATTATTCGATATAATCATAACCGTAATGTTACAAATGATGTGGTAAAAGTCCTCATTGGCCCGTAGTACATTGATGGACAGTTGTTGGCATGATCATGACCATTGATGAATACACGAATATCCTTAGCCCGTAGTGCATGGATAATTTATGGTCGTGATACTAAAGAATATCATTGGCCGTAGTGCAGGGGTGATTCGATGATGTGAATTATTTATTAAGCTGAGTCTCAACAATAAAAGTGATGAAAAATCTTTTAAATCATAGAAGATAGTAGATTTTATGCTCTACTTGACTCTTCTAATGGATTGCTTGTTCCGCTGCAGTTAAACTTGATGTTTGTTATATTTTATCAGTTTAACACTGTTGAAGGCTAACGATAAATTATTCTGCATTATCTTAGTCATAATATTTCTTACTGGGCTAGTTGAGCTAACCCTTTTGCTTTCATTGTTCTCTTTAAGAAATGAGAACGTAGCTGGGACTAGTCGGGGAACGGAGTGACGGTCCAGATGATAGCATTAGTAGTCCTCACTATTCTATGAAATAGTGTGACAATAAATGTATTGAGGACTCCATTTGAGTTGAATACTGTCTAGAAGACAATATTCGTATTAAAACTCTCAGTTTATGTTTTGTCGTATTTTGCACGACAGTTGTATTATTAAGTTGTATTTGAATTTTTTACTATGTATTTGGCGAGTCAAGATGGGTGATGTATACCTATTTTAAGGGCGTCACAGTTGGTATCAATGCTTAGGGATATGATCCCTGGCTGAGATGTGAGACAAGAACTAGGAGGGGAGAGACGGGGTATTCCTTCGCTAGTATGACCTACCTAAGTTTATTTGGTATTTATTTGGTCGGTTAGAGTATAGGGATAATATGTGACATGTCAATTAACCCTTGTTTTGTGGCAGTATTTGATAATGGAATCCGAAAATGTTGAGATAAGCAATGAAGCACATAAGACCGTTGAGTTACCAAAGATCAATACCCAAGATAATGTGCATCAGGATGACAATAATCATCAGGAAAATAACAACGCTGACCAAGTGATGAACGATGGGATGTTCAGAGGCTTTATGCAATTCATGCAACATCAGGCGAGAACAACTCATGTTCAAAATGCAGGTGAAAATACTGTCAGACGGTCACCACTAAACAGTTCAAGGAGCTGGGACCACCAGAGTTTATTGGAGAGCCAAAATCACTTAAGGCGGAGACGTGGATAAAGTAGATCACCAAGATATTTGATGTCTTGGGATGCTCCAAGGAGTAAAGGTTCCCTTTGCCACTTTTATATTGCGAGGAGAGGCAGATTACTAGTGAGAATCAGTAAAGCGTACTCAACCTGCTGCACTGAAGATGTCTTGGGAGAAGTTTGAAGAACTGTTGAACGACAAGTACTTTTCCAAAAGTATTCTTCACATGAAAGAGGTAAAGTTCATCAAGCTGGAGCAGAAAAATATGACCGTGTCACAGTACGAAGCTAAGTTTGCCGAGTTGTCCCGGTTTGCGTCCCACTTGGTTGATAATGAGGAGAGATTGACGCGGATGTTTTTAAGAGGTTTGAAACCCGAGATACGTCAATACTTAATTTCTCACAAACTGTGTTTGTATTCAGATGTTGTAAATAGGGCTCAGTTATTGGAGCGCGATAACGAGTCAACCCAACCAAAAGAGAGTAGCCGATAAAATAATAATACCAGTGGTAGCAGTCATCGAAGTGGTGACAACAAACGTGGAGGGAATCAACATGCCAGAAATGGTAACCACTTTGGTGGTAATCATGGCCAAGACAATAAAAGTGGACATTTCAAGAAGATGAGATTCAATAATGATGAAAAGACGTCATCACTAGCACCCGTTGTTAATGAAGGAGAACGACCACCTATCATATGTTTCAAATACGGAGGGGAGGGACACATCGGTCCAAACTGTACGCAACAGTCCAAAACGTGTTATAATTGTGGAAGAGAAGGTCACCTAGCTAGATTTTGTCTTATTGGGAAGCCAAGTCCAGTTGGAACGGTGACACCAAATGTCGTCTCAAACAAGTCAAAATCATTAGTTCAAGAGAGAGCGTTTGTTGTGACCTCCCAAAAAGCAAGGAACCCGAACGAGGTCATCACGGATAAGCTTATCATAAACTGTAGCGAAGTATATATCTTATTTGATATCGGTTCTATCCATTCTTTTATTTCTTTGACTTGCGCTCAACGTTTAAATTGAACTCCGGAGAAATTAGACTTTGACTTATCTATTGAAACTCCGTTGGGAGAAACCTTCATTACATCCACTGTTTATAAGTCTTGTTTGGTTCAAATCGGTACCATCACATTACTTGTCGATCTTATTTCATTGAAAATACTCGCATTCGACGTAATTCTAGGGATTGATTGGTTAACTACTCATCATACAAAAATTGATTATTTTAAATAAGGTTGTTAGCTTTCATATTCCTAACCAACCTATTATCTGAAATTCAAGCAACCAAACCATTAAAATCAATCACTGTCATCTCAAGCCATAAAGCTATTCGTTTATTGAAAAATTAATGTCAAGTTTTCTTAGCTCATGTCACGGATTTAAACAAAAATACGTCAGTTTTAAATGATATTTCTATCGTTAATAAATTTCTGGCGTATTCCACTGAAGAACTTCTGGCCTACCCCAGAGCGTGAAATTAAATTTTGTATCGACCTTGAACCCGGTACAAAACTCATTTCCAAAGCCCTATATCGAATGGCTCCTATTGAACTTCAAGAGTTAAAAACTCAACTGCAGGAATTGTTAGACATCGATTTCATTTGACCTAGTACGTCTCCTTGGAGTGCTCCTGTTCTATTCGTGAAGAAGAAAGATGGAAGTATGCGACTTTGTATTGATTATCGGGAGTTGAATCATGTCACCATCAAAATAGGTACCCGTTGCCTCGCATTGATGACTGTTTGACCCGATTGCAAGGCACCAAATTCTTTTCAAAGATCGATCTTCGTTACGGATATCATCGATTGAAGATTAAAACCGATGACATTCCAAAGATCGCTTTTTTCGAACTTCGATGCGGGCATTACAAATTCTAGTCATGTCTTTTGGATTGACTAATGCTCCTGCTGCCTTCATGGATATGATGAACCGAGTATTCAAGAAATTTTTGGATCACTTTGTGGTCATCTTTATTAATGACATCCTCATTTACTCCAAAAGCCGTGAAGATCATGAGCAACACTTAAGGCTGATACTCCAAAAGCTTCGTGAAAACAAGTTATATGCCAAATTGAAGAAATGTGAGTTCTGGCTTGAGGAAGTAGCATTCCTTGGGCACGTAATATCAAATCACGGAATAGCTGTTGACCCGACAAAGATTGAAGCAATTCAAAGCTGGGAACAACCTAAGTTAGTGACCGAAGTACATAGTTTTCTCGGCTTAGCTGGTTATTATCGGAGGTATGTGGAAGAATTTTCTTGAATCGCTACTCCATTAACTCAGCTGACTCGAAAAGATACAAAATTCGGTTGGAGCGAGGAATGTGAGAAGAGTTTTCAAGAACTCAAGATGAGGCTCATTTCAGCACCTGTTTTGACAATACCAACTGGTTCAGAGGGATTTGTCATATATAGATATGCTTCAGGCAAAGGTTTAGGGCGTGTTCTCATTCAACATAGGAAAGTCATAGCCTATGCCTCACGATAACTCAAAGAATATGAGAGGAATTATCCTACTCATGATCTAGAGTTAGCGGTTTATCGTTTTTAAACTTAAGATTTGGAGGCATTACCTTTATGTTGAGAAAGGTGGAGATCTATCTGGATCATAAAAAAGCCTCAAATATTTCTTCACTCAAAAAGAACTCAACATGCGAGAACGCAGCGATGGCTTGAGCTATTGAAAGATTACGATCATACCATTCAATACCATCCGGAAAAGCGAACATAGTAGTTACGCATTGAGTAGAAGATCATATCTTGATCGCGAGTGCGATATTATCAACGCAAAGGCCCATTTTGTATGACTTACAAAAGGATGGAGATAGAGTTAAAGACTCCGGGACCCATGTGATGATGGAGAATATCTGAGTAGAACCGACTTTAATCGATAAAGTTAAAAGTTGCTCAAAGCTACTGAGACACTGGTGATCGTTATGAGGAAGAAAGTGCAAGAAGGTGCTATTCCGGAAGCAAGAATCGATGAAGAAGGAATACTTGAGTCAACTCCGGACTTTGTGTTCTAACGATTACGACTTGAAGTATAAAATCATGATGGAGGCGCATAACACACCGTTTACAATCCATCTTGGGAGTACCAAAATGTATCGTGATCTTCGACATACATTTTGGTGGAGCAATATGAAGAGAGAGATAGCGGGGTTTATCTCAAGGTGTCTAACTTGTCAACGAGTCAAAGCGGGCATCAAGTGCTAAATGGTCCATTGCAACCACTTGAAATTCGAAATGGAAGTGGGAGCACATTACCATGAATTTACATTCTTTGGTCTTCCCAAGGTTTCTCAAGGCATAGATGCGATTTGGGTCATTGTTGATAGATTGACCAAGTCTGCTCATTTCTTACCGATCGAGAAACTTATACACTTGAACGTCTTGCACGTATGTACATAAATGAGATTGTAAGATTGCATGGTATGCCAAAGATCCATAGTTTACGATCGAGACCCAAGATTCACTTCACGATTTTGGGTTGGTTTGCAAAAAGCTATGGGCATGGATTTACGATTTAGTTCGGCATATCATCCTCAAACGGACGGGCAGTCGGAGAGGACTATTCAAACTCTTGAAGATTTATTAAGACTCTGTGTCCTTGACTTCAAAGGAAAGTTAGGACAAGTTCTTACCATTGGTGGAGTTTTCCTACAACAACAGTTATCAAGCAAGTTTTGGCATGGCTCTATTTAAGGCGTTGTATGGAAGAAAGTGTCGTTCTCCAGTTTGCTGGGATGAGGTGGGTGAAACAACGTTGTTGGGACCGGAGTTGGTACGTATGACTACGAAAAAGATTCAAACGATCCGACAACGTATAAAAACCTCACAAGATCAACAAAAGAGTTATGTTGATCTTCATCGAAAGGATGTGGAATTCAATATTGGAGATCATGTGTTGTTACGTATTACTCCATGGAAAGGAGTTATGAGATTTTGAAAGAGATGAAAGCTCAATCCTCGATTCATTGGCCTGTTTTTAATCCTCGATCGAGTAGGAACTGTGGCCTATAGACTACCTTTACTGCTTGAAGTATGTCTCGTGTTCATAACGTTTTTCACATATCTATGTTACGTAAATATGTGAAAGACCCGAACCACATTATTGAATTAAAACTGGACGAGATAGCGGAAGATTTAACGTATGAGGAAGTACCTATTAAAATCTTGGATAAGAAGGATCATATTCTACGCTCCAAGGTTATATCTCAAGTCAAAGTTTTGTGGAGAAACCAAGATGTTGAGGAAATGACCTGGGAGTTAAAATCTAAAATGAAGTCAAGGTATCCTCACCTCTTCGACATACCAGGTACGCACCCTAATTTTGAGGACAAAATTTCATAAGAAGGGGAGGTTGTAAGACCCCAACTTTTATGAATAAAGATTAATTTTTCTCAAATTATATATTTGAATATTATGGTGTGGTTTTGATATAATGTTATAGTTATGGGTATTATTTACAAATTTTGCAAAGTAAGCAAGTTGTTATATAATATTTGATTGGTCGGAGAATATTCGTTTTAACGAGAAATATTTAATGCGACGACCACAATCATTAGTGGACCCCATAATGAAAGAATTATCGTAGTTAAAAACGACAAAATATATATTTTATAAAAATAACGGCGAAAGTTTTACCATTAAATTGTTGAACTACCCGTGGTAAAAGAAATGCGATGTCTGGCGTGGTTGCATAGTAAGTAGCACACGGTATTGATTATTGATCTTTACGTGAGAAGTCACTCGGTTATACTCAATTATTACTACGATAATTCTTTGCATAATATCTTTCATATTATTGATTCAATAATTGTCACGATATCATCTGCATAATATTTTATATTATTAAATCAATAATTGAGACGACAAAGTTATTCATATTATTATTTACAATATTGACAATGTCTAGAAAGTTACATCGAGGAGAGGTTTGGTCACCTAATTGCGCGCATGATAGGAGAAATCATTATCGGAAAGCCCCTCTTTCACGGAAATGATCTGGTTGTTAAATATTGTGAGTTATAATATAATGATGGATAAGTTCGTGTTGATTAAAGATGAAATTGATATTTTCATTATGTTGGAATTATTAGTGTTAGTGAGAATCGACATCTATTTTGATAATAATGGATGTCTAGAGGCTATATTGACCAATCGGGTAATTAATCGGATAAATGAGCAATTAATTGCTATTAATTCACATGCTTATAACTATTTGTTCACATGTGTATACTATTGATTCACATGCATGTACTATTAGGGGAGATGGTGCAAGATTGATAATACTTGCATGACTAAATTAAAATGGAGGTAAAGATGAAGGTACTATACTGTAATTATTTTTTTTCACATGATTGTACTATTGATTCACATGATTGTACTATTGATTCACAAGATATACTATTAGGGGATGTGGTGCAAGTTTGATAATACTTGCAGGACTAAATTAAAAATGAAGGAAAAGATGAAGGTATTATACTGTAATATTTTGAGTCCCAAAACGTGCAATTATCGAAACTATGTTTTCCTATAAATATAAGCTCATTCTTCTTTCATTCTCACCAATTCACTAAGACTCACAAGAGCAATTATAGAAAGAGAAGATATAGAGAGAGAAGCTTTAGAGAGAAAGTAGAAGAGAAGTCTGCTACCTCACTATTCCAAGATATCGATCTTCTTACGAGGTAAGGGATATTATTTTGTTCGAGTATTCATAGGAATAATATTTTCTTCCATACTCTCATAGTATGTGAGTAATATTATTTACGTCTCGTATTCCCGATTATACCATCATTCGGTTAAAGTATTGCTTCTATATTCCTTGAATTAGTAGAATATCCTTGAAATTTGCGCTTCTTCATCTAGTATCGCTTCACAAGGATATTTTCTACACATTCTTGTTAAATTTTAAATTTTTCATCTGCGAGATCTTTGTCCATGAGTTAGTATTCATTTATCTGATACTATTCACAAAATCTACTATTCACAGGTACTATTCATAAAGTACTATTCACAGTACTATTCACATTCATTTATACATTCAAGATTATTCACAAAGTACTATTCACTTCAGGTACTATTCACCCGTGAAGTACTATTCATAACAAAAATTGATTTCTTTTTGGTCCAAATCATTTTTGATACATTATCATTCTTGAATTTTATTCCACAAAGCAGTATCATGTTGACAATTTGGACAATATTGAATTATGGATAAATTAAATTATAAATCTTTAAAAATTTATCCTTGAACTTGTTTTATTGAATTCTTATATCATTGTCATCATCCTCATCTTTATATTATGTTGAAAGTCATCCGTGGCTTGTAGTGCATAGATGGACTTGGTATGATTATGACCAGAGATTATTCGGTATAATCATGACCATAATGTTACAAATGATTTGGTAAAAGTCCTCATTGGCCCGTAGTGCATTGATGGACAGTTGTTGGCATGATCATGACCATTGATGAATACACGAATATCATTGGCCCGTAGTGCATGGATAATTTGTGGTCGTGATACTAAAGAATATCATTGGTCGTAGTGCATGGGTGATTCGATGATGTAGATTATTTATTAAGCTGAGTATCAACAATAAAAGTGATGAAAAATCTTTTAAATCATAGAAGATAGTAGATTTTATGCTCTACTTGACTCTTCTAATGGATTGCTTGTTCCGTTGCAGTTAAACTTGATGTTTGTTATATTTTATCAGTTTAACACTGTTGAAGGCTAACGATAAATTATTATGCATTATCTTAGTCATAATATTTCTTACTGGACTAGTTGAGCTCACCCTTTTGCTTTCATTGTTCTCTTCAAGAAATGAGAACGTAGCTGAGACTAGTCGGGGAACGGAGTGACGGTCCAGATGATAGCATTAGTAGTCCTCACTATTCTATGAAATAGTATGATAATAAATGTATTGAAGACTCCATTTGAATTGAATACTGTCTAGAACACAATATTTATATTAAAACTCTCAGTTTATGTTTTGTCGTATTTTGCACGACAATTTTATTATTAAATTGTATTTGAATTGTGTACCATGTATTTGACGACTCAAGATGGGTAATGTATACCTATTTTGGGGACGTCACAATATTTTCTTATACATTCAAAACCTTTCATTTAATTTTATCAAACAATCCCTTAAATAAATGTCCAGATTCTCACCTAAAATGCTATGTAAATGAAGAAACAAAAAATGTGATAATCTTATATTACGGTCATCTTAAAAAATAAAAAAAATCAAACATAATACTAATTAATTAATTAATACTCTCACTGTTTCAAAATTAGAGAGAGATATTTGTAAAATGTTTACTTTTAAAAATAATTTTATGTTCTTAAATATAGCCTTATTATTATGTAGGAATTCAACTGTGGTGTGGATTGATATTGAAAATGATAGTAAAAAAGTAATGACAAATTAGAACTATCATACCACTTTATAGTTTTAAAATATAAATGTATCTCGAATATTAGAACAAACAAAAAAAGAAAATATATATCTAATTTTGGAATAAATAGAGTAGAACTTTTTAGATTATTTACAATATTCATATTTTATTGACTCCATTCGTTTCAAAATATAAATTTATTATTGACTTTTAAAATGCAACTTGAAACACTTTTAAATTTAAACGCGACTTATTTAACTAATAAACGTTGTGATTGGACTTCAAACGCACCGCACTAAAAATAATGTTGTGAGTTGGTTCTTTTAAAAATTTGATCTCTCGAAACATTACCATTATAAAAATTGCAAACGTAACTAACTTTAAAATTCAAAATTAGAATAAAAGTATTTAATTTTGATATATACAATTATTAAAATTACAAATCAACTACAAAGCAATTATTATCTTATTTATTATTTTCAAAACTTACACAATATAGTATTACTTTTAAATTTTGAAATTTTTATAAATCAATTTTAAAAATAAAATATATCTCTAATTTTAGGATACATGAAATACTAAGATGATATGCATGCATGTATACACTTCAAAAATTTAAGTAATTTTTTTTTCTTTTTTTACAAAATATCAATCATAGATGATACCCTACCATTACAAAATATATTATAAATTTAAGATATTTTTAAATTCAAAATAGTTTTTAATTCATTTCAATTTTAAAATTAATAAATCTCGTTATCAATAGTACTTTTTAGATACATAATTTACTATTTTTTTAAATCGAATAGCCTATGAATTAATATCAACATTTAATTTATATATATCTTAAATGGATTACTAAAAAGTAAACTTGATCCTATATTTTGGAATTGATTGAATATATTAACTAATTTATAAACTCAAATCTTTTGTTGCATCATCTGTCTCATTATATCTTAATTGAAGATGATGATATAAGCTTCATTTTTTTTTATTGATAATCCCCAAAGACGATTAAAAAGAGAACGTAAAATATCGGTCCATTTCACTAACGAATCGATTATAACGACGATTTTTTGAATTATAACAACGGTTCGAACCGTTGTCATAACTATATCGTCGGTTTTATAACCGATTTATTTTTGATTGATTCGCTGGAAAAAGGGATGGAGAACAGAGGATCTGCTCTCTACAATATTATGCCTTTACAAACTTAAAAGTAGCGCATTGTCCAATAGGGAAAGTCCCATTGCATCTGCTCCCGTCTACTCTTTTGTTTTCATAACCTGAATATTCCCAAATATAGAAAGGTGCTTCCTCAATTAAGCGCAACCCGGATTCCTCTCCTAATTTTTCTATTTCCCACTTACTGTAAGGCCATGCTGTTTTGTGGGTCACGTAAACCTCCCCATTTGCTGTTAACATGTCACGTGCGTTCTCAAGGAATCCTCTTACAACTTTCTTGTGGAGCCTGAAATTAAAAGCATGCTAAAATATAAAGCTGTACCTTTTTTTTTGCTAATTTATAAAATTTATACCTTACGCATCAGATTTGCACTACTAATTATACCTTAATAATAATACTACCTCCGTCCCACAATAAGTACTTTTTTAGGTTTAATATTTTTTCTTAAAATAAGTAATGTGTTAGAACTCCAATACAATTTTTACAATATTTTCTCATATATGCCCTTATGCATTCAATGGTATTTATTGCATCTTTCAATCACTACAATTAAATGACACTCATTAACTCTTCAACTTCAAAAAAAATATATTAAAGGTATTTTTGCCATTTTAACTTGTGTATTGGTATGTGTGATTTAAGCTAAAAAGGCACTTATTATGGGACGGAGGTAGTACTATTTTATAGTAATAATTATAGTTTCAAGTGATATTTGCTAATTACTCAACTTAAGCACGAAATTAAATATATATTACTCTTAAAAACATGATAATTTTCCAATCTAATTATATACTCCCTCTGTTCCTAAAAAATTGTCGTTTAAGGTTTATGCACACAGATTAAAGGATATAATTAATACCTAGCGAAAATACTATACTATCCTTATTAATTGTTTCAACCAATTATTCCCTTCCCAATGTTTCTTATTCAATTCAACCAATTACTTCTTATTCAACCAATTACTTGGATTATAACATTGAATTGAATAAGAATCATTGGAAATGGAAGAAAGCTTTAAATAGGAGAAAGCTTTAAATAAGGGTAAAGTAAGAAAAAATAACTAATGTGTATTGATAAACTTAAAACGACAATCTTTTTAGAACAAAAATTACTTCCTAAAACGACAATCTTTTAGGAACGGATGGAGTACATGTTAGACTAAAATATAAATATATACTTATTTAATTATTGAAGGAAGTATTTAACTTACTGGATCATAAGAGCACTGTCCTCACGCAACATAAAACCAAAACCAGCATGTGGAAAATTGAACACAATTCTGTCGAATAATTTCATATTCAGTTTCGCGTGTCGGTTCATCGAGCCGGCGTCCACTTCATGTATAATGGTGCAGCCTAAGTTCTCCAGTGCACTTAAATTGGCCATTGCATCCGTATAATTCATAAATAAGCTTACTTTTGGATTTGCATACCGGAAATTAATGTTCAAATTAAACAATAAAAATTAGATGCTCAATGCTTAATTAATTGTATATACAAAAAGTAAAATAACCTCAAATTTATGTATATAGTAATTGATTTGAAATGAATAATGTGCCAGAGCGGTGCAGTAAGATAAAACACTTAAAATAATTAAGTTGGCTTTTTCTTTTATAAATAAATATAGAAGTACAACTTTAAACTTCATCTACAGTAATGTTCTTGCACGCAAAAAGCTCTACAGCTAAAAGCACTTGTGTCTGTGTTACTAAGAAATAATAAACCATGCATGCATACACATACGTTGAGAATCAAGAGAGGTAGCAGTGATATTGACAGCAGAGCCAAATGCTTGGGCTAAGCATTTGGCAAAGGAAAAATCACCTTCACCCACAAGCAATATCTGATGGGAGCTGCTATAGTGCTTTATACTTCTCTCAAATTCCATTTTTTGGCCTTATATACTTTTTGAGTTTAAACTAATTTTCTCTGTTGGTTGGTAACTATATATAAGTACATTATACACACACGGGTATTCATGCTTGTTGGGAATGGAAATTTTGAACTTTGCATGTAAATATGCAATGTATCATCATATATGTCCCTTTAAATTCAGAATTAATGCAGAGCATTAATTTGCTTAAGATTACATTTCCCATAAATGTGGTTTAAGTGAATAAGTCACTTTATATTCTTTCCTACTTACACTCACGAAGTCGTAACACTCGAGTAGTATATCACTATTTGTTCAAAGTATGTCTCTTCATATATATTACTACATGGAAATGAAGCTAGAATTATACTACTACAACAACATCGATCTATGCACTTAATTTACCCCGCAATAAAATGTGGCATTTAAATGTAAGTAAATCTCTGCTGCCAGGGTCAATCTTGATGTCTATTTGCCAAATTAGAAAAAATATAGAAATAGGTCCTCTCAGGTTAATGTGGATTCACTTATTATATGTTTGTGAATTATTGTACTAAAAAAATGTTATTTTCATTATGTTTATTTATTTATTTCACAAAACTCTCATCACATGAATAATAACTAAAACCTTATTCATATAAATAAGACCCACATGAATAATAAATAAAACCTTATTTATATAAATAAGGTCTTGTAAAAGTATAAAATTTTCTTATGAAAATAATAATTCCCAATATTAAATATCTTTGTGTAGATATTACTTTTTATATGGTAAAAAGTACCTTTTTAGAGCATGTAATTAGATTCAGAAACATAAATTGGCCATGGCGACTTTTTAAAAATATATGCATTGACCATTGTGCTTTCTAAAAAATGAAAATTACAGCCATTTCAAATCAAATTTCTTGGACAAACGTCAAATAATTACACACGTGTCATTGAAAAAAAAATAAAAAATTTATTATTTTCTTATGTGGCAATACAAAAAAATAAAAAATAAAATCATTGATTATGTGGCAAAAATGATTAAAATAAATAATAATTAATTCATTTTTAAATAATTAATTTTAAATAAAATAATTACTTTTAAAAAATAAAATAAAATAATTAAAATAATAAAATTAAAAATAAATATTTGGAATTATGATTAATAATTAATCATTAACTTGTAAAATGATTATTTTATTTTTATTTTTAAAATTAATTATTAATCAGTCAGGTTAAAAAATCATTAACTTGTAAAAAATCATTTTTGCCAAAAAAATAATTTCTATTTTGTTTTAAAAACAGAATTTTATTTTACAAGTTAAAAAAAATTCTTTTTTGTTTTTAAAAACAGATTTTTGTAAAAATAGAATTTTTAAAAACAAAATAGAATTTTTTTTATATGACAAAAATGATTTTTTACAAGTTAATGATTTTTTTACCTAATGATTACTAATTAATTTTTTTTAAAAAAAATCATTTTACAAGTTAATGATTAATTATTAATCATTATTTCCAAATATTTATTTTAATTTTATTATTTTAAAATTAATTATTTTATTTTATTTTTAAAATTAATTATTTTATTTAAAAATTAATTATTTTAAAATGAATGAATTATTATTTATTTTAATTTTATTATTATTTTAATCATTTTTTTGCCACATAATCAATGATTTTATTTTTTATTTTATTTTGTATTGCCACATAAGAAAATAATAATTTTTAAATTTTTTTTTCAATGTCACGTGTGTAATTATTTGACGTCCTTCCAAGAAATTGGACGGAATGACCTGAATTTTCATTTTTAGAAAGCACAGTGGTCCAATTGCATATTTTTAAAATTCAGTGGCCAATTGTTTACAAGTCGACGACCACATGCGGGTAAAAATGATTTTTGCCTTTTTTATATATACACAATTTTCACTTACTAACATGTGTATATATATATATATATATATATATATATATATATATATATATATATACACACACACACAATAAATGCATATAAACTTTTATTAGTGGGGTCAAAATTATTACTAAACTACAAAAAAATTAGCAGTGGTTCGGAGGCAGCGTCCCCGAGCCAATTTTTTTTAATACTTCATACTTTCGGGTATATATATATACTATATTATAATGAAAATATAATGAGTAATAATATATGGTATATATACATTATATTGACTCATAATAGACTTTTTAATTACAACTGCTCATAACTAAGTAATTCATTATTTATTTTTAAAAATAATATAAATTAGATTATTATTTAGTTTAAAATATTATAGATGTTAGATACATATATATTGAAAGGATATGAAATCATATGTGGTTAAAATTTGATTGACAAAATTATAAATTTTAATTTGACCTCAGTATAATAGAAAATTTATAAAATTTTAGTGAATCATTTTATATTTAATATTTAAAATTTTTAAAATTTACCTTACATTATAAAGTAATTTTTTTTTCCAGTGGGGTCGATTGACCCCACAAAGTTTACATGGCTTCGCCACTATATATATATATATAGGAAATGTTTTATAGTAACCAGTTTTTAGGGGTGAGCATGGTGCGGTTTGGTGCGGCTTGAAATCCAAACCGCACCCGAAACCGCTTAGGTGCAGTTTAAAAAATTCAAAACTGCACATGAAACCGCTTGTGATTAGTGCGATGCGATTTTAAAGTGTGCGGTGCAGTTTTAATTAGTGCAGTTTCGGTTCCAAAACCAATTGAAACAACAAAAAAGTCTAAGCCTTCAATAAAATTTAACATAGAGCTCACATCAAGCAATTAACTTAGTAACAGAGTCGGCAATGAGAATTATATCAAGCATAAAACCAAAATTCCTTCTGCCAAACATGTCAAATTCACCATCAAATCATAGAACAGTAAGACACGTAAAATAGTTTTAGTTTATAATAAAGGAATTATGCTTTAAAACTAAAGCATACGCTATATAAAACAACAGAGACCATATATTCGATAACAAGCAAGAAGGTTTATCTAGTTCACCAAAAATTAAAAGTATATACCGGAGATAGAATGAAAATTCTATCTTATATATTGTAGGGAGGACTTATAGAATTTAATCCTAACTATACTTAATTTGAAAAATAATCTATTAGACTATTACTATTATAGCATTGTCCTTAACCAATGAATCAAGTGCTCGAACCAACGAATTTGGCCCCTCAGCTATAAGCCCCTCCAATAACGCATCAAACAAATTCGAAATTCCAAAATCCAAATGCTTAATTTTTGACTCTATAACCTCTAACCATCTTCTTTCAATTGGTGAAAAAATGACAATGCAAGACTGAGGTTTTCTCTGAGCGTGTTCAAGTGTAAAGTAACATTAGAATTTACTAAAGATAATACATACATACGCACACATAGTGCGGTTTCTGTTTTATGGGTGCGGTTTTGGCTAGTAACCAAACCGGAATCGTAAATTTGGTTATTCAACCCACCTAAAACCGCCACATACGCTGGAACAGTTGGTGCGGTTCGTGCAATTTTTGGTGCGGTTTCGGTTCCAATTTGGTTACTTGCTCAGCCCTACCAGTTGTTATAGACATTATTCTAGCAAACGCATCTCTGGACGTCCATTGTAAGATATAGCGGAAGAGATTAAAAAATAGTAGCATCTGCGGCCAATGCAACTCCCACAAACGACCAGGTTAATGACTATAATGTCCTTATTTTTTTTCGACTTTCAATTGGTTCAGACGTCTATTAATGGCTACCAAACGATCGTTTTGACTGGCCGCTAATAGGACATGTGGTCAGTCGAGTTAAAAGCCAGATCTAATATGCATGGTTGTCTCATAGCTTGTGCTTGTTGTAGAACAAAGAGAAAAGAAGAACACACAGCTTGCGTGGCCGCTACACTAGCACTAATAGGCAGGGGTGGATCTAGCCTCGTAATTCAGTGATGGCAAATTCTATAAAAAAATTCTTAATTAAGAATAAAATTTTAATAACATGAAACACAACTAAATAATCCTCAAATATTATTTACAATAACATTTTTTGCGGTTTTATTGCTTGAAATTGTTGCATGATAACCTCATTTTTAATAGTTGCAAAAATATCACGCTCAATGTAAGTTAATAAACAGTCATTCATCCATTCATTTTTTATTTGGTTACGGAGTTCATTCTTCACGATATTCATGGCTAAAAATGTCCTTTCAACAATTGCAGTAACAACAAACAAAAGTAGAGTCAATTTTAGCAACAAATAGACTTGAGTATACATATCATCCTTTCTTTTCTTAATTTATTCATATTATCAATTAAAATGTATTCATATCAATTTTAAACCTGAAAATAACTCAACTTAACATTAAAATTGATTCTCTATTTGGAACGGAGATACTAAATTACTCCATCAAGCATTAGAGAAGGAAAAAAAATCTAAATTTATTTATATACTATCTCTCCCTAAAATTTGTATAAAGAAAAAGAAAAAGAAAATTTGGAGTGAGACAGTTAATGAAATTTTTTTAAATAGAAATAATTAGTAAATAGTACGTAAAATAGAGAAAGTGACACGATGGGAAATAAATGTTAGAGATAAAATGTGTATAAAAATCAAAGAGAGAAACTGAATAAAAATTTTAAAATTAAATATAACAAAATTTAAGAGAGGAAATTAATTTAGGAGATGCTTAGTTGAATTCAATATTAATGTTAGGGAAAAAAATACAAAAATCAAATAAATTTTAACTGTTAAAAAGAGTACAATTTTTTTAAATAAAAAACAAAAGAGTACAATTGTTTATTAGTTATACGCAAGAGAAAAACTAAGATTGAATAATTTTACAAAAATGTATAGTTGATATTATGTGGGGAGCATGTGCCCCCCTTGCCCCAAGCATGGATTCGTCCCTGCTAATAGGACATCAAAATTTAATTTTGAACCGGTTAATCTACACCAAATACTAGTAATAATATTTTTATCGAATTTTTTTTAAGAATTTTTGTGAATTCATAAAAAATTACTAGAATTATATGTATGAAACAACAAATTGAATAGTATGTATGTATGCAAATCGGGTATTATATATATATGTATGATAATGGAATATCTTTAGAAATGAAGTATTAGTTTTATTGTTGTTGGTATTTTTTTTTTACGAATGTTTGTTAATTCATTGGGTGGTATGTATGATAATTTAGACTAATAATATAGCATAATTGGTGCTTACGTGTATACATTGAATGTATGATAATGGAATATAATATGAAATATTAGTTTTATTGTTGTTGTTGATATTATTATTTTTACAATTTTTTGTTAATTCATTGCGTAGTATGTGTTGGTGCACTACAACATAAAAGGGTTATTTCCGACAGTATTAAGCGTGTTCCGTCGAGAATACCTTAATTCCGACGAAATATTCAATCGGAATAATCAAACGGTCTTAAGAGCGTCAGGATTAAGTCCGTCGACCTTTCGGTCGTAACTAACTAAACTCGACGGAACTAAGGTCGACAAACATTCTGTCGAGTAGTTTATTATCGACGAAATAGAATCCGTCGAGGTGATCCTGTCGAATTTAACCCTGCCACGTGGCCAGCCAGTCAAGACTGGAAAGACTTAATAGTCGACGGAATTCTGTCGAGGATATAGAGATTCCGTCGAGAATAATATATTTTTTAAAAATGTTTTTTCCGTTTTGGCAATATCCAGGCTAATAACCCACATTTTTGTACCTGTAAACCTGTTTTTTTTTCCAACAACACATACAACATAACTATAACTATCGAACAACATGAATATGAATTACAAAGGTCAACAATAATAAAATTTCTCTAATTTTCCATAAGATATACAAAAGTGATATGTTAAATTAAAGTAAAGATCAACTAAACGAGAAGTTAAGATGTCAAAAACTATCGATCAACTAAAGTAATGATAATGTTATGACTATAACTAGAGAAATTTTAATTATAAATATCGATCAACTAAAGTAATGATGATCTACAATATATCAAACATCAACTAAACTTCAAAAATTTACATCACCTTAAACTAAACTAAATTAAATATGTACTAATCATCTACAAAATTAAGTCATGCAAGTACTATTACCCCGGTGTGTGGACAGTAGAACCAAATGCTTGGGCTAAGCATTTGGCAAAGGAAAAATTGCCTTCACCCACAAGCAATATCTTGTGGGAGCTGCTATAATGCTTTATACTTCTCACAAATTCCATTTCTTGGCCTTACTTTTTTTTATTTTAAATCACATTTTGATATTTTTACATGAAAATCGTCGCTATAGATTCTATAGCGACGGTTTTTATCGTCACTATATATCTATAGTAACACACACACACAAGTATTCAAACTTAACTATTCACATTGAGAATTGAAATTTTGAACCATGCATGCATGCATGCAATGTATCAGCATGTCCCTTTAAATTCAGAACTCGTGCACAGAATTAGGAGTTCTTTTTTATTAAGATTCAGTTTCAATAATACACTCTTTTTTTGAATGTTTTTATATTCCCCATAATTGTGTTTTAAGAGTTGTCTCTTTATATTCTTTCCCACTAATAGTCAAAGTCATAACTCTTGAGTACATCACTATTAGTTCAGAGTATGTATACATAGAAATGAAGCTAGAATTATACTCCCTTCATTCCTATTTAAATGACGTTTTAGAGTTTTTTATTTATCTTTAATTAATTGACATTTATTCAAATCTAAGAGAATTAATGATAATTTTTCCAAAATTACCTCTCATTACTCTACCTATTTTTTTGATACTTTAAATTCTTGTGTTATGATAAATTAATGATTTAAGGGTATTATAGACAATTGAGTACTATATTTAATACTTTTCAATCATTATCTTAATTCTTGTGCCCATCTCTAAAACATCATTTAAACAGTGACGGAGGGAGTATCAACATTTGCCTTTGAATTTACACCCAATAAAATGTGGCATTTAAATGTTTACACGAGACTAGCCTACTGACTTTTTTTTGGTTGAACGGTAAGGGTATTCTCCACTCACCTTACGCGTCAATCAAGACTAAGGTTGTGTTTGATAAACTTGAGAATTAAGATCTAAATGATTATGATGTCTTAATAAATTAGATCATCTGAATAGTTATGAGGTCTGAATTTAAAAAATTGTTTGATAACTAAAAAGTAAGTTGTCTCTTAATGACACTATTTTACCATTTTAAAAGGTAAAATTTTATTTAATAATTTTAAATATTCAATTTAATAAAAATGAGTGCATAATATTGTTGAATATATTTATATAAAAAAAAATATCAAAAAATTTTCATTAAGAGGTACCTCTTAATTATTAAAATTTTATTTTCTGTCTTACCTATTAAGATGCATTCAGAGGTAACAAAAAAACAAACAAACAACATTATGCCTCTTAGCGAATAAGAGACAGTCCATTAAGAGGCAATCAGATGTAAACAAACAACACCTAAATCCCTCCCCGGGTACGAGCACGTACTGCTAGCATTAAGTTTATAATGCAAAGTAAATTTCTGCTGCCAAAAACAGAAAAATGAAAAGATAAAAAAAGGTCAATCTTGATGTTCACCAGAACTCCTATAATTCAAATGAAAACTGGAACTTAACTCCCAAAATAGATTCTATAAATCTTTCATCTGGCATAAGACTGAAACAGTACCAAGTTTGTCTTTGTAGCTCTATGCATATATCATGCAAGCAAAACTAAAAAGTTAATGTTTCTCCCTGTACCACAAAATGTATGCCTAAGTTTGTCCCCATAGTTAGTTCCCTACTTATCAACAAAAACACACAAGTTTCTCGATAACCCTCAAGTGAAAGTTCCACTTACGCTATTGAAAATGCGGTGAAATTCAAGAGCCACAGCATTCTGCTTGCCCATTCTTGTCTCGCGATGAAGAAGTGGAGAAGCTCTTCCAAAATGCTTATATACCCACTCACAGTTTTCCCGGGCTCTTCAGTCATGTACCTTTCATAACCAAGTCTCAGAGCTTCCTGAAGATAATCAGATGCATTCCCATCATGTCCTCCAAATGTTTTCACGTGTTCAAAGTACCCCCTGAAGATCCTAAAGCAATCCATCGAAACGTTCACAGTTGGTGGTGATCCCATACACCTTGGGAGGCAAGGCATTAGTGGATTGAAATTAGATGAGGGGTGCCTAAACTCATAATAATTCGGCTGTTGAGGAGCATATAGAGGAATCTTTATAAGTTCATGAGATCTTTTGCAAGGGATTTCATTCATTTTTGTAACAAAATTTGATTGGGACTGCTGAGACACATACATGGGAGCCTCTACAAGTTCTCGAGGCCTTTTGAAAAGTAAATCCAAGTTTTTTTCTTGAGTCACCTTCTTAGCTGTTGGGATGTAAATGAATTTGAAGGTACAACACTCGCCCAAATGGAAGGGCTCATCACGTCTCGAACCAGATCCTCTCTTATTGTTGTAACCAGGGTATTCTTCCTTTTTGAAAGCAACAGTCTCAATCAGAACCAAAGAATTTTGAGTACCAAGTTCCTTCAGATTCCAGTGGCAAAACGGAATTGTGGTTTTGTGATTCACATGTATTTCACCGTTCACTCGTAACATACCTTTTGCATTTCTGAAGAAGCCACTAACAAGATTCCTATGCATGCTATTCATGGCAAAGAATGGTCAATGAATGTTGTAAACAACACCAACCCATAGAAATCATGTATTAAACGAGACATTAATGCTTCAGAAGAAAAAACGGTGAGCAAATTTAAGCAGCAACGAGTGAATGCATAAACATGGATACAGAGGCTTTAAAGGATTACACACACACACATAAGTCTAGATAAAATAACTTACTTAATGAGACGGTTCCCATCCTCCTTTCCATGGAAGCCTGCATGAGGAAAGTTGTAAATGATCCGGTCGAACTTATGCATTTTGAGATCAGTATGTAGCTTCATAATGGTTGCATCGACTCCATGCAAGAGGGAAGCTCCCAACTTGTCCAAAATGTCAAAGTTTGATTTTGCATGCTTGTATTTCCTGATTGCATCATCTAGTAAATATAAATTATTAGGTGCTATCTTTAAAATAAAGCGGCAACCGAAAAGAGAATTACCAAAAATCACAAGGGAAATGAATACAATGGATTAGGATCCCTCTATTACACCTTTCACCCCATTTTCCCCAGTACATATCTAGTATTACAAATATTATATTTAGCGACAAAATAGAATTCGTCGCAAATAATTGTATCTTTTAGAAAAAGGTGGGTTAGAAAGAAAGATGGAACCAGATGCATTCTTAAAAGAAAGCGCTTTGCTACTTGCTTGATGGATTTCTTTGGGGCCTATTAGAAGTAGAAGGCGCTCTGGTGGGATCCTCGCGGACAGAAAAAGATTGCAGTCAGTTTGATAATGATCGAGTGACATTGCTATTGGGACCGTTTCATAAGCCATGTGTGTGTCGCAAAATGTGTATTGAGAGAAATTGGATGAAATATGTTATAGAGGGGATCCTAATCCAAATACAATTGTTCCAATATAATTGTATGTTTATAGCTTCGGTGTACAAACAACCAAGAGACTAACACCATGTTTTCTGTTTTATTTTTGGGAAAAGGGAAGGAAAGGTAATTAAAATCCCTCCATGTTCATGACTGTTTAATTTTAAGAGGGGAATGGAAGGGGTTTGAAGGTTAAGTTCATGCGACTTTGCCCTCAAAATGAGAGGATTAGGAGGGATGGAAAGGTTAAACTTTTCGAAATACCTAAAATAATCTTTTCAAATAAACCAACATTTATTTCATTACTTTTATATTAAGGGTGATGTAATAATAATGCACTTTAATAATTAAAATCCCCTTCTAAACTCACATACATTAAAATCCTTTCCCCTCTTAAACTAACAAACATGACAAGAGAAAGTTAAAATTCGTTCCCCACGACTTCCCCACATATAATTTGCCCTCCCTCCCCATCCTTCCAAACTCACATACAAAACACAGTAATGAACTTTTGATAAAACATAATCAAACCAAGCACCAAACATTTGTTTACTTCTGATAAAAACTTATCTAAACCAAGCACCAAATACCATATTCAACCTAGAATTATGTCTTTTGAGAAATTTAATGAAAACCTCATGACATTGCTGCTCATCATACCATCATAAAAGCACAGGTAAGATCCCACAAGCTTAATTCCTCAAAAGGGGGGAAAATAATAGAACGAAACAAATAATAATAATAACCTTAGAACTTTAGAGTGGCAACTAAACTAAAATAAACACCCAAAATCAAACTCTCCAACATAGGGAGGAAAAGAAAATACCCATAATCAATTCTTGATTTAATCCCTCTTTACACTTTTTTCAGCAACCGAAAAAGGGACAATAATAGCTCAAAAGTTCAGTTTGATCGCTTCACTACACATTAGAGCAAATATTGCAAGTATTTTTTCATATTTTTCTTCCTTTCTTCACTTTCCCATAAATAATACTGTAACAAAGGTGGCATTATGGCAAAACGTCTGGATGAAAGTATATACGCAGAGGGATCTACATTCACATACAATAGGTTAGCTATAATACAAATTTATGAGATTAAGAACTTGCAAAATACCCAGTTTATGAAAAGCCCCAAGTAGCATAAAAAATAAAAGAGAGAGAGAGAGTTGAAACTGAAATCGATCAACGAGAAACAGCGACATAAAATAAAAATAACACTTCCCCGATTCCCTACGATAAAGATTATGTCTCATTAAAAACCTTGTTAAGAAAAATCCCAAAGGAAAAACTTAACGAAGGGAAAAAGAGTACATATCTTTTACATAAATATCTTAATCGATCGCTTCGTTAAAACCTTGTCAGAAAAACCCATCGATATAAAAACCGTGACTAAGAAAAAGAGAGAGATAGCCTTCCCAAAAGGAATTCATTACTCCTCGATGAAATGTTGTCATAAGTCTTTCAATGACACATTCCGATCCTTTTCAAGTTTTGCAAACGTCAGATTTGGTAAATGATTTTGTGAATAAGCTCATTAGATTATCACATGATCGAATTTGATGCACATCTATATCACCCTTCTTTCAGAAATTTCATGCGTGAAGAAGAATTTAGTGAAATGTGCTTTGTTCTATCTCCTCGATGTATCCTCCTCTAAGTCGAAAACGACGCAGCTGCTATCCTCATACGTAATCAGAGAATGTCTTCGATCGATGGTAATCCACACGATTTTTGAATATGTCAATAATTGATCTCAACCAAACACACTCTCTCGCTTTGCTTCATGATAAATGAGAATCTCTTGAAGTGATTCAAGATGTAGTCATCATGGTTTGCTTTCAGGATTTCCGTGATATAGCCGTGTCACAATATGTAAATACATAACCTGCTTCAGGATCTTCCATCATGGATCTCGATAAATATCCTCGTGACTCAGATATCCAACCAATCATGACGTCAATTTCTCGATAAAATAACCCAAGATCTATACTTCCACCTGAGGTATCTCAAAAATGTGTTCGATCCCATCCCAATGTCTCTTAGTAGAGAAGAACTCATTCTTGCTAACAAGTTGACAAAGAAAAGTAATATCGTGTCGCAGACAATAAGTAAGATACATAAGAGCACCTATCAGACTTAGGTATGGAACTTCAGTGTCCAAGAACTTCTTCCCCACTTTCTAGAGGCCAAAATGATCTTTATCAACTTCTAAAGATCGAACAACCATCTGGGTAGTCAAAGGATGAGCTTTATCCATATGAAAACGACCGAGAATCTTTTTCAAAGATACGTGGATCGATGAACAAAAATTCCAGATGCTAAATGCTCCACTTGTATTCCCAAATGTAATTTTGTCTTTCCAAGATCTTTCATTTCAAATTCATCTTTTAAATAAGTAGCAGCTTCAGAGAGTTCTTCAGAGTACCTACAAGATTCAAATCATCCACATATACAAAGAATAATGGAAAATCCACTTTGTGATTTCTTAATAAAACACACACGGACATACTTGATCATTTATATATCCATCTTTTATTAAATAATCACTAAGTCGATTATACCACATACGCACTGCATCAATTTCAACCCATACAACGAAAGCGCCAGAATCTCGATCAATATACGTGACGGGCCTTTGTGATTCAAAATGCATTTTCAATCCTTCAGGATTCTCATGTAAATCTCACCGCTGTGAGCCATATAGGTATGTCGTTACAACATCCATCGACGTGTTTCCAAACCTTCCATGGTCATTATACCTATCGAAAAGTTTAAAAGTGACTCCATCCATTACCGGAGAGAGATGTATCCCGATAATCAATACCGTGTTTTTGAAAAACCCTCGAGCTACAAGTCGGGCTTTCAGATCTCACAATTTCATTTTTCTCATTTCGCTTTCAGACAAATACCCATTTGTTTCCAACCGGATTACACCCAAATGTTTTGACCATCGTCCAAATACTTCTTTTTCAATAGAGATCAGAGCTCAAATTTGAATAAAGATCTTTCCATTTTGCCAATCTTTTCTTTTCCGACATTCTTCCACGCTTTTGTGGTTCGTGATCCGTGTCGAATCAAAGTAATATCCGATGCTATAGAGAAAGCAAATATATCATCAATCACGACTTTTGCTTCGATCCCATATTTTCTCATCATGTATATAATTTATCGAGATCTCTCGTGTTCATCTCTTATCCCTTCACCGAGATTTTGAACCTCTTCTCGGCTATTCCCACTCTTGAATATGTGCTACTTCGAGCGCTTTTTTACTCTTTTCCGGGCTATTCCCACTCTTGAAATAAGTGCTACTTCTGGAGCGTATTCCTTCCGGATTCCCTTATTTGCTTTTGATTTTCGTGGTATGTTGTCTTTTGCACCAACCTGGCCTTCCACGCTTCAAGCGTGGTTTAGATTCTTCTATTACCTTATTCACAAATTCTCCAGAATTGATTTTTCAATAGGTATTTCTATCCTCACGGAGTATTCACCGCAGTGTACGTGACTTTTATCACTTTTCTAAAGATCATTAAATGCATCCGCATTTGATTTGCAATATTTTGTAAATGAATAATTCTTTTGAACTTCAATTTCACATCATCTCCGCATTTAGGATCAAGTGAATTTAAATCGATGCATTCCATGATATTTCGTAGGGTTTTTATTTAAAACTTTCCTCCTCCTAATGTTGGAAATACAGATTCATCAAAATGACAATCTACATAACGCAAAAAAAAAAACATCTCCAGCTAAAGGTTCAAGATATCTCGATAATGTAAGGAGAATCAAAACCAACATAAATACCTATTCTTCGTCAGGCTCCCATCTTAGTTCTTTCATGGAGGTGCAATCGAATATATACCGCACTTCCAAAAACTCAAAAGTGTGATATGTCAGGGTATCCGCCCAAGAACTAACTCAGAGAGAGAAAATTTATGAAGAGCCGCTGGTCTTACTCGAATGATGGTCGCAAAGATTTAAGAATCGTATTTACCCCAAACCGAGGTAGGTAAGTTAGCCTCAACATTAATGGTCGTGGCAATTAGTTGAAGTCTTTTATTAAAGATTCAAATAAACCATTTTGTGTATGAATACGAGGAACAAAATGCTCAATGGAGATTCCAATAGTCATACAAAAATCATTAAAAGTCATCGATGAAAATTCACCACAAGTATCAAGTCGAATCGACTTGATTGATGATCCGAAACCGAGCCCAGAATTTGATTATTTGAGCAAGAAGTTTTGAGAAGGCAAAATTTCGGTAAGAGAGAAGACAAACATGAGACCATCTAACAAGATCTATTAAAACCATGAAATATCGAAATGGGCCGCATAATGGTCAATAGTCCACAAATGTCTCCTCAATTTCTCTCTAGAATTTTGGGGCTTTTTTATAAACTTTTACCGGTGATGGTCGAACAATTAATTTTCCTCGAGAACACGCAAAGACAAGGAAATTCACTACTAGAAAAACCTTTTTATCTTCGGAGGACGACCAAGAGAATTTTCAATAATACGACGATCATAAAGTACTGACGACCGAGTCTTTCATGCCAAAGCATAAAGGATTTGGGATCTATGATTTTTGAAATCATAACATTATGAGACTCAATCGCTTAATTTTCATAAGATATAATCCGTAAGAAATCGAATGAAGTTTTTCTAAGATATTCTTTTTCCAAAAATAGTAGAAGTAATGAGAAGATATTCATTATCATTCTCATCGGTTGTTTCAATGTGAAAACCATTTAGTCGAATATCTTTAAAACTAAGCAAATTTCTTCTCGATTTACTGTAATATGTAGCATTTTTGATAAAAAAAAACTTGTGGTCTCATTCGCAGCAAGAAACTAGCTTTTCCAAATCCCTCGATTAAATTTGATGTGCCGTAGATAGTTCCTACATTTCCTTAGCTTTGATCAACAGAAAAATATTTCTCATTTCAAGGATCAGATGAGTCATCAGACCGTCTCGCTAAACATATATCCTCCATATCCATTAAAAAAATGGTCCATACATATAAAAACATAAATAAGAAAAGTTACATTTCAAATATAATTTTATTCATGAGAAACACATACCACATATATATAATGAAAACTAATAATATTATATACGCAAGGTGTTTAATTAAAACAAGAAATTAAACGATATCCCAAAAGATACTTTCGTAAGGTTCAAGAATATCAACAACCTTTTCCTCATTGTTGGTCATCAGTGAATCATCAACAATATTCAATCGATGATTAACAAAGTTTGTTTCTCGCCTCCATTACTTTGTTCTTTTTCGAGACTCTCGAATAAATTAACCAGATGCCCTCTGCTGCATTTACGTGTACGCCACCAATGCCCATTCATCCCACACCTAAAACAAACATCCGGTTTGTTCTTTTTCTCTGTCAGCATTTTCTTTATTTTTACCCGACTCTGCATACACTCGCCACTTCCGTGGCCTCAATTGTCGCGCTCTCGAATTTGTTGTTACGATGGCCTCGCTTATTCTTTCGTCCCCAAGGCTTCTTTTATATGACCATCTCTTCATCACGCTTATTCTCACGGAATGACGCGTCATTAATATCCGCAATGGGGTAGCACCCGTCGTCAGATTTTGATGGTTTTTCAACAACAATTCATTATTCTTTTCTCGCAATGCGAGATGATATATAACAAGTCACCGAATTTTGTGAACTTACTCGCCTATATTGTCATGATGTAATCATGTCAGGTGGGATGAAAAGTCGAGAGCGCTTTTTCTAACATTCGGGATTCGTAAACCGGATCTCCGCACAAAGCCAAAGTAGAGGTTATTCTATAAACATCGAACTATATTCCGAATTGATTTGTAATCTTGAGCCTTAAATTAAGCCACCAAATTTGGCATTGTGAGAACAACCAATTTTTGGTGGTCAAATCTTTCCTTCAACAGGTCCATAAAGACAAAGGATCTTCGATCGTTAAATACTCATTTTTTAATCCTTCATCAATACGGTGACGAAGAAAAATTATGGCTTTTGCATTTTGTGCCAAGTTGTCAGATTTCCGATTCAATGGTCTTTTTCTAACTCATTCGCACTAAGGTGCAATTTCGCATCAAGTGCCCAAGCCAAATAGTTGTCTCTGAGATTTTCAAAATAGAAAATCTATTTTTGCCAAGTTTGCCATCTATTCTGGGTTAAAAACACAATTTTATTATTTATTAAAACAATAAATAATCGTATGTATGATATATATAAAAAATAAACTAAATCACGAATTCAAGTGGTGAATAAAGTGCAAATATAAATATTCTTATATATATTATTATTAGCATATTATCTTAGTAAAAAAGAATATGCAATCGTTAATGTATATATACAATTATAATATATATATATATATATATATATATATATATATAGTGATATTCCGACGTAATATTAATGCGAATAATAAATAAAAAAGGTTCCCACCAAGTCTTGTAAGATTAATAAGATAGATGGTACCATTGTAAATAATGTAATTTAATGACAATTATAAGAATAAAATTATATTATCGGTGGTAGCATGTAATAACGTGTTATAAAACTTTTAGTAAGATAAATAAATAATAAATTGCAAGAATTTAATTTTACCACCGCCTCAAATGAGTTGTAGAGTTTCGTACGATAACGTGTTATAAAACTTTAAAGCAAAGTATATAAATAAACTCTTATAATTGCAAAATCGACTAAATTTTTAAACGAGAGAATAAAGAAGAGAAAAGAGAGAAAATTTCAAATTTAACTATAAATTATATGTCTTGATCACCCCATCATGTTCATCTTGTCCCTCTTCTTCGCTTCCTTCATTTTGTTCGCTTTCATCGTCAAACATGCATGTTATCTCGATTATACCTTTCTTCATTCTAGTATTTCTCCTACCTTTTCATGATTGTGGCTTGAGGCTTACACCTTCCCTACCATTTTTCACAACCTCACGAATACATGCTTTTAAAAAAGTTTTCACGGGTGATTCATTCCTCCAACTCACTCTAGTCTTTTTTTATTTTTGAGTTTCACCGTTTTGTTTCATACCTAAAGTACACAGATTATAAAAGATATAAACAATAAAGAACAAACATTTAAATAGTTTGAACAAAAGAAAAAATAAGAAAGAAAAAAGAACATGATTGTGGGTCCAATATCATAACACTAGCCGTTCATAGCATGGTTCTTTTAAGATTTATTAAACACCCAATATCATAACACTAGCAATTTGAGTTGTCGAAAACAATTTTCAAGTGTGAAGTTAAGCTTTTTGGGTCAAGGGTTTGGCAAAGGTAAAGGTGTATTAATACCTTTTATTGGACTCCTTGAAGGTCGAGGCTCCCCAACATCATATAACAATACAATTCTAGATTTCATACAACCAATGAATAATTATAAATTATGATCTAATTCTTGTAACGACATAAATTATCCAAAATGAAATTACTCCTTCCGTTCCTAAAAGATTGTCGTTTTAGAAGAAAAAATTTGTTCCAAAAAGTTTGTCGTTTACAACTTTCAAAAAGAATAAATTATTTACTTTCCTATATTACCCCTACATTCTCTCATTGTCCCAAGAAATTCTCCCCCTTGTATTAATAGTTTTCAACTTCCCATAAAGGGGTAGTGATGGAATTTTAAATAAATTTTACTTGGTAAATGATACTTTCTTAATCCATGTGCCAAAACCTTAAACGACAATCTTTTACGCTCTGTTTTTGAGTTTTAAAATGGACAGAAAAGAAAAGAAATGGACGGAAAATTTAAGTTTTCTTTTCAATTCTTATGTTTCTGAGTTTTTTTAATAATAAACGGAAAAGAAAAGAAATGTATAGAAAACTTGGCCACTTTTCCTGCCAAAGTTTTCCGTCCAAATCATCCGTCCAAAATTGGCCTGATTTGAACGGAAAAGAAATTGGAATAAGTAATATTTTTATAATTCCCATATTATCCTCAACTTTTAATATAATAAATTTTAAATTACAACTCATGTTCTCAATTTTAAATTTTGTATTCTTTTTTATTAAAAACTCAGAAATAATACAAATGAAAACTTTAAGTTTTCTATTTTTTTATTTTCTGTTCTAATTTAAATTTTCTATTTTTTTTCTTTTGTGTTCAAAACTCAGAAATAGAGTGTTAGGTATGGAGGTAGTAACAAAGAAGAAGAATAAGAAATATCCATCACTAATTCCCAGCAACTTTGAGGTATAATCATTCATTTGTTATTATCTATGCAAAACATGTATATCACCAGAAAATTCATTCTAAACATGAACACGAATGTCGACCTAACAAATCAAAGTGGTATTTTCTTTGAAAAATTGGAAGCAGACTTTTCCCCTTTAATGGATTAAAAAGAAATCTAAATCAACCCAAATCTAATGCAATACCATTTCTAAAAAGAGACATGCAGCACATCAAATATCAGAAAGCTACCCACAAATTCAAACAGCCATTCAACCTGTTCATGAAAATCAACAATGTATTAATTTTTACCCAATAATAGTAAATCCCCCAATTAGCTAAAAGCTCATTGATCTACTAATTTCACACATTTAACCACCAAGTTTAAAATCAAAATCAAAATCAAATAGAGATCCAACCAATTATAACATGATAACATTAGTTTTGCTTTTTCTCATATAATTTCGGAAGAAAACCACCAAACAATACTTCTTAACAAAGAAATTAAAATCTGAAAAACCTTCAGAGGCAAATAAATAGATGAAGAAGGGAGAGAAGACTACCTGCGAAAGAAGAAGAACAACAACGAATGAGAAGAGCAGTAACGAAGGAGAAGAGCAGCAGCGAAGGAGATCGTAGGATAAATTTGTATTGGGGATAATTGAAAGAATTTGTACTATTGAAGAGGTTATTTTTGTCCTAAAAAAATATTTTCTCGCTCAGACATACCTCTGGATGGTATAGAATTATTTTTGTATCTAACAGATTAAGAGTCATTAAGAGGCAAAAAAAAATTTGCCAAATAAGATTTGTCTTTGACCGAATCAGAAACAAATCCATTAAGAGCTATTCAGAGACAATCAAACAGCTTCTTACTCTAGTCGAGCTCGAGTCTAGTATCATATTATTCAAGCTTGACTTATTTAACTAGACAAGTAAAAGAACTTGTTCAAAAGTAATTCGTTTAACGAACTCGAGTCGAGTTCAAGTCAAATGTAATCAATCCAAGTCAGTTCACAAGCAACCCCGATGTACAAACTCAAACAATATTTTTAAGGTTTTCTTTCGATTTTCAAGAGAAGTATACAAACACTACATAAATAAGAAAAATTTATATTCTCTAATTAAAACGAGTGGAAGTATATGGTATAATTAAGTTAAGAGGGTATATTCAATTAAGACTTTTAAAGACTGTTAAAGTTTGGTTGTATTCAATCAAGACATTTAAAGAGTTTATAAAAGTTTACTGGTATTCAATTACAAAATTTTTAATATCTTTAAAAGTTATGTAGTACTTAAATTCAGACTTTTATAAAGTCTATAAAAGTATTTTGGTATTCAAAGTCATAAATTTTTTAGATTTTAATCAAATGATAGAGTTTGACCGACTTTAGAAGAAAAGTTATAACTATCAACCCATATCTAAAGTCTGACCTCATCTCTAAAAACTTTTAAAGACTTCCAAATATTAAACACAAAGGTGAAAATTCAAATCGCCAGTAAAGAAATTGCCAGAGAGATTTTATGGAAAATTCAAAAGTCGCAAAACTCTCTGGTAAATTTTTAACTTAAAATGAATATAAATTAATCTAATAATTTTAGAAAATATAATTATTAAAATTATAAACCGTTTATTTGTTTTTACTAAATTTATTAATAATTAGATAAATTACACAAACTTTTATTATAGGAATATCTCGTTATGACTTTGAAAAATCAAATAGTAAAATTTAATTTTTAATATTATATTATATATATATTATATTATATAGATACAGTATATGACATATACGAATCTTGATAAATTATAAAACTCATCAAAATTAAAAAAAATAGTTAAAAGATGATAACGGCCGACTGTTAAAAAATTAGTTATGTAGCATTTTAATTAATTAATTTCTAACATCATAAATAAATTAAAATGTCGCATAATTAATTTTTTTAACGGTCAATTTTGGTTCACTAACAACAATTAATAATTTAAAGAAAAATAAAATCTCTCTGACAATTTTGTCTGTGACATACCGACGGCTAAAAATCTCTCTGGCAAATTTTTTATAACTTGGTTGCAATTTACTCACATGTATGAAGTTTTGCAACTTTTGATCATATAGATTTTCATTGTCATATTATTTTGTGAAAAACAGAGTTTGGTACTCTTATTAAAAAAAAGTACGCATATATATAGTATATATAGTTCAATAAAAAATGAGCTTAATTTTTGTGTTGCGTCTGTAGCTTCTAAAGTTTTATTCGTATTCGAGTATCCAAATTTATCATGAAATGAGTAGAATAATATGAATGCTTTCAACATATATAAAATCTCATGCCACAATAATTTAATGAAATAATTATATTCCGTAATATATAGTATTATTTAAAATATATATATATATAATAAAACAGAATTATAAAATGTTAAATATAAACAAAATAAATTCGAGTCCTTTGAATTCACAAAGTCTCCTTAAAGCAAATTTATTCCCTCACTGGTGCTAAAAGATTAAATGAATAATTGCTTCCCAAGATAAAATGGATTTCCAGTTCTTAATTAGAAGCACTTCAAAATTAAGAACACATCGAACCAAATTTTATGTTATGTACTGAACTAAACAGAAAACTAATAATGCATGCATGAAGTAACTGGAAATAAAAAGCTTACTGCATAATGTTTGTCTGTCAAACTTGCAGATAACAAAATTTGCAGAAACGGGGAACAGAAACTATTTGCAAAAATGGGATGTTTGCATAAGGGAAGGAACGGAAAAAGCTTCTGTAGAACGGGATAGTATTTTGTAGAACAGGAATGGAAAATATCTTATTTTTCTTTTGCGCCCACATCGATTTTTAATAGAATAATTCGCGCGGTTAGTATATTACCGTTGGCCGTTCCGCGCGGTTGAGATATTACTGTTGGCATGTAAATCGTAGGCAAAACTACGTAGTATCATGATAGGTTGAGATGTTATCATTGGCATGTAAACCGTTGGCAAAACTACGTAGTATCATGATAATTATTTTAACAAAATCTGATAAAACATTAAATAAATTTTGTCCAAAAAATATATATCATGACATTCATTTACCTCCGCCTACCCGACCGAAGCCAATCGGACGGACGGACGGCGGCAAGACGTGTGTGTTTCAACCATGCCTTGGATAGGTCGTCTCCCTTCCACAAAAGTGGGGTGCCCCTTAGGGCCCTTCCCATTGAGAAAACATCCCATATACATGTTCTTTATTTTTCCCTCTAATGTCCAATGTGGGACTTTTGCAATTTACAACTTCAAGTAGGTGACTTTGGATTCAATTTTCTCATTCAATTCTGAATGGATTTGAACATGTAAATATACCACGTTATACTCCTCGCGGAGGAGAACACATTTGTGCATGGACCCGATATTTTCGAAGTGTGGATCCCACATTAAATTAAGCCTCAAAATGCTTTAATATTTATTTTGTCAAACCCATTTCCAACAATCCCCCACATGAATGTAAAATTGGCTTTACAACATGGAAATAAAAATAAAAATGTTATGAATATGCAGACTCTAGTTCACTACATGAGAAAATATATTTCATCAGGTTAAGTAGCCTAGTGGCTTTGAACTTACCATAGCAAAATCTATCGAATTTACTTGGCTAATCAGTAGACTTGATGTCTTTGAACTGTCAGCTTTTCGTGTAAACCAAGATAATAGAATTCACAATATTTCTTCAAAACATAGTTGGTTCTCACGTTTGTGTTCATTTTGGCCTTGAAATACCTCTTGGTTTCGTGAGTATATTAGAGAATTCAGCCTTCAAATTCTCATAGAAGTGGCCCCCTTCTTACTCAAATAGGTGATTTCTATAAAGAGTATCCTGCAATACTCCACTTGAACGTATTTCAAGATATAGAAATCATTAAAAGAGTAACTTATCATGATTCTCGCTGCAGATGTTCACTGTCTCATCATAGGAATGGTTAGGAGTATATATCTCCTCAGTGCTTTACTAAGTACCACATAGTTAGGTTTGCCTATTGAACCTAGATCTTGGGATCTCCAGTCAACTAGGTTGGGTTTCCACTATGACGACTCTTTAACAATAGGCTTTAAACTCATTCTCTTCGATGAACTTTCCACTTGCTCTCTTGTTAAACCTTTCGTAAGCGGATCTGCAATATTATCTTTTGACTTTACATAATCAATTGAGATAATTCCATTTGAGAACAATTGTCTAACTGTATTATGTCTTCGTCGTATATGGCGTGACTTACTGTTATATAAATGATTATGTGCTCTTTCAATTGCTGATTGGCTATCACAGTGTATAAATATAGCTGGCACAGGTTTTGACCAATTTGGAATATCCTCTAAGAAATTACGAAGTCACTCTACTTCTTCTCCAGCTTTGTCTAAAGCGATGAATTCTGATTCCATTGTTGACCTTGCAATACATGTTTGTTTTGAGGATTTCCAAGATACCGCTGCACTACCAAGTGTAAATACATATCCACTTGTGGATTTTAAATCTTTAGTATCAGATATCCAATTAGCATCAGTATATCCTTCCAATACTGCTGGATATCTTGTATAGTGCAGTCCATAGTTTTGAGTATGTTTTAAATATCCCAAAACGCTCAAAATAGCTTTCCAGTGATCTTTACCTGGATTACTCGTATACATACTTAGCTTACTTACTGAATAAGCTATATCCGGCCTAGTACAGTTCATGATATATATTAAACTGCCTATTATACGAGAATATTCTAGTTGATATATGTTATTACCTCCATTTTTGGCTAAATGAAGATTTATATCAACTGGGGTCTTATTTAGAATTATATTATACTTATTAAATTTTTCAAGTATTTTCTCAATATAATGAGTTTGAGATAATATAATTCCATCAGATGTTCTAGAAATCTTGATTCCTAATATTATATCAGCAACCCCCAAATCTTTCATATCAAATCTATTTGCCAACATACGTTTGGTAGAGTTGATAACTTCATTGTTGCTACCCATGATTAACATATCATCCACATAAAGACAAATAATGACATATTCTTTTTGAGTGCTTTTGACATAAATATATTTGTCACACTCATTGATTTTAAAACCATTTGATAACATAACATTATCAAATTTCTCATGCCATTGTTTTGGTGCCTGTTTCAATCCATATAATGATTTAACAAGTTTACATACCTTCCTCTCTTGTCCAGGAGCAATGAAACCTTCAGGTTGTTCCATATATATTTCTTCATCCATTTCACCATTTAAGAATGCAGTTTTCACATTCATTTGATGTATTTCAAGTCTATTTAAAGATGTTATTGCAATAAGCATCCGAATAGATGTAATTCTTGTAACTGGTGAATAATTGTCGAAATAATCCAATCCTTCCTTTTGTCTATATCCTTTAACAACAAGCCTTGCTTTATATTTATCAATTGAACCATCAACCTTCATCTTCTTTTTGAAGATCCATTTATACCCCAAGGGTTTGGAACCAGGTGAAAGGTCCACCAATTCCCATGTATGATATTGCATGATGGATTCAATTTCACTATTTATTGTTTCTTTCCAATGAGTAGCATCTGGAGTGGATATTGTCTCTTTTTACGTTTGAGGATCATTTTCTAACAAAAATGTTAGAAAATCTGGGCCAAAAGACGTTGAAGTCCTTGCCCTTTTGCTACGTCTAGGTTCATCCACTATAGACTCTTTGTCTATATTTTCAGGATTTATACCAGTAGCATCCAAATGTCTTTTGTATGAATTTATCTCTTTATTTCTATTATATGGAAATACATTCTCAAAAAATGATGCATCTCTAGATTCAATAAATGTATTAACATGAATATCAGGAATTTCAGATTTATGAACAAGAAAGCGATAAGCACTACTGTTATTTGCATAACCAATGAATACACAATCAATGATTTTTGGTCCTATCTTAACCTTTTTAGGTTTAGGAAGCATCACTTTTGCTAGACACCCCCACACTCTTAAGTATTTATAGCAAGGTCTATGACCTTTCCATAATTCATAAGGTATTTTATGAGTTTTCTTATGAGGCACTTTATTAAGAATATAATTTGCAGAAAGCAAAGCTTCCCCCCACAAATTCTGGGTTGCTCCAGAACTAGTTAACATAGCATTCAACATTTCTTCCAATGTTCGATTCTTGTGTTCAGCAATACCGTTAGATTGAGGTGAATAAGGAGCGGTAGTTTGGTGAATAATACCGTGAGTAGAGCAAATCTCTTCAAATGGTGATTCATATTCACCACCTCTATCACTTCTTATTGCTTTAATCTTTTTGCTAAGTTGATTTTCAACTTCAATTTTATAAAGTTGAAACATTTCTATAGCCTCATCTTTGCTTCTTAGAAAATATACATAACTATATCTTGTGCAATCATCAATAAAGGTAATGAAATATTTTTTCCCACCTCTAGTATGCACATATTTTAAATCATCACATATATCAGTGTGAATTAAATCTAAAGGTTCAGTTTTTCTTTCAATAGAATGAAAAGGTAATCTTGTCATTTTAGATTTCACATAAATTTCACATTTTTGTTTTTTATTAATATCAAATTTAGGCAAGGATTCTAAATTAATTAATCTACGCATTGTATCATAATTAACATGTCCTAATCTAGCATGCCAAATATTTGAAGATTCCAACAAGTAAGCAGAAGAATTAATTTTATTAATATCAATAGACTTTGGTACAACAGTCATTACATTCATTTTAAAGAGCCCATCAGACATATAGCCCTTTCCTACAAACATATCATTCTTGGTAAAAACAAATTTATCAGACACAAACACCAACTTGAAGCCATTCTTGTTAAGCAGTGACCTAGACACTAGATTTTTGTGGATATCTGGCACATGAAATACTTCATTCAGAGTCAGTTCTTTGCCAGATGTCATTTTTAGTATAATCTTTCCACGTCCTTGAACCTTTGAACTTGAGGATTTTCCCATGAAGAGTTGCTCATCATTTTCTACAGGTTTATAGGTAGAAAACATCCATTTGTTGGAGCAAATGTGGCGAGTAGCGCCAGTGTCCACCCACCATTCTTTGGTGTTTCCTACCAAGTTGTATTCGGATACAACTGCAGAGAGATTAATGTCTGAAACATTTTCAGACAGTTTTTCCAGTATTGTCACATTAGCTTGAGCCTTTTGTTCTTTCTTGAACTTCTTTGGCCTGCGACATTCATTTGATTTATGTCCTGGAGTGCCACAATTGAAGCACTTGCCTTTGAATTTCATCTTGGCTTTGAAATTAGAATTTCCTTTGCGCTTCCTTTTGTTGTTGTTGTTTGGCCTTTGTTCTACCATATTTGCCTTTGCTTCATACAAATTTTTCCCACTCTTCTTTTCAGATACTCGATTGTCCTCTTCAATCCTAAGTCACACAATCAGTTCTTCAAGATTCATCTCTTTGCATTTATGCTTAAGATAATTCTTGAAGTCTTTCCATGATGGTGGAAGTTTCTCAATCATTGCAGCTGTAAGACCCCAACTTTTATGAATAAAGATGAATTTTCTATAAATATTATTTTTGAATATTATGGAATGAATTTGATATAATGTTATAGTTGTGGGTAATATTTATAAATTTTTCAAAAGTCGCTTAGTTGTTATATAATATTCGATTGGTGGGAGAATATTCGTTTTAATAGGAATATTCGCATAACCAAGACAATCATTGGTGGACCCTCTACAACGGAATTATTATCGGATTGAGAAAACGATAAAAATACTTTATGAAAATAACGGCGGAAGTTTTACCGTTAATCTGTTGAAACACACGGTGTTAAAAGTACAAAGAATACGCCAGTAGTTGCACAAAGAAACACGATATTGATTATTGATGCTTACGTGAGGAAGTCACCGGTTTTGTTCAATTATTATTACGAGAATTGTCGCGATAGTATCTCACGTTATTTGATTCAATTATTGTCAATATTTTATAATCAATAATTGAGATGACAAAGTTATTAATATTATTATTTGCAATATTAACGATGTCTGTAAGTTCTCATCGAGGAGAGGTTTGGTCACCTAATTGCATGCTACTATGAGAGAAATCCTTATCGAAAAGCCCCCTCTTTCCGGGAACGACCGGTCAATTAATATTGTGAATTATAATAATGATGATGAGTTTTGTTTTATTAGTATTATTAATGTAATAAAACGGAAAAACTTTTTATATAAAAATGTAATACTTTTATAAAGTTATTCGTTTTATTAGACTAATAATAGTAAAATCTTTTTTATATAAAATGTAATACTTTTATAAAGTTATACGCTTTATTACACAATAATTAGAATATATTATATTTTTATTATGCATAGTATTTGCATAGTGCACTCGCATAGTGTTTGCATAGTAAAATCTTTTATAAAGTTATTCGCTTTATTAGATTATAAATAGAATATATTATATTTCATTGTAAACCAATCTGACCGTCTGCTTAAAGTAAATCAATCTGACCGTTCATGAATTAGTTACTATCTGATCCATTCTTCTATAAATAGAAGCTCATTCCTTCATTATTTCTTACGAATTCACTAAAACTCTAGAGAGAGAAACTATAGAGAGAGTTCTTCTTTTATAATCTTGAGCGTATTTCTTTAGAGTTTAAGAAAGCTTTGAGCGTAGTGCAAGTTTTCTTTGAATATATCCTCGCCTCTACCACCAAAATACTCTTCTTTTACGGTAAGGGATATTATTTGTTGTACTCGTTAGGGGTATTCCTTCTTTCTTATTGGTGAAATTCTTTTGTTATTCCATTCTTTATTATTCATTGGAATAACTCAGATATCGTGATACCCTATACTTGGTGAAATTCTTTTGTTATTCCATTATTTATTATTCTCGTTGAACATCATGTCATGCGTATGCGTTTTACGCATGGCCCGGTTCCGTTGTTTATTATTCTATTGGAACATCCCATCGCATGCATTTCTACGCATGACTTTGGTTCCATTATTTATTATTCTTTTGAATATCCTCATCAATGCGTTTACGCATGACTTGGTTCCATTATTTATTATTCATTTGAATATCCTGCTTGCAGTGCATTTACGCATGACTTTGGTTCCATTATTTATTATTCTCGTTGGAATAATCATGCATCTGCAAGATACATCGCATGCACTCGGTGATTTCTTTTGTTATTCCATTCTTTATTATACTCGATTGGTTAAATTTTGACTTATATACTCCATGAAATTAGTGGAATATCCTCGATATTTCAAGCTTCATTCAAGATCTTTTCATGGAAATATTCTTCCGAGCATTCTTGAATTTTACTCCACAAAGAAGTATCATGTTGACAATTTGGACGTTATTGGTTCCCGGATAAATTAATTCTTGAACTTGTTTTATTGAATTCTTATATCATTATCATCATCCTCATGTTTATATTATGTTGAAAGTCATCTCGGGCACATAGTGCATAGATGGACTTGGTATGATTATGACCGGGATTATTCTTGTAATCATGATCGTAATGTTACAAATGATGTGGAAAGAGTCCTCATTGACTCGTAGTGCATTGATGGACAGTTGTTGGCATGATCATGACCATTGATGAATACACGAATATCCTTGGGTCATGGTATGGATAATTTGTGGTTGTGATACTAATGAATATCCTTGGCCGTAATGCAAGGATGATGTGGATTATTTATTAAGCCGAGTCTCAGCGATAAAAGTCATGAAAACCCTTTTAAATCATAGAAGATAGTAGATTTTATTCTCTACTTGACTCTTCTAATGGATTGCTTGTTCACCGCAGCTTAAACTTGATGTTTGTTATATTTTATCGCTTTAACAACTGTTGAAGGCTAATGATAATTTATTCTCGCATTATCTTATTCATAATATTTCTTCTTTGGTTAGTTGAGCTCACCTTTTGCTTTCATTGTTCTGTTCTTCAGAAATGAGAGAACGTAGCGAGGGACTAGTCGTGGAACAGAGTGATGGTTCGAGATAATAAAGATTAGTAGTCCTCACTATTATATGAAATAGTGTGATAATAAATGTAATGAGGACCCCATTGAGTTTGTATATTGTCTAGATGATAATATTTGTATTAAAACTCACAGCATATGTTTAGTCGTATTTTACACGACTGTTGTATAATTAAGTTGTATTTGAATTTTGTACCATGTATTTGGCGACTCAGAATAGGTGATGTATACCAATTTTGGGGGCGTCACAGCAGCAACTTGGAATGAGTCACTTAATGACATTCCTTTAGCATGAATATCATGTAGAATTACTTGTAGTTCTTACACTTGAGTGATGACTACTTTAGAATCTGCCATCTTATAGTCAAGAAATCTACCAACAATGAATTTTTTCATGCCAGCATCTTCAGTTTTATATTTCTTGTCTAAAGATTCCCAAAGTTCTTTTGCAGTTTGAATTGTACAATATACATTATATAATGTATTATCTAAACCATTCATCACATAGTTTCTGCAAAGGAATCCGCATGTTTCCATGCGTCAACAGCAACAACCTTTTCCTTGTCAATTTCTCCTTCAACAAGAATAGGACAGTTCTCATGCAGAAACCTTGCCAAGTTCAACGTGGTGAGATAGAAGAGCATTTTTTGTTGCCAACGCTTGAAATCAGTTCCATTGAACCTTTCAGGCTTCTCTCCATGAGACATACTTACGGCAGGAATGGTACTAGTGGATGCCATTTCTGTTATACAAAGAAGTCAATTGTCAATAAACAGAAATAAATTTCTGTTTGTACAAGATGTAACAAATTTTTTTTACAAAGTTGTTTTGCAGAATATTCTATATGTTAACACAATAGTATATATTAAAGTGTAAACAAAATAAACTGTTATATTAATTTTCAAACAATAACAGAATATTATATATTAACTAACATGTAATATATGTAATATTTCTGTAATATATCTAATAACAGAATACTTTATATTAACATGCATTAAATTTCCAGAATACTATGTATTAAAATATAAACATGAATTAACATGCAAAGACAGTATATTAATAATTTACGTAATGTTATATATATACAAAAAATTTATTTTTTGTTCATATAAAATAATATCGCAATTACGTAAAATATAAATTTGCTTTAAGATTGTATTCCGTAATATATAGTATTATTTAAAATATATATATATATATATATAATAAAACAGAATTATAAAATGTCAAATATAAACAAAATAAATCCGAGTCCTTTGAATTCACAAAGTCTCCTTAAAGCAAATTTATTCCCTCACTGGTGCTAAAAGATTAAATGAATAATTGCTTCCCAAGATAAAACGGATTTCCAGTTCTTAATTAGAAGCACTTCAAAATTAAGAACACATCGAACCAAATTTTATGTTATGTACTGAACCGAACAGAAAACTAATAATGCATGCATGAAGTAACTGGAAATAAAAAAACTTACTGCACAATGTTTGTCTGTCAAACTTGCAGATAACAAAATTTGCAGAAACGGGAAACGGAATTGCAGAAACGGGGAACAGAAACTATCTGCAGAAATGGGATGTTTGCAGAAGGGAAGGAACGGGAAAAGCTTCTGTAGAACGGGACAGTATTTTGTAGAACAGGAATAGAAAATATCTTATTTTTCTTTTGCGCCCACATCGATTATTTATAGAATAATTCGCGCGGTTAGTATATTACCGTTGGTCGTTCCGCGCGGTTGAGATATTACTATTGGCATGTAAACCGTAGGCAAACTACGTAGTATCATGATAGGTTGGGATATTACCGTTGACATGTAAACCGTTGGCAAAACTACGTACTATCATGATAATTATTTTAACAAAATCTGATAAAATATTAAATAAATTTTATCCAAAAAATATATATCATGACCCGCCCACGACCCACGACCGACGACTCGACCGACCCGAGCCCTACCGAATTCCCGGACCGATCGGATGATTGTTGCCATGGCGATGTGGGTTTCAACCATGTCTTGGCTAGGTCCTCTCCCTTCCACAAAAGTGGGGTTCCCCTTGTGGCCCTTCTCATTGAGCAAACATCCCATATATATGTTCTTAATTTTTCCCTCTAATGCCCTATGTGGGACTTTTGCAATTTATAACTTCAAGTAATTGACTTTGAATTCAATTTTCTCATTCAATTCTTAATGGATTTGAACATATAAATATACCACGTTATACTCCTCGCGGAGGAGAACGCATTAGTGCATGGACCCGACATTTTCGAAGTGTGGATCCCACATTAAATTAAGCCTCAAAATACTTTAATATTTATTTTGTCAAACCCATTTCCAACAATCCCCCACATGAATGTAAAATTGGCTTTACAACATGGAAATAAAAATAAAAATATTATGAATATGCAGACTCTAGTTCAGTACATAAGAAAATATATTTCATCAGGTTAAGTAGCCTAGTGGCTTTGAACTTACCATAGCATAATCTATCGAATTTACTTGGCTAATCAGTAGACTTGATGTCTTTGAATCACCGACTTTTCGTAAAACCAAGACAATAGAATTCACAAAATATTTCTTCAAAACATAGTTGGTTCTCACGTTTGTTTTCATTTTGGCCTTGAAACACCTCTTGGTTTCGTGAGTATATTAGAGAATTCAGCCTTTAAATTCTCATAGAAGTGGCCCCCTTCTTACGCACATAGGTGATTTCTATAAAGAGTATCCTGCAATACTCCACTTGAACGTATTTCAAGATATAGAAATCATTAAAAGAGTAACTTATCATGATTCTCGCTGCAGATGTGCACTGTCTCATCATAGGAATGGTTAGGAGTATATTTCTCCTCAGTGCTTTACTAAGTACCACATAGTTAGGTTTGCCCATTGAACCTAGATCTTGGGATCTCCAGTCAACTAGGTTGGGTTTCCACTATGATGACTCTTTAACAATAGGCTTTAAACCCATTCCCTTCGATGAACTTTTCACTTGTTCTCTTGTTAAACCTTTCGTAAGCGGATCCGCAATATTATCTTTTGACTTTACATAATCAATTGAGATAATTCCATTTGAGAGCAATTGTCTAACGGTATTATGTCTTCGTCGTATATGGCGTGACTTACCGTTATAAATGATTCTGTGCTCTTCCAATTGCTGATTGGCTATTACAGTGTATACATATAGTTGGCACAGGTTTTGATCAATTTGGAATATCTTCTAAGAAATTACGAAGCCACTCTGCTTCTTCTCCAGCTTTGTCTAAAGCGATGAATTCTGATTCCATTGTTGACCTTGCAATACATGTTTGTTTTGAGGATTTCCAAGATACCGCTGCACTACCAAGTGTAAATACACATCCACTTGTGGATTTTGAATCTTTAGTATCAGATATCCAATTAGCATCGGATATCCTTCCAATCTGCTTTGGATATCTTGTATAGTGCGATCCATAGTTTTGAGTATGTTTTAAATATCCCAAAACTCTCAAAATAGCTTTCGAAAGATCTTTACTGGATTACTCAGATACCTACTTAGCTTACTTACTCAATAAGCTATATCCTGGTCTAAAGACAATTCATGACATACATTAAACCGCCTATTATACGAGAATATTCTAGTTGAGATATGTTATTACCTCCATTTTTGGCTAAATGAAGATTTATATCAACTGGGGTCTTATTTAGAATTACATTATACTTATTAAAATTTTCAAGTATTTTCTCAATATAATGAGTTTGAGATAATATAATTCCATCAGATGTTCTAGAAATCTTGATTCCTAATATTATATCAGCAACCCCCAAATCTTTCATATCAAATCTATTTGCCAACATACGTTTGGTAGAGTTGATAACTTCATTGTTGCTACCCATGATTAACATATCATCCACATAAAGACAAACAATGACATATTCTTTTTGAGTGTTTTGACATAAACACATTTGTCATACTCATTGATTTTAAAACCATTTGATAACATAACATTATCAAATTTCTCATGCCATTGTTTTGGTTGGGATATTATGATAGGTTGGGATATTACCGTTAGCATGTAAACCGTTGGCAAAACTACGTAGTATCATGATAATTATTTTAACAAAATCTGATAAAACATTAAATAAATTTTGTCCAAAAAATATATATCATGCCCACGACCAAACGGCCCTACCGATCGAGGACGGACGGACGCATGGCCACAAGGTGGGTTTCAACCATGCCTTGGTTAGGTCATCTCCCTTCCACAAAAGTGGGGTGCCCCTTGGGGCCCTTCCCATTGAGCAAACATCCCATATATATGTTCTTCATTTTTCACTTTAATGCCATATGTGGGACTTTTGCAATTTACAACTTCAAGTAGGTGACTTTGGATTCAATTTTCTCATTCAATTCTTAATGGATTTGAACATAAAAATATACCACGTTATACTACTCGCGGAGGAGAACGTATTAGTGCATGGACCCGACATTTTCGAAGTGTGGATCTCACATTAAATTAAGCCTCAAAATGCTTTAATATTTATTTTGTCAAACCCATTTCCAACAATAATGAGATTTCCTCTAGTAATAAAAAAAGAGGGAGAGGCTGTACACATGAGTTAATTAACAATTAATATAAACTGCAAGATATATTAGAAGGTATACAAAAGTCTATCAAAATCTTGATAAAAAAATTTATTAAAGTCTGTCACTTATTCTATGGAGTGTATAAAAGTCATTTTAAAAATGCATTTAAAGTATTTAAAAGTCATTAAAATTCACAAACTTTACAAAAGTATGTCACTTAAAAAAAGTCTTTAAAAATCTTAATTGAATACACCCCCAAGGCAATATATTGACCAAATATGATAACCTAGTATTAAGACTTAATTCTCTTTTTAAACGGGTTAAATGCTTTCTAAGTCGTTGTACTTTACGTCAACTTACAAATGAATCATTGAACTAATGAATCATTGAACTTTTCTTTATTAAACTCAACTCACTGAACTACATTTTACTAACAAAACGTTAGAAAATCCGTTAAGTCTGTTGACTTTTAACAAAAAAATTCACATCAGTTGTATACATGTAGAAAAATTGTTATGTGGCACAAATCATCCCATGTGGCTTTCTTACGTGAAAATTGAGGAAATAATTTATAGAGAAAATAAAAGATTTAGTCTAAATAAAACAACATATGTTAAAATAAATTAGAAAAGTTAGCCAAAAAAAAAAAAAATAAATGAAATATGTATTTAATTATTTTTGTAATTAATACCAAATGAATTTTATTTAATTCTTTACAAATAATAATATAAATTAGAAAATTTTGCTAAAAAACTAAGAAAATGAATAAATAAATATGTTTAAATATTTTTGAAATTAATATCAAATGAATTTTTGTTTAATTATTTATAAATATAATAATAAATATTAGAAAAGAAAGTCAAAAAAAAAGAAAACAAATGAAATATATATTTAATTATTTTGTAATTAATATCAAATGAATTTTATTTAATTCTTTACAAATATAATAATATAAATTTGAAAAGTTTGCCAAAATAAGAAAATAAATGAAATATATATTTAATTATTTTTGTAACTAATATCAAATGAATTATTTTAATTATTTATAAATATAATAATATAAATTAGAAAAGTTAGCCAAAAAATAAGAAAATAAATGAAAAATATATTCAATTATTTTGTAATGAATATCAAATTAATTTTTATTTAATTCTTTACAAATATTATTATATAAATTAAACAAGTTTGTCAAAAAAATAAGAAAATAAATGAAATATATATTTATTTATTTTTGTAATTCATATCAAATGAATTTTTATTTAATTATTATTTACAAATATAATAATATAAATTAAAAAAGCGAGACAGGATAGAACCAGATCCAAACTCCAACCCATATCCTCCACCCAAATCCAAACCTCAAATCAGATTCACCACTGCCATTGCCTCCTGACCTCCGTCGCCCCTCTCCGCGAAGAATTTCTGGATGAAATCAAGTCATAACACATGTAAATCTAGATGGATCTAGATCTGAATTTAATAAAAATGAATATTTTTGTTTGTGATGGATAAATGGGAGAAACTTGAAAGGTCAACAGAATGAGATACCTTATCATATGCAACGCATTTGGATGAGGGTTGTGATTAATTTTTGTAAATCTATTACGTGCTTTGATTTTAGAATTTTAGTATTTTCTTTTTTGTTTTGATTAAATGATATATGTTGTTTTTTGGTAAAATGATGTAAACTTTTATTTTATTTTTAATTTTGAATTTTACTATCTTTTTGTTTGATTAATTGACATATGTTATTTTATTTAAAATAAATATTTCATTTTCTTCATAAAATTTTTCCTCCATTTTCACATAATGAAAGCCACATGGGATTGATCCGTGCCACATCAGAAATTTTTTACACGTCTGCAGCTTATGTGTCAAATTCCGTCTAAAGTCAACAGATTTAACGGAATTGTAAACTTTTTGTTAGTAAATACAAATTTAGTGAGTTGACTGTAAGAAAAAAAGTTTAATAACCCATTTGTAAGTCGACCTAAAGTAGAATGACTTAAAAAATATTTAACCCCTTTTTAAACACTTCTAATCAGAACATAATATACAAATTTTTTCTTAAATTATCAAAGAAAAATTGAGAGTCTAAACCACATAATTTTGAATGATGTTGATGATTATTTATCCGAAAGTAATTTTTCAATTTTATAATTAAATACTTTTTCAATTTTTTTAAATTTAAAAACATTTTACCACTCAAACAAATAAGCATTTACTCATGTGAAAGAGATCTTATAAACATTGTTAACGCCAAGATTCGTCTATGCGCCTCAATTATTAAAAGCGCGTCCAATTCTACACAGAAACTGTAAGCACACCAAAAGTTTGATGACTTGTGTCTCCGGGGGATAGCTCCGGTGTGAGAATAAGTACAGGCTGAACAAAGTTTAACAATAGAGGAAAAAAACTCTAGTTCTGAAAAATAATAATGAGTTGTGTGTACCTTAGACCGAGTGTAAAACCTTGTATTTATAGTGATCTCACCACCTTCTCTGAGTCCTTCCCCGTATTGAATTAGGGTTTCAGTATAAATCCTTAATGAGATTGTTTAAGATCTCCTAAAAATAAGGAAGTTGGTTCTAATCCCAACACCTCCTCCTATATCTAGAAACCGGATATAATTAACAATCTTTGATTCCTTAAATTATTCCAACTATCAAAACAGAATCTCACATGGATTTAAACCTCATGTGGACGGCAACCCATTATACAAACCGGGTCTAATATATCATGGCCCAACAAATATATTAATAATTTATTTTTATGTTTATACGATATTAAAAATACTAGTGAAAAATAACAACATTATTTAGTAAACAAATAAAAAAGAAAAGAAAAATAACAAGATTTTAAGTTTTGTACTACCGTTGCAGCTTAATTTTTCTCTCAGTCACACCCATATATCAACCATTTTATATGAAAATTTCATATCACTTTACTTGGGTCCTTTCTACTGATCATGAGAATATTATTATAAAACAAACGACATTATTTTTTGTGCATCTTGAAACCTCTTTGTTTGCGGGGCAGAGTATATCGATTTAAAAATCGATTTCAAGATATTAGATTAATTTTAATTTTTTATAATTAATTTTAAATATTTTAAATTCAAAATGAATATGAATCATTAAAGCATCACTTTAAAACGACAGATAAATAAAAAAAGAGGGACTTGATAAAATATTTATAAGAAGAGAATATGTATAAGCCAATCCCTTAATTTTATATTGGGAATCTGAACCATGCATGCATGCAAACAATGCTGTCGTCGTGTCTCTTTAATTTCACAACTCATGCGGAGAATTTTGTTCCCCATAACATAATAATTACTCCCTCCGTTTCATTATACTGTCGTTTCAGCTTTAAAATAATTATAGTTTGCATATATTTAAAAAAAATTAAATTTTCTTACTATAATACCTATATTTATATTCTCTTTCTAAGAATATTTAATTAATACAATCAAACAATTACTCTTTATTTTCTTTACTTTTTCAATAAAGGATAACAATGTCATTTTCTCTCTTAAAGTTAAACTATTATTCCCTCCTTTTCATTATATAAGTTGTTTTTAAGACATAATATTAAGAAATTTCATTAATTCTAATGTTAAATAATTAATAATATTAGTTTGAAATTTCATTATTACCCATATAAGAGTAATAATTAATTATTATTTTTTTTAGTGACAAAATAAGAAATGATTAGTTTGTTCTCCTAGATATATGTAAAATGAAAAAAATTAAAAAATCTTCTAAAATAAAAAAATGAAATAATTACTATCCTAAATAAGTGTGTAAATTATTTTAGTGATGGATAATATAAAATGGAGGGAGTATATTGTTCCAATAGAAAATCTCTTTATCTTCTTTCCCACCAAGAGTCACAGAGTCATAACTCTCCAATTACCCCCACTAACACTTGATAGTACATCAGCAAATTTATTCCCAAAAAAGTGGCATTTTAATGTTCTCTGTATACCAGCCATTTGGACTTGAGTACTGCTTGTGTTATACTCCATCATTCCAAAATACAAATACCATATAAGTCTAAATTATTACTCTCTCCGTCCCATAGTTATAGGCTGATTTTTTATTTTGAGATGTCCCAATATATAGACTACTTACTATTTATAAAATTTAGTTGGTTCATTGTTTTACTTTTATGCCCTTATAATAAATATTCAACCATTACTTTTTTTTTGAATAAACAACCTTCAATGTCATTATTTTTATTACCACATTTAATGTTGTTGTATTCTCTTTGGTTAAAGTTTATGAATTTTAATGGTCAGTACACGTCAATCAATGAAGTTGAGAGTTCTAGTGTGATAAGTAAGGAGTAATTAACTTATTCATTAATTCCATATTAAGAGGTATATGTGGAAAATTTATGTTAAAAATTGCCACTTAAATGATTTTCTTAAACTATGTGCCAAACAAAATCAGCCTATAACTATGGGACGGAGGGAGTATTAATTTTTTGAAATTAAAATATTTTTCAAATTAAAATTAAAATTATTTTTTTTAAAAATTATAAAAATAAATATTATAATAAGTAGTATTTTTAAATAATAAGTAGTATTCTCTCTTAGTAGTGTTTGATTGCATCTTAATAATTCACCTCTTAATGCCTCTTAAGCAAGGCCGTTCTTGAGCACGGGCAAGAAAGTCGACCGCATTGGACCCTCGATCAGAGGGTCTCCCAATATATATATATATATATATATATATATATATATATATATACAGTCCGTCTCTAAAGCGAAACTTAAAGAGCGAACCAAAGACGAACCGTCGTCTTTGATGTTTATGACGACGGTTCGATCCGTCGCCATAGCCATGTAGTCTTTTGCGACGGCCAACTGTCATGTATATATAACCACCAAAGACGACGGTTTGTCTTTGGTTCGCATTTTAAGGTTCGATTTAGAGACTCTCCGATATATATATATATATATATATATATATATATATAGAAAGGATCAAGTGCATAATTCTTAAGTTGCATAACGCCTTAAGTTGCATAATTTTATCAAAACGACGTAGTTTTTGAGGATCTGCGGGCATTTTGTAAATACCATGCCACCGCCAGTATTTACAAAAATGTCATCACTGCCTTATCAAAACTACGCTGCTTTTGATAAAATTATGCAACTTAAGGATTATGCACTTGATCCTTTCTCAGATATATATATATATATATATATATATATATATATATATATATATATATATATGATTTTGAACATTTGATTGAAAATTTTGGCTTTAAAATTACTAGAAGAAGTATCTTTCAATAAATGTATTCTCATATATTTTGTTGTAATCGAACTTATCATACATTTTGATGTAGTCAAATTTCTCATATATTTTGTTGTAGTTGAACTATTATGTTTTAAGTTCCGAAAAAAATATCTTTTTGGATACATCTTGTACTTTTTATTTATTTATTTTTACTTTTTTTTTGTGAAGACAATGTTTCGAAAAGGGTCTCGTTTTTATTTTTCGCCTTTGACCACCAAAATCTCAGGAACGACCCTGCTCTTAAAAGCCCACATATTTGTATTAAGAGGTCTTCTGATAGTTAAGATATAAATATGAGTCTAAATTATTAAGTGTACCTCTTAATACAAAAATGTTGGTTGTTAAAATTCATTAAGAGGTTGGTTGTTAAGATGCATTAAGATGCAATCAAATACTCCTACCACATTAGTATTAATTATCATATTTTAATCTTTATACATATTTATAGAGTATCACTAGTCATGTACAAAAAAGTCAACTAGAACTTTTATCTTGTGACTGATGGAGTAATATTCATTACTGAATTAACTAAAATTAAAAGAACCATATTAATTTTAGGTTTGAAAATGTCTTAAGTTGATGTTAAAAAAGTCAATAATAATCTTATATTTTAGAAATGAGGGAGCATTAATTTTGATAGTTTAGATTTTCTGAAATTAATTTTAAATATTTTCAAATTTAAAATTGAAATAGATTTGAATAATTTACTCCATACAAATATGAATATAGTAATTTATCCAAAAACAATAACCGATGTGTATGTTTATGCGAGAAAAGATTATCTGCCACATTATTTTCCTTTTCCTAATTTCTTGTATAGTCGCTCCCGATTTATACGGAGAACTGATAGTTTCACTTTCACTTTCACTTTCACTTTCACATCTAAATATGATTGTTTCATATGAGTCGTCTTATTTACTATTCATGAGAAACCATGTAAAATATCATATTTTTTCATCTAAAAATGATCAGTTTCCTTAATTTGGTCAGCCACTTTTGATGTAGAAGGTGGTTCATTTTTTGTTCTAGGAGATGCTTAAGGGCCCTATGATCAGTCTTAATGATAGTGTTTATTCAAGTGCTGGTGGTAATAGACAAGCTCTCGACTTTTTGGTCCTAATGCATGCTGAAATAGGCCAATGGTCTGCCTTCTTGGGTTGATACAACCACCCCAATCCCAGTATTTGAGGCATCAGTCTTATATTGTTGCCTCAAGTAAAACCTGAATTACCCAATTCGTCTAGCCACCCACCCAGCCAATTCCCTTTATCAAATTCCAATTGAAAGTGCCTCTCTGAGCTTTTTGCCATGAATTCTCAGACAGTCGTACTCTCTAGTCGAATTTCTGGCATCTCTAAAAATGCACCATCAATGAACTTCAAAAATGAGAGCCAAAGGCCAAAAGGGGAGGCGGCCTCCCCCTAAGGTCGTTGAACCTAGAGTACCTAGGTGACGGAACTGTAGGAGGATCATTCCATTTAGGGTGACGGAACTCTAGGAGGTCATTCCATAATGGGACAAATTTAGTCTCGGCACTCAAAAGACCTGTAAATCATGAATTTCAAGTTGGGTACTAAACATATATCTTCAGCATTATGAGAAAAAGGTGTTGCACAAAAACACCCTGAATGATATTATTTAATAAACCGTGGGATGCCACTAATAAGTGGAACAAACTTAGATGGGAGGTGGCTGAAGTTACCATAGTTTGGCTGCCAAGGAGCCTCTAGAAGTTCTTGAGATCTTCTACAAGGAAAATTCAACGCTTGGATGCCATTGATAGATGTAATGACATTTTGGGGCTTCCTCAAGAACCAGATCCTCTCTTATTGTTGTAACCAGGGTAGTCTTCCTTTTTGAAAGCAACAGTCTCAATCAGAACCAAAGAATTTTGAGTACCAAGTTCTTCCAGATTCCAGCAGCAAAATGGAATTGTTGTTTTGTGATTCACATGTATTTCACCGTTCACTCGTAACATACCTTTTGCATTTCTGAAGAAGCCACTAACAAGATTCCTATGCATGCTATTCATGGCAAAGAATGGTCAATGAATGTTGTAAACAACACCAACCCATAGAAATCCTGTACCACAAAATGTATGCCCAAGTTTGTCCCCATAGTTAGTTCCCTACTTATCAACAAAAACACACAAGTTTCTCGATAACCCTCAAGTGAAAGTTCCACTTACGCTATTGAAAATGCGGTGACAAGAGCTCCAACATGCTGCTTGCCCATTCTTGTCTCACGATGAAGAAGTGGCGAAGCTCTTCCAAAATGCTTATATACCCCCCACTCACAGTTTTCCCGGGCTCTTCAATCATGTACCTTTCATAACCAAGTCTCAGAGCTTCCTGAAGATAATTATCTTCAGATGCATTCCCATCATGTCCTCCAAATGTTTCCACGTGTTCGAAGTATCCCCTGAAGATCCTAAAGCAATCCATCGAAACGTTCACAGTTGGTGGTGATACCATACACCTTGGGAGGTAAGGCATTAGTGGATTGAAATTAGATGAGGGGTGCCTAAACTCATAATAATTCGGCTGCTGAGGAGCATATAGAGGAATCTTTATAAGTTCATGAGATCTTTTGCAAGGGATTTCATTCATTTTTGTAACAAAATTTGATTGGGACTGCTGAGACACATACATGGGAGCCTCTACAAGGTCTCTAGGCCTTTTGAAAAGTAAATCCAAGTTCTTTTCTTGAGTCACCTTCTTAGCTGTTGGGATGTAAATGAATTTGAAGGTACAACACTCGCCCAAAGGGAAGGGCTCATCACGTCTTGAACCAGATCCTCTCTTATTGTTGTAACCAGGGTATTCTTCCTTTTTGAAAGCAACAGTCTCAATCAGAACCAAAGAATTTTGAGTACCAAGTTCCTTCAGATTCCAGAGGCAAAATGGAATTGTGGTTTTGTGATTCACATGTATTTCACCGTTCACTCGTAACATACCTTTTGCACTTCTGAAGAAGCCGCTAACAAGATTCCTATGCATGCTATTCATGGCCAAGAATGGTTAATGAAAGTGAATGCAGGACCCAAAAAATGCATGTGTGAGGACTAGGGGTGAGCATGGTACGGTTTGAAGTTCAAACCGTACACGAAACCGCTTAGGTGCAGTTTAACAAATCCAAAACCGCACATGAAACCTCTTGTGATTGGTGTGGTGCGGTGCGGTGCGGTTTTGAACCGTGCAGTGCGGTTTCGGTTCCAAAACTAATTGAAACAACAAAATTTTATGCAATTTAAATTAACAATTTAGCATCACACAATATTAAATATCACTTTGATAACACATGACCTTACTTTTAATGTTTTGTCTAAACAAAAGCTAAATATAATATAGTAATATGATGTAAATTATTAAAGTATAATATAATAGAGTAAACAAAAGTTAAATACAATCTTTGCTACTCTACTCTTAGTAACAATATGTTGTAATATTCTTAGTAACAATATGTTGTAATAATTTACAGGCTACTCTACCATATTACAATATATTGTTACTAAGAGTAAATCAATCATATTACAACATATTGTTAACAAAGATCATATTACAGTAATATTACAATCATAATACAAAGAGTCAGAAATATTATAAGCTATTATGGTGCGGTTTCGGTATTATGCGTGCGGTTTTGGCTAGTAACCAAACCAGAACCGTAAATTTGATTTTTTAACCCACCTAAAACGCCACATACGCCGAAACCATTGGTGCGGTTATAATTAGTGCGGTTTGTGCGATTTTTGGTGCGATTTTGGTTCCAATTTGGTTCTTTGCTCAGTCCTAGTGAGGACAGTCCTACTTGTTTAATGCAAGACACAGTATTCAACAACAATCTTATAGATGCATTTTTGTACCCCTTCAAAAGACCTTGCAACTTGTAATTTTTCACTTCATTACAAAAACAAAACCATAATATATTTTGTGTTGTATCATCTACTGAATATTCATTTTGGTTCAAACTCAGATGTTGGATAGGAAATAATAGTCGGAGCTAGCATTGGTTTCTTTCTTTTTTTCGGAGGTTATTTATTTTTATTTTCCTTCTTTTTTTTATGTATTTCCTTTTCTCCTTAGTTTTTTTTTTTTTATTTTTACTTTATCATTAAAGTGAGGCAAAAAAAAGTGGTAACAATTCTCTCTGTAAACTAATTAAAAATAAAAAGCTAAAGAAATAAAACAATTTTTTTTTTATCCTACTATAGTGATCATAAGTTCACTATAATTCTATCCTATCAAAATTATTAATCTGTCTTCTCCTCTCTTTTTTTTGTTGTTGGAATTCATTCTTTCAAACTAATTAATCCCATGAACCACAATATAAGGTTTTGAATATATAATATTATAATTTATAATTTATCTATAAAAGTAGCTAACCAGTTGACTAAAAATTTAAGTCCGATTAATAGTCTCATAGTTCGGAAAAATTAATATATATATATATATATATATATATATATATATATATATATATTTAAAGTCATTAGACTCACAACTCAAAAGTTGACAAGGGTTGGAATAGGATGTTGTGAAATACTATAATTGGGCAAAATGAATTTGAAAGAAGCACAGTGTTAATAAATAATTTTTTTACTGATGTATTTTGACCCCCTCTATAAATGTTCTAGTTCCGCCACTGATGATATATGATATATGATACATATGTTTCAACTTTCAGCATGTGGTCTTCTTTAGCGTAATAATATCACAGTACTGTAAAATTCTCTCTAGGGTAAAAAGATCATATGCAGAGTTTATCAGCCTTACAAATAGTTATCAAAATGGATGAAAGTAAATTCATTCCTATATGCTACATATATTTCAACCAGTATCCCATTCACTAGGATACCGTTATCATTTTGTTGATAAGGTGGAACAAAGTGAAAATTGTTTCTCATCTGCATACAACTTTTGTTTTCTGGATATGCATGCTTCAGGTACCATCATGCGCTATAAAGAGATCTAATATTAACCCAAATATATAAAACTTAACATAGAGATGGAACATATGGCTTTCTCGCTGTTAAGGTAAGAAGACTGCCGATTGAAGGCTCAAATTATAAGGCCATATTTAACATGAGAAGCGATAAATTAAAAAGAAAACATGCACATACATATATGTAGTACATGATAAATTTACTTACTTAATGAGACAACTATTGTCTTCCCTTCCATAGAAACCTGCATGAGGAAAGTTGTAAATGATCCGGTCGAACCTGCGCATTTTGAGATTACTGTGAAGCTTAATTTTGGTTGCATCGACTTCGTGCAAAAGGGAAGCTCCCAACTTCTCCAAAATTTCAAAGTTTGATTTTGCCTGGGCGTAATTCTTGATCGCATCATCTAGTAAAAATAAACTATTAGGTACTACTTTTTAAATAAAGAGGGCAAAGAAAAGGTAATCACAAAAACTTGACAAAATGAATACAACTGATCTGAAAACAATAACAAGTTTACAGCTTTGTCGTAAATAGCCAACCAAGAGACTAGAACATTTATGAACTTTTGCAGAAACTCAATCAAACCAAACACCATAAATTTATTTAACTAAACCAAGAGTCAAATATCCTATAGAATCTAGAGCCAATTCTTTTGGTAAATTTAGATCACATCAAATTACTGCTGATAATATCATCATAAGAGCATATATAATGTCCCAAAAGCTTAATTCCGTGTAAGGGGAAAAAAGAAGAGAAGGAAACAATTAAAAAATTAAAACTTGAATTTTATAGTTGCAACCAAATAAAATAAACACTCTCCCACATAAGGAGAAGAAGAAAATAAAATCCTCCCTGTTAATTTTTCAGAGCAACAAAAAATGGGATAACAATTGCCCCTTCGAGTTCTGTTTGATCACTTCCATACACAATAAAAAAGAAGATTATCAATTTCTTTATACTCCCTTTGCTTCCTTTATGCTTTCCCAAGGACTATAACGACGAGAAAGAAAAGAATGAAAGTAAATAGACAGATGGAGCTACATTTATATACCTTAACTTTTCAACTCCCTCCCCTGCATCCCACAAAAAACAATATAATTTTGATTGTTTTGAAGTCATTTAAAATTGCTGCTATTGATCTAAGTTTGAAAATATATATTTTTTATTTCATCCGTCCCATGATAAAAGTCCTTATTACTATTTTGGATAGTCCCATGTTAAATGTCCATTTTTCTTTAATAACCAAACTTTTACACATATTTTCCTATTATACCCGTAAAATTAAATATCTCATATTTTTCTTATTTTAATTCTCTCTCCATATTTAATGACATTATTATAGACAATTTTGTCATTTCATTCATCTTTTTAATATGCATGAAAAGTCCGCCAGAATGAGACGGAGGGAGTAATAATTAAGTATTTTCAGATAGTTTACCTTAATTAGATTACATTAGCAAATATCAAATGAATTCACATTAATTTTGAATTTCAGGATTTGCCAAGTTGACTGAATATATGATCAATTTTTGACATTTTTAACTCAAATTGAGATATTTTCAAATTCATAACTGATATGCATTAGGTTAATTTTATTCAATGTAATTCAAACTTATCTAATATTAAGTATTACTCGTTAGAATACTTACTATTTTCAAAAAATAACTAAATCACATCAATTTAAAATTTTCTCAAATTAACTTTAAAAAAACACAAGATTGATCTTAGAATGTATTTCGAAAGTATGCACAATGCTTAACTTATAAAGTCTATAACATATGTATGTGATTAAGAACTTGCAAAATATCAATTGTATGAAGAACCTATGTAGGATCACTAAAATAAAATTTAAAAAAATTAAAAATAGATAGAATTGAAAAAATGCCGTACAGTTTAAAGAGATAATCATCAACGAGAAATTAAAGAGATGAAAGAAGAAAGAAAAGGGTAATAAATGAAAGAGAGTATAGTAATAGTATACCATAAGAATCAAGAGAAGAGGCGACGATGTTAGAAGCAGAGCCAAAAGACTGAGCCAAACTCTTTGAAAAAGAGAAATCCCCTTCACCCACCAACAGTATTTGATGAGATGATGAGTAATGTTTTACCCATTTTTCTTCTCTCTCTTCTTCTTCTTTGATTTTTGCTTCTACCCTTTCCGCCATTAACGTTTTCTCGAGCTCAATAATAGCAGAGACAGGAGAGAGAAAGAAAAAGAAGTGGTGCTAGAAGAAAAAGGAGGACTTTGGACTCTCTTCCCATGCTCTGTTTCTGATTTTTGAAAAGAAAAAAATAATAATAAAAAATTTAAATTAGAACAGAAAAAAAAAGAATAGAAAACTTAAAATTTTTCTTTGTGTTGTTTTTCTTTGTGTTGTTTATAAATTTTTAATAGAAAAGGATAAAAAATTTAAAATTGAGGACATGAGTTGTAATTTAAAATTTATTATATTAAAAGTTGAAGATAATATGGTAATTATAAAAATATTACTTATTTTAATTTCTTTTCCGTCCAAATCATGCCAATTTTGGACGAAAAACTTTGGCAAGAAAAGTAGCCAAGTTTTCTATCCATTTCTTTTCTTTTCCGTTTATTAAAAAACTCAAAAACATAAGAATTGAAAAGAAAACTTAAATTTTCCGTCCATTTCTTTTCTTTTCTGTCCATTTTAAAACTCAGAAACAGAGCGTTATAGATCAAGTTGGGTAGCTTCTCAAATACGCTTATGAAAGTAGCCAAACTTAGAGGGAGAGACTATGATCTAACAAGTTATTTAAACAAAACATTATTTAAACTTAATTAAAAGTATAAATATCTATTTAATAAAATATAACTGATTTTGAATTTTTCACTCACTCTAATAAATCATCTGGACCATCCAAAGTTTAGGATAAATCTATATTAAAATTTGAGCCTAAATTAATGTGGGTGTCATTAATTATTTTTAATGATTCTATATATTAATGTGTTCTACTCCATGAGTAGATTAAATTAAGTATTTAGAAACTCAAATCCATAGAGTAATGAATGAGATATTAACTTTCAAAGATCATATTTAGAAATGATAAAAGATAATAAATACATGTGGGAAAAACCAAGTTTCACACAGGTCAGGAATTAAAATTTTAATATGTTTATATACAAGTAAAGTGCTATTGGGTTTGGGCCCCAAGTGGCACCCCACTTTTGTGGAAAGGAGAGAACATGCTAGGTTCGAACCAATTCAGCCATGGCCGGCCAATACCACCCTCCTGCCTCTCGCTCTCGGCTCGTGGCACGTGGGTCTGGGTCCTATATATAATTTTTTTAGACAAAATTTTTTAATTAAAATTTATTTATTTAATTCTATTACCAAAACTATGTCGTTTTGAGAAGCGGTATCTACTGAAAAGGGTATAAGTCTGAACGGGCGGCCCAAAACTACGTCGTTTTTGTCGCGCCTTTTCTACCAAGCCTAAAACTACGTAGTTTTGGTTCTGTTAATACTAAAACTACGTCGTTTTATGGGTCCGACTAATTGCGCCTATTCTGTTAATGATCAAAACTACGTCGTTTTGACCAAAAATAGCCATATATGCCCTTTTAGTAGCATCCCATGCCTTTTCAAGGGCTAGGTACCCATCCGAAGGGTCACCAACCCCTCCTATAAATATATAAGAGGAGGCAACCTTCAAATTCATTCATTCATTCAAGCATTTAAGCATATAAAGCATTCTAGTCTTTATTTCTTCATTAGTTCTTTTAAGTTTATTTTTGAGAGAGTCTGAGCATTACTTTGGTTCGTAGAGTATACTTTTCGTAGTGCTGCTAAAGTATACAGTGTCATTGTATCATGGGAGACAAGTGCTATCAACTCTAAGCATCATACGGAGGGCATAATTGTCTTAAGGACATAGTACCAAGTACAAGCCTTGACAAATCATTTACTGCGAGATAAGTTAATATAAATATATAATTTCCTTTAAGGTTCATAACAATTTTAAGACAATTACATTTATATATATATATATATATATATATATATATATATTTGCAAGAAATATGGATACCAATTCTGTTACTATAATTGGTTATTCTTATATACCAAATGTTCCTGTGAACCATGGTGAAAAATCAGAAAAGTTCAATGGAACAAAATTTAAAAGATGGCAACAAAAGATGTTGTTTTATCTTACTACTTTGAACTTGGCGAGATTTCTTCACGAAGATCCCTTGTGCTCAAAGAAGATGAAATGTATATGCAAGTTGTTCTTACATGATAGATGCATGGAAACATGCAGATTTTTTGTGTCGAAATTATATCCTTAATGGATTGGATAACACATTATACAATGTGTATAGTTCTCTCAAAACAGCAAGAGAATTATGGGATTCCTTGAATAAAAAATATAAAACAGAAGATGCTGGCACGAAGAAATTCATAGTTGACAGGTTTTTGGACTACAAGATGGTGGATTCCAAGGCGGTCATCAACCAAGTCCAAGAATTACAACTAATCCTGCATGAAATACATGCAGAAGGTATGTCATTAAGTGAATCTTTCTAAGTTGCTGCTAGTATTGAAAAACTACCACCTATGTGGAAAGATTTCAAAAATTATCTCAAAGCATAAATGCAAAGAGATGAAACTTGAAGGCTTAATCATAAGATTAAGGATAGAAGAGGACAATCGTGCCTCTGAAAAGAAAACAAGAAGGACCTTTGTGGAGTATAAAGCCAATGTGGTGGAACAAGGTCCGAAGTCCAAAAAGAGAAAATTCTCTGGTAATGGGCCTCAACAAGGAACAAATAAGAAGTTCCAAGGCAAATGCTACATCTGTGACAAACTCGGACATATGGAAAAGGATTGTCGAAAAAGTAAAGACTAGAATAAGAAGTCCGCATAAGCCAATGTAACGGAAGTGGATGGTCTTCTTTAAGATGTTTCTGAAATGAACCTTTCAGCGGTTGTTTCAGAAATAAATATGGTTGAGAATCCAAGAGAATGGTGGGTAGATACTGGAGCAACCCACCACGTGTGTTCCGACAAGAAGATGTTCTCCACATATCAAGAAATTGAGAATGGAGACATGGGAAATTCTTCTTCATCCAAGATTGCTGGACAAGGAAAAGTGATTCTGAAGATGACATTTGGCAAGGAACTCACCCTCAACAACGTGCTCCATGTGCCTGATATTAGGAAAAATTTAGTGTCAGGATCCCTTCTTAGTCAAAAGGGATTTAAATTAGTCTTTGTATCAGACAAATTTGTATTAACTAAAAATGGGATGTATGTGGGAAAGAGATATATGAGCAATGGGTTCTTCAAAATGAATGTAATGACTATTGTACCTTCCAATATTAATAAAATTACATCTTCTGCTTATATGATTGAGTCATCTAATTTATGGCATGGTAGATTAGGACATGTTAATTATAATACTATACGTAGATTAATTAATATGGATTGTTTGCCAAAATGTGAGATTAACTCTAATCATAAATATGAAATTTGCGTTGAGGCAAAACTTAGAAAATCTTATTTTAAATCAATTGAAAGAAGTACAGAACCTCTTGAATTAATACACACTGATATTTGTGATTTAAAGTATATACAGACAAGAGGAGGTAAGAAATATTTTATCACTTTTATAGATGATTGTATAAGATATTGTTATGTTTACTTATTGAGAAGTAAGATGAGGCTTTGGAAATGTTTAAACATTACAAAAATGAGGTTGAGAATCAACTTGATAAAAAGATCAAGATAGTTAGAAGTGATAGAGGTAGGGAATATGAATTTCCATTTATTGAAATTTGTTCACAACATGGTATAATACACCAAACAACTGCACCTTATTCACCACAACAAAATGATGTTACAGAAAGAAAGAATAAAACTTTAAAAGAAATGATGAATGCATTGTTATTAAGTTCTAGGCTACCTCAGAATTTGTGGGGGAGAAGCAATTCTTTCAGCAAATTATATTCTCAACCGAATACCTCAAAAGAAGTCTAATGTTACACCCTATGAATTATGGAAAGGACGTAATCCGTCTTATAAACACTTAAAAGTGTGGGGGTGTTTAGAAAAAGTAATGGTTCCTCCACCCAAAAAGGTGAAAATAGGACTGAAAACAATTGATTGTATATTCATAGGTTATGCTAATAATAGCAGTGCATATAGATTTTTGGTTAATAAATCAAAAATAGAGGAAATACATGAAAATATGATTATTGAGTCAAAAGATGCTGAATTCTTTGAAACTGTATTTCCTAATAAAAATGAACAAGAGCCAAATTCTAACGAATAAGAAACAAGTTCAAATAAAAGAACTTATGATGCTGTTAATGATAGTAATCATGGTTTAGAAGATATTGATGAACCTAGACGTAGTAAACGTGCTAGAACATCAAAATCTTATTGTCCGGATTTTCTAACCTATTTGTTTGAAAATGAGCCTCAAACCTATAAAGAAGCAATATCGAGTCCTGAAGCTCCATATTAGAAAGAGGCTATAAATTGTAAAGTAGAATTCATTTTGCATAATCATACGTGGGAATTAGTAGATCTCCCACCAGGCTCTAAACCTCTTGGATATAAGTGGTTATTCAAGAAGAAAATGAAAGCAGATGGATCTATAGACAAATATAAAGCAAGACTTGTAATCAAAGGATACATGGAAAAGGAATGTTTAGATTATTTTGATACTTATTCTTCTGTGACAAGAATATCCTCAATTAGGATGTTAATAGTCATTGCAGCTATATATAATTTAGAAATACATCAAATGGATGTAAAAATAGCTTTCTTGAATGGAGATTTAGAAGAAGAAATCTACATGGCACAACCAGAAGGATTTATTATTTCAGGACAAGGAAAAAACGTTTGTCGGCTTGTAAAGTCTCTTTATGGATTAAAACAAGCACCTAAACAATGACATGAAAAAAATTGATAATGCAATATTATCAAATGAATAAATGAGTGTGACAAATGTGTATATGTCAAGGACAATAAGAATGGGTATGTTATTATTTGTCTTTATGTAGATGATATGCTTATTATGGGTAGTAATAATGAAATCATTAAAACTACTAAACGAATGTTAAAATAATATGTTTGACATGAAAGACATGGGTGTTGCCGATATAATATTAGGAATTAAAATTTCTAAAACATCGGATGGATTAATGTTATCACAATCACACTATATTGAGAAAATACTCAGGAAATTTAATCAACATGATTGTAATCCTGTAGGAACACCGGTAGATATAAATCTACACTTGTCTAAAAATAAAGGAGAGAACATATCACAACCTGAGTATGCACAAATAATTAGAAGCCTTATGTACTTAATGAATTGTACACGTCCTGACATAGCACAAGCTGTCAATAAATTGAGTAGATTTACAGCAATCCAGGACAAGATTACTGGAAAGTGATTATAAGAGTTTTAAGGTATTTAAAATATACTCAAAATTTTGGATTGCACTACTCAAGATATCCAGCAGTACTTGAAGGATATTGTGATGCGAATTAGATATCAGATACAAAAGACTCTAAATCCACTAGTGGTTTTATGTTTACACTAGGTGGAGGATCAATACCATGGATATCTTCTAAATAAACATGCATTGCTCGATCAACGATGGAATCTGAGTTTATTGTATTGGATAAGGCTGGAGAAGAAGCTGAATGGCTTCGTAATTTTTTAGAAGATATTCCTATGTGGCCTAAACCTGTGCCACCTATTTGTATCCATTGTGATAGTCAATCAGTAATTGGAAGGGCACAGAGTCACATGTATAATGGTAATTCAAGACATATTCGTCGTAGACATAATACCATAAAATAATTTCTCTTTAACGACATTATGTCTATTGAGTACATAAAGTCGAAAGAAAATATAGCGGATCCGTTGACTAAAGGTTTGACTAGAGATCAAGTAAAAATAACTTCGAGGGGAATATGTTTAAAGCCTATAAACAAAGATCGTCATGATGGAAACCCAACCTAGTTGACTGGAGATCAAAAGATTTAGATTCAAATGGACAACTAAATTTTGAATGATTTAACCAAATCACTATGAAGAAATTAATTTCTTCTGCTCATTCCTATGATACGAGATAGTGATACCTGCAGCAGTTACAGGATAAGCTATGTTTTTAATCATTCTTAAATCTTGATAAACATGTGGAGTATGGCAGGATACTCTTATTAAGAATCACCTATGTGAGTGTGAACTGGGCCAATTCTATGAGAAGGATAAGGCTATACTTCTCTAAAGCACTCATAAATTCAGGATTATTCGGGGCCAAAATGAACAAAATCATGAGAACCAGATAATGTCTAGAAAGATTCTGTGTGAATTACTATTGTCTCCATTTACACAAACGATCGATGCTTCAAGACATCACGCTCAATCGGACAACCAAAAGAACTCGATATTTTTTCACAAGGGAAGGTTCAAAGCCAAAAGCTACCTCTCTCGATATAGAAGATTTCTAATTCTGTCTTTCTCTCAAAGTCTTCATAACATTTGTATAAGGCTGGCAATCAATATCATTCATGTGTGGGATTGTTGGAATTTGAGCCTAAATTAATGTGGGTGTCATTAATTATTTTCAATGATTCTATATATTAATGTGTTCTACTCCATGAGTAGATTAAATTAAGTATTTAGAAGCTCAAATCCATGGAGTAATGAATGAGATATTAACTCCCAAAGATCACACTTGAAAATGATAAAAAATAATAAATACATGTGGTAAAAACCAAGTCCCACATAGGTTAGGAATTAAAATTTTAATATGTTTATATACAAGGAAAGTACTCTTGGGGTTGGGCCCCAAGGGGCACCTCACTTTTGTGGAAGGGAGAGGACCTAGTCAAGGCTAGGTTCGAACCCACACGCGCCACACACGGCCACGACCTACCACAGCTCAAAACACGGCTCGTGCACGAGGTTCTAGTCCTCAGATATAATTTTGTTAGACAAAATTTATTTAAATTTTTAATTAAAATTTATTTAAAATTTATTTATTTAATTCTATTACCAAAACTGTGTTGTTTTGAGAATTATCAAAACTGTGTCATTTATTATCAAAATTGTATCTGCTAAAATGGTATAAGTCTGAACGGGCGGCCCTAAACTACGTCGTTTTTGTCGCGACTTTTCTACTAAGCCTAAAACTACATAGTTTTGGTTTTGCTACGTCGTTTTATGGGTCCGAATAGTTGCGCTTATTCTGTAAATGATCAAAACTACGTCGTTTTGATCAAAAGTTGGTATTAGAGCTTAGGGATATGATCTCTAGCGGAGATCCAAGATTAGAACTAGGAGGTGAGAGAAGAGTAAAATCATTCACTAGTGTGTGTCCTACCTAAGCTAATTTTTGTTACTTAATTAGTTGCCAAATTATGATATGTCAGTTAACCTTTGTTTTGAAGCTGTATTCTACAATGATATCTGAAATACAGGAAATGAGCAATGGAGAAATTATGATACAGAAGAGATGACCGGGGAGATAGAATCTGAAATGAAAGCAAGGTATTCTTAACTCTTTGAAATACCAAGTATGTAAATTTCGGTGATAAAATTTCATAAGGAGGGGAGATTGTAAGACCCCAAATTTTATGAAATAAAAGTATTCAATTTTTCTTATAATTATTATTCAGTAAATGGTTAAATTGATAAAAAGTTAAAGTTAAGGGTGATATATATAAAGTTTACAAAATAAGCAAGTGATTATAAAATATTTATTGTTGTCATGGAATATTCCAAAATAGGTATACAACACCCATTCCGAGTCGCCAAATACATGGTACGTAAAAAACAAACTACAACTTCAATAATACAATTGTCGTGGCAAAATACGACAACACATACCGTGAGTTTAAATACAAATATTGTCTTCTGATAATATCCACACTCAAATAAGTCCTCATTACAATTATTCAAACACTATTTTACGTAAATAAGTGAGGATCGCTAAAACATCTTTCTAGAAACCATCACTCCGCACTCGACTCTAGTTCCTCGCTATGTTCTCACCTCCCGAGAAAAAAATGGAACAAAAAGAAAAGGGTGAGCTCAACTAGCCCAAGAAAGAATATTACGACTAAGATAATATACAACAAATTATCGTTAGTCTTCAACAGGAAAAATCTGATAAAATATAATAGATAACAAGTTTTAGATCAACAACTCGCAATGAAAATAAAGAATCCATTGTAAGAGTCAAGAGAGAATGAATTCTACTATCTTCTAAGATTTAAAAGTCCATCATCAATATTTTATCCTCAGAATAACAATCAATATACATCTTTAATCAATATTCATCTTTGCACTACAAGCCAAAGATATTCATTCAGATCACCAAATGGGTCATGTTCATCTCAACACTGCTCATCTTCGCACTACGGCCAAAGATATTCATCGCTTAATCATTCATCTTTGCACTACAAAAGCCAAAGATATTCAAGAATATCATCATTTAGACCGAGGATGATGAAAATATTTTAAAGAAAAAACGAATCCAAAGGAGATGTAAGGACAAATAGTAAGGATTCAGATAATGCTTTATCCAAGATCAATAATACTCCATAATAACCAATTTTGAAGCAAAATTCAAGAAATAAAGATCAAAACATGGATACAATCAAAGATAAGAACTATAATAGATATCTTGACAAAAAAGAAGAAAATTTTATTTTTCTATGAATAAAGGTCAGATTCGTGAATAAAGGTCAGATACGTGAATAAAGGTCGACACGTGAATAAGAACTCCCACACAAAAAAGTTCCAAATTTGATAAAAAGTTCATACCAATATTTCTAAGATAATGATATCAAAGAAAATATCATTTTAAGAAGAATATAACACCCCTTACCTCAAAATATCAAGATTTCCGATCGAATATCTGAGATAAGGTCAAGGAAACTTGCAGACCGATGAATAAAACTCACAAAGTATCTAAATACTCACAAAATACACTCAATAATCTAGAGAGAGAAAGAGAGAAAGCTTATGTTTCGTGTGATTTTCAATTCTAACTTAGCCTCTATTTATAGAAAAATGTTAGCAGACTCGACCAAGCAACCCGATGGCTTTTACTCGCTACTATTCCCACCCACCACATTTGAAATAAAATTCAAAGACATTTCTTCACCAACCACAAGTGGGGCCCACTCAATTCTAGAATTTTCCACCAAAATGCTAAATTTGATATTTCAACAATTTCTCAACCACCACCTCTTAAAATTCATAACAAATCATACGCTCATTTTTAATCTGCTCAAAATTTGTGGACATATATACTCAACTTATATATGTATAACATATCCAAAAATTACAACGATCCAACTATTTGATTAAAAATTATAACTCACGCAATATATCTCAAAAACACCGGTTTAATTTTTTAATACCTTCATTCCGACAAAAATACTGATAAAACACCTCAACATTAACTCTTTCATTTTTAACCACAATAAATATATCCAACATTTATATCCACATAAAATAAATATTTCCTTATCATATGAATCAATAATTAATTATTCACAAATAATATTACGTAATCACATTTATGACAACCAAAGCCGCTCCTGTGAAAGAGGGGCTTTCCAATAAGAATTTCTCCTCATCATGCCAAGCAATTAGTGACCAAACCTCTCCTCGATGTAACTTTCTAGACATCGCTAATAATGCTATCTAATAATATTATTCAAATAATATGAATTATCGATCCGATAATGGGAAATATCAAAAGTTGAGGACAATTATCAAACAACAATAATATAAAATATCAACGCAAAGAATTATCAATCAATAAAATAAAATATCGAATAAAGAATTACCGTAATAATTATCGAAAGTAAAGGCCTTCACGTAAGGATCAATAATTCATCAATACATGCATCCACGCCAGACATCGTATTTTAACCACCGTATTCCAACAAAGGTTAATTCAGAATAACTACGCCGTTATTTATAAAAACTCAAACTTGTCGCTTTTCTTCATCCGACAATTATTCTCATATGGGCCCATAAATGATCAAGCTACTGTCAGCATTTAATATTCCCCGACAACAAGAATATTCCACGACCAAATGAATATTCCCCACAACAACAATGATTATTTTATAACCACTGCATATATTTTGCAAAATTTGCACATTTCACCCATAACCGTAGAATTATATCAAATTAATACCTTATTATTCACAATAATAATTAGAGGAAATTCAATTTTATTTATAATAAGTCAGGGTCTTACAACCTCCCTCCTTATGAAATTTCATCCTCGAAATCGACATACGCATTCGTGTTTCAAAAGGTGAGGATACCTCGCTTTCATTTCTCGATTCCAACTCCTGTGTCATTTCTTCAATAAAGATGGTTTCTCCACAAAACCTTAACTTGTGGTATAACCTCGCGCGTAGGATATGCTCTTTTCCTATCCAAGATCTTAACAGTACTTCTTCAGACGTTAAATCTTCTACTATCTCGTCTTCGGTTCTAACGCAATAATATGGTTCGGTCTTTCACATATTTACGAAGCATGGATACGTGAAAAACATTATGAACACGAGACATACTGAGGTAATGCGAGTCTATAGCCACATTTCCTATTCGGCCAAGAATCTCAAATGGACCAACAAATCGTGGATCGAGCTTTCTCTCTTTCCAAATCTTGAATTCCTTCCATGGAGCAACACGTAATAATACACGATCTCCAATATTAAACTCCACGCCCTTTCTACGAAGATCAAGATAACTCTTTTGTCGATCTTGTGAGGTTTGAATACGCTGTCAATCATTTGATCTTTTCTCTAGTCATGCGCATACTAATTTCGTCCCAACAACGCTGCTTTCCCCACCTCGCCCCAAAGATACCGAGAATCGACACTTTCGCCCATACAACGCCTCAAATGGAGCCATGCCTATACTTGCTTGATAATCGTTGTCAGTAGAGAATTCCACCAAAGGGCAAGTACTTATCCCAACTTCCTTTAAAATCTAGGACACAAAGTCTTAATAGATCTTCAAGGGTTTGAATAGTCCTCTCGATCGATCCGTCCGTCTGCTTCGAGGATGGTATGCCGAATCAATCAGAATCTGCGCTCATAGCTTTCTCGTAAGCTAACCCAAAATCGTGAAGTGAATCTTCGGGTCACGATCCAAACTATGGATACCGGCATGCCATGCAATCTCACAATCTCATTCACGCATATACTAGAAAAGACGCTCAAGGAATAAGTCTCACGATTTGCAAGAAAATGGGCGATTTGGTTAATCTATCAACAATAACCCAAATAAATCTACGCCTTTGAGAAACTTTGGGAAGACCTCAGAAACGAAATCCATAAGAATGTGTTCCCACTTCCATTTCGAATCTCAAGTGGTTGTAATGGACCCTTTCGCACTCGATGCTCGCCTTTTTACACGCCGACAAGTTAAACACCTCGAGATAAACTCCGCGATCTCTCTCTTCATATTGTTCCACCAAAATGTACGTCAATATCATGATACATTTTGGTACTCCTGTGATGGATCGCAAACGGTGTGTCAGTGTGCCTCCATCATGATTCTATGCTTCAAGTCGTAATCGCTAGAACACAAAGTCCGAGTCAATCTAAGTATTCCTTCTTCATCGATTCTCGCTTCGAATAAAGACCTTCGCACTTTCTTCTTCATACGATCACCCCATGTCCGTAGCTTCGAGCAAATTTTTAACTTTATCGATTAAAGCCTGCTTCTACTCAGATATTCGCCATCATCACGTGGGTCCCTCGAGTCTTTAATTCTACCTCCATCCTTTGCAAGTCATACGTAATGGGCCTTTGTATCGACAATATCGCACTCAGACTGCAAGATATGATCTTCTACTCAACGCGCCGCCACTACTACGCTCGCTTTTTTCCAGATGATATCAATAAGGTGATCGTAATCTTCAATAGTTCAAGCCAACGCCGCTGCCGCATGTCGAGTTCTTTTTGGGTGAAGAAATATTCGAGGCTTTTATGGTCCGTGATATAAATCTCCACTTTCTCCCCATACAAGTAAGTGTTCCAAATTTTCAACGCTGAATACGATCGGCCGCTAACTCTAGATCACGAGTAGGATAATTCCTCTCATATTCTTTCGAGTTGTCGTGAGGCATAAAGCTATGACTTTCCCATGTCAGCATGAGAACGCATCCTAACCTTTTGCCTCAAGCATCGTCAGATATAACAAATCCATCCGCATTCGATGGTATCGCTGTAACAAAAATAAAATGAGTCTCCTCTCGAGCTCTTGAAACTCTTCTCGCATTCCTCGCCCCATACGAATTTTGTATCTTTCCGAGTCAACCGAAGTTAATCTGAGTAGCGATTCGAGAAAAATCCTTCCACGAATCTCCGATAATAACCAAATTAAGCCTCGTAAAGCTACGACTTCTTTGGCCACCGACTTTGGTTGCTCCCAACTTTGTAGATCGCTTCAATCTTCACCGTCAACGTCAACAGATACTCCATGTTTTGACACCACACGCGCCCAAGGAATGCTACTTCCTCGCCGTAACTCACATTTCTTCACCGCATAAAGTTTGTTTCACGGCCTTTCAAGTATCACCTTCAAACGGTGCTCATGATCTTCACTATTTTTGAATATGAGGATGTCATCAATAAAGACAACAACAAACCGATCCAAATATTCCTCAATACACTTGCTCATCATATCCATGAAAGCAAAGAGAGCATTAGTCAATCCAAAAGACACGACTAAGAATTCATAATGCCCGCATCGAAGTTCTCAAGGCGCCTTTGAATATCCTCGCTTTTAATCTTCAAATGATGATATCCGTAATCTAAGATCGATCTTTGAAAAGAATCAGTGTTCCTTGCAAATCGGGTCGAACAGTCATCAATGCGAGGTAATGGATACCTATTCTCGATGGTGACATGGTTTAATTCCTCAGAGTCAATACAAAGTCGATACTCCCGCTTTCTTCTTTACTTAATAAAACAGAGCACCCCAAGGAGATGTACTAGACGAATGAAACCTATGTCTAACAATTCCTCAGAAGTTGACTTTTTAACTCCTCAAGTTCAATAGAGCCATTCGATATGGGGTTTTAGAAATGGGTTTTGTACCCTACTCAAGGTCAATAAAGAATTCAACATCACGCTCGGGGTAGATCGAAGTTCTTCAGAAATACATCGTGAAATTCTCTAACAATGTAAATATTATTCAAATCGACTTGTTTTGTTCAAATCCATAACATGGGCTAAGAAAGCTTGACATCCGCTTTTCAATAAACGAATAAATTTTATGGCTTGATATGATAAAATGATCGATTTTAGTGGTTTAGTTGTTTGAATTGTATTTACAAAGTCAAGTTAGAATATGAAAACTAACAACCTTACGAAAAATAATCAATTTTGGTACGATGAGTGGTTAACCAATCAATTCCTAAAATCACATCAAAAGCAAGTATCTTTAAAGAGATAAGATCAATGTAATGTGATAAAGCCAACTTGGATCATGCAAGATTTATAAACCGTGGATGTAACGAAAGTTTCACCCAACTGAGTCTCCACCGATAAATCAAAGTCTAATTTCTCCTGAGTCAAGTTTAAACGCTGAGCACAAGTGAGAGAGATAAAAGAATGGGTAGAACCCCAGATTCAAGAAGGTATAAACTTCGCAAGAGTTCAAGATTATCTTACCCAGAATCACCTCGCTCGGTTCCTCGCTTTTTGCTACCACCACGACAAACGCCTTCCAGAACCGCCGATTTCGACTTATCCGGATGTTCTTTCGAGTCACCATCCCCGCTGAACTTGGTTTTGCTATGTAACAATCCCGAGCTATGTGGCCTTCCTTTCCACAACAGAACATACCTTGATTGTCAGTGATAGCTTTAATGATATGTCCCTCTTCCCGTGATTTGTAACATCTAACCAAGGCTACGCTCTCCTCCCTAGAATTTGTTGTCAGGCCGCCATCATCATGTCTTCCCCGCCATCATTAAATCTCCTTTTCAAATTTCCACTGACTCACCTCTCCTATTATCACGGCCACGATGACCACCCGAGTGGTTACCGCTTTTGTTCAGATTTTTCCTCCTCTCGTCGGGTTATCATCGCCTCGATGATCACCACCACCCCAGATGACCTCGTCAGGGTCCCCAACACATACTCATTATCTCGCCTAATAATCGAGCCCTGCTTACAACATCCAATATAAAGAAAATTTACGAGATATAAGATATCGTCAAATCTCTGCTTTTAGACCTCTCGTAAACATCCTCATCATTCGCTCTCATTTTCACCAAACGAGGTGCAAACCGATAACTCGCAAACTTCGCCTTCGATCGACACCGCCATGTTGTTTTGTTCCAAATCGATAAACTCCACCTCCTTCATACGACGAATACTTTCAGAAAGTACTTGTCATCAATAGTTTCAAATGTTTCCCAAGACATGCCGAAAAGTACCGGTCAGTACGCTTCACGCATTCTCCACCAAGAAGTCCGCCTTTCACCGCTGAACATATAAGGTGGCGAATGGAACCTTCGTTCTCCGCATCCCAAGACATCGAATATCTTGGTAATTTGTTTCGACCCACGCTTCCGCCATGATCGGATCCGGCTTCCTTAAATTCGTGTGGTCCCAACTTTTTGAATCGCTTGGTCAGATAAGTCCGCGATTGCTCACTAGATTTCCACCAGATTCTCGTGCACGAAGTTTCTCGTCTGTTTTTTGCATAAAATGCAAAAAACTTCAACATCCCATCATTCATCATTTGTTCTAGAAGTTGTTGCTTACAGAGGATTATTGCCTTCCCGCTCAGACGCTCTCCTGGTCAGAATTCAAAGGTTGTTCCACACCTCATACACTCCATCATTAACGCTTCTCAAAGCAATGCATTCTTAAATACGCTATAAAACAAGGGTTAATTAAACAAATTAACATATCACATAATATCCCTATATTACGACCGACCAACAAATAAGCTTTTTAGATAGACACACTAAATAAGGATTTACTCATCTCCCTCCTAGTTCTATTCCCCGATCTCCGCCAGAGACCATATCCCTAAGCTCGATACTTAACCGCGACGCCCCCCAAAATAGGTATACAACACCCATTCCGAAGTCGCCAAATACATGGTACAAAAAGCAAACTACAACTTCAATAATACAATTGTCGTGGCAAAATACGACAACACACATATCGTGAGTTTAAATACAAATATTGTCTTCTGATAATATCCACACTCAAATAAGTCCTCATTACAATTATTCAAACACTATTTTACGTAAATAAGTGAGGACTCGCTAAAACATCTTTCTAGTAACCATCACCCATACTCGACTAGTTCCTCGCTATGTTCTCACCTCCCGAAAAAAATGGAACAAAAAGGAAAAGGGTGAGCTCAACTAGCCCAAGAAGAATATTACGACTAAGATAATATACAACAAATTATCGTTAGTCTTCAACAGGAAAAATCTGATAAAATATAATAGATAACAAGTTTTAGATCAACAACCAATGGAAATAAAGAATCCATTGTAAGAGTCAAGAGAGAAAGAATTCTACTATCTTCTAAGATTTAAAAGTCCATCATCAATATTTTATCCCCAAATAACAATCAATATACATCTTTAATCAATATTCATCTTTGCACTACAGTGCCAAAGATATTCATTCAGATCACCAAATGGGTCATGTTCATCTCAACACTGCTCATCTTCGCACTACGCCAAAAAGATATTCATCATTAATCATTCATCTTTGCACTACAAAGCAAAGATATTCAAGAATATCATCATTTAGACCGAGGATGATGAAAATATTTTAAAGAAAACGAATCCAAAGGAGATGTAAGGACAAATAGTAAGGATTCAGATAATGCTTTATCCAAGATCAATAATACTCCATAATAACCAATTTTGAAGCAAAATTCAAGAATAAAGATCAAAACATGGATACAATCAAAGATAAGAACTATAATAGACATCTTGACAAAAAGAAGAAAATTTCATTTTCTATGAATAATCCAGATTCGTGAATAAAGGTCAGATACGTGAATAAGGTCGTATACGTGAATAAGAACTCCCGACACAAAAAAGTTCCAAATTTGATAAAAAGTTCATACCAATATTTCTAAGATAATGATATCAAGAAAATATATCATTTTAAGAAGAATATAACACCCCTTACCTCAAAATATCAAGATTTCCGACCTAATATCTGAGATAAGGTCAAGGAAACTTGCACCGATGAATAAAACTCACAAAGTATCTAAATACTCACAAAATACACTCAATAATCTAGAGAGAGAAAGAGAGAAAGCTTATGTTTCGTGTGATTTTCAATTCTAACTTAGCCTCTATTTATAGAAAATGTTAAGAGCAGACTCGACCGCAACCCCCGATGGCTTTTACTCGCTACTATTCCCACCCACCACATTTGAAATAAAATTCAAAGACATTTCTTCACCAACCACAAGTGGGGCCCACTCAATTCTAGAATTTTCCACCAAAATGCTAAATTCGATATTTTCAACAATTTCTCAACCAACACCTCTTAAAATTCATAACAAATCATACGCTCATTTTTAATTGCTCAAAATTTGTGGACATATACTCAACTTATATATGTATAACATATCCAAAAATTACAACGATCCAACTATTTGATTAAAAAAATTATAACTCACGCAATATATCTCAAAAACACCGGTTTAATTTTTAATACCTTCATTCCGGCAAAAATACCGATAAAACACCTCAACATTAACTCTTTCATTTTAACCACAATAAATATATCCACATTTATATCCACATAAAATAAATATTTCCTTATCATATGAATCAATAATTAATTATTCACAAATAATATTACGTAATCACATTTATGACAACCAAAGCCGCTCCTGTGAAAGAGGGGGCTTTCCAATAAGAATTTCTCCTCATCGCGCCAAGCAATTAGTGACCAAACCTCTCCTCGATGTAACTTTCTAGACATCGCCAATAATGCTATCTAATAATATTATTCAAATAATATGAATTATCGATCCGATAATGGAAAATATCAGTAAAGGACAATTATTATCAAACAACAATAATATAAAATATCAACGCAAAGAATTATCAATCAATAAAATAAAATATCGAATAAGAATTACCGTAATAATTATCGAGTAAAGGCCTTCACGTAAGGATCAATAATTCATCAATACCGCATATCCACGCCAGACATCGTATTTTAACCACCGGTATTCCAACAAAGGTTAATTCAGAATAACTACGCCAAGTATTTATAAAAACTCAAACTTGTCGCTTTTTCATCCGACATCCGACAAATATTCTCATATGGCCCAAATATCATCATACACCGCATTTAATATTCCCCACAACAAGAATATTCCACAAACCAAATGAATATTCCCCGACAACAATGATTATTTTATAACCACTGCATATTTTTTGCAAAATTTGCACATTTCACCCATAACCGTAGAATTATATCAAATTAATACCTTATTATTCACAATAATAATTAGAGGAAATTCATTTTTATTTATAATAAGTAACTATGTTTTCCTATAAATAGAAGCTCATTCTTCCTTCATTCTCACCAATTCACTAAGACTTACAAGAGCAATTATAGAAAAAGAAGCTATATATAAAGAGAAAGAAGAAGAGAAGTCTGCTACTTCACTATTCCAGTATCTAGTCTTCTTCTAAGATAAGGGTTATTATTTGTTGTATTCGTCAGTGGTATTATTTCTTTCGTATTCAGGAAGAGAGTTATTTTCTTTCAATACTCGTAAGGGTTGTTATTTAATTCTTTATTATTCTATTGGAATAACTTGTCTACGCGGACTACCGCATGCATGGTGAAATCCTTTTGTTATTCCATTCTTTATTAATCTGCGGGAGTAACCTGTCTACGTGGACTACCGCATGCATGGTTAAATTCTTCTGTTATTCCATTCTTTATTATTCTATTGGAATAACCTGTCTATGCGGACTACCGCATGCATGGTGAAATTCTTTTGTTATTCAATTCTTTATTATTCTGTTGGAATAACCTATCTACGTGGACTACCGCATGCATGGTGAAATTCTTCTGTTATTCCATTCTTTATTATTCTATTGAATAACACATCTACGCGACTCACCGCATTTATGGTGAAATTCTTCCATTATTCAATTCTTTATTATTCCATTGGAATAACCTTCCTTCGTTATCTACTGTGCGGACTACCGCATGCATGGTGAATGACCTTTCGTATTCATTCTTTATTAAATTATGGAAATGATCTGTCTACGTGGATTACCGCATTGCGAGTGAAAATCTATTTGCAGTTTCCTATATTTTATTATACTCATATGAGATATCTTTTCTTTTTTACTCGTCGTGAAATATCATTTTCTTTTGTATTTTCCTTTTATGAGTACTATTCATGGGTACTATTCACGTATACGGTACTATTTATGAATATGCGTTACTATTCATGAGTTACTATTCACGAGTTACTATTCACGACAAAATTGGTTTTTTTTTCTGACCAATTTATCGTTGATTTAAGAATCTTACTCTTGAAATTAAATCCATATTTTGATCATAATGTTTTTATTATCATATATAACATTTTTATAATCCTCGTGATGAAATTTCTCTTTGACTTAAGTTTAAAGATGAGTAAATTATTGGTATGCTCGTGACTATGGGTTCTCTTTGACCAGTAGTGCAAAGATGAATTGTTGACTGGTATTGTGAGACACCAGATTTTATGAATAAAGATTTAAATTTCTCGAAATATTTTTTTGAATAATATGGTGTGGATTTGATATAATGTTATAGTTGTGGGTAGTATTTAGAAATTTTGCAAAGTATGCAAGTTGTTGTATTATATTCGATTGGTCGGGGAATATTCGTTTTAGCAGGAAATATTCGTACAACACGCGATCATTATTGGATCCCATACTTGGAATTATTGTAGGATTGAAAAAGCGACAAAATATTTTTATAGAAAATAACGACGGAAGTTTTCTGATTATCTTGTTGAACTACTTGGTAGTAAAAGTACGCGATGTCTGGCGTGGTTGCATAGTAGCATACGTTATTAATTATTGATGCATAGTAGAAACCGGTGACTTATCATCATAAGCATCAATAATCAATACCGCGTGCTACTATGAAACCACGCTTATTACCGTATTTTTACTACCGATAGTTCAACAAGATAATGGTAAAACTTCCGCCATTATTTTTAATAAAATATTTTTGTCTTTTTCTCAATCCGATAATAATTCCGGCCAGGGGTCCACCAATGATTTTGTCATTGCATTTAATATTCCGTGTTAAAACGAATATTCCCCACCAATCGAATATTATATAACAATTGCATTGATTTTGTAAAATTTATAAATATTACCCACAACTATAACATTATATCAAATTTACTCCATAATATTCAAAAAATGATATTTATAAAAAATTCATCTTTATTTATAAAATTTGGGGTCTTACAAATAAAATGAGGAGGAAGAGTGCAAATTGGGTCTGAATGGTATTTTTGAGGATTAAAACGTGTAAAATATTTGGTGGAGGATTTTTTTTTAATTGAGTGGGCCCCATTTGTGTGTGAAATATGCTGATTTTTGTTGGCCAAAGTGGGTGTGCGGTGAATTTGATCCGTAAGTAAATTTTCAAGGATGGAATGCTGTGAGATTTCATCCATATATAAATTCGGGTCATTTTTCGTTCGGAATTTGGAAAAATTTTATTCTACAAAGTTGTAGAGAATTAAATTTCATATGAAATGGAAATAAGGTTCGTATTTTTCTGATAAAATGACTATTTATTATGAATTATTGAAGTTTTTTGAATATTGTTTAAATTAAAAACAAGGGGGTGGGACCCACTTGTCCTTTTTACCTCTTATTTTTGCTGATTTTGGTGGGCCCCATTTATGGAGTGCTGAGATTGTGATGTGGTGTGTGTAAGAAAAATAAAATAAAAATATTAATATTTTATTAAATTTTCTGCTTTGGTGTTCTAAGCATTTTCCTATAAATAGGGTGCTTAGGTTATAATTAAAAATCACACCATAATCAGAAGTTTCTCTCTCTATAATATCGAGCGTATTTTGTGAGTATTTGAGTATTGCTATACAGTACAATTTCCTTCAGTATTATATCCGATATTCCAGTCAGAAGTGTTATTCTTTTGAAGTAAGGAATGGTAAAGGATATTATTTTTTTGCAATACTCGTAAGAAATATTATTTTCTTTCATACTCAATATTATGAAAGGGATATTATTTTATTCCGTATTCCTAAATTTAAACTTATTATGGTAAGTATTGCTTATGTAATTCCTGAAATGATTAAAAATTCCTTAAGTTTTGCGCTTCATCTAATATCATTTCACGGGAATATTGATATGAACTTTCTTGATGAATTTCCATATTTTTATGTTGAGTTACTATTCACGGAATACTATTCACTCGGGTACTATTCACTCGGGGTACTATTCATTTCAATAATTGATTTTTTATGTCCAAATTATTTTTGATACATGAATATTATTCTTGAATTTTTCTTCACAAAACATTTATCATATTAACAATTTGGACATTTTTGAACTCTGGATAAATTGAATTATAATTCTCTAATATTTATCCTTTATCTCACTTGATTGAATCTTTATATCATTGTCATCATCCTCATGCTTATATTGTACCGGAAGTTATCTTTGGCATGTAATGCAAAAATGATCTGTTATTGAATATCTTTGGCCTGTAGTGCAAAGATGACCTGTTGTTGAATATATTTGGTACGTAGTGCAAAGATGACCTGTTGTTGAATATCTTTGGCCTGTAGTGCAAAGATGGCCTGTTGTTGAATATCTTTGGCCTGTAGTGTAAAGATGAACTGTTGATGAATATCATTGGCTCGTAGTACAAAGGTGAATTTATTAGTATGATTATGAACAGGAACTGTGATTTGGTATAACCATGATCTTTGTTGTTTCTGGTAAAGACATGTGATAAAAATTATCTTCGTTCTGGGTGCAAAGATGAATGTAGAACCACAATTAGGATTATGAGTTATTCACATGATTGTGGACAGGAACTGTTGATGGATGTTACAGGGATAAAACATTATTGGTGGACTTTTAACATAGAGAAGATAATCGACTTTATAGTCTATTTGACTCTTCTAATGGATTGTTTGTTCCGCGGCAACTATGGTTGAAACGTTTTATCATCTACCATATGTTCTAAATCTCTGATTTATTACTGACGAAGGCTATTGATAATTTAATTATCTTTAGTCATGCTATTCTTTACTGGGCTAGTTGTGCTCACCCTTTTGTTTCACAATTCCTTTCAGGTAATAAGAGTGTAGCTGGGTCGAGCGGGGATAACAAGGGAATAGAACGGTAGTCTATAGCTGTTGAGGTTTCCCCTAAACAGTATGTAAATAATTTTATTGAGAATTTTAGATAGTGTGTCGTATTTTATATGTCATTTAACCTTTGATATTGGTGAACCGAATAGGGTGAGGTGAAACTAACTTTGGAAGGGTGTTTTGGCACTATCATACAAGATGTCTAATGACATACGACTTCGTTTTATCATAAGACAAGGCTGTGCACATGCACTTGCTGATTTTATCTATGAGCACTACCTATATAATCTTGGAGTTTGGTTGAAATATAATTCTCAATTGGAGACAATGAAGATAATTATATGGCAAGAGAAGACTCACCATTGGAAAGAACATGATAACAATCTTCTCATTTTTCTTTGGGGTTTATTGGGTCAACCAAGGATGATTATCAAGTCATATGATATCTATTATAACTTAGATGCATGGCCTCCCATGTACGAAGATTTCTTTGAGCATTTTCCAAAGATTTAATTTCTAAAACAGTTATTGTGATGCCCCCAAAATAGGTATACATCACCCATTTTGAGTCGTCAAATATATGGTACAGAATTCAAAAACAAACTTAATTATACAACTGTCATGTAAAATACGACAAAGTATAGTTGAGAGTTTTAACTGGAATATTGTCTTCTAGACAATATCCAAACTCAAATTCAATCCTCATTATATTTATTATCACACTAAATGGCGAGGACTACTAAAACAACCATCTCGGACCGTCACTCCATTCTCCGATTAGTCTCGACTACGTTCTCATTTCCTGAAGAGAACAGCGAAAGCAAAGGGTGAGCTCAACTAGCCCAGTAAGAAATATTATGACTAAGATAATGCAGAATAAATTATCGTTAGCCTTCAACAGTGTTAAACTGATAAAATATAATAAACATCAAGTTTAACTGCAGCGGAATAAGCAATCCGTTAGAAGAGTCAAGTAGAGCATGATATCTACTATCTTCTATGATTTAAAAAGTTTATCATCAATTTTATCGCTGAGACTCAGCATAATAAATAGTCCACATCATCAAATCATTCCTGCACTACAACCAAGGATATTCATTAGTATCAAGACCATAAATTATCCATACACTACGGGCCAAGGATATTCGTGTTTTCACCAATGGTCATGATCATGCCAACCACTGTCCATTAATGCACTACGGGCCAATGAGGACTTTTATCACATCAGTTATAACTTTACGGTCATGATTATACCGAATAATCCCTGGTCATAATTATACCAAGTCCATCTATGCACTACGGCCACATATGACTTTCATCATAATATAAGCACGAGGATGATGAAAATGATATAAGAATTCAATTAAATGAAAGCAAAGGATAAATATTAAAGACTTTAACAATTTAATTTATCCAGAATTCAATAATGTCCATATTGTCAACATGATACTTTGCTTTGTGGAGTAAAATTCAAGAATAATATTGTATCAAAAATGATTTGACAAAGAAAGAAATCAATTTTTATTATGAATAAGACCGGGTGAATAATACTCGAGTGAATAAGATTTCGTGAATAGTACTTTATGAATAAGACTATGTGAATAGATCTAAATGAATAAGACTTTGTGAATAGTACCTGAACAAAGATCTACTCAAAATCATGAAAAGCTTAAAATTTAACAAGACTGCTCAAAAAATATCCTTGTAAAACGAAACTGGATGAAACACAAATTTCAATGATATTCTACTAATTTCACGGAGTATAGAAGCAATACTTTAACAGAATAAATGTAGAATTAGGAATACGAAACGAAATAATAATACTCACATGCTACAGAGTATGGAAGAAAATATTATTTCTTACGAATACTGAAAAAAATAATATCCTTTACCTCAGAAGGAGTTCAGATTCAATAAAATTCTTTTGGGAAAAGTACCTTTACTCAACAGTGGTCATCATGTTTTAAGCAATTAGCCACTATACTTTAAAAAAATTCAATTGGCCCACTGTACTTGTTAAAAAATTAAAATCAAGCCATTCCGTCCAATTTTCATCACAGACGTTAAAAATCACTCAAGTTTTCCTACGTGGCGTTATAAAAAAAACACGTGTAATTGCTGATGTAATTAGTAAGACCAATTAGTTTATCATGCGTGGAATGGGCGGGAGGATACCGCATCAAACAAATGAAACAAAAGAAACGACAGTAACAATTCATCTAGGGCTCAAAAGTTAACTTTTGTCTGAGAAGAAATCGAGGAAGAAGGGGTGGGTCTCAGGCGACACAAAGCGACGAAGAAGGTGGGGGATCATTCCAAGAAAGTTAGGGTTTGTATTGTCTACCAAACATGTAAGTTTTTTCTTGGTTCCACCCAATTTTGTCTGAAAATTTAAATATTGCACTCCTTTTCATCAGGGTTTTTCTTAATAGCATTGCTATGGTGGGGTTTTGGTGCAAAAGTTTTGTTTTCAGTATTTTAAAGTAATATTATTGTGGTTTATAGTGAGTTTTGTTGATTAACAGTGACTAAAGTGAAATGGGTGAAACAGATTTGTCGTTTGTGTTGACTGATTTTGAGTAGCTAATTTCTTTAATGTTTACAAAGTATAAAAAGTGAGAATTTTTTTAATGTTTAGAGTTGTGTTTCTTTAATGTTACAGTATAAAACGTGAGTAGTTAATTTCTTTAATGTTTACAGAATTCTTTAATTGGTGACCTTGTAATATGTTTATGTTTACAGTTGTGTAATATATTTACAGTTGTGTTCATTGTTTAATTTGTAAGCTATGTAATTTATAATTGCTTTAATATTACAGATTTCTTTAATTGGTGACCCTGTAGTTTGTTTATTCAGTTAATGGTCATGGTACTTGTAAGACACCAACTTTTATTAATAAAGATCAATTTTTCTCGAAATATATTTTTGAATATTATGGTGTGGATTTGATATAATATTATAGTTGTGGGTATTTTTTTATAAATTTTGCAAAGTAAGCAAGTGGTTATATAATATTCGATTGGTCGGGGAATATTCGTTTTAAAATGGAATATTCGTACGACGACACAATCATTGGTGGACCCCACAATGGAAGTTTTGTCGTAGTTAGAAAACGACACAATTATCTTTTTATAAAAATAACGGCAAAAGTTTTACTTAGTTAAACTATTGAACTACCGGTTGGTAAAAAATACGAAGAATGTCTGCATTAGTTGCATAAGTAGCACACGATATTGATTATTGATGTTTACGTGAGAAGTCACTCGATTATACTCAATTATTGCTACGATAATTCTTTGCGTAATATCTCTCATATTATTGATTCAATTATTGTCATGCGATTATCATCTGCATAATATTTATTATTATTAAATCAATAATTGAGACGACAAATTTATTCATATTATTATTTACAATATTGATAATGTCTAGAAAGTTACATCGAGGAGAGGTTTGGTCACCTAATTACGCCGCCAATAGGGAGAAATCCTTATCTGGAAGCCCCTCTTTCACAGGAATGATCTCGGTTGTTAAATATTGTGAATTATAATATTAATGATGAATAAGTTTGTATTGATTAAAGATGAAATTGATATTTTTATTGTGTTGGAATTATTAGTGTTAATGGAAATGGACATCTATTTCGATAATAATTGACGCCTTGAGGTTATATTGACCAATCGGGTAATTAATCGGATAAATGAGTAATTAATTGTTATTAATTCACATGCTTATAACTATTTGTTCACATGTATTTACTATTGATTCACATGCATGTACTGTAAGACCCCAATTTTTTTTTATAAAATGGAATTTCCTCTATTTATTATTTTGAAATAGTAAGGGTTGATTTGATTAATGCGGTTAGTTGTGGGTAAAATGCACAAATATTTTAAATAAGTAAGTGGTTATAAAATATTCATTGTTGTCGGGGAATATTCGTTTGGTCGTTGAATATTCTTCTTTGTTTAAGGGAATATTAAATGCACGGCCAACCTTGTGTGGGTCCCAGAACGAAAAGAGATTGGATGAAGAAAATGACAAGTAATAGTTGTTTATAAATAACTTGTACAATTGTTATTCTAATAATCTTTTGGAATATCCGTTAGTTAAAACACAATAATACGCATTGTTGCACAAGAAGATGGCTTGCAGTATTGCACCAATTATTGATTCTTACGTAAAGAAGGCACTACTCAATAATTATTACAATGAATCTTCGCTCAAAGATATTTTATTTTATTGATTCAATAATTGTTGCGTTGATATTTTATATTACTGTTGTTTCAATAATTGTCATTACATAGTATTTTCCATTATCGAAGCAATAATTCATATTATCTGAATAATATTATTAGAAAACATTATTGGCAATGTCTAGAAAGTTCAGTCTAAGGAGAGGTTTGGTCACCTAATCATGCGGCGCCAAGAAGGAGAAAATTTTTATTGAAAGCCCTCTTTCTTGGAACTACCGGCTGGTTGCCCGATATTGTGATTCTGTAATATTATTTGTGAATAATTAATTATTGATTTATATGATGAGGAAAATATTAATTTTATGTGGATATAGATGGAGAAAATTTTTTAAAGTGACAATTGTTAAAAATTGATATTTTATCTTTTCTGATAAAATAATATTTTATTATATTATATAATAATGATGATATTTTTACAATGAATATGGAATATATTAGTATATGAGAAGAAAGAGTATTTTGTTGCATTAAATGATTAACACATGTTTTGTGTGTCGGTGAACCCCATTTCTTAACTGAAATTTGATTATAACTTGTAAAATCGCCCGTTTGTGGATTTCGATCAATTTCTGTTTGGAATTTGGAAACATTTTCTTCTGTAAAGTTGTAGATATTGAAATTTCCTATAGAAAAGACATGTGGTTCAAATTTTTCTGATAAAAGGGCTATTTATTATGAATTATTGAAGTTCCGTAGTTCTGAAATAATTAATTTTTGGAAGTTTTTATTATTTATTTTAAGAAAAACGTTTTTTTCCATTTGAGTGGCACATGTTAATGGTTGAAATCAGCTGGTGTGATGTGAAAGGAAATTAAGAAAATTATATTATTAATTTATTAAATTTTCTGCTTTGGTGTTCTAAGCATTTTCCTATAAATAGGGTGCTTAGGTTAGAATTAAAAATCACACCAGAAACTAAAGTTTTCTCTCTCTTTCTCTCTATATTATCGAGCATATTCTTATGAGTATTTTGATACTTTGAGTGTTGCTATATGGTGCAAGTTCCCTTCAGCACTATATCCAGTATTCCAGTCAGAAGTACTGTCTTTTCGAGGTAAGGGATGTTATTTTCTTCGTAAGTGATATTATTTCTTCAATATCATTATGTCGAAATATTGGTTGAAACTTTTTTATCAAATTTGGAACTTTTTCATGTCGGGGTTACTATTTATGAGTTACTATTCACGAGTTACTATTTATGAATTACTATTCACGAGTTACTATTCACGAGTACTATTCACGAAGCATGATGATTTTTTTGTGAAATTTCTATCTTTTAGTGTCGGAGTTACTATTCACGTATACTAAGACTATTCACGATATATTATATTATTCACGAAAAAATTAAATTTTCTTTTTTTCGTGTCCAAGATTATCTATTATGGTTTCTATCTTTGATTGTATCCATGTTTTGATCATTCTTGAATTTTACTCCACTGATGATTATTTATGAGGTATTTTTGGACATGGAATAGTAAAATACTGAATCCTTAATATTTATTCTTTTGTTTCACTTTGGATTCGCTTTTCTTTAAAATATATTTTCATCATCCTCACCCCTAAATGATGATATTATCAATATCTTTGGCATGTAGTGCAAAGATGAATGATTTTCGATGAATATCTTTGGCCGTAGTGCAAAGATGAACATGTGTTTAGATGAACATGACTTAATCGATGAATATCTTTGCTTTGTAGTGCAAAGATTAATATTTAATTCCAGATATATATTGATTGATGTTACAGGGATAAAATATCGACGATGAACTTTTAAATTCATATATAGAAGATAGTAGATTGCATTCTCTACTTAACTCTTATAATGAATTATTATTTCCGCTGCGAATATTGATTTAAAACAGGTTGTCTATTGTATTCTATTAGATTTTTCCCTGTTGAAGACTAACGATAATTTGTTCTATGTTATCTTAGTCCTAATATTCTTTACTGGGCTAGTTGAGCTCACCCTTTTCCTTGTTGTTCCATTTTTCTTCTCAGGAGACGAGAATGTAGCGAGTACTAGTCGGGGTGTGGAATTATGATTCTAGAAGTGGTTCTAGTAGTCCTCACTATTCTGTAAAAATAGTGTATTAATAATTATAATGAGAACTTATTTGAGTGTGGATATTTTCTAGATGACAATATTTGTATTTAAACTCACAGTTTTTATGTTGTATTAATAAAGTTGTAGTTGTTTCTGTACCATGTATTTTGACGACTCAGAATGGGTGTTGTATACCTATTTTGGGGGCGTCACAGTTGGTATTAGAGCTTAGGGATATGATCTCTGGTGGAGATCGGGGAATAAAACTAGGAGGGGAGAGACGAGTAAATCCTTCGCTAGTGTGTCCTACCTAAGCTTATTTGTTGGTCGGTCATGATATAGGGATATTATGTGATATGTTAATTTGTTAAATTAACCCTTGTTTTGTGGCAGTATTTGAGAATGATAGCTGAATATATTAACAATAGAGTGAATGAAACTGTGGAGAAAGCTCTAATCGCTAACCAAGATAATGTGATGTCAGGCGAAGAAAGAATTAGAGATATCCATGTGGTGAGTGAAGAATTAATAGTTGCACCCGAGATAGTCGCAGAGGTAGCAGCTGAGAGTGAGGAAGAAGAGGAAGAAGAGGAACCTGAGGAGAATTTATTAGAAGAATTTTATGATCGAAATTTAGAATTACAAAATCGTATTCATGAGTTAGAAGAAGCAAGTCAAGAATCTAAGAAAGGTCATGGGAGCAAAGAGATGCAACAATTCTAAATTGTATTACCCGATGTATGCGATGCTGAATGAAGCACTCTTTGGCGAGTATAAGATATTAGAAATGAATCGAGAATGCTATGATCAAAGTTCGATGAAAGAAGAAGCAACCAAATGAATGAGAATGGAGGATGCGTGGGTAAAAGCTACACGACACGCGTTGATATTGTAGAAAAAGACGTCCGATCCAATAAGGCCAAAATAGATGAAATGGATTTTGCTTTTGACAAAGAATTGGGAGAATCCAACATCGAGTTTGGAATTACCCTATGCAGAGCGGTCAACCCCAATTCGATATGGATCGGAGAGTAATGATTGAAATCATGGATTAGGAATTCGACGAAGCAATGACGGGTGGAATGTACTCTATAGCAAAGTTAAGTCCAGTTGGGATGGTGGCACCAGAGGCGGATACGAACAAGTCAAAGTCAACGGTTCCTGGAAGAGCGTTTTTCGTGACTAGTCAGAATGCGAGGAACTTGAACGAAGGTATCACGGGTTAGTTAATTATAAATTCTTGCGAAGTCTATACCTTATTAGATACCGGTTCTACCCATTCTTTTATCTCTCCTACTTGTGCTCAACGTTTAAACTTGACTCCGGAGAAATTAGACTTTGATTTATCTGTGGAGACTCCGTTAGGAGAAACTTTCATCACATCCACTGTTTATAAATCTTGTTTGATCTAAGTTGGCACCATCACATTACCTGTTAACCTTATCTCTTTAAAGATACTTGTTTTTGATGTGATTTTAGGGATTGATTGGTTAACTACTCATCATGCCAAATTGATTGCTTTTGTAAGGTTGTTAGTTTTCATATTCCTAAGAAACTCACATTCAATCAATTAACCAAACCATTGAAGTCAAACTCTTTCATATCAAGTCAGTAAAGTTATTCGCTTATTGAAAAACGGATGTCAAGCTTTCTTAGCCATGTTATGGACTTGAACAAAAATACGCCGATTTGAATGATATTTCATTGTTAGTAAATTTCCGACGTATTTCTAAAAATTTCTTGGCCTACTCCCAGAAAGCGTGATATTGAATTTTGTATCGACTTTGAACCCTATGACAAAACCCATTTCTAAAATCTCATATCAAATGGCTCCTATTGAACTTCGTGAGTTAAAAACCTAACTATGAAGTTGATAACCGAGCCTCTATCCGGGTGACTTCTTTTGTGGAATGGACCGAAGCCCGGACTCTTCGTAGGGGGGGCCATATTCGCGCGATCGTAAATCGATAGGTGTCATTGTGACGTCTTATCCAAGGTTGGGATATGAGTCACAATTGAGAGCAACCTAAGTCAAGAATCGAAATACGTAGCTTTCTGAGGCTTAGTTGGTTATTATCTGAGATTCGTTGAAGGATATTCTCGAATCGCTATTCCATTAACGCAAATTGACTCAGAGAGATACAAAATTTGAATGGAGCAAGGAATGTGGGAAGAGCTTCAAGATCTCAAGAGGAGACTCATTTCTAAGCACTGCTTTGACAATACCATCTAGTTCGGATGGATTTATTATCTCAAACGATGCTTCGTGCAAAGGGTTAGGATGTGTTCTCATGCAACGTGGGAAAGTCATAGCCTATGCCTCGCGACAACTTAAAGAATATGAGAGGAATTATCCTACTCATGATCTAGAGTCATGCGCGCCAGTCTTTTTGCTGCTTAAAGATCCGGAGGCACTATCTATATGGGGAGAAAGTGGAGATATATTCGCACCATAAAAGCCTCAAATATTTCTTCACTCAAAAGAACTCAACACGCGGCGACGATGTTGGCTCGAAAGATGAAAGATTACAACCACACTATTCAATACCATCCCGAAAAGCGAACGTGGTAATAGCGACGCGTTGAGTGAGAAGATCATATGCAGGAACGAAAGTACGATGATGTCAAGTATACGACAACCAACTTTAATCGAAAAAGTTAAAGTTGCTCGAAGCCACGGACTTGAGAAATGATGCGTATGAAAAGAGAAAGTGCAAGAAGGTGCTATTCCAGAAGCAAGAATCGATGAAGAAGGAATATTTCGAGTCCACTCCAGACTTTGTGTTCCTAACGATTCTGATTTGAAGTACAAGATTATGATGGAGGCACACAATACACCATTTGCAATCCATCCTGGGAGTACCAAAATGTATCATGATCTTCGACATACATTTTGGTGGAACAATATGAAGAGAGAGATCGCGAAGTTTATATCGAGGTGTTTAACTTGTCAACATGTAAAGGCGGAGCATCAAGTGCCAAAAGGTCCATTGGAACCACTTGAGATTCTGAAATGGAAGTGGGAACACATTACCATGGATTTCGTTACGGGTCTTCCCACTGTTTCTCAAGGAATAAATGTGATTTGGGTTATTGTTGATAGATTAACCAAGTCTGACCATTTCTTCCGACACGGAGACTTATTCCTCGAACGCCTTCTTTAGTATGTACGTGAATGAGATTGTGAGGTTGCGTATGACATGCTAAGATCCATAGTTTTGGATCGTGACCCAAGATTTACTTCAAGATTTTGGGTTAGCTTGCAAAAAGCTATGGGGACGGATTTACTGATTTAGTTAAAGATACCATCCTCAAACCAGACGGACAATCGAGAGGACTATTCAAACTCTTGAAGATCTATTAAGACTTTGTGTCCTAGACTTCAAAGGCGAGTCGATAAGTATTTACCATCGGTGGAATTCTCCTACAACAACAAATGCTTATCGTGCAAGTATAGGTGTGGCTCCATTTAAAGCATTGTATGGACGAAAGTGTCGCTCTCCAGTATGTTGGGATGAGGTGGGAGAAGTAACGTTGTTGGGACCAGAGTTGGTACGAATGACTACATAGAAGATTTAAACGATTCAACAACGTATACAAACGACACAAGATCGACAAAAGAGTTATGCGGATCTTCATCGAAAGGACGTGGAATTTAGTATTGGGGATCACGTATTATTGTGTGTTGCTCCATGGAAGGAGTTACAAGATTTGGGAAGAGAGGAAAGCTCAATCCACAATTTATTGGTCCATTTCAGATTCTTGACCGAGTAGGAAATGTGGCCTATAGACTCACGCCAAGTATTCCAAGTATGTCTCTGGTTCAGAAATGTGAAAGACTATAGATTATTGAGTTAGAACCGACGAGATAGCCAAGACTTAACGTATTTAGGAGGTACCACCAAGATCTTGGATAGAAAGAAGATGTCCAAAGCGACGAAGGTCATACCACAAGTTAAAGTTTTGTGGAGAAACCATGCTATTGAGGAAATGGCCTGGGAGTTAGAAACGGAAATGAAAGCGAGGTATCCTCATCTTTTCGAAACACCAGGTACGTACGTCAATTTCGAAGACGAAATTTTATAAGGAGGGGAGATTGTAAGACCCCAAATTTTTTTTATAAAATGAAATTTTCTCTATTTATTATTTTGAAATAGTAAGGGTTGATTTGATTAACGTGGTTAGTTGTGGATAAAATGCGCAAATATTTTAAATAAGTAAGTGGTTATAAAATATTCATTGTTGTCGGGGAATATTCGTTTGGTCGTGAATATTCTTTATTGCCGAGAATATTCGATCGACGTACAGACAAAATTGTGTGGGCCCCATAACTAAAGCGATTGGATGAAGAAAACGACAAGTATAAGTTGTTTATAAATAACTGCCGCAGTTGTTACCAAGCTAATACATTGGAATACCCGTAGTTAAAACACAAGAATACGCGTTTGTTGCACAAGAAGACACGCAGTATTGCACCAATTATTGATTCTTACGTAAGAAGACACTACTCAATAATTGTTATAGTAATTATCGCTCAAAGATTTTATTTTATCGATTCAATAATTGTTTGCGTTGATATTTTATATTACCGTTGTTTCAATAATTGTCACTACACAAGATTTTCCATTATCGAAGCAATAATTCATATTATCCTGAATAATATTATTAGAAAACATTATTGGCAATGTCTAGAAAGTTCGCTCTAAGGAGAGGTTTGGTCACCTAATCAAGCGCCAATAAGGAGAAATTCTTATCGAAAGCCCTCTTCCTCGGGAACTACCGTCAGTTGCAAGATCAGATTCTCGTAATATTATTTGTGAATAATTAATTATTGATTTATATGATGAGGAAAATATTGATTTTATGTGGATATAGATGGAGAAAATTTTTTAAAGTGACAATTGTTAAAAATTGATATTTTATCTTTTCTAATAAAATAATATTTTATTATATTATTATAATAATGAATGATGATATTTTTACAATGAATGTGGGATATATGAGTATATGAGGAGAAAGAGTATTTTGTTGCATTAAATGATTAACACATGTTTTGTGTGTTTGGACCCCATTTCTTGACTCAAATTTGATTATAACTTGAAAAATCGCTTGGGATGTGGATTTCGGTCCAATTTCTGTTTGGAATTTGGAAAAAGTTTTTTCTGTAAAGTTGTAGATAATGAAATTTACTATGGAAAAGACATGTGGTTCGAATTTTTCTGATAAAAGGGATATTTATTATGATTTATTGAAGTTCCGTAGTTCTGAAATAATTGATTTTTGGAAGTTTTTATTATTTATTTTAAGAAAAACGTTTTTTTCCATTTGAGTGGCACATGTTAATGGTTGAAATCAGCTGGTGTGATGTGCTAAGGAAATTCAGAAAATTATATTATTAATTTATTAAATTTTTTGCTTTGGTGTTCTAAGCATTTTCTTATAAATAGGGTGCTTAGGTTAGAATTGAAAATCACACCAGAAACTGAAGTTTTCTCTCTATTTCTCTCTATATTATCGAGCGTATTCTTGTGAGTATTTTGATACTTTGAGTGTTGCTATACGGTGCAAGTTCCCTTCAGTACTATATCTAGTATTCCAGTCAGAAGTACTGTTTTTTCGAGGTAAGGGATGTTATTTTCTTCGTAAGTGATATTATTTCTTCAATATCATTATGCCAAAATATTGGTTGAAACTTTTTATCAAATTTAGAACTTTTTCATGTCGAGGTTACTATTCATGAGTTACTATTCACGAGTTGCTATTCATGAATTACTATTCACGAGTTACTATTCATGAGTACTATTCACGAAGCATGATGATTTTTTGTGAAATTTCTATCTTTTAGTGTCGGAGTTACTATTCACGTATACGGCACTATTCACGTATACGACAATATTCACGAATACGACACTATTCATAGAAAAATTAAATTTTCTTTTCAGTGTCCAAGATTATCTGTTATGGTTTCTATCTTTGATTGTATCCATGTTTTGATCATTCTTGAATTTTACTCCACTATGATTATTTATGAGGTATTTTTGGACATGGAATAGCTGAAATACGAATTCTTAATATTTATTCTTTTGTTTCAATCGATTCGCTTTTCTTTTAAATATATTTTTCATCATCCTCAATCCTAAATGATGATATTATTGAATATCTTTGGCATGTAGTGCAAAGATGAATGATTTTCGATGAATATCTTTGGCGCGTAGTCTGCAAAGATGAATGTGTTTAGATGAACATGACTTAATCGATGAATATCTTTAAATTTGTAGTGCAAAGATGAATATTTAATTCCGTATATATATTGATTAATGTTACGGGGGATAAAATATCGACGATGAACTTTTAAATTCATATATGTAAGATAGTAGATTGCATTCTCTACTTAACTCTTCTAATGAATTATTATTTCATTGCGAATATTGATTTAAAACAGTTGTCTATTGTATTCTATTAGATTTTTCTCTGTTGAAGACTAACGATAATTTGTTCTATGTTATCTTAGTCCTAATATTCTTTACTGGACTAGTTGAGCTCACCATTTTCCTTGTTGTTCCATTTTTCTTCTCAGGAGGCGAGAATGTAGCGAGTACTGATGATTCTAGAAGTGGTTCTAGTAGTCCTCACTATTCTGTAAAAATAGTGTATTAATAATTGTAATGAGGACTTATTTGAGTGTGGATATTTTCTAGATGACAATATTTGTATTTAAACTCACAGTTTTTATGTTGTATTAATAAAGTTGTAGTTGTTTCTGTACCATGTATTTTGACGACTCAGAATGGGTGTTGTATACCTATTTTGGGGGCGTCACATGTACTATTAGGGGAGGTGGTGCAAGATTGATAATACTTGCATGACTAAATTAAAAATGGAGGTATAGATGAAGGTACTATACTGTAATTATTTTTTTCACATGATTGTACTATCGATTCACATGATTGTACTATTGATTCACAAGATGTAATATTATGAAGTTTGATAATACTTGCAGGACTAAATTAAAATTGAAAGAAAAGATGAGGGTATTATACTGTAATATTTCGAGTCCCAAAACGTTTAATTATCGAAACTATATTTTCCTATAAATAGAAGCTCATTCTTCTTTCATTCTCACCAATTCACTAAGACTCACAAGAGCAATTATAGAGAGAGAAGCTATAGAGATAAAGAAGAAGAGAAGTCTGCTACCTCACTATTCCAGTATCCAGTCTTCTTCAGAGGTAAGGATATTATTTTGTTCAGTATTCATAGGAATAATATTTTCTTCCATACTCTGTAGTATGTGAGTAATATTATTTCGTCTCGTATTTTTGATTATACCTTCATTTGGTTAACGATGTTTATATATACTCGTGAAAATTAGTAGAATACCCTTGAAATTTCAAGCTTTCATCTAAAGATCGTTTCACAAGGATATTTTCTACACATTCTTGTTAAATTTGAAGTTTTTCATGCTGGAGTACTGTCCATGAGTAGTATTAATTTTTACAGTACTATTCATGGAGTACTATTTACAAAGTACTATTCACGGGGTACTATTCCCGAAGTACTATTCACTCGGGTACTATTCACCCGGGAAATTATTCATGACAAAAATTGATTTCTTTGTTGTCCAAATCATTTTTGATACAATATTATTCTTGAATTTTACTCCACAAAGAAGTATCATGTTGACAATTTGGACATAATTGAATTTTGGATAAATTAAGCTATAAATCTTAAAAAAATTATCCTTTGCTTTCTTTTAATTGAATTCTTATATTATTGTCATCATCCTCATGTTTATATTGTGATAAAAGTCATCTGTGGCTTACGTGCATAGATGTACTATTGATTGGTATGATTATAACCAGGGATTATTCGGTATAATCATGACCGTAATGTTAAAAATGATGTGGTAAAAATCCTCATTGGCCTGTAGTGTATTGATAGACAGTGATTATTCGGTATAATCATGACCATTGATGATTACATGAATATCCTTGGCCCGTAGTGCAGGGATGATTCGATGATGTGGTTTATTTATTAAGCTGAGTCTCAGCGATAAAATTGATGATAAACTTTGTAAATCATAGAAGATAGTAGATATCATGCTACTACTGACTCTTCTAATGGATTGCTTGTTCCGCTTACTGTATAAACTTGATGTTTATTATATTTTATCGCTTAACATCGTTGAAGGCTAACGATAATTTATTCTCGCATTATCTTAGTCATAATATTTCTTCTTGGCTAGTTGAGCTCACCCTTTGTTTTCATTGTTCTCTTGAAATGAGAATATATCTCGGGACTAGTCGCGAATCTGAGGATGTGGTCGAGATGTTTGCATTAGTAGTCCTCAATATTCAAAGTGAAATAGTGTGATAATAATTGTAATGAGGACTTTATTTGAGTTTGGATACTCTCTACGAGACATTATCCGTGTTGAAACTCTCACCACGTTTTGTCGTCTTTGTATAAAAGAAGTTTGTATTTAAATTCTGTACCATGTATTTGGCGACTCAAGATGGGTGATGTATACCTATTTTGGGGAGGTCACAGTACTGATATTGTGCATTATGTTTCATGCAGCATGAACTACTTTGATGTTGAATTGTACCATGGAGGTCAATTTGTTACTAAGGATGATGGATCATATGTTTATGAGGGTGGAAGGAAAAAATGTTATGAGGGGGCTGATGGAGATTACTTGAATGTTGACAGGATGGTGAAGTTCATAAAACACCTAGGGTATAAAAGAGACTTTGCTATGTACTTCAAATTGGTAGGGTTTAGTTTGAAGAATGGTCTAGAACTTCTTCATGATGACAATAGTGTAAAACTTCTAATTGAAGAAGCTCTAAAAACTGGAAAGATAGATATATACTGTGACCATAAGGATAATGAAGAAGCACCTGCAATAGAGGGTGTGGTTGATGTCAGAGATGAGGAAGCACCAAAGCATACAGATGATGATTCAAGTGATTCTAGTGATGAGGAAAGTGATGAGGATTTAAGTGAAGTTACTGATGATGATGGGATTGAGGAGTTGATAAATATAAGGAAAAGAAAGGAAGAGATAAAAAAACAAAAGAACAAGAGTTGGTTGTGAATTGTAAAGTAAACCTTGATATAGAACCAGTTGATATTGGGGACTTACAAGTTGAGGAGGTTGGGGCTCAATCTATCCCAATAAAGCAGCATGAGTCCTCAAGTACTGCTAGAGGTAATGCCTCCAAATCAACTACATGTAAGGCTAAAAAACCAAAAGTGGATGAACCAAATGTGGATGTTGTTACACAAGAGAGCAACAGTAGGGGGAAAAAGGCTAGGAAATCTCGAAAAACTAAGAATGCAGAGGTTAAAGAGGTTGAAGTTGAACCAACATTTTCAGATGATGAGGATGAATTGGTGTTCGGGACAAAAGGAATGAGGCCTTGGTTAGAAAATAAAGAAAATTATGATGATGAAATTCCTCCAAGTGGTGATTCTAGTAGTAACACTGAATGGGAATGAGAGGAGCCACAGAGGAAAGAGAAAAGAGTTCTTCCATCATATAATCCCAACACTCCAATTAGCAAGATAAAATTTGAATTTGATATGACATTCACTGGACCTGAACAATGTAGGGAAGCTATAGTGAATTATGCAGTTGGTTATGGAAAGCGAATATATTATTTTGTAAATGAGAAAACAAGAATACAAGCAAAGTGTGCCAATAACTGTCCATGGGGGTTGTGGGCTAGTTATGTGCCAATGGAGAAGGTGTTTCAAATTAAATCATACAATGAGAAGCATTATTGTGTGAGGAAAACAAGGATTATGATTGTTAGGTCTAGATGGTTGGTTAACAAGTTTGGGAGTACCATAAGAGAAAAACCAAGAATGCGGTTGAGGGAATTACAGGCTGCAATTAAACAATGGTTTGGACTGCAATCATCATTACCTCAGTGTTGACGAGTAAAGAAAGTGGTTTTAAATGAAATTGAGAGCACCTTGAAGGAACATTATGCTAAAGTATAGGAGTATGAGAATGAGATTCTAGCTACAAATCCTGGTAGCACAGTACAAATTAGAGGTGATGGAGGCACTCCACCTAGATTCTAAAGAATGTACATTTGTTTTAAAGTTGTAAAATAAAATTGGTTGGATGGATGTAGACACATAATAGGACTTGATAGTTGTTTCTTAAAGACATACTGCAGGAGTGAGTTGTTGTCTGCTATTGGTAGGGATGCAAACAACCAAATGTTCCCAATTGCTTGGGCAGTGGTTGAAAGTGAAAATAAGGATTCTTGGAGTTGGTTTCTGAGTCTATTGCTTGAGGATGTTGGCCTAGAATCAGGTAGAGGATGGACCTTGATAACTAACCAACAAAAGGTATAATTTACTTCATATTAACATTGAATTTTTTGTTATATTACTAGTTATAATATTATATAATATTAGTACTAAATCTTTTTTTACTGATAAAATTACAAGGGTTTGGTGCCTGCCATACAAGAGCTTTTGCCAGAGGCAGAGCATAGATGTTGTGCAAGACACATCTATGCTAACTGGATGAAGAAATTCCCAGGAGCAGCCTTGAAGGTGATGTTTTGGAGAGCAGCCAAGGCCAATAATCCTCATAATTTTAGAAGGGCAATGGTTGACATTAGGAAGGAGAGTAAGGATTCTCACACTCATCTATTAAATATTCCTCCTAAGTAGTGGAGCAAGGCCTTTTTTCTTGTGAAACCAAATGTGATGTTGTGACTAATAACATGTCTGAATATTTTAATAGTTGGATCTTAGAGGCTAGGTATAAAACACTACTAACTATATTTGAAGATATAAAAAGACAAGTCATGGGTAGAATTCATACAAAGAGAGATGAGATGCAAAAAATATAGGCAAAGTTCTGTCCTAGGATTATGACAAAGGTCAATTATAAGGCCATTGAGTTAACCAAATACTGTGAGTATGACTGGGATGAGGGGCGCAAGTTTGAAGTGTCTGATAGGAGTGAAAAATACAAGGTAGACATAGAGGTTATGACTTGTTCATGTGGGGTATGACAGTTATCTGGTATTCCTGGCCACCATGGAGTAATTGGAATCCTTCACATTGAACAACCAATTGAGAAATATGTTGATTAGTGTTATTATATAGAAACTTATCTGAAATCATATAATCACTTGTTAAATTCAATGGGGGGACAAATGAACGGCCTCCTACCAACATGACAAAATTGTTGCATCCACCAACCAAGAGAATAACAGGCATACCAAAGAAAAATAGGAGGAAGGTTCCTAATGAAGAGCCTATTAGCAAGAACAAGTCATCTAGGAAAAGGACACTTGTTAGGTGCTCTAGGTGTAAGGAGTATGGGAATAACAAGTTAGGTTGTAAGATGACACAACCTACTGGAGAACCAAGGCAAGCTACCCCACAACAATCTAGGACTGAACCAAGGCATACTAAGCTAAGAGTAAGCTATTTTAAAACCAATCCTTGTAATATTTTTTATGATGTGATTGTATATTAGTTTAAATATGGTTCTATTATGCAAGTGAAAAGGAAAGAAAGGGGTCAAGGAAAAAAGTTTGGTAGTGGAAATCAAAATGTTCAACAAGATGTAAACATGTATTTAGATTGAATGTTCAATTGAATTGTTTCAATGCTTGTTCAATGCCTAAGACTAAATGCAATTGTGCATGTAGGTAAGGAAAATTCCAAGAATGGAAGCAAGTGTAGGTGGACCATCTCATGTTGCTAGTGGACCATCTGTAGGTGCAAGTGAAACTCCTAGAAGGGCAACAAGTGAAAATGGACCATCAACCAGTGAGACAAGTAAATGGAAAGGAAAGGGTAAAAGAACTCTTGTCCAATGGGAGTGGAGTGACTAGAGTGAACATAATATGTAAACAATGGTTTATTAGTTGGCTGAAGTTGGATATTATGTATGTATTTTTTGGGGCAATTTTCATCATCTGACTTTATGTAAACAATGGTTTATGTTATATTTTGGTAACCAAATTCTACTTTGAATTGTACTTGTGCTTTGGTTATGTTATGCAGTTGGTTTTAAGCAATGAATGGTTGTGTTTATGGAATGTATGGTTATGGTTATGAAATGTATGGTTATGTTGTTGGGTCTGTTTTTGGCAATTGTTGTTGGGTCTATTTTTGGCAATTGTTGTTGGCTCTATTTTTGGCAATTGTTGTTGGCTCTATTTTTGACAATTGTTGTTGGCTCTATTTTTGGTAATTGTTGTTGGCTCTATTTTTGACAATTGTTGGTGGCTCTGTTTTTGGCAATTGTTATTGGCTCTGTTTATTATCATGAATGGTTGTGATTATGGAATGTAAACATTAACAATTATATCTTCTGCATTTCAATGGGGGGTACCATGACATCTTTCCTATCACCATTAACTTATTACAAGACAACACATCCATTACAATCAATACATTACCAAGATTACAATTGTAGTGACAATCCATGACAATACACAACACATTCTAAGTTTTGAGTTTGCCTCCTTAAGTCTATCAACTTCCATTTCCTTTATCAGTGTTTCCTTCTTCAAAATTTTCAACTTCTGCTTCAGTTTTGCATTTTTATCCATCACTAAGCTTACCTCTTCAACTGGCTTGCTCATCACACTCGTTGCTTCATCAACATTGGAAGGCACTTCAACCCATTCAAAATATCCACAATATCTCCCAGATTCCTATCAAATACCAAACATTATTTAACAGAGAGAGGGAAAACAGAGCCACATACTAAACATTATTTAACAGAAAGAGGAATAAAATGCAGTTTATAAATTGGACAGAGAAAACTAACCCCATAGTTGCAGCAGCCATAAAATCTTTTTCTTTTTAACCTATCTCTCTTCGAAACACAGATTCGCACTGATACATCACAAAAACACATGTGCATGTCTGCAGCAGTTAGGGTGCTCATCGATAAAAAAACCGAACTGTCTGCAGATCCAAAAAATCGAAAACCAAGAATCAAACCGCATGCAAAATACACCGATTTGGTTCGATTCAATACAATCGATATCGATTTTTTCGGTTCGACTTTTCGGTTATACCGCATGCATGGTGATATATATATATTGTGAGATCCCGAAATTATGAAATTAAAGTATTCAATTTTCTTATAATTATTATTTTATTTAGTAAATGGTTAAATTGAGAAAGGGTTAAAGTTAAGGGTGATATGTAAAAATTTTGCAAAGTATGCAAGTTGTTATAAAATATTCGTTTGGTCGGGGAATATTCGTACGATGGCACAATCATTGGTGGATCCCACAACGAAAGTATTGTCGTAGTTAGAAAACGGCAGAATTATCATTTTATAAAAATAACGGCGAAAGTGTTACTATTAAAACTGTTGAACTACCCGATAGTAAAAGTAATCTGATGTCTGGCATGTGGTTGCGTAGTAGCACACGATATTGATTATTGATGCTTTACGTAAGAAGTCACTCAATTATACTCGCTTATACTCAATTATTACTACAAAGAATTCTTTGCGATCATATCTCTATATTATTGATTAAATTATTGTCACAATGATCATATTCATAATATGTTATATTATTTAATCAATAATTGAGACGGCAAAATGTGACAACCCCAAAACAGTCCAATCCATCCAACCTATTCTCAATCGCCAAATACATGGTACGAAAACAACTACAACTTTATTACAAAATTGTCCCCAAAAAATACAACAACACATATCTTTGTGAGTTTTGATACAAATATATACCAACCGTGACTCTCATCCCAACCTTGGATAAGACGTCACAATGGCACCTTACATAAAGGTATAGTTAAAACCGTTACAGAAATTAAAATCTTTGGGAAGTGCTCAAGAAACCTTTCATACATGGGAGGCCATGCGTTCCAGGTTATGATAGATATCATATGCCCACAATAATTATCCTTGGTTGACCCGATAGACCCTAAAGAAAAACGAGAAGATTACTATCATATTCTTTCCAATGGTGAGTCTTCTCTTGACATATAATTATCTCTCTGTCTCTAATTGAGAATTATACTTCAAATAAACTCCAAGATCATATAGGTAGTGCTCGTAGATATACTCAGTAAGTGGATGTGCATAGCCCTATCTTATGATGACACGAGGTTGTATGTCTTTAGACATCTTGTATGATAGTGGCAAAACACCCTTCCAACGTTGGATTCGCTTCACCCTATTTGATTCACCAAATATAACTACTAAATGATGACCACCGCTTCTATTCCCCTCACATATTGTTACCCCATTCGACCCGACTACACTCTTATTACACGAAAGGAATTGTGAAGCAAAAGGGTGAGCACAACTAGCTCAGTAAAGAATATCATGACCAAAGATAATTAAATTATCAATAGCCTTCATCAATAATAAATCAGAGATTTAGAACATATGGTAGATGATAAAAAAAATTCAACCATAGTTGCAGCGGAACGAACAATCCATTAGAAGAGTCAAATAGACCATAAAGTCTATTATCTTCTCCATGTTAAAAATCCACCAACAATGTTTTATCCCTGTAACATCAATCAACAGTTCTGGTCCACAATCATATGAATAACTCATAACCATAATTGTGATCCTAAATTCCTCTTCGCATCCAGGACGAAGATAATTTTCATCACATGTCTTTACCTTAAATATCAAAGATCATTGTTATACCAAGTCACAGTTCCTGTTCATAATTATACTAATAAATTCATCTTTGCACTATGGGCCAAAGATATTCATCAACAGTTCATCTTTGCACTACTGACCAAAGATATTCAACAACAGGTCATCTTTGCACTACGGGCCAAAGATATTCATCAATAATTCATCTTTGCACTACATGCCAAAGATATTCCTCAACAGTTCATATTTGCACTACATACCAAATATATTCATCAACAGTTCATATTTGCACTACAGGCCACATATATTAATATCTCAATGAAATATATAATTATTTCAGAATTTATATAAACAATAATTATAACCATGTTGATCCATTCACCTTTACACTTAAGCTAAAAATATTCAATTATAAATTCAATGGTCATGATCATATCGGTCAACGATTCAACTTTAGCTTCATCGCCAAAGAGAACCCATAGTCACGATCATACCAATAATCTACCCATCTTTACACTCAAGTCAAAGAGAAATTTCATCACTAAAGATTATAAAATGTTATATATAATAATAAAACAATATGATCAAAACATGGATTTAATTTCAAGAGTAAGATTCATAAATCAACCAGAATTTGGTCGGAAAAAGAAACCAATTTTGTCGTGAATAGTACTAGTGAATAAGAATCGTGAATAATAACTCATGAATAATAAGAACTCATGAATAATAACTCGTGAATAGTAACCCCGACATGAAAAAGGTAGTAATTCCATAATAAAATCCATACCAATATTTTGGTATAATGATATTGAAAGAATAACATTTTTTAAACTTATAAACAATTTATTTTAATTGTTTACACTTTACTAAATAATGCATTTAATCATCCTAAAATGCCAAACTCATAAGATTTCATCACCAATAACTAAAACCCTCATCAAAAATCTGCATATACCTCATGTAGGATTCACAAGCCATAAAATCCTATTTTTCATTTTTCTTACTTCACATAACATATTTAATTCATTTACTCATAACTAGTCAATTTTTATGAAAAATACCAAATCAGTCCCAAAAATATTTTTTTCCTGGGATTTAGCAGAATATAGTCCCATATTGAACATATATTTTTTCCAAAATTTTTTAAAATTCATTTACTATTTTTCATATGGCCAAAACAGCTGAATATTTAGACATTTATCATAAATTGTACTTTTATCCAAAAATTTCAAAATTTACAGAGTATACTTCTATCATATACATGTACTCCTAATAAAAATTTCACCAATTTTGGAGTTAACCACAAGGAGTTATAAGGGTTTACTTTTAAAATAGTCTTTTCCCATAAAATTCATAACTCATAATATCTACATCCAAAAATCGCCATTTTTGGACACAATCTAGAAAACTCATCAAATTATCATTTTAAATTTTTCAAGAATTTTTGAGGGTCGAAAAAATTACAAAACTGAAAAACATAATAACCCTTAAAATCCCTTACCTCAAAAGAGTAGTACTTCTGACTGAAATATCGGATGAAAAGTCAAGGAACCTTGACCTTTGAATAAAGAACTCTCAAAGTATCTAAATACTCACAAAAATATGCTCGACAATATTGAGAGAGAAAACTTATGTTTCTGGTGTGATTTTCAATTCTAACATAAGCACCTATTTATAGGAAAATGCTAGAACACCAAAGGAGACTAAATTAATAAAATATTAATTTATTTTATATGCATGCCATTTTGAAAAAAATGGCAGCCATCACCTTTGAAAATCCAATTCAACACATGCATTCAATCACCAACCAAAAAGTGGGGCCCGCCTTCTAGAATTTTCCACTCAAAACATTTATAAAAACAATTTCTGAATCAGTCACCTCTTAAAATTCATAACAAATCATACGTTAATTTTTAACGATTCAAAATTTGTGGACATATACTCAACTTATATATGTATAACATATCCAAAAATCACAACGATCCAACGGTCGGATCAAAAATTATAACTCACGTAATATATCTCAGGAACACTGATTTTTTGGATTATTAGTCCTTCGAACCAGTTTCATTCCAAAATTCACCACGAAATATCCACAAAGAATTTTTGAGTGATTCTAATTTCTACATTTAGCTTACTTCCAGGGCTTTCTTTTGATATATGGCTCATCTCCTAACTCATTATACACAAAGAGTTATAGATTTTATAAAATCAAGTAATAAACTAATTTTCTGAAAATTCCATATTTTGTTCTCCATTTCAACAAAATACTGATAAAACACCTCATCATTAATTCCTTCATTTATAACCACATAAATAAATCCATCATTTATATCCACATCAAATAAATATTTCCTTATCATATAAATCAATAATTAATTATTCACAAATAATATTACGTAATCACAATAATGACAACTAAAGCGCTTCTGAGAAAGGGGCTTTTCGATAAGGATTTCTCCTTCTATGCCGTAATTAGGTGACCAAACCTCTCCTCGACGAACGCTCTAGACATTTCCAATAATGATATCTAATAATATTATTCAAATAATATGAATTATTGATCCGATAATGGAAAATATCATGTGATGGACAATTATTGAAACAATAATAATATAAAATATCAACGCAAAGAATTATTGAATCAATAAAATAAAATATTGAATAAGAATTACCGTAATAATTATTTAGTAAGGCCTTCTTACGTAAGAATCAATAATTTAAAATATTGTGTAATACCGGTGTGCTTCATCAGTAAGAACTAATGCATATTATCGTATTTTAACCACCGTGTATTCCAACATTGTTAATAACTGTAATAATTACGCCGTTATTTATAAAAACTCAAACTTGTCGCTTTCTTCATCCGATGCAGCTTATTCTGTTATGGGGCCCACAAATGATCACTACTACCAATAAATGGATATTTCCCGACAAAAAGAATATTCCACGACCAAACGAATATTCCCCGACAACAATAAATATTTTATAACCACTTGCGTATTTAAAATATTTACATATATCACTATTAACTTTAACCTTTTATCAATTTAACCATTTACTGAATAGTAATAATAAGAAAAATTGAATACTTTTATTTCATAAAATTTGGGGTCTTACAGCAAAGTTATTCATATTATTATTTGCAATATTGACAATGTCTAGAATTTCTGTCAAGGAGAGGTTTGGTCACCTAATTGCGCGCCAATAAGGAGAAATCCTTATCGGAAAGCCCCCTTTTCCTGGGAATGACCTGGTTGTTGAATATTGTGAGTTATAATATTAATGATGAATAAGTTCGTGTTGATTAAAGATGAAATTGATAATTCCATTGTGTTGGAATTATTAATGTTAGTGAAAATCGACATTTATTTTGATATTAATTGATGTCTGGAAGTTATACTGACCAGTTGGGTAATTAATCGGATAAATGAGCAATTAATTGCTATTAATTCACATGATTATAACTATTTGTTCACATGTGTGTACTATTGATTCACATTCTTGTACTATTAGGGGAGTTGGTGCAAGATTGATAATACTTGCATGACTAAGTTAAAAATGTATAGATGGAGGTACTATACTGTAATTCGTATTTTCACATGATATAACTATTGATTCACATGATTGAACCATTGATTCACATTATTTACTATTAGGGGAGGTGGTGTAAGTTTGATAATACTTGCAGGACTAAATTAAAAATGAAGAAAAAGAGGAAGGTAATATACTGTAATATTTTGAGCCCCAAAACGTGCAATTATCGAAACTATATTTTCCTATAAATAGAAGCTCATTCTTCCTTCATTTCTCACCAATTTACTAAAGCTATAGAGCAATTATTATAGAGAAAATTATAGAGAGAAGAAGAAAGAAGTCTCATACCTCACTATTCCAAATCCAGCTTTTCCAGGGTAAATGGTATTATTTCTTTCAGATTCATGAAGAGAGTTATTTTCTTTCAATACTGTAAGGGTTGTTATTTCATTCTTTATTATTCTCATTGAATAACTCGTCTGTAAGCGCCTATCGCATGCCCGGTGAATTCTGTTGTTATTCCATTTTTATTATTCATTGAAATATCCTCATGTCAATGCGCATTACGCATGACTCGGTTCCATTCTTTATTATTCGTTGAATATCCTGCGCTCAGGCGGTTACGCATTTACCGGTTCCATTCTTTATTATTCGTTGAATAACATGTCTGCGCATGATTACGCACACCTAGTGAATTCTTCAGTTATTCCATTATTTATTATTCTGTTGGAATAACTTGTCTATGTGGATAACCGCATGCATGGTGAATGATCTTTCGTATTCATTCTTTATTAAATCGTGGAAATGATCTGCATGCGCGTGGATTACCGCATGGCGGTGAAAATCCATTTGCGGCTTCAGTATTATTCTATTATACTCGTATGAGATATCATTTCTTTTGTACTCGCCATGGAATATCATTTTCTTTGGTATTTTCTTTTACGAGTTACTATTCACGTTACTTATTCACTCTAATATTATTCACTTCGGGTATTCGGGGCAATTTTTCGGTTTCGGAATCTTATTCACGAAGTTACTATTCACCCAAATTACTATTCACCCGGAATATTATTCACTCGTATTTGGGATACTTTTCATGCTCGGGTACTATTCACGTAGGTACTATTCTCAAGTACTATTCACTTGAGTACTATTTACCCTAAAAAATATATTTCTTTTAGTCCAAATTATTTTTGGTACATGAATATTATTCTTGAATTTTACTCCACAAAGCAAAGATCATGTTTGATAATTTGATATTTTTAAACTCTCAATAAATTTAAAGTCTTTAATATTTATCCTTGATTTCGTTTGATTAATGCTTATATCATTGTCATCATCCTCATGCTTATATTATGATGAAAATCATCTTCGCTTACGTGCAAAGATGGATGTTGATTATTGGTTTTACAAATAGATTGTATATCTTTGGCTTACATGCAAAGATGGATCGTTGATTATTGTTTTACAATTTGATATCTTTGGCTCACGTGCAAAGATGGATCGTTGATTATTAGGTTTACAATTGTATATCTTTGGCTTACGTGCAAAGATGAACCGCTGATTATCGGTTTTATAGTTGTATATCTTTGGCTTACTTGTAAAGATGGATCGTTGATTGATGAGTATCTTTTCGCTTATGTGCATGATGAACTGCTTATTGGTATGATTATGACCAGGATCATCGGGAGTATAATCATGTCCCGTAATGTTATAGATGATGTGGTAAAAGTCCTCATTGGCCCTTAAGGTATTGATGGACAAGTTATTGGTATGATTATAACCAGGATTATTCGGATAATCATTAACCATCGATGATTATATGAATATCCTCGGCCGTAGTGCGGGGATGATTCGATGATGTGGATTATTTATTAAGCTGAGTTTCAGCGATAAAATATTGATTATACATTTTTAATTCGTAGAAGATAGTAGATATCATGCTCTACTTGACTCTTCTAAAATACAGTTGTATATCTTTAGTTGAAGTGCAAAGATGAATTTATTAGTATGATTATGACCAGGAATTGTGATTTGGTGTAACCATGATTTTTGATGTTTCAGGTGAAGATAAGTGATGAAAATTATCTTCGCCTCAAGTGCGAAGAGAATTTAGAATCACAATTATGATTACAAGTTATTCATATGATTGTGGACATGAATTGTTGATTGATGTTACTGTGGATAAAACATTATTGGTGGACTTTTAACATGGAGAAGATAATAGACTCGATGGTTTATTCGACTCTTCTAATGGATCGCTTGTTCTATTGCAACTATGGTTGAAAAAGTTTTATCATCTACCATATGTTCTAAATCTCCGATTTATTACCGATGAAGGCTATTGATGATTTAAATTATATTTAGTCATGATATTCTTTATCGGACTAGTTGTGCTCACCCTTTTTGCTTCACAATTCCTTTCTGTGTAATAAGAGTGTTTAAGATTGACGGGGATAACAAGAGAATAAAGCGATGGTCTATAGTCGCCGAGGTTCTCCTAAATTGTATGGAAATAATTTTGTTGAGAACTTTAGATAAGTGTGTCTCGATTGTATACGCTATTTGATATTTAATTTTGGTGAACCGAATAGGTGAGGTGAACCCAACTTTGGAAGGGTGTTTTGCCACTATCATACAAGATGTCTAATGACATACAATCTCGTGTTATCATAAGATGTGGTTGTGCACATCCACTCACTGGCGAGCATATCTACGAGCACTACCTATATGATCTTGGAGTTATTTGAAATATAATTTTCATTCTGGAGACAACGGAGATAATTATATGTCAAGAGAAGACTCTCACCATTGGAAAGAAGATGATAGTAATCTTCTTGTTTTTCTTTGGGGACTTTTGGGTTAACCAAGGATAATTCTGCAGGACATATGATATCTATCATAACCTGTACGCACGGCCTCCCATGTAATGTATGAAGGTTTCTCGAGTATTTTTCAAAGATTTTAATTTATAAAACAATTATCGATCTGTATTTTTATGCAAGGTCTTGTGGGTCAAGACACCACCAGAAAGTTATATATATTTGTATTAAAACTCACAATTTATCTCATTGTCGTATCGCATTTACAGTTCAACAGTTAGATAAATGAAGTTTATATTTGATTTTTATAGTCGCGATATTTGGCACTCGAATGGGTCGGTCGTGGACCTATTTGGGCGTCACATATATAATTATTAATAAATAATAATAATTAAATAATTTTTTGAATAAGCTATGGTGCTCATTATTCTTCATTTTTAATTTCCTTTTAAACTCATGTTTTGGACTATAATGTTCTTTATTTTTTGTTAAAAATAACAGGCTCTTCCTTGTTGAATGTTGATATAGTTGCAGCGTAACTATCAGTTCTTTTACTTATTCACATTAACATCAACCATCTTGTGCATATTTGTGTTTTCCTGCTCATGGGTAAACGTTATTGAGCACCATCTTGTGCATAATTTTTTTTTAATCGGTACCGGTTTGTTGTTGGTTTGTCAATGGACTACTGGAGCCTTCATGGACTTTGTGCTATTTGATAATGGGATCTCATAGAGTGATTTATTTAACAGAATATGTGATTGGCTAAGCTGTTTAATAAATGTGGACTTGTAAACTGCAGAATTATTACTATGCATGTTCAACTTGGATCTCCAAGCAACATGGTCAAAGTGAGAACTGAGAAGTACCAGAACAAAGCAAACGCCCAGAATTTTACAAGAATGCAAAACAGAGTCATTTCATCACCTCTGTTATGAACAAGAATGCAACACTGCCAACACATAATTTAATAAAGAATGCAAATCCATGTGATAAAATAAATATTTCATCACCGAACATAATGTAATAAAGATATATTCCCTAACATAACCTCGATAACCATGTGATAAAACATCAACTAAAGTCATTTCATCAATCAAATGCAGAAAACTAAAGTAATACATAATCAGTAATCCAATCAACTGAAACACGCAGTAACCACTACTCACTAGCAAGTAATCCAATCAACCATATTACATATCCAACTAATCCAAGATTAAAAACAAACAACGCACAAGGCACAATTCTCTCAACTATTAAGTCTCCATTCTCGAACAAATCAACCATATTACATATCCAAGATTAATGCATCTAAATCGCCTGCTGAAAATTCTACAATTTTTAAAAGACAAATGTGAGTAAATCATAATTTATTAAGAAGAATTTAAACTACATTACAAAAAAATAAATAAATAATACAAAGTGTTACAGTGTTACTGTGATGTACCTTTTTCAATTTCTTCAAGGGATTCTAACTTTTCTTCGATATCAATTGGTTCGTTGCTTCGGCGAAGCCAATCATGAGCATAAATAATTCCTTGCACCATCTCTAGAGTTAAAAGAGCTCCTAAAGGAATCAAGTATGTGTCCTCCTCGCTAAAAATGACGATTCTAAGCCACTTAGAAAATGGGAATCGCTAAGACATCTCTAGCCATTAATGAAAGAATAGAAATCTATGAGTGTTGGATCTCCACCAAGCTAAAAGGTTAAATTTTTCATCTTTTCTTTCAACTCGATCATTTAAATACATTTCTAGCTCAGTTTGAACTTCCCCACCTTGAACATCCTCAACATGTTGTTCAAACAAGTCGTCAATTTTCTTTTTTTTTGACATACTTTCTACTAATGTTGAGCCACCACTGAAGTTACGCTCCACTCCCACTGGAGTTTGAGATGAATGACCTTGGGACGATAAATGATTGAGATTATAATAATTGAACAACTCAAATAATACATCTTTAGCCCCCTCTAATCATTTTGATTGCCAAATCACTTTCTTTACCATACATGTGATTAAATAGAAACTCAACGAAGTGAATTTGTGTCTTGGATCAAGAACCACGATAATGTATAACAACTTGTTCATTTTATCAACATCCCCCCCAATATTTCATTAACTTTGATCTCATCCTCATAGCCATTTCTCTCATTTGATAATCATCATCATCTTCCATTTCTTTCAAAAGACCATCAACTTCCACAAACTCTTGAACAAATCCATTGATGTAACATATAATGTGCCGTAGATTCTAAGTGTTAATTCATGTAAGTGTTTCAAAACAAAACAATTCTTTTCACATTACCCCAATCCTCCACCATTGACCACCCTTCACTTGAGATCATTTCTTGTTTAAACAAAGGATCCCTACTCCCAAGCCTATTAAAAGCACGCTCAAAATGTTGAGCAACATTCAACATCGAATAAGTGGAGTTCCATCTAAGTAGCAACATCTAGGATTAATGTGATTTATTTTTAATTTTTCAAAGTCAACACACCCTTGAACTTTTTAATCCTAGATGGAGATTGCCTTTACCCACCTAATCAATGCTCGAACACGAAGCTACCAAATATTAACATCTTTCAACCCATCAACTACGACCAAGTTTAAAATATGAGCAACACATCGAACATGAATGAATTTATTCTCACAAACACTATGTCCCCATACTTGCAATTGATTTTTTAAATAAGATATCGCAACATCATTTGAACTGGCATTATCCACAATTATAGTAAAAACTCTCTTAATCCCCCATTCTATCAAACAATTCTCAATTGCCATTCCAATGGCCTCACCCTTGTGACTCAAAATTGGAACAAAGTTTATAATTTTTTTCTCAATCTCCATTTATCATCAATGTAATGAGCTATCACAACCATATAATTAAGTCTATGCATTGATGTCCATGTGTCAGTTGTAATACATATCCTTTGAGAAGATGAGTTAAAAATGGATTTTAACTTTTTCTCTTCCATATATATTTTAAAATAATATCTTGTAATTGTGTGACGTGAAGGAACATTGAACCTAGATACGCGATGGACACAAAATGTCGAAATCCTCATTTTCGACAAATTTAAAAGGAAGTTCATCAACTAGAATCATATATGCTAAAGCAAAATTTTGAAAGTTAGTTCCACATCAAACTTCCAAAGACAATTATTTGTCGACTCTCTTCCATGGTCTCATCATCATTATTAGCACTTGCAGCATTTAAAGTTCAAGATTGCTTGATTTCTTAACTCCACATTTGGGGGTAAATTTTACATCTCCTATTGTGAGCATTTAGACCACTAGTCCCATTATTTTTGGATCAAGACTTAAAATAGCTCCACAATATTTGCATTTAACTTTAATTTGACCATTTTACTTAAATCTTGTATAATGAGCCCAAATTTTAAAGATTTAGTCTTACCTAAGATCAACTTGCTCAATTTCACCTTCATTCAACTCCTCTTCATCAATATGAATTGGATTTTCAGCATTCGATTCCACGTTGATGGGTGCCTCTGCCTCAGACTGCTGCTCAGCCATTATAACCTACACATGCTCAAAACAACCATAACTACTACAAAGAAAACAACCATAACTACTACAAAGAAAACAACCATAATTACTACATATTAGGCTTCAGTGTGCTACCTAAAACTTCAGCTTAACATATACCCAGCGGTCAGCAGAATATAACTGAGAAATGAAACTTCTCAATTTGTAACTCAGTCCCATTTTTGATGAATTTACACATGAATGCAAAAGTTGAGTTTCAATTTCGCAAATTCTAATAGTGCAAATAAGAGAACGATAAAAAGAGAAGGCTCATAACAATCACTTTGATATAAATTTTAGGATAAAAAACAATATTTATAAGATAGATGTGTTTGATAGTTATCTTAACAGTAAAATTCTCAAATATATGTAATAAAAAAGATTGGCAAAAGTTTGATTCAAGTAGAATTTTAGGAAGCATTGTACTACAAAAACATCATACAAGTTGTTTCCCCAAAAGCATGGGAAGGACCAAACAGAAAGTAATTCTATGAGTCGTATGAGTTCACGAGATGCACAACTGAACAAGACTTCGCATAAATGCAGACCTATATATCAGATATGATCTCTTAGATCTCGAGTGCGAACTCACATTTATGAGATCTAACGATTTCACTGTCATCTTGCCAGGCTAATGGAGACATTGGTACTTGGTTCATTGGTTTGGTCATGGTCGTTCTAATTCCAATAGGCTTAGTTGAGATTTGAGAGAAGACAGGGTGAGCTTTAATGGAGGAGAACGGGTACTACGGTAGAAGACTGAAGAAGAAGGGACTAGGGAGAGTGAAGACTGAAACTGAAAGAGTAAAGTAGGTAAGTAGCTGAAGCTTTGTAAAATTAAAAGAGAGAGAGTAAATAAAGTATTTAAGTATTTATTAGTTTCGATTTTTTTCAGTTTTACCGAATTCGAAATTTTTATTACCGCTACTGCATGCAAAAGTATAAAAAACCGAAAATCCGACTAAAAAAAACCGGTTTAAAAAAAGCGGTATCACTTTGATTTGCTCCAACCTGCTCGTAGAAAAACCGAAAAATCAAATTTTTCGAAAGACCCCTAATGTTAGAAGGTTGACAATGATCTAGATCGTGATGAAGCCATATTAGATGCAGACTAAGGTGGCATTAACCTGGATACCAGTTATCAGGTAAAAGCCCTAATTTTCGTGCACTTGTTGCCTGCAATTTTGCTGAGAAATTTAAACCCTAGTTCTTCAGTTCTTCACTTCAATTACTGGTATAACATACAATCAAGACCTTTACATGTATTCTGATCTTCAACCGACCCACTTGATTTCGCCTGACATTAAGACCAACTTCGTCATTTTCGTCTCAGATCTCGAACTCGAAATCGATTTCTTCGACAACAACTGTTTGGTTGTTGTCTCCCGCCCAACTCCACGCATGATAACCTGAGTTCTCTTACTCATTAAATCAGCAATTACACGTGTTTTAAGCATTTTTTTTTATAAAGCCACATAAGGAAACTTGAGTGATTTTTTAACGTCTGTGACAAAAATTGGACGAAATGGCTTGATTTTAAATTTTTAATAAGTACAGTGGGCTAATTAAATTTTTTTAAAATACAATGGTTAATTGCTTAAAATACGACCATCACAATGGGATAAATGTGCTTTTTCCCAAATTCTGTTCTTTCTTCGAAGTAATTTTTTTTGCTACTATTTTGTTTTTGATCCTGTGGTGGAAATAAAAAAGTCTAATTCACCCATCTTGCCCTTCACGCAACCCAAGTCACCCAAAATCTCCACCTTGTTGACATCTAACTTACTAAAGTACTCAACTTTTTGAACCAAAATCTCCTCTGGGTGCTCAAGAAAAACATTCCTGCTTCTACCCATCAATTCACCCATCTTGCCCTCCACGCAACCCAAGTCATAAAAAAATCGAATTTTCCTACAAACCTCACTCCAAGCATCCACCTTTCCCTCAACACAACTAATCATATCATAATTGACAAAAACCTTTCTCAAATCATCAAACAATCCATCAATTTCACCACCCAATTCACAATTCCCACTCAACACAAAAGGAAAATTCAAGCATATCCCAATAATCATCGCATTGTCAAACCCAATACTCTTTAAAACCAACAAGCCGTTCATTTAATTCACTGGAATCTTTGTAAAAAATCGAAATTTCTTCTTTGCACAACTTGCCCAACCTATTCCAAGGAAACCCAAATTCCCAAAGTGCACAAGCAGCATTAAAAACCCGATAATCTTCAGCCAGAAAGAATTTATTTATCAGTAAAAACCCATCAATTTCATCAGAATTAATGCCTATACTTTCATAGAAAAACTTGAACTCGTTAATGGGATGGTACCTGAGAGAGAAAATCGAAAACTCGACCTTGACAATGATTTCTGAGAGAGAAAATCGAATTCTTGCCAATGTGTTCTGCATAAGTGAAGGGTAAATTTTTGGTAGAGTAGAGGTAATCTGTGAGGGCATTTTGGGCTTCGGGGTCTGTGTTCGGCTCGTATTTTGGAGAGATTTTGAACCTTTGGAACGGGAGAAGAAGAGAAGTAGCGGGAAATGGAAGCAAAGTAGCGGGAGTGCATAGTGTGTATTTGGGGTAGGGTTTATGATTTAAAAGGTTAGAATTTTGGGGTTTTGCTGCCCAAATTCGGGTGCGTTGATAATTGTTCTTTTTTTGGGTGCTACTGGGTGAGGGCATTAGATTATTTCCTTATAGGAGGAAGGAAAGTGGAACACCTAGAAAGTTTGATTTTTATTTCAAAAATAATTTTCAAAAAAATATGTCGGACATGAGAAAGAGAGGATCGATCATTTAATTTTTCATTTCTAGCTAGAATGGTAAATGACGGAGCAAAGTCTGAATACACCTCATCATGCCAAAAGAAAAGAAGAGATCGTATGCGGGAAATTCTTCCTTCTATGCTCCTTCCAGCGAACGGTATCTGGCTCACCCATCCTTGTCTCCATCCCTTCAAGTAAAGATAACGAATCGGCCACCTCCTTAGCTCCCACTGAAAGTTGAGTTTAAATATTATTTTGATTAATGTTATTTTTAATAAAGTTGAAAGTCTAACAATTTTATAATAAAAATATCAAAACATTATATTATTAAAAATAAAGTGGGACGGAAGGAGTTTCTTACTTACATGATCACCCGTCTTCGTTATTGTCTATAGAATTCTTAACACATGACCTTTATTCGGTTGCACATGTAATCATTGCATTTTAAGGTGAAGCCAAACATGCTCTGAATGAATTAGCACCCATGCCAAATCCCCGTGCTTCCTAGACTCGGCGTTTCCTTTGGTTCACTCCCTTTTTGGCGCTCTTAAGACCGCTTGGGCCTCAAGACAAGGCTCTCCTTTATGCTCAAAGAATCAGTAGTCCTGCACCTATTCATATGCATATAAGGTAACTCCAAAGGTGGTGATGAGATTGACTCTACTCAGACCTTTTAAGAGATGGCGCTGACCCAAGTTATGGTAATTACCATATACTATATACTAGAGTCCTAATCCGACCGGGAGAAGGATTCTAAGGTGGTGAGTACTATAAATATGAGGCCTAGGTTATCATTATGAGGTAATACCTATTTTGAGCACTAAATACTTATCCTCCATTGTTAAACCTTGTAATTACCAGACTCATTCTCACACCGAGTTATCCCCCTACGCCAAGATAAGCCGCCAAGCTTCGTGGTGATCCACATCGCGCAGTGTTCTAAAGCTGCGATTCTCGTGGATCGACGCTACCATAAACTCATGCGCTAACATCACGCTGTAGGAGGGCGTGCTTAAATAACAATCACAATCGAACACTTTTCGTGTGAAGCGAACTACGGCGAGTGTGGAGTATGCGCTCGACCGTGAAAAGGCTAAACACACCGCACCACCTGTGTGAGAGGATCTGCAGAAAGATGATCGGCTCCGTAACTCAGATTTATCGATGGAGCCACCGGTTCTCGACGCGCAGACTCTTCCACGAGAGCCAAAGATACCCGCGCACTGTGCCACCGGATGGACGGGTTAATTCATGAAATACCGGAGGCGCGAAAAGAGTCGAGCTGTGGTAATGAGATCGTAGAGAATTCATCCCGCAGTAAAAAGATGCAAAGAAACAAAGATGCCATAATGACCCTACGCCTTCAAAGCAGGAAGAGCTCGAATCGCAGATGGCCAACGCGCTTTGCGAGGAGAGAGAGGCGCCCTCTAAGAGGCGCAGCACCATATAGCGGCCTCTTTGCCACCCCGGCGGAAGGGGCCGAAAGGGAGAGAAGTAGGTATCAAGTCGCTCGAGGGATCACGGCCGAGCCGAGAAGAAGCTTCTTGCCAACAGGACGACGCTCCGCGCACCCGGCCTGGCCCGGGCAGAGAGAGAAAGACGAGATTCCCGAACGTGAGAAGGATGAATCCCATTCGCCCCTCACGGCGAGAATCCACCCCTCGCCAAGAGTCATTGAATCGAGAAGCTATTGTTGGTCAAGAGTCTGACGGAAAGCCGACCTCTATATAGGTCACCCTTCTCCTCCGAAATATTAATCAGAGATAATGGACCCTAAAAGGAAGATGCCCCTGATGGAGACTTACGACGGGTCAGACCCTTACGACCATTCTCGATGGGTACGACAGTCGATGACGATTATGGCCACTCCGATGCAAAATGCAAGTGCCACATGTTTGCATTACCCCAAGAAAAGCGCCGGAATGGATGGGAACCTTGGGCCGGATCGATAAATTCATGGAAAGACCTTCGAAAAATTTCACGACGGCTTGGGAGTAATAAGAGACGGGAAGATCACAAAGATCCCTCACGCAGTCAGCAGAGATCGATGAGAGCCCTGGGCAAGATGTTAAGAGATTTCGGAGGTCAGGGGTTTGCAGGAGTCAATTCCCCACAAGCTTTGGGATTCTTCACAACGGGCTTTGACATCTAAAAATCAAAGAAGTCGATGAAGGACTCCGTGATCAACCCCCTACCGACCGACAGAGGCCTTCCATAGGTCAAGATCACATAGCAATCGAGGAAGCGATGGGGAACTTCAAACCTCAATCCCACGGTAAGTACCGAGATCGGACAAACAGAGCTATCAAGTCCGACAACCGTGGGAGGCCTGATACTACAAGAAAAACTACAACGGGGGGGGGCGCTAAGGCCACCCTTCCCAAATAAAGGGGTCAACAAGGTGTACACCGACTCAATACAGACGGGCCAAGATATCGAAGAGATGCGAAGCAGCCCTTTTTCAACCATGTCAAACGATCCCGGCCGTGGAAGAGGGGTCGAATAAGTATTGTATGTATCACCGTAGCTCTGGGTCACACGACGTAAGATTGCACCAACTCGAAAGACTTAATAGAAAAGAATGTCCAGAATCGGAAGTTGGTACAAGACGTAGTCGGGTCGAGATGGGCCTGGAAGCCCCGAGAGACAACACCGAGCCCACCCGACAAACACAACCGCAAATCGAACCCACAAGCTCGAGGAGTTATCATGTGATATCAAAGCGGTCTCGTAGGGCGCGACCGGCAGAAAAGGAATGGACATCTCGGTCAGATTATCATCGGGTCGGGTCCTCGCCCCGTAAAGGATAAAGCCATATTCAGCACCCACCATCTCCTTCTCGCGATTTACCACTCACCCTACGTATCGTATCGAACCGCATGACGGGCATCGTAATAACGGCTCGTGCCCGCCAAAGGACACGAAGAGGATGATGATCGACAACGGTCTTCTGCTGATATACTCTACACACACGCATACCAACTCTGATGAATCTGGAGGAAAGAAGATAGAATTAGAGGAGAGGCTCAAGATACGGCTTTCAAAGCATGACCCTTGCCTCATGTGACGCACAATCACGCTATCAAATAAGTTCTAAGACGGCCACACAAAGCAGATGTAAATCATGGTAAAAATTTTGTCGTGACAAGTGATTCGCTTATAACGCCATTTTGGGAAGGCCCACCTTATTTATCGGCACCGCAAGCTTTAACATCTATACCCCACTTCAAAATCAAGTTTCCGGCAATCGAACTGGATAGGGGAAGTAAACGAGATCTCGACATCGCTCAAGATGTTATCTAATACCTTGATTTCCTCGTGAGCTCAAGTTAAGAAGTTGGTAAATGCATTTACGACCATCGAGATCGAGCCGCTCACTAAGGCAAGATCGAACCCATGGCTCTACCAAAGAGTAAGAAACAGAGGATGTTGAGTTGGTACCGGAAATCCGCATAAATCGTCAAGATCGTATGATTATCCGAACAAATTACGAATCCAAGTCCGTGGAATTACTTCGTGTATGCCGACATCTTCGCCGGGAACCTAGTGACATGCCCGTAAAGTGAATCAATCGCATTACATAAACTTCATACCGAATTCAAAAGGAAGCCAAAGATACGTAAAAGAAGGATCTTTGCCCCTAAAGACATGTAAGATTATAGATTTAAGAGGTTACCAAATTGTTAGAAAGTGGGGTTCATCTTTGAAATCGACTATCCCGAATGGTCATGAACGTGGTATCGGTACGTAAGAAAAATGGGAAGCGGAGGATGTGTATCGACTACACAGACCAACAAGGCCTCGCCTAAAAGACTTCTACCCTTACCCAACATGTACCAAATAATCGATGCCACTTCGGTACGGAATGTCGAAGTTTCATGGACGCTTTCTCGTGATATCACCAAATCTCGACGACAAGCGAGGATACCCCAAGACTAGCTTCATCACTCATCTGCCATATATATGATATCTAAGATGACCTTCTGACTACTAAACGCAGGAGCAACCTACCAACGAATGATGAACTTCGTGTTCAAAAGCAAATGGGGCGGCGTATGGAAGTGTATGTGACGATATGATCACAAGAGCACGTCACCGGATCATCCGAGGACTTAAAGACCGCTCAAAACGGTGAGGCAAAGACAAATCGAGACTAAACCCACCAAAATGCACCTTCTGATTGGGTTCAGAAAATTCCTAGATATCCGGTCAAGAACGGGAATCGAGGCCAATCCAAAAAAAATCTCTCACGATCTTAGACATGAAATCTCCAAAGACATATAAAGATGTCCAACGGATGACGGGTCAATTGCCGCTTCTTCTGAGATTCATGTCAAGGTCACCGAGAGATGTCTACCCTTTTTCGACACTCTCAAAGGCCCAAAAATGACAAGAGTTTCCAGTGGACTTCGTAACGCGAAGACGCTGCTCCAGAGATCAAAAGATATTTGGGTTCTAAGACCATTATTAATGAAACCGATCCCCACGTAACCTTTATACTTATACTTCATCATGAGCCCAATGGCGTAGGGGGCGACACTAGTAAGGGATGAGGGAGATAAGCAATTCCCTGCACTATGTCACCATGTTCTCCGAGACGCAGAACGAGATACCCGAACTCGAAAAATTTGCTTACGCCTCATAATTGCTAAAGGAAAACTCTCAGCACTATTTCCGTGGTTTGCTTGATAAAGGGTCTACACCGCACCAACCTTTGAAGAAGAAGATTTTGCACAAGCCCAAGTATCGTGTCTACATAGCCGCATTGGCAATGGAATCGACACAATTTGTTATAGAGTATCGCCCCTAACGGCAATCAAAGGGCGTATATCGGGTCGACTTCGTGGTCGAAAGTGTTCTTTCACCGAACCGAGGCGTAATATAGTAGCCAAACACAACCAATCCGCACTTCATGGACTCTATACGTGACGATCACAACTATGGATGTCAAGCGAGCAGGGTCATCCTAACAAGCCCCGGCGGGTCAAGGTGCAAAGAAGCTATTCTTGGCTGGTTTCAAGGCCACAAATAACGGTTAGAGTACGAGGCCATCCTAGCAGGATACGATTGGGTCTGGCAAGCCTGTAGGTACACATGGCCGATCATCTACAAAGGATTCACAAATGGTGGTCAAGCAAATATCTAAGCGAAAGACGAAGGCCCGGGGCAAGGATGACCAAATATTTGGCCGAGCTAAAGGATAAGCTTATGTACTTCACTTCATACAAATTGTCGGGTGGACCGGCCAGAGAATACGATAAAGAGATGCCTCGGCAAGGTCAGCAACAATCAAGCAAGCTCTTTCAATGGATCAAAGTACTTGAGGTTCTCGAAAACCCAAAGGTCCCAAAGATGTAAATCTCGCTTGACCTACCAATTGTCGCTCACACCTTATATCTCATACTTCGGCCGATGGGACCTCCTTCTGACCGAATCCTAGCCAGCAAGTCAAACACCGGTTCGAACTTCACCTCATAGATGGAGATCTATACCGGCGGCCTTTTAGCTCTCCACCGCTTCAATGCTCGACTCTTCAGAGGCGTATCACACGCCGGAGACGCATGAGGAATCTGTGGGGATCATACGGGAGCAAAGTCATCGGGCGATAAGATTTTGAGGCAGGGGGGTATTATCGCCAACTATCTACATCAAGCAAAGGAATTCGCTAGAGGTGTCCCAAGTGCCACCGAATAAAGAATATCCCGCACCAACCCCCGAGGAACTATATTCCGCCTTGTCCCCGATCCCTTTTCATTGCAAAGGGGAATCGACATTCTGGGCCTCCGCCAAAAGCTAAGGGACAAGTTAGCTTTGTGATCGTGGCTATTGATTATACGACGGCGGGTCGGCCAAACCAATCGCAAAAGATCACCGAACAGAGTGTTTGAAGTTTTTAAAGAAGGGTAGTCTACCGGCTCTAGATCCCAATGGCAAAGGGTCTCTTTATAAACGGCGCATACCAGGGGATCTAAGTTTGAAGGCTTTTTGAAAGAATTAGGATCCAAAGATCGCAAGACTTCTACTGCCCATCCTCACCAAACGCCAAGTGAAGTGACCAATCGAACCCTACTCAATGGGATTAAACGCAGATTAGATGTATTAAAGGGTTTGCGGGGGTCCAAGAATCGCTATCTGCTTTGTGGGCGATCGAATCACCCCAAGGACTACAACCGAGACTCCCATTCAGTCGGGTATACGGACCGATGCACTCATTCCTCGCTGAGATCGGATCTCCAACTCTTGAGTCACCAATACAAAGAGCTATATAATGACGAGGGGGTCGAGAACAAATTTAGATTTGTTAGATGAAGTTCGGATTCCGCCATGATGAGGTCAAGATCTATCGCCAGAACGAATGTACCGGACACTATAATCGGGCGTGAAGACAAGGAGGTTTGCAATAGAGATTTGGTCCTCCTGAGTTTGAGGCATCAACCCCCAAAACACCGGCAAGTTAATGCCCAACCGGGAGGGGCCTTATGAGGTGGTAGTAGAGTGTCGGGTTGCCAGAAACCTACCGGCCGAAAGCAATGGATTGCTCGGAGGTAAAGAATACATGGTACGCCGGAAGACTTAGAAAATTTTACCAAGAATAGTTATGTCGTTTTTGTTTTTATCCATGTAATCGCTTCAATTCAAATGATATAAATGAAAGTTCCCATTCCTCGCCAATGTTTAACCTCATCTATATTCATATATTTCACATTACTTGAATAGACATGCTTTCGCACTATCCGATCAAGAGCTTCGAAAAACTCCACGATCGAGATAAGTCCCAGCATAAATCGACCAAGAGTTTAATAAATGCTTAAAGTATGATCTCGAAAGCACTATCCGATCAAGAGGTTCGCAAGACACCACCGATCGAGATAAGTCTCTGTATAACTCATGACCTCTAAAATCGATAAACCCTAAGGACGATCCGACCGTATGTTCGGTGGACATAATCGATCGAGATCACCATAAGTGAAACCGATAATAAGCATTCATGGGCAAAGAGTATATCTTATTTATACTTAGAAAATTTCTACTTTACAAACCCTACCCGCCACGATTCTTGCCAAGTACAAAAAAAAAAAAGAAGAAAGAAAAATTTTCTTTATTACAAATCCTACATATCTACTCTCTACAGAGGGTCATCTTCAAAGACGACTCACCATCCCAAGAGTCAAGGATGGAGACATCAAGCCCAAAGCAGCCCATCAACTTTGCTTTTAGCCTTTTCCCCGATGAGTCTCATACCCTTCACCAAATCACTACGACCTTATCGCTCAAGGCTTCAGATTCCTCATACTCTACGATGGCTCATTGACCGGCTTCGATTATCTTCTCGAAAGGCGCTGACGAGAGAGCTAAGTTGTTGTTCTCCTCGATCAAAAACATCATCTTGTCGCATCTCTTGAGAACTTGTGTGTAATATCACACAATAGCTTTCCCGATCCTCGACATCTTGAGCAGACGACCCTTCTCTCGCCAAGAAGAAAGATCAGCTTCATGCTCCAGCCTTCTTCGACCCGCCCGCCGGGCCGCCCAAGGCCGGTCTCAAAAGATGAGAATCCTGCTCTTTTTCAGTCCGATCACAGACTTTAACTTCAAATTTCCAAAGAACTCCACCTCCGTCCCCAAGTCAAACTTTCTTTCAGGATCTAAGTAGGGAGGATGGCTCGCAAGTATAAATATTCTATTCGAGAACACACATACATCAAGATAAGAAGGAAAGGTCAAAGTTAAGAGCAAAGAATCGATTGACAAAGGGAATTACCCGGTCTCGAGCTCAAACATAGCCACCAAGAATCGACGGGAGAGTACCTTTAAACCGGCCATCGCCACCGTGTAGTTCAAAGTGATCAAGAGGGTAAAGGGGAAGACCTCCGACGGGCTCTCGGGCCAACAGTGGCTCTGGTGATCCCCGGTAAGAGCCGGGACCTAAAGAAGGAGTGGCGAATCTGGCCCGCATCGGGACCACCATCTCACCGCTTCACCGATCGGAACCTTCCCGACAACCGAGGTCTTTTTGATCGAGGTTCGGAGAACCTCTTCTGTCCTCCTCCGAATCCTCGATCGCCTTTGGCTGACGGAGGGGCGGCGGAGAGAGCTCTGGCTTTAGCAGGCGCGCGAATGACTTTTCAGAAGCGCTTTGATGGCTCTGGCTTGAGGGCTTTCGACTTTTTTCAGAAGTCGCTTTCTCCGCTGGCCATCTTCGCCTTCTCTTTGTGTGGTTTGGGGCTCGGCCCCGGCGGGACCTCAAATGACAGTCAGACGGGACCAGATCCTCCTCAGAGCATCGCTTGGCCACCGGGGCCTGATGAACCCGGGTGACGGTGGGTGGATGAAGGCGCCGATAACGCCTCTGCTTGAAAATAGTCAACGCACAGGACAAATGGGTTAAGGCATGGAAAGCTTCGTAAAATAGAGGAAAAATAATGAAAAATGTAAGATACTCACAAACCAGTTTGTACAACCAGCTTCGCTCATCGTAAGCCCCAGATTCCATCGGGTCCTTCGCCATCGCTTGTAGAACGCCTCAAGGCATCGCCATTTACTTCTTCTGAACTTTCGAATCTTAAATCACCGGCTCACCGGATGGGCCTGTGGGGAAGGAGTCGAGGCCTGCCTCTCGCAAAAAACCACTCGCTCATGCCACCCTTCGTTGCTCAAGGGTCTTGACGACGCGGCATGGCTGGGGCGCTTGTTGAGTTGTCAAGACCGCTCTTTCAACCACTAACGGTGAATGGGCAAAGAATAGATCGAGCCCGGATCGAGGCCCACCTCGCGCAGACGGCCATGAAAGAGACTAAGGATGTACGCTGTTTCAAGACGAAATTAGCCGCATACAACCCGACTCCCACAAAGCTCAAGAAAGAAGAATGAAATCGTGAAGTTGGGAACCGACCCCAGATTTTAGAACGCATGTGGGGACGGCCACCCACTCGCCGGACGCCAAAACATCTTCTCACTCCGCATAGCACTCAAGTCGGTATTCTTCGTGGATCTTAAAAGGGACCTGATGTCGTAAATCAGTGAGGGGGATGGTGGAAGGAGTATGAAGGTGAGAAAACCTCCGAGGAATAAGATGATTTTCAATCCTAGCCTCTGCTGCTCACCTGACTAGGCAGATCAAGGAGTGGTGCTCATAGGGCATCCCGCAAGACGACCTCTGTAAGGTCGCCGGTGGTGACGATGAGGTAGCAGATAGGCTCAAAGGGCCTAATAAGGCCGGATTTGGCCATTTAGAAAGAATGTGATGCAAATAAGAAGTTTTGAAGGGAGATAAGCAAAAATAAAGACTCAAACGACAAAGACAAATGAGGAAAATGGTGCAGATTGGTAAGAGATAAGTTTGCGGAAATCGCCACGAGAATTTGAAAGCAAAGAGTCAAGAAAAGTGATAATGAGGGGGGAAGGGAGTTTTTATAAGGAGTACGCAAGACGGAACCCCAAGGCGCTATTAAATACTCGGAGGGGGGCCCAGCGTGAAAAGGCGCAACGCTTCAAATATCAAGAAGTGATCAGACGGCCCCACAGACATAGCTCATCATTATCTGTCACGACTGCTCAAGTCTCGATTTTTTTCAAGTCTCCAATCATAAATATGTTATGATTAGAGACCGGGGGCAATGTTCGAGCTGCTTTTATCGACCCTCCATCGGGTCAAGATTCAATACCGTATGGCTTGAGAGACCGATGGGCCGGGCCCATGAAGGTGTCGGAGGTGTTCGGCCCAGATTCGAGCCTCCTCCGACCATAGCCAACCTCGGTCTCAGGATGTTCGGCCTCGGGTCTCGAGTCCTTTCAATGGCCTGTGTTAGATTATAGGACCGCTTGGGCTCAAGACAAGGCTCTCTCCCCAGGCAGTAGTCCGGCACCTATTCATACGTGCATATAAGGTAACTCCAAAGGTGGTGATGAGATTGACTCTACTTGCACCTTTTAAGAGATGGCGCTGACCCAAGTTATGGTAATTACCATATACTAGAGTCCTAATCCGACCGGGAGAAGGATTCTAAGGTGGTGAGTACTATAAATATGAGGCCTAGGTTATCATTATGAGGTAATACCTATTTTGAGCACTAAATACTTATCCTCCATTGTTAAACCTCAGTAATTCTACCAGACTTTCATTCTCACACCGAGTTTGTAAATAATTGTGAAATTGTTATTTATACACCTTGAGATTAATACACATCATAGTTATCAAGGCGACAAGTCGAGGCGAGTCGACAAATGGAGCTTAAGTCACTTAGCGACAAGGCGTCCCGACTAGTCGTCCACAAGTCGATAAGTCGTTAACAATGTAAATTTTATACGAATAAAATTATATATATTTAACATTTATATGAATATTTATATATTGATATTTCTAATGAATATTTATATATTGATATTTCTAATGATTTACCAAATTTTATACAAGTATTGTTAAGATAAAGGTATATACAAACATATAATCATGATATCATATCATAAAATTAGACAACCATCCTTTATAAGATAAAGACATGTTCATTGTGACATCGCTAAAAACAAACATAATATAGAAATGAAAACAGAGTCATAAAATTCAAAGATTCTTTACTCAAAATTCTCATTTTTCATAATGAAAATATCACCAAGTTATCAAACAAAATTATCAAAGATCAAATCATCATCATCTCTCCCAAGAGAAGGCATCATCACTCAAAAGCAAAGAGTTACTCTTCTACCATAATCCTCATCAACATCCTCATCATCATTAGAAGGCCCTCCTCCTCTTCTCCAACATCGTAATCAACTTCATTCACAATCACAGCCTCTTGAAGTCGAAGCATTACCACGCGAGTAGAATAGACCCGCCCCACGAGGAAGATCAGATCCTCGACTCAAGATCGATGCACCAACAAATTTCTATCAACATCCTCCCACGAAGATCATCTCCATCATGAACTATATCTTGTTCGTAAGAGCACTATCCACTCATTACCCCAATCAAAGTCATCTAGACTAATGGATCAAGTTTCTTCCAAGTTCGCTCCTCCTTTGAACCTATCAACAATTCGGTGATCAGATTGACACGCACCAAATCATTTAACCGCTTGATGCTCCAACCTATTTCTCTTCTTCGTATGAATCAAATTTTTGTTTAAAAATATTAAGCAAAAAGAATATATAAAATATTTATACATTTAGTTATGTACTAATTACTTACAAACTCGAAAGTGCTCCAATCATGTTCACAACCTAAGAAGAACAACAAAGGCCGAGGATTCGCTTTGCAAACTTTGTAAGCTCAATAAAGACAACCGCCAAAAAGCATTCCACCAATCAACTACATTAGATGTAAAAAATTTAAAAAATCAAATATAGTCTTAATTATTAAACTTAAAAGAAAAATTTATAGTTAATGTAATATGCTTACTAGGATTTTTTGTCTTTCGTCATTTAATCGCCATGTCTTTAGAAAAGTCATCACGAGAAGATTCATGTATATCTATTAAGTCGCTTATCTCTTCTCGCCAAAACTTGGCTCTGGAACCATTTTGAAAGAATATCATTAAAGTTGCTACTGCAACTTGTAAGCCAAATTAGATTCTTCTTCTTCTTCGATGTCAAAATACTTTTCCTGATTGAGAAACAATGCTACCCCATATAACTTCTCGCTCCATTCGACATGCCCATCTTCGCCAATGATGTCAATCACTTTCTTATACAAATTTTGTTTGTTGTTAAAGGCATCTTTGATCTTTTCTTTGCAGATATTCCATCGCAAAGAAGAATCTCAGAGCCGACCTCTCATCCGAATCCACAATCCTCAAGACTACAAGTAATGGTCAGGAGGTTTCTAAAACAATCTTCTACGCTGTGCCAAAAAGTAAGAAATAATTGTATCATACACTTGTTTCCACGCCTCATTACTTGATAAATTTCGAATTTGTCCAATCATCATCGATGAACAAGTGTCTCAAAGCATTCTTGTGCTTGCACACAAGCTTTGAAGAGTCGAAATGATGTAGCAAATCGGGTGACTCCCCGATCTCACAAGGTCCCTCCCATTTGTTTTGGTCCTCATCACCAAGAAGGCGACCATGTCTCAGAAATGAATCCAGCTTATTTTTCCGCCTTCACGATTGTAGACTTAAATTGCTTCATATCGCTTATGTCCTCTAACATCAAGTTCAGTAATGGGCAAAGACATGGTGTCCGTAACAAAGTCGGTGTCCTCTCCATCAACATACGACCTGCCGCCTTTATAATCAAGCAGATCGTCTGTCACCACTGCATACAACATACTCAAATTTCAATCTCTTTTATCTTCCCATCAAGTAGCTCACAACATGTTTCCATCCCGAGATTGAGCAGAGGGCATCAATCGATCCCAAAAAGTAAGTACCGCAGGACTATTAGCAAGAAAATTTATCAAGTGTCTCGCTTCTTCTATCCGGCCCATCCGTCTTCATAAGATCGCAAACCGTCATCGCTTCCAAGAAGTTTTATGTTTCTCTTTCGCCTTCTTTTGTTTTAGTCTTCGCCTTCGCTAAAAGAGAACCCTCAACTCGTGATATGAAGGAGGCTTGTAAATCCGCCCATATCGCTTAATAGCCTCTGCCATCACCTCATAACTTCTTCAATTTGCTGCATTAAAAGGGATGTCAGACTCGTAAAAAAAGTTGGCAACATGCATGTCAACTTTCTCTTTCTCTTCCGGTGTCCTTAGACGATTCTCCAAAGTAGTTTGGCTAGGACCTTTTCGATGCCTTTCGTCCACAACTTTTTCAGGAGATTTCCTAAAATGAGTTTCAATGGTCTTTGTTTGTGATTGGGGCTTAGGGAATTGAAATACACTCTTCATCCTTTTAGATGCAGTCCCAGAACTTGGAACAACTGTAGAAGAAGCATTAGAAGTAGTGGAAGGATTGTTTGGAATATTAGATGACTGAATTTCTTCTACTTTGTCATGGTCATCAAATCAAATCGCTTATTCCTTTTGTTACCCGTTATTGTTGATGATCTCATTTGAAATTTTTGTTGTAGAAGTTCGAGGACACTTGGACACATCCCCATACCCACCCTAAGAAGATGTTTAAATCTCTCGATTCCTCCATGAACCTTTTTTCACACAGAAATGCATCGCACAAGATTTTTATCGCTTTCATTCGCCAAAATGCATATTTCCACCCCTTGATCTTTAGACTTGGCCTTTCTTTTAGGATCCTTAGTGGATCATAACCCTCACCTCTCCTAACTTTCCGCCATTTAACTATCTACAATTCTACAAAATACAATTAAACAAACAAACATGACATTGTAATTTATAAATTGTAATAACAAACAAACAAAATATATAGCAGCAACACAAAATATATAGCAGCAGCAGAAGTCTATTATTATGTAGCAAATATCTGCAACAAACAAAAAATATATAGCAGCAGCAGAAGATAAATCAATCGATCAACTTGAAGTCAGTAAACAAAACCAAACAGCAGCAGTCATGAGTCAACACAACATGAGTCAAAAAATAGCAGCAGCAGTCATAAGCAAAGAAGAAAAAGGAAAAGGTCGATTTAACTCTCGTTTCAAAGTGAAGACGGCGAAGAAGTTCTCCTCTCGCTTCTCCCTCTCGAATCATTGTCGAAGGAAAAGGTCAAGAAGAAAGCTATGAAGTCTGTCTTGAAGTCAATCAGCGCTTAAGGAAAAAGTCGCCGCATGCCACGGAGTCGAAGGAAAAAAGATCGTCACGGGAGGAAAGTTCGAGCTCCTCGCCGGACACCATGATCCGATCTCGATCCCTCTCGCCGATTCTCCATTTCGTCTCGCTTCTCCTCTCGTCTCTCAGATCGTTTCTCCTTTCGTCCTCGCCGAATCGGTCGAAGTTCGATTTCAAGGTCGCGAGAAGAGGATCAATCGATTAGACTTAGGATTTAGGTTTATGAATTGGGTCGAATCAAACCCGCAGCGGGAAAGTCGCCCGCTTTTCCGGTGTAGTCGTCTGATTGCCTCGATGAGCGCCCAAGTCGACGCCGAGCGGGTCGACTATGTGCTTTCTGCCACCAAGTCGCCCCTACCGACTTGATTTTTCTCAAGGATTGACGCTTAGTCGTCGCTTTAAGCGACGACTAGTCGACAACTTAATAACTATGATACACACTTAGATATTTTTATAACTAATTCATACGCAAAATTCTCTTAAATTGAACACCAAGATTACAAATGCTATCAAACCCTACGCAAGCCCATTTTACATCCTAAAATTCAAACACCACATAAAAATACAATATTTTTTCTTCCAAATATTTAAGTTGTCTTTGGTGTGGTGGTCTTTTTTTCGATTTGCTTCCTTGGAATTGAGTTTTTCATCCCTATGAAATAAAGCAATATATCAAAAAGTGCAAGGAAAACATATCAAAAGACTGCCAAATATAAATAGGAAGACCCCAAGACCTTTTTTCGAAACAAAGAAACTACAACAAAACGCCAAACATCAATAGATGGTGCAAAACCAACACTGGAGGATAGAAATTTCTAGAGAACTACTTTGGGAGTTACCTTAGCATCATCGGTACCAAATCCATTATACATTTGCCAAGCAAGTTGTAAATCTGATTCTCTTCCATTTCGGATAGCATGCCCATTTTAAGATCAGGCCTCAAATAATTAATCCATCTTAATCTGCAACTTTTTCCACATATCAGCAAGCCTTCATAACCTAACAAAACATTCTCATATTTTGCATGTCATCAGCTTAAAGTAAAGTAATTTTTTTAAAATGTAAATATAAATATACTTATATGTATATCTGAAATTGTGAATGAATATATATTATTAGCTTTTTATAAAAGCTAAGAGAAGAAAGATGACATATTATCAGTGGTAACATGCACGCTTAGGAATTACTCTCCAACATTTAACAAAAGGTAAATCAATCACACCAATTTCAAGTATAGTCAATTGAAACAATCCAAATCAGTAGGAGGATCGATGTAATTAATGGGCTAAATTGGAATTGATAAATAGATATAAATTTAATTCTTAAAACCCAGAGTAAAGCACCCCATCAAACAAAGTTTAGAAAGTAGATAATTTTTATGTATAATACTCCAAAATTAGCTACAGATATTTGCTGTTAGGTTCCATTCAAATTCAAAACCTAAAAATGACTGCAATTTAAGCCTCTTATACTTCTTTACTCGGCTCCTAACCTAATAATTCTTCACACAAAGAAACCCCCTTCAATGATGATAACAATACTAGCAATAGATTTTAAAATTGAGAATATGAACAGACAAAAAAAGGAGAAATACCTTGATGTAATAAGCTACTGATCTCTCATCAGCTCAGCTAAACTCAAATTGGGGTAGAGGCACAACATCTTATTTTTAGATAACCAATATGCATTAGGTTTAATAAATGGACGGTTCCTTGATTATTCATCCCCTTGATTAAGCATCATATGGTTTCCTTTTGCTCCAATTCCACAAATCCCTTCCAATTTCCTTTCTTTACATTTCTATCCAAGCCAAACATAACAAACAAAACATTAAATTACAACTACTTCCCTTTCCATCCAAATACCCTAGCAAAATTCACAGCCCAAAAGGGAGATTTTAAAGATCAATTATCAAATTTGGAGGGAAAAAATTACTGATCCATGATTGAAATTGAGGGGAATTGTGAAAGAAAAAACTAACAGAACAAAGACGACTTGCTTTGCTTCGAAAATTATTTATGATACCTTCGATTTAGGCTTTCTCCGTTGAAAATTCGTAAAAGAAAGAGGAACCGCCTCTGGATCTCTGCTCTGTTACAATTCAGGTTTAGTAGATACCAATAATGGCAGCAGTTAGATAACCAAGTTGTAAGGTCAGAAAGAATTTGTAAATAAATCACCAATAAGTGCAGCGTAGAGTCTATTCAATAATTTTGCTTGCTTACAACTATGGATCTTCATAAAGGTGCTTTATTTTGATAGAACTTTTTCCCACCAAATGCCACATTTCCCTAGGAAGAGGTTCAAATCTAGAAATGGCAATGTCAGGTGCAATTCATTTAAAAGCTTAAAGCTTAAAGGTGCAATCCATTTAAAAGCTTAAAGCTTAAAAATTGCAAAGAAAATTCCAGTACATTTTCAAAACGTATCATTGGAGGTCCAGCTATCCCGACTCCAGGCTCAAAGGGGGAAAATGGATATACCATCATCCAGAAAATATCTTTACCTTTGACTCTTCAAGTTAAGGTTTTCAAATCATTATAATTCTGCAGAGCCTCACTGAAATTTCTTGGTACAAACTAACTGAAGTTTATTACCAAAAAAGATACAACACAGCTTATATTTGCTTTATAGGCCAAAGCTCGCATTCAAAAGGCCCTGTACGTTACTTCCATTCCTACCTACAAATAGATAACTAAGCTGCAACGCAAACAATTGCTCACGTAATTCACAGTTTGCATCCAAGTGTCATTGTTAAGAGGCTATTTATCTCAACTGAAATGTGTCTAAAGAGTGGTGTCCTGATTGAAAAATTCAAACTGCTATCACGGATCAATGCTCTCGTAGGCGGTTTTAAACAGTTGCTTCAGACTTGCATTCGAAAACTTGAAATAGATCGATGAACTCCATCAATTTGATCTGATACAACATAAGCCACCAATAAGGTCAATTCATGAGACCATTGGGTTACTCGATATTCTTCGTTGACTGTTTCCCTAGAATGATAATCAGCTTTTTTTCGCTTCCTTCTATCTTTTTACAAAGATTGTACTTGCTTATTCTGCAAATTCAGTTCCAAAGAATCATTTTCCATGGACTCAAGCTCAACTCAACAATGCCTTTTATCTCAAACTAGGTAGGCTGGCTATTTTCTGACTCATGATGAGGAAAATCTATAAGAAACGTTCAATCCAGGAATATATGATGCAGTGCACTTAAACAATATAAGGGAAGATCTCTACATTAACCATAAGCTTGAGAGATTGCAAAGTAGATTTTATGCATATTCCAGGAGTTAGGGGTATAGGGTACATATCTAGACTGACATTTGCACCCTCATTCAACAAAGACAACCACTTTGGCCTAAACTCATAACCCGACATCATAACCAAAGGAGAAAATTGTGATGGGTGGGGGAAATGAAGTGAAAGAAAGTGCACCAGAAAACTATGAAAAGGTACTGGGAGGAATTTAATGAGATCAATGTCACTTGACATTAAAGCTCAAACAAGAGAGAAGGCCGTAAGAAAAGCAAACTGTCCAAAGAAAAACCAATGCTCTCATAGACTTCTTTGTGCAAGTAAGTTCCGGTATATATATACTATCTGTGAAATGCAATGGAAACTTTTGACAGAAGCATATTAAAATTTGGGAAAAAATTTCTTTTATTACAGGAAAATTAATGATCCATAAACCTATCTTACGCTTGCAAAATCCCAAAAGAAATGTATGTGAAACAGTTTATAACATGGATTCCTCAAAGCATGATCCTTTCTCAAAATGCATTTGATACTACCCTTGATAAAGGACTATTAATGTGGCCAATATGCAAATGAAATAAATACTCTATGATAAGAACTTTAGAGGATTAATGAGAACACAAAAGAAAGATCCCTTGACAAATATACTTGTTTTTATTTTTTTAAAAAAATTACTTGACAAATGGCACATCTATCAGCAATTTAGAAGTCTCACAAATAATCAGGCAATCTATTGCAATATGTTTAGAAGTTTAAAACAAAACACAATAAACTAAATTGAAAATTCTTCTTGAGAAACAACAAAGAACAAATATGAGGCAATATATTTGATTATGCATTATAATGATTTGGGATACGTCATATCCAATTTATTAATCCTTTAGCAACTATCAATACAACATAATACTTTAAAGCAAGACTAATTAAACTCCGGACAAAAATAAGGAAGGAAAATTTTAAGAACCTCTTTTCATGACTACACATCACCTACTACCAGCTTCAGCTGGTGTCTTTGCCTCAATAGACAGTGCATGTAGTCCACTTTGCATTTCACCTTGCAACAGCCCATAGATAATCCTATGCCTCTTTACCAAACTCTTCCCTTCAAACTCCTTCGAAACCACTTTCACATTAAAATGTGTCTCTCCAATGCTACCTCTGACCCCTGCATGCCCAGCATGCTGATAAGATATATCTTCCACTTTCAATTCAACAGGCTTAAACTCTCTCTCCAATTTCTCCCTAATTCTCTCTCCTCTACTCCCCAAAACAACAATATTATCCGAATTCGATCCATAATCATCAACACCCACTTCAGAACTAGCCACAACCTTCAAATCATTAATACCACTATCATTCACAGAGCCCGAATTCGAACTCTCAATCGGGTTTTCACCACCATTAAATGAGCCACCCCCACCACTTTTTTCAGCTTCCACATATAGCTGCAAGGCCTTCTTTTGCATCAGTTTCAACATATTCAAAAACCCATTATTCCTAGAAGGAGTTAAACTCTGTTGCAACCCAAGAAGCACCGCAAAATCGGGCGAAACCCGAACAATTTCCTCAACAGATTGGCCAGAAAGGCCCTGAACAAGTAAAGCAGCGAGCCCTTTAGTCAATACCGAGTCAGAATCAACTTCAAAAACAACATTTTTCTCAGAATCAAAGTAAGCTCTAACCCAGACCTGAGAAACACAACCCTGAACCTTATTATCCGCAGTTTTAAACTGGGAATCGAGGGGCTTCAAATTCCGGCCGTAGAACAAGAGCTGTTCGTATTTGGCCTTTGGCTCTTGAACAGATTGAAAGAGTTTGACAATTTTTTGGAGCTTTGAAGGGAGATCTTCAATGGGTTGAAGGGAAATAGAGGGTGAGGAGGAGGAAGAAGAAGAGTGAGGAGAGGTGGGTATTCTTTGGATAGAAATTGATCTGAAAAAGGAGAAATTTGAGGTGGGTAGTGGAGGAATTGGGGAGATAATTAGGGTTCTGAGTATTGGGGAATTAATGGGGTGGAAGATAGATTGGGGGAATTTAGCTGAGAATAGGTGGAATGAAGTGGAAACCGCCATGGACAGAGAGATTCTTGTGGCTCAGAGGGCTTTGTTACTGGGAGTGGAGCAGACGGAGAAAGCAGAGAGAAACAGGTGGAATAAGTACTGTTTAAATTATTAATTATAATTAATATATAAAAGTATTAATATTGTTATAAAACTTTAGCAAAGTGTATAAATATACTCTTATAATTGTTGCTGCATAAATTTAGAGAGAATAAGCAAGAGAAAAGAGAAAGAGAAATTCTTTAGAAGAATTCTTATTATTTCCTTCTGTATTTCCTTTCTTTATATAGAGAATGAATGAGAGGAAGATGAGGAGAGAGACGAGGGAGCACGGGAACAGAAGTAAGAAGAAAGGAAGGTCACGGGTAGGGAATCACCTTTTAACACTTCTCCTGATTTCTTACGATAGAAGATTATGTTTCATTAAAAACCTTGTTAAGAAAATCCAGTGGAAAAAACTTAACGAAGGGAAAAAGAGTACATATCTTTTACATAAATATCTTAATTGACTGTCTCGTTAAAACCTTATCAGGAAAAACCCATTGGGATAAAAACCATGACTAAGGAAAAAGAGTACAGTCTTCCCCTCAAAAGTAATTCATTACTTCTCGATGAAATGTTGTCATAAGTCTTTCAGTCGACACATTCCGATCTTTTTCCGAAGGTTTGTAAACGTTGCATTTGGTAGCGACTTTGTGAATAAGTCAGCTGGATTATCACATGATCGAATTTGATGCACATCTATATCACCCTTCTTTTGTAGCTCATGTGTGAAGAAGAATTTAGGTGAAATGTGCTTTGTTCTATCTCCCTTAATGTACCTCCTCTAAGTTGAACAATAAATGATGCAGCGTTATCCTCATACGAATTGTAGAATGTCTTTGATTGATGGTAATCCACATGATTTTGAATATCTTTGAATAATTGATCTCAACCAAACACACTCTCTTGCTTGCTTCATGTATAGCGAGAATCTCCGACGAGTGATTTGAAGATGTAGGCATGGTTTGCTTTGTGGATTTCGAGGATATAAGCCGTGTCACAATATGTAAATACATAACCTTGTTTGCGATCTTCCATTGTGTGGATCGATAAATATCTCCGCATCGGCATATCCAACCAATCGCGACGTTGAATCTCTTGGATAAAATAACCCAAGATCTATACTTCCACGGAGGTATCTCAAAATGTGTTTGATCCCATCCCAATGTCTCTTAGTAGGAGAAGAATCAGATTTGCTAACAAGTTGACAAAGAAAAGTAATATCCGGTCGTATGCACAGTTTTAAGATACATAAGAGCACCTATTGCACTTAGGTATGGAACTTCATGTCCAAGAACTTCTTCCCCACTTTCTAGAGGCCGAAATGGATCTTTATCAACTTCTAAAGATCGAACAACCATCGGGGTAGTCAAAGGATGAGTTTTATCCATATGAAAACGACTGAAAATCTTTTCAGTATATGTAGATTGATGAACAAAAATTCCAGATGCTAAATGTTCCACTTGTATTCCCAAACAGAATTTTGTCTTTCCAAGATCTTTTATTTCAAATTCATCCTTTAAATAAGTAGCAGTTCTTGTGAGTTCTTCAGGAGTACCTACAAGATTCAAATCATCCACATATACAACAATGATGAAAAATTCATTTTGTGATTTCTTAATAAAAATACATGGACATACTTGATCATTTATATATCCATCTTTTATTAAATAATCACTAAGTCGATTATACCACATACGACCACCGATTGCTTTGAACCCATACAATGAGTAGCGTAACTTGATTGAATATATGTGATTTTGGCCTTTGTGATTGACCATTTTCAATCCTTCAGGATTCTCATGTAAATCTCAATCGCTCGAGTGAGCCATATAGGTATGTTGTTACAACGTCCATCGACGTGTTTCCAAACCTTCCATGGTTGTCATACCTATCGAAAAGCGAAAAAGTGACTCTATCCATTCTGGAGAGTATGTATCCTGATAATCAATACCGTGTTTTTATGAAAATCCTTGAGCTACAAGTCGGGCTTTGTATCTCACAATTTCATTTTTCATCATTTCGCTTTCGCAAAAATATCCATTTATTTTCAACCGGGATTACACCCAATGCAGTGTTTGACCATCGTCCAAATACTTCTCTTTTCAATAGAGATTGTAGCTTTCGGTTTGAATAAAGATCTTTCCATTTTGGCCAATCTTTTCTTTTCCGACATTCTTCCACGTTTTGTGGTTCAGGATCCGTGTCAGGAATCAAAGTAATATTTGATGCTATAGATAAAGCAAATATGTCATCAATCATGACTTTACTTCGATCCCATATTTTCTCATCATGTACATAATTTATTGAGATCTCTTGGTGTTCATCTCTTATCCCTTCACTAAGATTTTGAACCCCTTTTGGGGCTATTCCCACTCTTGGAATATGTACTTTTATTACGGAAGCGGTTTGTACCTCTTCCGGGCTATTCCCACTCTTGGAATATGTCTTTGCTTACGAGCGGGTATTCCTTCAGGGATTCCCTTATTTGCTTTTGATTTTCGTGGTACAGTGTCTTTTGCACCAACCGGTCTTCCACGCTTTTGGCGTGGTTTAGATTCTTCTATTACCTTATTCGTCAATTCTCCAGGAATTGATTTTTTAATAGGTATTTCTATCCTTGCTGAAGTATTCACTGCAGGTGTATATGACTTTATCACTTTTCTAGCATCATTAAATGTATCTGGCATTTGATTTGCAATATTTTGTAAATGAATAATTCTTTGAACTTCAATTTCACATTGTCCTGTACGAGGATCAAGTGAATTTAAATCTGATGCATTCCATGATATTTCAGAGGATTTTTTATCTAAAAATTTCCCTCCTCCTAATGTTGGAAATACAGATTCATCAAAATGACAATCTACATAACGTGTAGTAAAAACATCTCCAGTTAAAGGATCAATATATCTGATAATAAAAGGAGAATCAAAACCAACATAAATACCTATTCTTCGTTGGGCTCCCATCTTAGTTCTTTGTGGATGTGCAATTGGAACATATATTGCACTTCCAAAAACTCGAAAGTGTGATATGTTGGGTATCTGTCCAAGAACTAACTATAGAGGAAAAAATTTATGAAGAGCCGTTGGTCTTACTCGAATGATGGGCTATGCAATAATGAAAATTACATGACCCCAAACTGAGGTAGGTAAGTTAGCCCTTAACATTAATGGTCGTGCAATTAGTTGAAGTCTTTTTATTAAAGATTCAGCTAAACCATTTTGTGTATGAATATGAGGAACAGAATGCTCAATGGAGATTCCAATAGTCATACAAAAATCATTAAAAGTCATTGATGAAAATTCAGCTGCGTTATCAAGTCGAATTGACTTGATTGGATGATCTGAGAACTGAGCCCGTAACTTGATTATTTGAGCAAGAAGTTTTGAGAAGGCAAAATTTCGAGAAGAGAGAAGACAAACATGAGACCATCTAGTTGAAGCATCTATTAAAACCATGAAATATCGAAATGGGCCAGACAATGGGTGAATAGGTCCACAAATGTCTCCTTGAATTCTCTCTAGGAATTTTGGGGCTTCTTTATAAACTTTTACTGGTGATGGTCGAACAATTAATTTTTCTCGAGAACACGGAGCATAAGGAAATTCACTACTAGGAAAAACCTTCTTATCTTTGAGAGGATGACCAGTAGAATTTTCAATAATACGACGCATCATATAAGTACCTGGATGACCGAGTCTTTCATGCCAAAGCATAAAAGATTTGGGATCTATGATTTTTGGAATCATAACATTATGAGACTCAATTGCTCTAATTTTCATAGTATATAATCCAGAAGAATTTGAATGAAGTTTTTCTAGGATATTCTTTTTTTCAAAAAAAGTAGAAGTGATGAGAAGATATTCATTATCATTTTCATTAGTTGTTTCAATGTGAAAACCATTCAGTCGAATATCTTTAAAACTAAGCAAATTTCTTCTTGATTTACTAGAATATGAGCATCTTTGATAAAAACTTGTGTCTCATTTGGTAGCAAGAAACTAGCTTTTCCAAATCCTCGATTAAATTTGATGTGCCGGAGATAGTTTACATTTTCCACTAGCTTTGATCAACAGAAAATATTTCTCATTTCAAGGATTGTATGAGTTGTTGTTGCAGACCGTCTCGCAAAAACATATATCCTCCATATCCATTAAAAATGGTCTGACACATATAAAAATATAAATAAAAAAAGTTACATTTCAAATATAATTTTATTCATGAGAAACACATACCACATATAGAATGAAAACTAATAATATTATACATGCAGGGTGTTTAATTAAAACAAGAAATTAAATGATATCCCAAAAGATACTTTCAGAAGGTTCAGTAATATCAACAACCTTTTCCTCAATGTTGGTCATTGGTGGAACATTAACAATATTCAATTGATGATTAACAAAGTTTGTTTCTGCCTCCATTACTTTGTTCTTTTGAGACTCCTGTAATAAATTAACCAGATGCCTCGGCGTACGACAGGTACGCGACCAATGCCCATTCACCCCACACCTAAAATTAACATCTGGTTTGTTCTTTATCTGTGTTGCATTTTCTTTATTTTTACCCGACCCAGACACTTGCCACTTCTGGTGACTTGAATTGTCGCGGTTCTGGAATTTGTTGTTATGATGGCATCGTTTGTTCTTTCATCCCCAAGACTTCTTATTATATGACAATCTCTTATCACGTTTATTTTGCTGGAATGACGTGCTGTTAATATCTGGCAATGGGGTAGCACCCGTTGGTCGTACTTGATGGTTTTTCAACAACAATTCATTATTCTTTTCTGCAATAAGGAGGATAGACAACAAGTCACTGAATTTTGTGAACTTACTCTGTCTATATTGTTGTGACAAAATCATGTTGGTGGGATGAAAAGTTAAGTGTTTTCTCTAACATTTGGGTTTCAGAAACTGGATCTCCGCACAAAGCCAGAGTAGAGGTTATTCTATAAACATTGGAACTATATTCCGTAATTGATTTGTAATCTTGTAGCCTTAAATTAAGCCACTCAAATTTGGCATTAGGGAGAACAACCAATTTTTGGTGGTCAAATCTTTCCTTCAGTTGTGTCCATAAAGATAAAGGATCTTTGACTGTTAAATACCCAGTCTTTAATCCTTCATCAATATGGTGACGAAGAAAAATTATGGCTTTTGCATTTTGTGCCGAAGTTGCTGTATTTCCTGATTCAATGGTCTTTTCTAACTCATTTGCACTAAGGTGCAATTTTGCATCAAGTGCCCAAGCTAAATAGTTGTCTCCAGAGATTTTTAAAATAGAAAAATCTATTTTTGCCAAGTTTTCCATCTATTTTTGGTTAAAACACAATTTTATTATTTATTACAACAATAAATAATTGCATGTATGATATAGAGAAAATAAACTAAGTCACGACCTCAAGTGGTGATAAAATACAAATATAAATATTCTTATATTTATAATGCAAATGGATCTTCACCCAGCATGCGGTAGATCGCATAGACAGGTTATTCCAACAGAATAATAAAGAATGGAATACAAAGGATTATTCACCATGCATGCGGTAGTCCGCGTAGACAGGTTATTCTAACAGAATAATAAAGAATGGGATAACAAAAGAATTCACCAGGCATGCAATAGGCCAAATGCATGTGGTTATTCCAATGTAATAATAAATAATGGAACCAGTCATGTAATAATACTGACAAACATGATATTCCAATGTAATAATAAATAATGGAACCAGGTCATGCGTAATCCGCACAAACAGTGTAAGACCCCAAATTATTAATAAATGAAATTTATTTTCCTCTATTTATTATTTTGAAATAGTAAGGGTTGATTTGATTAATGTGGATAGTTATGGGTAAAATCACGAAATATTTTGAATAAGCAAGTGATTATAAAATATTCATTATTGTTTGAATATTCGTTTGGTCGTGGAATATTCAATCTTTGTCGGAATATTAAATGCGACGACGCATCTTTTGTGGCCCCATAACGAGAAAGCGATTGGATGAAGAAAACGACAAATATAAGTTGTTTATAAATAATGGCGTAGTTATTCACCAAGTTATCTTGTTGGAATACCCTTGGTTAAAACACACTAATACGCATTGTTGAACAAGAAGACTTTTCGGTATTGCACCAATTATTGATTCTTACGTAAGAAAGCACTTACTCAATAATTGTTACGATAATTTATTGTTCAAGATTTTATTTTATTGATTCAATAATTGCTTGCATTGATATTTTATATTACTTGTTGTTTCAATAAATTGTCATTACAAGATTTTCCATTATCTGACAATAATTCATATTATTTGAATAATATTATTGGATAACATTATTGGCAATGTCTAGAAAGTTACATCTAAGGAGAGGTTTGGTCACCTAATTGCGGCTACCGTAAGGAGAGAGATCCTTATTGGAAAGCCCCTCTTTCCCAGGAATGGCCCGGTTGTCGATCTTGTGATTACGTAATATTATTTGTGAATAATTAATTATTGATTTATATGATGAGGAAAATATTGATTTTATGTGGATATAGGGAGAAAATTTTAATGTGACAATTGTTGAAAATTAATATTTTATCTTTTACGATAAAATAATTCATTTAAATATATTATTTATATATTATCAGTGATATTTTTATAATGAATGTGGGATATATGAGTATATGAGGAGGAAGAGTATTTTTGTGGCATTAAATGTTTAACACATATTTTGTGTGTTGGCGGACACAATTATCGACCGAAATTTGATTATAACCTATAAAATCGTCCGTTTGTGGATTTTGATCAATTTCTGTTTAGAATTTGAAAAAACTTCCTTCTGTAAAGTTGTAGATAATGGAATTTCCTATGGAAAACCGCCAGTTTTGAATTTTTCTGATAAAAGAGCTAATTATTATGAATTATTGAAGTTCCGAAGCTCCGAAATAATTGGTTTTTGAAAGTTTAAAATAATTTAAATAAGAAAAACGTTTTTGTGTTTGGTGGGCATCTTTAACACATGTCAAGTTGCTGAATTCAGATGCTTGATGCGTAGGAAGATGTAGAAAAAATAAATAATATTAATTTATTAAATTTTCTACTTTGGTGTTCTAAGCATTTTCCTATAAATAGGGTCTTAGGTTAGAATTGAAAATCACACCGAAATTGAAGTTTTCTCTCTATATTATCGGCGTATTCTTGTGAGTATTTTGAGTATACTTTGAGTATTGCTATACGGTGCAAGTTCAAGTCATAGCCTATATCCAGGTGTTTTCAACTAAAAATCTTTGTCTTTTCGAGGTAATGGATGTTATTTTATTCGAAAATGATATTATTTCTTCAATATCATTATCTTAGAAATATTGGTTGGAAATTTTATCAAATTTAGAACTTTTTCATGTCGGAGTTACTATTCATGAGTTACTTATTCACGAGTTACTATTCATGAGTTACTATTCACGAGTTACTATTCACGTTAGTTACTATTCACGAAGTTCTTATTCACGAAGCGTGAAGATATTTTTTGTGAAATTTCTATCTTTTGGTGTCGAGTTACTATTCACGATATCTGACACTTATTTACGAATATGGCACTTATTCATAGAAAATGAAATTTCTTCTTTTTGTCCAAAATATCTACTATGGATACTAGCTTTGATTGTATCCATGTTTTGATCATTCTTGAATTTTACTCCACTGATTACTTATAAAGTATTTTTGAACTTGGATTGTTTAAAATACTTAATCCTTAATATTTGTTCTTTTGTTTCACTTTGGATTCGTTTCCTTTAAAATATTTTTCATCATCCTCGGTCCTAAATGATGATATTATTGAATATCTTTGGCCTCAGAGTGCAAAGATGAATGATTTCTTGATGAATATCTTTGGCCCGTGGTCAAAAAGATGAATGTGTTGAGATGAACATGATCGATCGAGTAATATCTTTAGCTTTCGTAGTGCAAAGATGAGCAGTGTTTAGATGAACATGACTAATCGATGAATATCTTTGGCCAGTAGTGCAAAGATGAATATTTGATTCCGTATATATATTGATTGATGTTACAAGGATAAAATATCGACGATGAACTTTTAAATTCATATATAGAAGATAGTAGTTTGCATTCTCTACTTAACTCTTCTAATGAATTATTATTTCATTACAAGATTGATTTAAAAAGCTGGTTGTCTATTGTATTCTATTAGATTTTTCCTGTTGAGACTAACGATAATTTGTTGTATATTATCTTAGTCATAATATTCTTCTTGGGCTAGTTGAGCTCACCCTTTTCCTTTTTGTTCCATTTTTCTTCTCGTGAGGCGAGAATGTAAATGAGTACGAGTCTGGGTATGGAATGATGGTTATAGAGAGAGTTGTTTAGTAGTCCTCACCATTTTTATAAAATAATGTATAAATAATTGTGATGAGGATTTATTTGGTATGTATATTGTCTGTAAGACAATAATTGTATTTAAACTCACAAGATATATGTTGTCATTTTTTGCACGACAAATGTATTAATAAAGTTGTAGTTATTTACGTACCATGTATTTGGCGACTCGAATGGGTTGGATGGAATGGACCTATTTTGGGGCGTCATAGTTGGTATCGAGCTTAGGGATATGATCTCCGGCGGAGATCGGGAATAGAACTAGGAGGGAGAGAGAGTAAATCCTTCGCTTGAGTGTGTCTTACCTAAGCTTATTTGTTAGTTGGTTAAGTATATAGGGATATTATGTGATATATTGATTTCCTTAATTAACCCTTGTTTTATGGCGATGTTTGAGAATGTCAATCCCGAGAATATTAATGATGGAGTAAATGAGACCGTGGAGATGCTCTGCATCTTTACCAACGAGGAGAACGTCTGACAGCCGGCAATGTACCTCCTGTGAACAACACCACTGCGAGCGAGATGATGAGCGAGGGGATGTTTAGAAGCTTTTTGCGGTTCATGCAAAATCGATTTGAGGAGACTCGTGTTCAAAATACGGGAGAAATGATAGCAATTCACGGGTGGTCACAAAAAGACGGCTTCAAAGAGTTGGGACCACCAGAATTACAGGAAAACCGATCCGATTAAAGGCGAGACGCGGGTCAAAACAAATTACCAAGATATTCGATATCTTGGGATGCACGGAGGAAACGAAAGTTCCATTCGCTACTTTTATGTTCAAAATAGCGAGGCGAGATTCTTGGTGGGAATCAGTGAAGCGTACTCCATCCAAATTTCGGCGATGTCATGGGAGACGTTTGAAAGCAGTTCGATGACAAGTACTTCCCCGAAAGTATTCGTCATATGAAGGAAGTGGAGTTTATTAGATCGCGAGCGAGAATAACATGATTTGTCCCAACGAAAGGCGAAGTTCGCGGAGTTATCCGTGTTTGCACCTCATTTGGTGGAGAATGAGGAACGATGACGGGATGTTTCGAGAGGTTTGAAACCCGGATACGTTAGTATCTCATTTCTCATAAATTTTCTCTCTATTCAGATGTTGTCAACATAGCTCGATTTGTTAGAGCGAGATAACGAAATACGTTCAACCGAGGGACCATAACCGAGATCATATCAAGATATGGCGGTCATCGTAATAACGATAACCAAATGAGAAAGAAGAATACTTGGACAAAGGCGGTAACCACTCTGGTGGTAATCGTGGCCATGAAAATAGAAAAGCGAGTCGGGAGGAGATTTTAAAAGAGGAGATTCAACAACGACCATGCGAAGACGTTAGCGCCCGATAAGAATCGGTTTCCAAGGAGGAGAAAGACCACCGGTCGTATATTACAAATCAAATGCGGAAAGAGGGACATATCATTGGTTGCCCACAACAGCTTTAAGGTATGCTATAATTGTGGAAAAGAAGGACATATTGCTCGAGATTATGCAGTATCAAACCCAATCCAACGAGAATGGTGACTCAAAAAGATGTCCCGAAAAGTCAAAGTCAATCGGTTCTGAAGAGCGTTTGTCGTGGCCGATCAAAATCTGCGAGGAACCGAACGGTTAGCACGGGTTAGTTAATTATAAATTCTTACGAAGTTTATACCTTATTAGATATCTGGGTTCTACCCATTCTTTTATCTCTCTTGCTTGCGCTCAACGTTTGAACTTGACTACGGAGAATTAGACTTTGACCTATTTATGGAGACTCAGCTAGGATAAACTTTCATTACATCCGTTATTTAGAAATCTTGCTTAATTCAGTTGGCACTATCACACATTACCGTTAACCTTATTTTTATAGAGATATTTGCTTTTGATGTGATTTTAAGGTTAACTACTCATCATGCCGAAATTGATTACTTTCGTAAGGTTGTTAGTTTTTAAATTCCTAAGCAACCTGTTATTAGAATTCAAGCAATCAAACCATTGTAGTCAAACATTTTCATATCAAGCCATGAAGTCATTCGTTTATTACGGATGTCAAGTTTTCTTAGTCCATGTTATGGATTTGAATAAAGACATGTCAGATTTGAATAATATTCCTGTTGTTTTTGATTTTTTCTGACATATTTCCTGAAGAATTTCTTAGCTTACTCCCAAAGCCTGATATTAAATTTTGTATCGACTTTGAACCCGATACAAAACTCATTTCTAAAATCTCATATCGAATGACTCCTATTGAACTTCGAGAGTTAAAATTCAACTATAGAATTTGGTACTGAGCCTTTATCTGGTGACTTCCTTTTGTGGAATGCAAAGCGGAGACTCTCCGTAGGGACACCATATTCGTGCGATAGTAAACTGATAGGTGTCATTGTAACGTGCTATCCAAGGTTGGGATATGAGTCACAGTTGAGAACAACCTAAGTCGGTAATCGAAATACGTAGCTTTTTAGGCTTAGTTGGTTATTATCGGAGATTCGTTGAAGGATATTCTCGAATCGCTATTCCATTAACGCAGCTGACTCGTAGAGATACAAAATTCGAATGGAGCAAGGAATGTGGGAAGAGCTTGAAGAACTCAAGAGGAGACTCATTTCAACACATGTTCTTGACCATGCCATCCTGGAAAAGCGAACGTGGTAGCTGACGTGTTGAGTAGAAGATCGTATACAAGTCATGAAAATGCGATATTGTCAAAGACTAATTTAGTATAATTTACAAATAATAGAGATGGAGATGAAAACTCTAGGTACCTACGTGATTGATATATCTGAGTATAATCGACTTTAATCGATAAAGTTAAAGTTGTTCAAGCTACACACCGGAGTGATGAATTTGAAGAAAGAGGTGCGAAGTTGTTATTTTAAAAGCGAGAATCGGTGAGGTGAGGAAAGCTCAAACCTTGATTTATTAATCCATTTGAAATTCTCGATCGAATAGGAAATGTGGCCTATAGACTCGTTTTTACCGCCAAGTATAATGCGTGTTCATAACGCTTTTCACGTATCGATGTTACGTAAATATGTGGACGAATTCAACCACGTCATTGAGTTAGAACCCACGAGATAGCCAAAGAATTAACGTCTGACGAGGTACTTACGCCAAGATCTTGGATAGGAAAGAACATGTCCTATGTAATTCGGGTTATACCACAAGTTAAAGTTTTGTGGAGAAACCATGCTTATTGAGGAAATGACACGGGAGTTGAAAACGGAAATGAAAGCGAAGTATTCTCATCTTTTCAAACACCAGTGCACGTCGTCAATTTCGAGGACAAAATTTCATAAGGAGGGGAGGTTGTAAGACCCCAAATTATTAATAAATGAAATTTATTTTCTCTATTTATTATTTTGAAATAGTAAGGGTTGATTTGATTAATGTGGATAGTTATGGGTAAAATACGCAAATATTTCAATAAGCAAGTGGTTATAAAATATTCATTATTGTCGGAATATTCGTTTGGTTGTGGAATATTAAATCTTTGTCAGGAAATATTCGTCTGATTTACCTTGCAGCTCTTTGTAGGCCGCATAACTTGAAAGCGATTGGATGAAGAAAAACGACAAATATGAGTTGTTTATAAATAACAGGCGTAGTTATTCACAGATTAATCTTGTTGGAATACCCGGTGGTTAAACACACTATCGCTAAACACACTAATCTGCTACCGTTGAGCAAGAAGACACGTATTGCACCAATTATTGATTCTTACGTGAAGGCACACTACTCAATAATTGTTACAGTAATTCTTCGCTCGAAGATTTTATTTTATTGATTCAATAATTCTTTGCATTGATATTTTATATTACCGTTGTTTCAATAAATTATCATTACGATGATTTTCCATTATCTAGAAATAATTCATATTATTTGAATAATATTATTGGATAACATTATTGACAATGTCTAGAAAGTTCATCAAGGAGAGGTTTGGTCACCTAATTGCAAGGCCAAGAAGGAGAGATCCTTATTGAAAGCCCCTCTTTCTGAACTACCGGCACGGTTGTCAAGATCTATGATTCCATAATATTATTTGTGAATAATTAATTATTGATTTATATGATGAGAAAAATATTGATTTTATGTGGATATAGATGGAGAAAATTTTAATGTGACAATTGTTGAAAATTAATATTTTATCTTTTTCTCGATAAAATAATTCATTTAAATATATTATTAATATATTAACAGTGATATTTTTATAATGAATGTGGGATATATGAGTATATGAGGAGGAAGAGTATTTTGTGGCTTTAAATGTTTAACACATATTTTGTGTGTGTTGGCGGACAATTATTGAATCAAATTTGATTATAAATTTATAAAATCGCCTGGTTGTGGATTTTGATCATTTTTGTTTAGAATTTGGAAAACTTCCTTTCGTAAAAGTTGTAGATAATGGAATTTCCTATGGAAACCGCCCATTTTGAATTTTTTCTGATAAAAGAGCTAATTATTATGAATTATTGAAGTTCCGAAGCTCCGAAATAATTGGTTTTTGAAAGTTTAAAATAATTTAAATAAGAAAAACGTTTTTTGTGTTTGGTGGGCATCTTTAACACATGTCAAGTTGCTGAATTTAGATGCTTAATGCGTAGGAAGATGTAGAAAAAAATAAATAATATTAATTTATTAAATTTTCTACTTTGGTATTCTAAGCATTTTCCTATAAATAGGTCTTGGGTTAGAATTGAAAATCACACACCGAAACCCATGTTTTCCTCTCTATATTATCGGCGTATTCTTGTGAGTATTTTGAGTATACTTTGAGTATTGCTATACTGATGCAAGTTCAAGTCATAGCCTATATCCTGTGTTTCAACTAGAAGTCTTTGTCTTTTCGAGGTAAGGGATGTTATTTTATTCGAAAATGATATTATTTCTTCAATATCATTATGCCGAAATATTGGTTGGAAATTTTTATCAAATTTAGAACTTTTTCATGTCGGGGATACTATTTATGAGTTACTATTCACGAGTTACTATTCATGAGTTACTATTCACGAGTACTATTCACGAAGCATGAAGATATTTTTAATGAAATTTCTATCTTTTGGTGTCGGAATTACTATTCACGTATACGACACTATTCACGAATACGGCACTATTCACCGAAAAATGAAATTTCTTCTTTTTGTCCAAAATATCTACTATGGATACTAGCTTTGATTGTATCCATGTTTTGATCATTCTTGAATTTTTCTCCACTCTGATTACTTATAAAGTATTTTTGAACTTGGATTGTTTAAAATACTTAATCCTTAATATTTGTTCTTTTGTTTCACTTTGGATTCGCTTTCCTTTAAAATATTTTTCATCATCCTCGGTCCTAAATGATGATATTACTGAATATCTTTGGCTTTCAGTGCAAAAGATGAATGATTTCTTGATGAATATCTTTGGCCCGTAGTCTAAAAGATGAACAGTGTTGAGATGAACATGATCGATCGAGTAATATCTTTGGCCCGTGGTGCAAAGATGAACAGTGTTTAGATGAACATGACCAATCGATGAATATCTTTGGCTCAGTAGTGAAAAGATGAATATTTGATTCCGTATATATATTGATTGATGTTACAAGGATAAAATATCGACGATGAACTTTTAAATTCATATATAGAAGATAGTAGTTTGCATTCTCTACTTAACTCTTCTAATGAATTATTATTTCATTGCGAATTGATTTAAAACCTGGTTGTCTATTGTATTCTATTAGATTTTTCCCTGTTGAAACTAACAATAATTTGTTGTATATTATCTTAGTCATAATATTCTTTCTTTGGGCTAGTCGAGCTCACCATTTTCCTTTTTGTTCCATTTTTCTTCTCGGAAGGCGAGAATGTAAATGAGTATGAGTCTGGGGTATGGAATGATGGTTATAGAGAGTTGTTTAGTAGTCCTCACCATTTTGTAAAATAATATATAAATAATTGTGATGAGGATTTATTTGGGTATGTATATTGTCTAGAAGACAATAATTGTATTTAAACTCACAATATATATATGTTGTCGTATTTTTACGACAAATGTATTAATAAAGTTGTAGTTATTTACGTATACCATGTATTTGGCGACTCAGAATGGGTTGGATGGAATTGACCTATTTTGGGGGCGTCACAGACAGGATATTCCAACAGAATAATAAAGAATGGAATAACAGAAGAATTTCACCATATATGCGGTACTTCGCATATACAGGTTATTCCCACAATTTAATAAGTGGTAAAAAAAAAGAGGTTCCCACCAAGTCTTGTAAGATCAACAAGGATAGATGGTACCTCTGTAAATAACATAATTTTAAATGGACAATAAAACATAAATAAAATTATATTATTGGTGGCATAGCCAAACCGGTAATATGATAATAAATTGTAAGAATTTAATTTTACTGTCTCAGTTGGTTAGAGCTTCGTGTTGATAACGTGTTATAAAACTTTAGCAAAGTGTATAAAGATACTCTTATAATTACTGCATAAATTTAGAGAGAATAAGCAAAAGAAAAGAGAGAGAAATTCTTCAGAGGAATTCTTATTATTTCTTTATGTATTTCCTTCCTTTATATAGAGAATGAATGAGAGGAGGATGAGGAGAGAGAGGAAGGAGCACGGGAAGAGAATTAAGAAGAAAGGAAGGTCACGGGTAGGGAATCACCTTTTAACAAATATTAAATTTATATTTGCTCCGATACTATTATTTTTACCATAATATTAAATTTATATTCGCTCTGATAATATTATTTTTACTTTTTTAACCGAAGATCCTTTTCATGATATTTTTTCATAAATTTTTTAAAAAATATATAATTAGTGATGAAAAATTAAATTTATTGAAGATATTAGTTATTGTTAATATTTGTGCCGCTGTTGTGGTTGTTTAAAGCATTCGCTAAAATGTACTTATACTGGCCGTATAACCCGTGCCTCCGGCACTATGTACTAAGGGCAGGAGATATTGTCAGCGCTAGGGGTGATCATTCGGTTATAACCGAACCAAAATGGCTATTCGGTTATAACCGAAAATCGAATTATCGATAATTCCACTATCCGAAATACTAACAGAAATTTGAAACTAATCGAATTACTGAATACCGAATTACCGAATGTACAATTCGAAAATTTGGGTAATAACCGAACCTGTGCTCAAAATTAAAATTAAGAATAAAGCAACAGATTACAAAGTAACTACATAATTCCTAATATTTCTCTACCTTAAATACAGAATTCCCAATCTTTCTCTACCTTAAATGTTGATAACTAACAGATTCCTTCCCCAAAGAGCACACAAAAACAGTAACTTTCTCGCACATTACAAAAATGGACCCAAAAGCTGCAAAATTACTGCAATAAAAAATCCCTAATTGGAATATAATCAACCAATTAAACCCACAAAAATCAAATACAAATGCGCCAAAAAATAGCTCGTTTTCTGAACCAATTCGAATCAACTTGATTATGAAGTGTCCACAGATCAAATGAAGTTCATTTGGTATACGATTAAAAGGATCATGACAGTACGCCACCCACCACGAAGATGGTTAGAGAGAGAAAAACAGAGGAGAGAGAGAGATACCCACAAGAAAGACGAGTACCCGTATGGACAACAACTCTTTCACAAGAAAGACGAGGCTCCATAGTAATTGCCATGACTCATGAGGTCTTATTTTCACACTTCACAGTCGAGAGTCGGAGAGAGGCGGAGGCTGGAGCAAAAATTGAGTCGGAAACACCGAGACAATTCACACTTCACAATCAAGAGTCGAGATTCGAGAAACATCAAGCAAGAAGAGGCTGAGCTCTTGATTTGAGATCTGGGACTTGGGAGCGGCGGCTAGGGCAAAAAATGACTGAATAAGAATAAATGAATACTCAAATAATAATAATAGTATAAAATTATTATTTTTTAAATATTAATATTCGGTTATTCGGGTACCCGAATTATCTATTTTTTAAAACCAAAACCGAAACCGAATAATGAGTAATAAATCGGATATAACCGAAATAAGAAAAAAAAACTGAAAAACCGAAATAATTCGGTCGGTGGTTCGATTTTATCCATTTTTTGCTCACTCCTAGTCTGCGCTAGAGAATAGAGGAGGATAAAGTGAGAGAGTAATTTTTTATCCTTTCAAATTAAAGAGGATATAATGGACGGTGAGATTTATCCCAAACTTTGGACGGGTCTCATCGTTTATTAGAGTGAGCGGAAAATTTAAAATCATTTGTGTTTTGTTAATTAGATTTGATACAAATTGCATGAATAGTCTAATAAATAATATCCTCATCCCTAGATAAGTTATGTGCAAGTTCATGTAAAAAGATGAAATATAAATCAATAAGTCGGACATTGTTTTAGTGACATTTCTAGCATCTTTTATTTTTTTTGTAGTACCTTCCAAAAAATATATTGTATTTATTCCAACTGAAATTTTTACAGAAAACAGTGTTTTAGGTGTAACTAGATACAAACCCGCGCGTTGCGGCGAGATTATTTACTTTGTTAATAATAAATTTATACATGCAATTAATAAATTAAAATATAATAAGAAGATGGTAGATTGTTGTGCGATGATCAAATTTTATAGCATATGTTACATAGAGTTGGATAAAAGTTTTGTGTGCAAATACATATCCAAGTCACCCTGAACCTCAATAATGAAAAGCAAAGAGATGAAACATTGCATACTAAACAACAAAAGGCAGTAATTCTAACCATTACTCAGTCGAGGATAAGCTGAAAGAAGATATTTAACCATCAGTAAAATTTTTCGTTAAAGACTTGAACTCATCCAGATACACTGAATCGTAGATTATAAACTATTAACTTATATCTAATCGTGAGTTGCAATAGATTTCCTTTTCTCTTCTTCATGTGGCTTCTCTGTATTAACATCCTTAAATTTGTTAGGCTAAACATTACATGTTCTTTATAATGGTAAAACATCTAACAATAACAATACATTCATGATAAGATCCACATAATAGAGAAAATCAATTTTCCATCATAAGAAGATATTCATGTATTGAAAAATATGTAAATGAGTTGCTTAGTGCAATATAATCCATCCCCACATGAGAAAATTGTGTTGAGTAATTCATACAACATAAATTTTACTTTAACAGACAAAATGGTCAGAATAAATATGTTGATTGCAAAATTATCCACCAACGCGATTGAGGTGTAAGAGCCCAAAAACAACTCCAAGGCTTTAAAAGCATTTCCATAGTGAATAAAATTCTGATTAATTGAACCATCTGGCTTTAGTTTTTTAGGTGATAGTGTTGTCCAACATCCGAGGCCAGCGTAGCTTAAGACTGTAGAGACTACTGAAATCAATAAGTAGTTTGCACCCATGGATAATAAAATGAACTCTCTTTAACATAACCAAAATCCCAGGGTCTCTCTTGGATACTATCCATTCTTGTATTTGCGAATCTTAGCGTTGCCGTAGGGAATGAGCTTGAAGTCAGCATTGTCGTAAAGTCCGTCATCGAATATTAGATAGATAATATCTTAGTTAATAACTTTGCCATTACTCCAGTACCTTTTTTAACATGTCATCAGTAAGTCAACATGGGTCTGGAAGGGTATTAGAGTACGTCTAAAACACGCATAAATGAACAGATATGTCTGCGTGTGAGAGTGTATGGGATTGAATTGCATTTGTGATTGAATTTCCCAGCTGTTGCAAACAAATTTAAAAATCTAAGTGTATGTAATTTAAAGTCAAATTAGTATCAAGGGAATAGATAGAGAAAGACCAACTTCTTTCTGTGAAATGTAATGGTTTCTGTTAATGTTGCATTTAACAAAAGCTAATTCACATGCTCGTTGAAACAATGCTTGCTTCAGGACATGAGCTGACCCAAGCAAAAAATGCAAATAGTACATATTGTTGAAATAGCAATAATGCACCAATTCATCCATTAAATTTCACAAAACATGATGCAATCAATTTTTTGGTACGGATAGAATTCACTATTTTACTCAATATATCCAAACAAACAAAAATTAGCACTTAAGGGATCTTTTTAAAAGTCGCTGCAATCTTATAAATATTTACAACAGAAATTTGGGCAATAGTAAGATATAAGAGTTTAGACATACTTAATAGTTGATTTCAACATAACATAAACTATCAACCAAATAAATAATCCCTTGGACAGATAAATAATGTTTCATGCCAGTCCAACTAAATTATGTTCTATATGACAAATGAATATATATACACAGAAAAATAAATGAATATACCTAAACTCTACTCAGTACATTTATTAACAAAATTTCGAGTTGACAGTTCAAAATTTGAAGGATTAATAAAAACTAAACAATTTTTTAGGGGGTAATGTTGAGTGTTTATCGTTTTTTTCTCTTTGCAACTTGAATTTGGCTCGATCGAGATGGCTGTGTGAATTCAGGTCATAGATTTACCTAATAAGATTCAAATAGATTATAGTAAAAATTTTAGGAGATGTAATAATAAAATAGTTAGGGTTTACACTAATAATGAGTAGCAAAAAGATAATAGCTAGAAATAGTCAAACCTTTCTACATTAAACTGTGAAAAACTTCCTTGAAAACTACATTCTTTGTAGTATTATATGTTTTTCCATCCTTGTCACAAATTAATATTTTCAATCCACTCTTGCTTGTAACTCGTGATACTGCTACATACAATTGGCCATGGCTAAAAACTGGACCTGACAGATACAGTCCAACATGTGAGAGAGATTGCCCTTGGCTCTTATTAATTGTCATGGAAAAGCAAACAACCAAAGGAAATTGTCTTCGTTGGAATTTAAAAGGTAATCTAGTGTTTGAAGGTGTTAAGACCAATCGAGGTATGAAAACCATATGCCCAAAATTGCCGACTGAAATTACTTTTGCTTCTATCACATATTTTCCCAATTGAGTTACTATTAATCTCGTGCCATTGCATAAACCAGAACACTGATCTATATTTCGGAGCAACATTACAAGAACCTCAATCTTCAACGTTAGCTTGTGGTTGGGCATTCCAGAAGATGTAATGCTATTCAAAAATTCTGGGGTGTAAATGCCTTCATAGTTGTTTGAGTTTTCATCAACCTTACATAAAATGTCCGAGCTTAGATATGTTACCTCATCACCTAGCCATAAAGACATCACATATTCGTTCACCTTATTTACACCATCAAGTGTAGGAGCAAGGATGGCTCGGTCTTGGAAATAAAAGTCATCGTCAAAATTTTCCAATAAATTAGGATATGTGCTATCAACAATTTTTGCAAGGGGATTGATCGGATCTTTGATAAGAATATCATCAGGGATTTCTACATCAGCTTCATCATCATTAGCTCCACCAATTGTGCCATCTCCAACCTTCAATATCCAATCAGAAAATTCTCTCAAATCCTCTATATCAGAATTTAATTTTTGAGATTGGAGTCTCATGTTCTTTGTTAAAGTCAAAACCTTGCAAAAACTCCACAAATATGAAGAATTCAGAGTTGCTAAAATAACGTCTTGTCTACTGTCCCTGGGAATAACAGGTAATATCTGTCTAAAATCTCCACCAAATACAATTACTTTTCCACCAAATGGTTGATCTATACTATTCGACTTACTAAATCTTAGGACATCTCTTAATGTTTTATCCAAAACTTCAAAACAATGTTTATGTACCATTGGAGCTTCATCCCATATAATAAGTCGAGTTTTTCTAAGAAACTCAGCCAATTGACTTCCCTGTTTAACGTTGCAAGTTGAATCCTCAATAATAATTAATGGGATACAAAATCTAGAATGAGATGTTCTACCTCTAGGGATAAGAAGAGAAGCTATTCCACTTGATACAACAGTTAATATTATTTCACCAGTTGATCATAGTGCAGAAGATAAAGTTTTCCATATAAAAGTCTTCTCAGTTCCCCCATATCCATAAAACACCTCTTTCATCCCTTAAGAACGCATTCATGATGGGTTGATAAATGTTTCTTTGCTCATTATTTAAACTGAAAAGAAGAGTTTTATGATCTCTTGCCAAGTTTATCCTATCATAACAAAGTTCATCTTGAATAAATCTATTTTTCCCCTCTTCAATAATTATCGAACTTGGGAAAGGCAGTGTAGGGTAATCTCGCAAAGTTTTCCTATTGCTTTGTAGTAGCTTTTCAATTTTGGCAAGAGTATAACTCTTCAATTGTTCATCACTCATTTCCAAATATGCTCATTAAGAAAGAAAATTATAAAATATAAGAATTCCAAGTTAAAAGTTAAATAGATAATTCGAAAAAATAAAAAAAATTTAAAAAGTAGTATATTCTTAAAAAACATGCATTATAATATAAACATGTACAACTCCACCTATAACTACCCATATGGATGGTATTAAGTGATAATTTATGTAAAGGTAACTGATATCATAGATATTGATTGGAGTAAAGACCTACTATATCATGGGTGTATCAAATGCAGAGTATGGTATTTCTTTTTAAGTTTATGTTTATTTAAGCATATGATCCAATATAGTTTTGAAAAAAAATCATTATTAAACAATGAACGGCCAATTGATATAATTTACTATCAATGCAGAAAAGTAATTGTTTTAAAATTTGTCAGTCAAAGCTAAAAAGCTAACAAATTAAAGGAGATATATTATAAAGCAAATGTATAAACTCATTATGAAATATAAATTTGGTTCAAGATGAATGTGTAATATGTATTTAATAATAACAAAGGTTGTTTAAACTTAATGTAATAATTGACAAAACAGAAGATATCGAAATTCAAATTTCAAAGCAAGCGACAATGTTTAAGGAAAATAACTTAATAATTAAATATTTCAAATATCAGATATGTAACATGTAATCAAAAATTACAAATACAAATAAGAAAGCATGTGCGTTACGACTATGAATGATTTTTGGAATTCAAAATAAAACACAATAAAGGAGGAAGATTTAGTTTATCTATCTTGTGTAATGAACGTTTGCCTAAAAAAATAAGAATGTTTATATAGTATTGATAAACATACCTTTATATTGCAGAATATTTTTTGTTTATGAAGAATATCTTGTGCAAGAAGATTCCATGTATTTTTCCAAACTACTTCAGGCCTTGAAAGACAATTTGAAAATAGTAAAGTCACAAAAAGACTTCGTAGATAATTAGCTGAACCCCAAAATGATGCTTCTGATATTCCATTTATATATTCCTTATCATCATCCAATAATCCTAATGCATAACACGTCTCTTTGAATGAAAGATATAAAACCCCATTCACAGTCTTGATATCATCATAACATGTTGCACCTTTGACTGTGTTTAGCAAAACCCTCAAGTAATATAATTCTCCACTCCCTAGAGGAACGTAGAATATTCTACCAACGCTTACCCGTTGCTTTCTTGGACACCATTTTTTCTTCTTTGTAACTCCATCACTTTCAAGTTGCTCATTCCATACAAACTTTGATGGAAATTTAGCATAGGTAATTTCTCTAGCCTCTGGGTAATCCTTGTTAGCCTGCATCCACTATAAGAACATCAACCAATTATTCGTATACTTGTTCAAAACTGAGTCAATTGGATCATCATCTTCAAATACCACTGTCTGCTCTTCTGGAAGATAGAAGCTTAACCTCTCTACTCTTGTAATTAATTCTAAAACCAAAGATTCTCCAAGCTGCCTCACATGGAGAAACATACCTACAATCATAATACATTTTGATTTCATCAAGGCCTTTATGTTCTTCTGTATTGTCTTTATTCTGATAAAAAGCAACAGTGATCCGATCATGACCTTTGTTTATATATTTGAACAAATACTTTATTGATCTCGATTGATTGCACCACTCAACATTAATATGAGCCTGATATTTCAGCAATAGTTGTGGATTATAAGGAACAACAAACCTATTCTCAAGTACAAGTCCATTCTTTTCCACAGTTCTACCATCAACTATGCGTCTATATAGGGGATAACCCTTACCATCTACAGTGGTTTGATCATTGAATCTTTTAAGAAAGTGTTTTGAACATTTTCCATCTTTCATACATGGCGATTTTTTGTTAGAAACACCGCACGACCCATGTATCATGAAGTTTTTCACAACTTCATATATCTTTGGATTAATTTATTGATCCGGTATTTCCGCTGAAATTATTTTGTCCATATCATCACCAGTAGGATACTTGTCTTCTGGATGCAAGAACAGTATAATATGAGCGTGAAGCAAGCCACGCTTTTGGAATTCAACTGTATACAAAACTGCAAAAGATAAAAAATAATTAAAATAGATTTTGATGAACTAATTAAATTATAAAAATTTAGTAAAATTAAGCATACATAATTTTACCCTTCCAAAAACTTGTTTGTGTTTCAATTCTATAACTAACTGATCTAGTTTTATTTTGAAGACTCTACAAATTATGTCAGCTATATCTTCGGGTCTAATGCCTCTTTGATTAACAAACCTCTGTATCTTTAGCCACTTCGAATTGCACGTGAATATAATAAAAAGGTCAGGGTATCCAACCCACCTACAAATCGTCATAACATCTTGATAATTTTGGATCATGTATCGTGCACCACCAACACATGAAAAAGGTAATATAATTCACTTCCTTTATGATGATGGATCAGTTTCTCCTTTCAACAAAGCTTCAGTTAAACCTTTGTACATATCTGCTCTTAGATTCTTTTGATTAGTATGAATAAAAAATAACCTATTCGCCTCAATCATAGTGTCAGAATCGACCAAAAATTGTTGAAACAATTTCCTTGAATGTAAAAGTGTCATTGATTCATTTTTCCTTTCTTGTATACTAAAGACAAAAAATTGTCTCATGCTTACTCTTCCCCTTTTTCCTTTTGAATTTTCAGTAAGAAGAATATCATGCCTAAATCCATCTTCACCATATGGGAAAAGCACCGGGTAATGCATTGCAAGGTAGGAAGGGTGCAACTCACTTATTCGTTTTAATAAACCATTCTGAGTCTCCACTATGATATCCATATCATTATTTGAGCTTCTAATGTCACCAACAATTAAACCAGCAACTTCAGGTGCAGTAGAGAGATTATGCCTTCGTCCATCACAGCTCCTTTTTCGAATAAGCCTCAATTTAACATCTTTGAATTCACTTGAATCAAACCTATCCCTAGCCATCCTGAATGATTGAGCCACAACATTTTTATCATCAAGCATCTTTTTTAAATCTGCTACAATCGACGATTCAAATGTTTTTTGAATTATTTGCTGAACTGTTTAATAAAATAACAAAAGGAAAACTTAGTTAATAGTATATAATAATCATTAAATTTTGAAGAATACATAGAAAAGAGTAATACAAACCTGAATGATTGAGCCACAACATTGTTGTCATCAAGCATCTTTTTTAAATCTGCTACAATCGATGATTCAAATGTCTTTGAATTATTTGTTGAACTGTTTAATAAAATAACAAAAGGAAAATTTAGTTAGTAGTATATAATAATCATTAAATTTTGAAGATTACATAGAAACGAGTAATACAAACCTGAGGGCACCAATTCTATTTGCAATTTCATTTTTTGTATCATATATATATAGTTGAGCAAACTTTGGAGTGGATCCTATATTTGGTATCAAACTTCCAATTTTGTGACAACTTTGGCCATGTAATCTAAAAACAGCTAGCCCTTTTCCATTGTTAAGTGATGAATCAATCTTCCCACCAATTGATATGAAAGAAAACATCAATGAAATGCCTGCTTCTATGACCAGAACCATTAAGAAGAGCTTTCAGAATATGGGGTGGTTCTTTCAGCAGAGGCAGTTGAACTTTTCCTCCAACACAACACATTGAGAATTCTGGATTTTTGCTTTTTCGATTCTTATTTATTCTTTCCTGATACCACATCAACGCATTACATGATGAACATTCCCAATTTGGGTCACCGATGTCCCAGTAATCTGAATTTAATACATTTAAGTGGATATATCATCATTAAAGTACAATTGTCATAAAAAATTAAAAATACTGGAACATGCCAAATGATAAGCAAGTTGAAGAATATACCATCATTAGCAGAATGAACATCATCATCCATTTCACCTAAAATAAAAGATTAATAAATGTATTATAAGAACAATTATTGTATATAAAAAATGGGACAAAAAATGGGATCAAATACTATTTACAATTTATACATAAATTCTAAATAATATTTGTAAATATTATTTAGACATACTAATGCTTAATATATTTGTTAGATAAATAAGAATGATGTTAAAATATTATAAATTTAAATGTGCATGGTGTTTATTAGTATAATAAGGTAACATCATACCATTGTCAAGGGGATCAATAGAAACTTCTGAAGTATGAAATGTGTCGACATAAAATATTTGGTCATTCATAGATGCATTAACATGATCCGCAATATGTACCGATCCTAGTTGAGATGTTTTACTCTTTCTATTCTGAGTAACATTATGTATGTTGGAATGCGGAGTATATTGTAGATTAAACCTTGATGTTTGCATTGATTCAGTAGAACATGATTCAGGATGATTGACATCTACTTCATTAAAGGTTGTACTGAGATCTGTACAAACTGTATAAAATAACTAAATTTATGGTTTTGATAAATAATCATAGTTTAGCACATCTAGTAAGCAAAATAGTAGACATTTATTACTATTTGAAATGTCGGACATCGACAATATTGACTTGTTATGTTTCATATTAAGCAAATCTCTTTCGGTGACAGTATTGGATGATTTGAGCAAAAAAGTAGAAATAGTAGAAAGGTTCATTAGATAGGTACCTAGAATATAATAACAAGTACACGAACATATATAAATATGACATCCCACATTTGTTGAATTATTATAACATTTTCAATTTATTAAAGCAAAGAAAATTAAAATGGAAACATCAATTACCATTATCCGAAAGATGAACACAGTTTTCTCTGTTAATCGGAATGTTTTCCTTTCCTTGAATAACTTTTGTGTCATGATTAAAAAAAATTAGATTTCATGAAATTAATTTGAATTTCAAAGCTCAAAAATAAAGAAATTGAATATAGAAATACCATCATTAGGTACTGGATGAACACAATCTTGCTGATTTATATGCTGACAATGTTTTGCTGTTTGTAAATGTGTATTTGGTATTGAATCAATACGACTACCAGCAACCTCATCGAAAGCTGATTTGAGATTTATACATACTACATAAAAAATTCATATGATATTAGGATAAGCAATTATATTGACAGAAAAATAAATACAAAGATTTAATGAAATAATTACCATTTAAAATGTCACTTAGATGCATTCTACATGTTTTGCTTGCTCTCACAGATGTAGTACTTGTGCTCATTTTTTTGGTGGATTCTAACATGAAATAGGAAGCACAATCAATATGCATAGGATATTTTGACACTAGAAAAATATTTGTATACACTTAATTAATGATTAACTAATTAGAAAGTATACGTTGCAGTTTTTTTTCTCATTTTTCTAGCATAATCATCCTTCTACGCATCCTTGACTGAGTTTTGTCCCACTGGTTTATAGTAAATTCATGTTTTTCCTTGCTTTCTGACATGTATGGCTTAAGGTTGATTTCCCCAATTTTTGGATTTTTTTTTCGAAATAGGCTCTTCAATCTTGTAATCTACATACAAGAATATAGGATCCAAAGCTGTAATTATTGCACAACATATTTTAAAAAAAAATCTAATATTAAAAATTAAATACTAATTGATATTATCTGAAATATGGAGTTACTGAAAGAAGTACTTTTGAGAGATGGCACTCACCATGAACGTGAAGGGAAACAGACGAAAAATAAATAAAATCTAGGATGCATGGCAATCATATATCACCGATAATCATCAGATTAGAACAAATATGCCTAGAGAATAAATTTCACATCACCATAATCATATCGGTCATGTTATCCAACTATATAAGAATGCAATTCCATCATCATGCTTGATAACAATTACATCATAATGGTCGTTTAGTTCAGGTATTTCTCATATTCAACTGGCTATCAGTAGAAAATACTTAAAACCGATTACTGTGGATAATTTAAAATTGTGGTATGTTGATCTTCATACGGTCTCATAAAGTCAACTTTAACATATATGTGCTAGAGATGATTCAATGAAATCCTAGCAATACAAAAGAAAATTCTTCAGTGAAATAATGATAAGATAGATTAGGTTAAAATAAAGAATAACTATAGCACACTTAATACTATCCCAATGAATTGCAACTCTCTACTTCACTTGTCTAGAGCTGAAGTACGTAATGGCTAAATGACAAACATCAACTATATCATTACTTATTTTGGAGCACGAATGATAACATGTGATTCACAATATTTATTATTTTCATTCATATCTTATTAACATGTATAACAACTATTTAATAAAAGGTTATAAAATAATGTGCTTCTTGCAGGAATAAGAAAGTACAATATCTTAGTTCAATGATAACACAAAGAATACAAACTAAACCTTAGATAATTAATAGAACTACTAAAAGGGAAAGGACAAAATGAACGAACAAACTTAAATGAAAATGAAGAAATAGAAACTTAGAAGCCATGTCTTGATCAAATGTGAAGTATTTGACACATTGGACATAGGCACACACAAACACGTATTTATGTATAACGTATCACCACATTTAAGAAACAGTTGATCACACAGACACACATATATATGTATACCATATCAACACATTTAAGAAGCAGTAGAAGTTATTACTGAACAGAGAAGATTGCACGAGAGACCAAAGAAAGTAAACCAATAGCACTTATGTCTCCTTTTTAGCCAATACTAAAATCAATGACCATCTAGCAGCTATTGTAGTAATTGATAGTTAATTTCACGAAAAATGAACGGATCACACAAGCACTGTGACACCCCCAAAATAGATATACATCACCCATCTTGAGTCGCCAAATACATGGTATAAAATTCAAATACAACTTAATAATACAACTGTCGTGTAAAATACGACAAAACATAAGCTATGAGTTTTAATACAAATATTGTCATCTAGACAATATCCACACTCAATGGAGTCCTCATTACATTTATTATCACTCTATTTCATAGAATAGTGAGGACTGCTAATGCTATCATCTGGACTGTCACTCCGTTCCCCGACTAGTCCCAACTACGTTCTCATTTCCTGAAGAGAACAATGAAAGCAAAAGGGTGAGCTCAACTAGCCCAGTAAGAAATATTATGAGTAAGATAATGCAGAATAATTTATCATTAGCCTTCAACAGTGTTAAACTGATAAAATATAACAAACATCAAGTTTAACTGCAGCGGAACAAGCAATCCATTAGAAGAGTCAAGTAAAGAATAAAGTCTACTATCTTCTATGATTTAAAAGATTTTTCATCACTTTTATCGCTAAGAATCAGCTTAATAAATAAACCACATCATCCCTGCACTACGGCCAATGATATTCATTAGTATCACGACCACAAATTTTTCATACACTACGGACTAATGATATTCGTGTATTCATCAATGGTCATGATCATGACAACAACTGTCCATCAATGCACTACGGTCAGGGAGGACTTTTACCATATCATTTGTAACATTACGGTCATGATTATGCCGAATAATCCCTGGTCATAATCATACCAAGTCCATCTATGCACTACAGGTCACAGATGACTTCAACATATTATAAACATGAGGATGATGACAATGATATAAGAATTCAATAAAACAAGTTCAAGAATTAATTTGTCCAGGAACTAATAACGTTCAAATTGTCAACATGATACTGCTTTGTGGGATAAAACTCAAGAATGCTCAGAAGAATATTTCCATGAAAAGATATTGGATGAAGCGCAAATATCAATGATATTCCACTAATTTTATGTAGTATAAAAGCCAAAAATTTAACGAACTGAGTATAATAAAGAATAGAATAACAAAAGAGATCACTAAGCGTCGATATGAGATCGATGAAAAGTTATTCTAACGAATAATAAATAACGGAACCAAAGTCATGCGTAAACACACGAGATATGATATTCCAATGAATAATAATTAACGGAACCGGTCATCACGTAAAGCACGCATGGGATGTTCCAACGAATGATAAATAATGGAACCAGGTCATGCGTAAAGCACAAACAGGATGTTCCAACAGAATGATAAAGAATAGAATAATAGAAGAATTTCACCAAGTATAGGGTAGTCCACGTATACAGGTTATTCCAACAGAATAATAAAGAATGGAATAATAGAAGTTCTCTTCATGAATACAAAAGAAATAATACCCCTTACCGTAGAAAAAAACTGGATACTGGAATAGTGAGGTAGCAGACTTCTCTTCTTCTTTCTCTCTATAATAATTGCTCTAAAGCTTTTGTGAATTGGTGAGAAATGAAGGAAGAATGAGCTTATATTTATAGAAAAATATAGTTTTGATAATTGCACATTTTGGGGCTCGAAATATTACAGTACAATACCTCCAACTTTTCTTTCATTTTTAATTTAGTCCTGCAAGTATTATCAAACTTGCACCACCTCCCCTAATAGTAAATAATGTGAATCAATAGTTCAATCATGTGAATCAATAGTATAATCATGTGAAAAATATGAATTACAGTATAATACCTACATCTATACCTCCATTTTTAACTTAGTCATGCAAGTATTATCAATCTTGCACCAACTCCTCTAATAGTACAAGAATGTGATTCAATAGTACACACATGTGAACAAATAGTTATATAAGCATGTGAATTAGTAGCAATTAATTGCTCATTTATCCGATAAATTACCCGATTTATCAATATAACCCCCAGACATCAATTATCATCGAAATAGATGTCGATTTCCATTAACACTAATAATCCCAACATAATGGAACTATCAAATTCATCTTTAATCAACACGAACTTATTCATAATTAATATTATAACTCACAATATTTAACAACCAGGTCGTTCCCAGGAAAGAAGGGGCTTTCGAATAAGGATTTCTCCTTATTGGTGCGCAATTAGGTGACCAAGCCTCTCCTTGACAGAACTTCTAGACATTGTAAATATTACAATTTAATAATATGAATAACTTTGTCGTCTCAATTATTGATTTAATAATATATCATATAATGCGGATGATCTTGTGTGACAATAATCGAATCAATAATATGAGAGATATGATCGGCCGATTCTTCAGTGCTTGAATAATTGAGTATAACCGAGTGACTTCTCACGTAAGCATTAATAATCAATCTGTGTGCTACTATGTAACCAATGCCAGATTCGTACTTTTTTACTACCGGTAGTTCAACAGTTTTAACGGTAACACTTTCGGCCGTTATTTTTATAAAAGATAATTACATGCGTTTTCTAACTACGACAATACTTCCGTTGTGGGGTCCACCAATGATTGTGCCGTTGTACGAATATTCCCTGTTAAAACAAATATTTCCCGACCAATCGAATATTATATAACCACTTGCTTACTTTGCAAAATTTGTAAACAATACCCACAACTATAACATTATATCATATCCACACCATAATATTCAAAAATATATTTTGAGAGAATTTAATCTTTATTCATAAAAGTTGGGGTCTTACAAGCACCACAATTAATTCATAGTTGCTTTGTTTTAATTTATATTGATAGAATTCTCAACTATAGTATGGTATAGGAAGCAATTACATATAAAGATTAATACATAGTTTTAAATATTTAAGGATCAAGATAATTTTTGCAAGCAAAGTCTTCATGACTCCACATGATTTATTACAAAAGGTAATGAAATAGAGTAAAATCGATAAATGATTTTAGTAATATAATTGTGCTACTATTTAAACCCTCACAAAATAAGAAACATAATGATACCCTTTTAGTTGCAGAATGTAAAAGCTTAGATTCCGTGTCAGTACAATCACTTGGAGTATGAAACAATTCCTTTAACCTAGAGCTTGGAACAACTCATGTGCTGCAATTCCCGATAATTCCCCTAAATCAACTAACCCAATAATACACAAAACATTCAAAGCGTAACATTTGATTATATTAGAACTTGGCATCACAAGATTGATGCATGATTCAGATTCTTAAGTGGATAGTTCAATAGTTTATTGCAAAACATTATATCAAATTTTTGAGAGCCAGTAATTCACCAAGTTCTGTAAAATTAAACTTCATACTGTATTAAACGATGAAAGAAAAATGTAGTCTTGTTGGCATCTATGGGCCCAGGTGCAAAATTAGGGTTCACATGACCTAATTAAATTAATGCACAATTAGGGTACCAAGACCTCATTAAATGCACAAATTAGGGTTCGCATAACCTAATTGAATGAAGACAGAAAAGTCCGAAATAAATGTGCTAGACCCGGTAGAAGCCGCCACGGGTCCCGAGGCAGAAGACTCATGGAGGCGGCTCGTTTTGGGAATTGATTGAGGCATTGGATTGATGGCTAGAAGGACAGGGCAATATGGGCATTACTCTGATGATTAGAGGGTATTTCTGGAAATTCCCTGACAGCATGTGCCTGGCACATGACCACTTTTCAGGAAACCCTATAAATACCTCTTCCATTCCATTAGGAAAAAAACCTCTCAGGAGACACAAGACTTGAACTCTTTTGGTGACTTAAGGCTTTGATATTCTACTTAAAAGCACTAAAGGGTTTCGATTCTTGCGCTCAAGGACTCAACAAGAAGGCTCTTGGAATCCCAATAACCCTAACCCGGTTTTCGGATTCTAGGGGTTCTGCCACGCATCGTTGGAGTAATCGCCCATCTGTCGTTCTCCCCTCTTCAATCAATCAATCAATTCCGTGCTCTTCGTGGATTTCTCTCCTCCTTAGCCAACACGAAAGCCTAACTAGCAAGGCACGATTTCCTTGCCCACAACATCATTACAGCTTTATGATGGTATACATTTATATATGTGAGACAAATTACATTTTAATTGCAAACATCCACTTTTTATACATTGAACTCACATATGTTGATGCAGTATAATTGATGTCAAAAAATTAAATAAGCAATGACTATGGCATCAGGTAGAGCCACAAAAAAATACCTAAACTCAGAAAAAGCTCATTCTAGAAGCATTTACCTAAAACCTTTAAACCAAACACTAAGCTAAAACTATCTTGATCCAATAGCAGTACTGAAATAACAATAATGCACCAATTCATCCAATTAAGTTCACAATACATGTTCATTACACATTCTGGGTCCTGATTGAATTCATCATTTTAATTATATAATCCCGAAATTCTATATTTGGCCATAAGTAACTAATTTGTTTTACCACCAAAAAATAAAAAAAATGTACATATTACATATATATAAAAATTAGGTTTAAATATTCATGTATGACTTATGGATAAATTCCCCAATATTTGGAATCACAATCCTTGCATATCGACAAAGGTAAATTAAACACAAACATATTATATCTAATGTTCACGTAAGTGTTGGGATTTTTGGCACAGAAACGCACAGCGGAATATAATAATTTACAAAGCAATTTTTGAAACCCAACACAGGATCCATGCGAAACAGAAATAATTCAGTGGTTTAAAATTTATACCGATTATAGTAAACTCTGAAATCACTCCGAATCTCCAACGTAATCCGAATGAACTACGTTTCTACGGTATCCACACGAATGCCCGCGAATCGTTGCACAATTCTGCAAAAAGAGAGCTGCGGTACTAGCCACCAAAGGAACAGATTTTCTGATTTCTCTCTAGTCTCTCTCTATGAGCGGCTAGGGTTTTCTTAGGTTATAATGTAAAACCTAAATGGCTGATATATATCATATATATAGCAGTTAAAAAGAATTAATCAAAACCTAATTTAATTAAAATCTGAATATATATATATATATATCTTAATTAAGTCTTACTTAATTAATATACCTATATATAAATTATCCTATTAATTTAAATTCGCAATTTAAATGTTATCAATCATATTGACATATTTAAATCTTTACAATTTAAATTAATTCCCTTTTAATTACGTTCTTTGTGTGTGACCCTATAATAACGTTGACAATAATTTTAAAATCATGGTATAAAATTATAAACAGTGAGTGGCATTTAGTAATGCATCACTGCTACCCAAGTAATAATAAGATCGATGATTCGATTCAACCTTTTCGTGACCAATGTTTCAATGTAATTTAATCCTTTTAACCTTGACATCCTAGATTAAACTCGAGTCATGGAATGTGTCATACTCTTCATAATTTAATTAGAGTTTTCTTGATCAATGAGTAGACTATATGAAACAAATCACTATTTGAGCATGACCATGCATTTTATAGTCCTACTCAATCAAGAGGCCTATAGATATCACCATTAATATATAGGATGGTTAAATTCCATCTAGAGCACTCATATTCCTCACACGATTCATGATGTACCCAATAATCACCTTTATAGTCCACCCTATTAAAGGTGACTTTTGATGATATTAAAGTACATAAATTTCCGTGTAGTAATATAGTGATTTTAGGTCAGAGGATCATTACATCATTGTCACTATGAGAATCGCTAATGACACCTTGCATAATATTCCACGTAGAATTCTCATAGTGGGTATGTCAGGTACATCGTTCTCTAACATGTACCAATGCATTGACTCAATATCTCATATATTTATGACCAATGAGATTTGGTCATCAGTTAATCCACATACTAGTCTCAATGTATCACTGTTGTCCCATTAACAATGATACTCGACTAGGGACATTTAAGAGCAATAATACTAATTATAATTATATAATCTCATGTTCAAGTCACTTACTTGAAGTTATATAATTTGTATCACTATTCTAAGGACTTTTATTATGTTAATATTTATATAATGCAGTAAATAAAACCATAATAAAATCATTCATTTATTCAATCAAATATAATATCAAAATGTTAAACAATTATATCAAATAATTGACCTCTAGGGCATAAACTCTAATAGTAAGTACATATATCAAAGTAAAATCAAAATGAAAAGACTGAAGGAGTGAAAATACCAAAATTTGTGCAAAATTATTCTTCCGAGCGAGTTATGGAGTTCCTCTAGTTCAAAAAAATCTCTCCAATTCCACTCTTTGAAATTCGAACTTTGGTAGGAGTGAACGTATTAGAATGGAGTTTCTAAAAGAGGGAATTGATAATGAATGGGATGATCTAATTACAGACGCCAATTTCGGTTTGATCTGTAATTATTAATAGTATTGGGCTAAAGTTACACAACAGGTCGGCCTGGGACTGCCAGGCCTTGACTGTTGACCAGGCCAGGCCAAGCCTTGACTTTGGGCCTTCAAGGCCAGGCCAGGCCAGGCTTCATCGACAAAAATCTGACATGTTAAGGCCTGTAGGCCAGACCCGGCCAGGCCTTGAGCCAGGCCCAGACTGGTCCGATCTGGCCCTGCACTTGATTTTTTTTAAAAATATTATGTGTCTAAACTGATTCATACTTGAGACTTCCGGTTCCGGACTAGCCGACTGGGCCTTGGGCCTGGCGCCCTTTAGGCCTTACTGCCTTAGCATCTTAGCTCAAGCCTTATAGTAGTTATAGCGGTATAGCCTCATAACTCATAAGCTTATTTGCCTTATTTTACTTTTTTTTCTTTTGGTCCAAACTCCAACCCACCATTGCATAATCCATTTAAAATTTTAAGGGTCCAAATGTCCAATCCATCATCTATCCAAAATTTAAAGATTACACGGGACAAAAACAAAGTTGACAGCTACTAGGCTAGGGTAGTAATTAAGTCCTACTCTCTTTCTCTCTCTCAGTATAACTAAATGAGTCTCCCAAGTCCTAATGACCTTACAATTAAAAAAATTAGATTTTGCCCAATAATTTAGAAAGAAAGAAAAACTTGCTTCATTTCTTTTGTATATTAATTAATTAAGTATACTTACAAAAAATTAAGAATGAAAAATTAAAACTTCAAACTTGATTGATGTATTAATTAAAAGTAATGTTTTACAACTTATAAGTTACAACTTACAAATTATAATAATGAATACGTAAAAAAAATTAATTTATTGAATTAATAATTTGATGAATAAGTATAAGTTTATAACTTTAAAGTATAACTTAAACAATAATCAAGAACGAGTCTATTACAAATATTTGTCTTCAAATCTTCAAAAAATGTCTACAAATTTTCAAAAAATATATGTCTTTGAATCTTCATAAAATATATCTTCGCCCTTTATATATTTGCACTTTCGGCAGTTTCTGCTCCGACTTCGAGAACTTCCGAGTTATCTTGCTCGTCTATTACGTTTTGTACTCTTCTTTGTGCGGCAAGATAATCTCTATAACAAATGCATATTTCCAACGATTCCGAACTAAGTCTCCTTCTTTTTTCATCCAATACCCTGCCACATAAAGAAAAACAAGATTCCGAAGCTACGGTACTAGCTTGGATAGTTAGTAGATCATGGGCCATCATAGCCAAAGTAGGAAATTGTCGCTTATGTTTTTCCCAGAAAGCGAGTATATTAAAATTTTCAAATTCTTGATCAGTCATAAAACTCCTAAAATCAATGCTACAATATAAACCAAGTTCGTTTAAACTACTTGTGTGTAAGACTCCAACTTTTATTAATAAAGATGAATTTTCTATAAATATCATTTTTGAATATTATGGAGTGAAATTGATATAATCTTATCGTTGTGGGTAATATTTATAAATTTTGCAAAGCACGCAAGTTGTTATATTATATTCGATTGGTCGGGGAATATTCGTTTTAACAGGAATATTAAATGCGACCAGCATAATCATTGGTGGACCCCATAACGTAATTATTATCGGATTGAGAAAATGACAAGTTTGAGTTTTATAAATATGAGCGTAGTTATTCTGAATTAACAACATTGGAATACACAGTGGTTAAAATATAATACTGTGAGGTTGCATAAAGAAAGAGCACCAGTATTGTATAGTGTTTTTGAATTATTGATTCTTACGTAATAAGGCACTACTCAATAATTGTTACAGTAATTACTGTTCAATATTTTATTTTGATTCAATAATTGTTGCGTTGATATTTTATATTATTGTTGTGTCAATAATTGTCACTGCACAGTATTTCTCATTATCAAATCAATAATTCATATTATTTGAATAATATTATTAGATAGCATTATTGGCAATTTCTAGAAAGTTCTGTCAAAGAGAGGTTTGGTCACCTAATTGCATACCAAAGAAGAGAAATCCTTATCGGAAAGCCCCTCTTTCTTGGGAACTACTGGTTGTCATTATTGTGATTCTGTAATATTATTTATGAATAATTAATTATTGATTTATATGATAAAAAAATATTTATTTTATGTGGACATAAATGATGGATATGAAAATATTTATTTTATGTGGATATAATTAAAGGGATTAATGTTGAGGTGTTTTATCAGTATTTTTGTCGGAATGGAAGTATAAAAAATCAAATCAGTGTTCTTAAAGCTCTATCATATTAGTTATAATTTTGATCCGTTGGATCGTTGTGATTTTTGGATATGTTATACATATATAAGTTGAGTATATGTCCACAAATTTTGAACCGTTAAAAATTAACGTATGATTTATTATGAATTTTAAGAGGTGTTGAAAATTATCCGTTTATGGAATTCGGATATTTTCTGTTTGAAATTTGAAAAAACTTTCTTTTGTAAAGTTGTAGAGAATTTGATTTCGTGTGGAATGGACATAAAATTCGTATTTTGCTGATAAAAGAGCTATTTATTATGAATTATTAAAGTTTTGGAAATTAAAATATTTTTATTAAAAATATGGATGGGACCCACTTTTGATTGTTGGGAAAGGTGGCTGATTTTAGTGGGCCCCACTTGTGGTGGCTGAATTTTTTCAAATACATGTGCGTAGAATTTTTATTTTATTTTATTATTTTAGTCTCCTATGGCGTTCTACCATCTTCCTATAAATAGGCGCTTAAGTTAGAATTGAAAATCACACCAGACTCAAAGAATTCTTCTTCTATAATCTTGAGCGTATTTCTTTAGAGTTAGAAAACTTTGAGCGTGGAAAATAGTGAAATTTTTCTTCAAGAATATCCCCACTATACCAGTTGGAATACTCTTCTTTTCAAGGTAAGGGATGTTATTTTTGTTCAATATTCGCTTGAAATAATATTTTCTTCCATACTCTGTAGTATGTAAGTAATATTATTTCGTTTCAGATTTCGAATTTTATACTCTTTTGTTAAAATTTTGGCTTCTATACTCCATGAAATTAGTAAAATATCCTTGATATTTGCGCTTCATCCAGTATCTTTTCATGAAAATATTATTCTGCATTCTTGATAAGTTTAACTTTTCATGCCGTAGAGTACTATTCACTAAGGGTTACTATTCAAAGTACTTATTTATGGGGTACTATTCACTTTCGAAAATCTTATACACTTGGGTACTATTCATGATAAAAATTGATTCGTTTTCAAATCAAATTATTTTTGGTACAATATTATTATTGAATTTTACTCCACAAAGCAGTATCATGTTAACAATTTGGACGTTATTAATTTACGGATAAATTAAATTATAAATCTTTAAAAATTTATCCTTGAACTTGTTTTATTGAATTCTTATATCATTGTCATCATCCTCATGTTTTTATATTACATTGAAAGTCATATGTGGCTGTATGTAGCATATATATGGACTTGGTATGATTATGACTAGGGATTATTCGGTATATTCATGACCGTAATATTTCAAATGATGTGGTAAAAGTCCTCATTGACCCGTAGTGCATTGATGGACAGTTGTTGGCATGATCATGACCATTGATGAATACACGAATATCATTGGCCCGTAGTGTATGGATAATTTGTGGTCGTGATACTAATGAATATCCTTGGCCGTAGTGCAGGGATGATGTGAATTATTTATTAAGCTGAGTCTTAGCGATAAAAGTGATGAAAAACCTTTTAAATCATAGAAGATAGTAGATTTTATTCTCTACTTGACTCTTCTAATGGATTAACTGTTCCGTTGTAGTTAAACTTGATGTTTGTTATATTTTATCGGTTTAACCAACGTTGAAGACCCGACGATAAATTATTCTCGCATTATCTTAGTCATAATATTTCTTCTTTGGGCTAGTTGAGCTCACCCTTTTGCTTTCATTGTTCTCTTCAGAAATGAGAGCGTGGCAAAAGGACTAGTCGAGAACAGAGTGATGGTCCAGATGATAGCATTAGTAGTCCTCACTATTCTATGAAATAGTGTGATAATAAATGTATTGAGGACTCCATTTGAGTTGAATACTATCTAGAAGATAATATTCATTTTAAAACTCTCAGTTTATGTCTTGTCGTATTTTACACGACAGTTGTATTATTAAGTTGTATTTGAATTTTGTACCATATATTTGGCGACTCAAGATGGGTGATGTATACCTATTTTGGGGGCGTCACAGTTGGTATCAAAGCTTAGGGATATGATCCCTGGCTAAGATGTGAGACTAGAACTAGGAGGGCGAGGCAGAATTCTTTGACTAGTGTGACCTACCTAAGTTTATTTGGTATTTAATTGGTTGGTCAGATTATAGGGATAATATGTTGCATGTCAATTAACCCTTGTTTTGTGGCAGTATTTGAAAATAACATCCGAGAATGTTGAGAATAGCAATGGAGCACAAGAGACCGTTGAGTCACCACAGATCAATACCCAGGATAATGTGCAACAGGAAGACAATAATCATCAGCTAAAAAACAACGATCAAATGATAAACGATGGAACGTTCAGAGGCTTTATGCAATTCATACAACATCAGGAGAAAGAGGCTCCTGTCCAAAATGTAGGTGGAAACACTGGAAACTCTCGGACGGTCACCGCTAAACATTTCAAGTAGCTGGGACCACCGGAGTTTATTGGAGATCCAAAACCACTTAAGGCAGAAGTGTGGATAAAGCAGATCACCAAAATATTTGATGTCTTGGGATGCTCCGATGAGCAAAAGGTTCCCTTTGCCACCTTTATGTTGCGAGGAGAGGCAGATTACTGGTGGGAATTGGTAAAATTACTCAACCTGCCGCATTGAAGATTTTTTGGGAGAAGTTCCAAGAACTATTCAACGACAAGTACTTTCCCGAAATTATTCGTCACATGAAAGAGGTAGAGTTCATCAAGTTGGAGCAGAACAATATGACCGTGTCGTAGTACGAAGCTAAGTTTTCCGAGTTGTCCCGGTTTGCGTCTCACTTGGTTGATAATGAGGAGAGAATGACACGAATATTTCTAAGAGGTTTGAAACCCGAGATACGTCAATATCTAATTTCTCATAAACTGTGTTTGTATTCAGATGTTGTAAATAGGGCTCAGTTATTGGAGCACGATAACGAGTCAACCCAACCAAGAGAAAGCAACCAAAAAAATGATAATACCAGTGGTAACAGTCATCGAAGCGGTGACAAAAAACGTGGAGGGAATCAACATGCCAGAAATGGTAACCACTTCGGTGGTAATCATGGCCAAGACAATAAGAGTAGACATTTCAAGAAGAGAAGATTCAACAATGATGGAAAGACGTCAGCACCAGCACTCTTTGTTAAGGAAAGAGAACGACCACCTATCATATGCTTCAAATGCGGAGGGGAGGGACACATCAGTCCAAACTGCGCGATGCAGTCCAAAGCGTGTTATAATTATGGAAGATAATGTCACCTAGCCCGATTTTGTCGTGCATCGAAGACAAGTCCAACTGGGATGGAGGCACCAAAGGCCGTCCCAGAAAAGTCAAAACCAGTGGTTCAAGGGAGAGCGTTTGTTGTGACCTCCCAGAAAGCAAGGAACCCGAACGAGGTCATCACGGGTAAGCTTATCATAAACTCTAGCGAAGTCTATACCTTATTTGATATCGGTTCTACCCATTCTTTTATTTCTCCTACTTGCGCTCAACGTTTAAATTTGACTCCGGAGAAATTAGACTTTGACTTATCTGTTGAAACTCCGTTGGGAGAAACCTTCATTACATCCACTGTTTATAAGTCTTGTTTAGTTCAAATCGGTACCCTCACATTACCTGTCGATCTTATTTCATTGAAAATAGTTGCATTTGACGTGATTCTAGGGATTGATTGGTTAACTACTCATCATGTAAATATTGATTGTTTTCGTAAGATTGTTAGCTTTCATATTCCTAACCAACCTATTATGCGAATTCAAGCAACCAAACCATTAAAATCAATCATTGTCATCTCAAGCCATAAAGCTATTCGTTTATTAAAAAATAGATGTCAAGCTTTCTTAGCTCATGTCACAGATTTAAACAAAAATACGTCAGTTTTGAATGATATTTCTATTGTTAATAAATTTCCTGACGTATTCCCTGAAGAACTTCCTGGCTTACCCCCAGAGCGTGAAGTTGAATTTTGAATCGACCTTGAACCCGGTACAAAACCCCTTTCCAAAGCCCCATATCGAATGGCTCCTATTGAACTTCAGGAGTTAAAAACCAATTACAGGAATATTTAGACATCGGTTTCATTACGTCTAATCGTCTCCTTGGGGTGCTCATGTTCTATTAAGTGAAGAAAGATGGGAGTATGCGACTTTGTATTGATTATCGGGAGTTGAATCATGTCACCATCAAGAATAGTACCCATTACCCGCGTATTGATGACCTATTTGACCATTTGCAAGGCGCCAAATTCTTTTCAAAGATCGATCTTCATTCCGGATATCATCAGTTAAAGATTAGAATCGATGACATTCTAAAGACGGCTTTCAGAACTCGGTACGGGCATTATGAATTCCTAGTCATGTGTTTTGGATTGACTAATGCTCATGCTGGCTTCATGGATATGATGAACCGAGTATTCAAGGAATATTTGGATCACTTTGTGGTTGTCTTTATCGATGACATCCTCATATATTCCAAAATCCATGAAGATCATGAGAAACACTTGAGGCTGATACTCCAAAAGCTTCGTGAAAACAAGCTTTATGCCAAATTAAAGAAATGCGAATTCTGGCTTGAGGAAGTAGCATTCCTTGGGCACGTAGTATCAAGTCATGGAATATCTGTTGACTCGGCAAAGATTGAAGCAATAAAAAACTGGGAGCAACCTAAATCAGTGACCGAGGTACGTAGTTTTCTCGGCTTAGTTGGTTATTATCGAAGATTCGTAGAAGGGGTTTCTCGAATCGCTACTCCATTAACTCAGCTGACTCGTAAAGATACAAAATTTGGTTGGAGTGTGGAATGTGAGAAGAGTTTTCAAGAACTCAAGAGGAGACTCATTTCAAGACCTATTAAACAATACCATCCGCTCTCGAGGATTTGTCATCTACTGATGATGCTTGGGCAAAGGGTTAGGATGTGTTCTCATGGAACATGGGAAAGTCATAGCCTTATGCCTCTCGAAGAACTCAAAGAATATGAGAGGAATTATCCTACTCATGATCTAGAGTTAGCGATTGTTATCTTCGCACTTAAAATTTGGAGACATTACTTGTATGGGGAGAGAGTGGAGATCTTTACGGATCATAAAAGCCTCAAATATTTCTTCACCCAAAAGGAACTCAACATGGGGCTACGACTTTGTCTTGAACTGTTGAAAGATTATGATCATACCATTCAATACCATCCTGATAAAGCGAACGTAGTAGTGAGCGCATTGTGTAAGATCATATCTTGATGCGAGTGCGATATTGTCAATGCAAAGGCCCATTTTATATGACTTGCAAAGGATGAAGATAGAGTTAAAGACTCCAGGGACCCACGTGATGATGGTGAATATACGAGTAGAACCAACTTTAATCGATAAAGTTAAAGTTGCTCAAGCCACAAATATGAAGCTGATGCGTATGAGGAAAAAAGTGCAAGAAGGTGCTATGCCGGAAGCAAGAATCGATGAAACAAGAATACTTCGAGTCAACTCCATACTTTGTGTTCCTAACGACCCTGATTTAAAGTATAAAATCATGATGGAGGCGTATAACACACCGTTTGCAATCCGTCCTGGGAGTACAAAATTTATCATGATCTTCGACATACATTTTGGTGGAACAATATGAAGAGAGAGATCGCGGAGTTTATCTCAAGGTGTCTAACTTGTCAACGAGTCAAGGCGGAGCATCAAGTACCAAAAGATCCATTGTAACCACTTGAAATTCTAGAATGGAAGTAGGAGCACATTACCATGGATTTCGTTATCGGTCTTCCCTAGGTTTCTCAAGGCATAGATGTGATTTGGGTCATTGATGATAGATTGACCAAGTCGGCTCATTTCTTACCTATACGAGAAACTTATACACTTGAACTTCTTGCTCGTATGTACATAAAAGAGATTATAAGATTGCATGGTATGCTAGTATCCATAGTTTTTGATCGAAACCCAAGATTCACTTCAAGATTTTGGGTTAGTTTGCAAAAAGCTATGGACACGAATTTAAGATTTAGTTCGGCTTATCATACTCAAACGGACGGGCAGTCAGAGAGAACTATTCAAACTCTTGAATATCAATAAAGACTCTGTGTCCTTGACTTCAAGGGAAGTTGGGACAAGTTCTTACCATTGGTGGAGTTTTCCTACAACAACAGTTATTAAGCAAGTATTGACATGGCTCCATTCGAGGCGTTGTATGGAAGAAAGTGTCGTTCTCCAGTTTACGTAAGAAGGCACTACTCAATAATTGTTACAGTAATTACTGTTCAATATTTTATTTTGATTCAATAATTACTGCGTTGATATTTTATATTATTGTTGTTTCAATAATTATCACTGCACAGTATTTCCCATTATCAAATCAATAATTCATATTATTTGAATAATATTATTAGATAGCATTATTGGCAATGTCTAGAAAGTTCTGCCAAGGAGAGGTTTGGTCATCTAATTGCACGCCAGTAAGGAGAAATCCTTATCGGAAAGCCCCTTCTTTCCTGAGAACGGCCTGGTTGTCATTATTGTGATTCTATAATATTATTTATGAATAATTAATTATTGATTTATATGATAAGGAAATATTTATTTTATGTGAACATAAATGATGGATAGGTAAATATTTATTTTATGTGGATATAATTGAAGGGATTAATGTTGAGGTGTTTTATCAGTATTTTTGTCGGAATGGAGGTATAAAAAATCAAATCAGTGTTCTTAAAGCTCTATTGCGTGAGTTATAATTTTGATCCGACCGTTGGATCGTTGTGATTTTTGGATATGTTATACATATATAAGTTGAGTATGTGTCCACAAATTTTGAACCGTTAAAAATTAACGTATGATTTGTTATGAATTTTAAGAGGTGTTGAAAATTGTCCGTTTATGGAATTTGGATATTTTCTGTTTGGAATTTGAAAAAACTTTCTTCTGTAAAGTTGTAGAGAATTCGATTTCATGTGGAATGGACATAAAATTCGTATTTTGCTGATAAAATGACTATTTATTATGAATTATTAAAGTTTCAAAAATTAAAATATTTTTATTAAAAATATGGATGGGCCCGACTTTTGGTTGTTGGGAAAGGTGGCTGATTTTAGTGGGCCCCACTTGTGGTGGCTGAATTTTTTTCAAATACATGTGTGTAGATTTTTTTTTATTATTATTATTTTAGTCTCCTATGGCGTTCTAGCATTTTCCTATAAATAGGCGCTTAAGTTAGAATTGAAAATCACACCAGAATCAGAGAATTCTTCTTCTATAATCTTGAGCGTATTTCTTTAGAGTTTTAGAAAACTTTGAGCGTGAAAAACAGTGAAAGTTTTCTTCAAGAATATCCCCGCTATACCAGTTGGAATACTCTTCTTTTCAAGGTAAGGGATGTTATTTTTGTTCAATATTCGCTTGAAATAATATTTTCTTCCATACTCTGTAATATGTAAGTAATATTATTTCGTTTCAGATTTCGAATTTTATACTCGTTTGTTAAAATTTTGGCTTCTATACTCCATGAAATTAGTAAAATATCCTTGATATTTGCGTTTCATCCAGTTTATCTTTTCATGGAAATATTAGTTTGAGCATTCTTGATAAGTTTTAACTTTTTCATGCCGGAGTACTATTCACGGGATACTATTCACTCGAGTACTATTCACACGGGGTACTATTCATGATAAAAATTGATTCGTTTTCAGTCCAAATTATTTTTGGTACAATATTATTCTTGAATTTTACTCCTGAAAGCGATATCATGTTAACAATTTGGGCGTTATTGATTTCTGGATAAATTAAATTATAAATCTTTAAAATTTATCCTTGAACTTGTTTTATTGAATTCTTATATCATTTTCATCATCCTCATTTTTTATATTACATTGAAAGTCATCGTGGCGGCAGCTGTAGTGCATAGATGGACTTGGTATGATTATGACTAGGGATTATTCGGTATATTCATGGCCGTAATGTTATAAATGATGTGATAAAAGTCCTCATTGGCCGCGTCTTGCATTTATGGATGATTGTTGACATGATCATGACCATTGATGAATACATTTAATATCCTTGGCCCGTAGTGCATGGATAATTTGTGGTCGTGATACTAATGAATATCCTTGGCGCGTAGTGCGGGGATGATGTGAATTATTTATTAAAAGTGAGTCTCAAATGATAAAAGTGATGAAAACCTTTTTATCATAAAAGATAGTAGATTTTATTCTCTACTTGACTCTTCTAATGGATTGCTTGTTCCACTATAGTTAAACTTGATGTTTGTTATATTTTATCGCTTTAACAACATTGAAGGCTAACGATAAATTATTACGCATTATCTTAGTCATAATATTTCTTCTTTGGGCTAGTTGAGCTCACCCTTTTGCTTTCATTGTTCTCTTGAAAATGAGAAAGTAGCAAGTGCTTAGTCGGGGAACGGAGTGACGGTCCAGATGATTGCATTAGTAGTCCTCACTATTCTATGAAATAGTGTGATAATAAATGTATTGAAGACTCCATTTGAGTTGACTACTGTCTAGAAGACAATATTTGTTTTAAAACTCTCAGTTTATGTCTTGTCGTATTTTACACGACAGTTGTATTATTAAATTGTATTTGAATTTTGTACCATGTATTTGGCAACTCAAGATGGGTGATATATACCTATTTTGGGGGCGTCACATTGTGTGTTGTGAATTTCTTGGTTTCTTGGATAGTGATTTTAATAATGATGCAAATTTAGAAGATGAAGGGGCAGGGGTGGTGCATGTCACTACAAGAAAAGGGTCTATTAGTGACCGCGTATCAACGACCGCATTTGGTCGCAGATAGCTATTAGCGACCGACTGCAGTCGCTGATAGTCGTCGCATAAAATCTGGTCGCTGAGATGCACATTAGCGACCACTATTAGCGGTCGATATATCCGTGACCGCGAATAGCTACCGAATTCATCATTTCGGTCGCTAAGATGAGTCGGCATATTTCGGTCAAAGGTCGACATGGTCCACATGTCGCATTGCTATCGTGACCGTCATTGTCATCGATACCCTCAAATGCTCAACGGTCACTAATAGATATCAGCGATCGCATGCGGTCGCTGATTCTAAAAAACTAAAAATCAGTTTTTTGATATTTTGCATAATTCCCAAAAAACTGTACCTGTTTTGTACCTGCTATATCCCAACACACATACACAACAATATAAACAGTGTGCATAATAATATAAACATCCATCGTCCACCAAACTAGCTAGTATATAAACTATATATATTAACCTTTAAAAACCGCTATGAATTGAATAAATAACCATAAATCTAATGTTTAAGTAACAAACAAACATCCAAAGAATGAATATACAAGTACAAGCTTATCAAATAACTACAAATCAACACTAAATTGGTCGTCAAGAATCATCGCCTCCTTGATCACCCTGTAATTAACAAAATTATAAAACAAATTACAAATATAGTAACTATGTTGATACTGGTATATATGAAGATAATATATACAACAAATTGATTTTATACCTCATCGCCATCCTCATGCTGTCTTGCTGCTGCTACTGCTTCAGCTAACTTATCAGGACTCAGAGCCCCCAGATGCCCGCCCAGTATCTTCAGAAGATCTCGATCTCGACATATAGCTCTCACACAGTCAGCCGGAGTATGAATAGCTGAATGACTCGATGACTGTGAAGACTGGGTAGAAGAGAATCCTGAGCCACTGAAGGATGGGCGTCGTCGTTGTCCTTGACCTTTAATGTAATTCTTCTTCACAACAGACTCCCTCTCCCACAACTCTTGATCAATAGGCGGACGTGGAGTGCCTTCAGGATAACGCTTATAAGTATCCCGTCACCATGTTAACAATTAAATAGTTAAAAATAAATTCTGTAAGCATTGATAAACAAGATCGAGTTGTTAAAACTTATTACCGCTATCTGGATAGCATCAGGCAACCATCACGGGTGGCCACGTACACATCCAGCCAATGGATAGGCTGACCTTGAGATTGAGACTCCTATACAAAAAATAGCACAATATTACTAAGTAAAAATGTGATATATTTTCTACAATTCATGATTGTAAACATATTAAAACTTGTAAATACGCACCTGGCGTTGATATCTTTTAATCGTGAAATCTTAGCCGCCTGTATGTTCCTTTTTAGCTTTTTCACCATCGGCACACCCAAGGATCTGTTGGTGGTGGCGGTCTTTCGTCTTTTCACCCAAATTTCTCGACTTCCATTGGGCACACATCTCAACCCATATGGATGGGTGCACCACCGTGGACTATACTGCGTGCATGTAATCCTCTCCACGCCCTAGATGGTCGATCTCTAATTGTGAAGGGCTTTTTGTCGTTCTTTGTTCAAATTATCCTTGAATGCGATTTGGTGCACTACGCAAGAATAATGTCTCGAATCACTTTGAGCTCGTATGTCCTCCCATCTATACCTTTTCTACAAATAAAACAACAATAATAACATTACTAAACAATTATCCTTAATTAGAATATTATATTATCTATCATAATTAAAAAAAATATACCTGAAATTCAACCCAAACAGCATCCTTGTGGGCGATAGGTGTGCTCGCCCACGTAATCACAGGTGTAGGCCAATTCTATAAACACAGCTTTGATATGCACTTGACGATCTTATTATCTAAAAAATCACTATAGTATACAACAATTTACATCAACGATAAGTAGATATATTAAAGCAATTTATATATAAGTTCTATATATCTTGTATAAATGGAATCTAAATGATGCGGAACGTACGTGTTATTCGGAGGAGGGCGAATCTGAATAAGAATCCGATCATCCGGATTAGTAGGGGCCTTGGGCACATGATTAGGTCCCTTACCCAACCCGCGCTTTTTTCATACCTCGTAAGTCATCTCAGATATTACAAAAAAATCAAGATGTATATATGAGTTATATTTGATTACATGTATATATGAATATATAAAATGACAATAAACATGACAGTGATATAAACATGTATATATATGAATATAAAATGACAATAAACAAAAATTGCATTTAAATAGTTAAGTACATAAACATGACAATGATATAAAAAACATGTAATGCTAAACATACATTTCATTTGTTCAAGTGTCTGATTCAGAATCATCTTGTATACGTGTTGCAGATTCATAACCATCATCTGCTTCAGATTCAGTGTCAGATTCAGTCAATAACGCTTCCTCCTCAGTATCAATGTCATCTGACACAAGTATTGACTCAGGATCTAATTCATGTGGTTCATCTCCACCATCTAACTAGATTACTTCATTGTCGTCCTCCACATTTATTATAGTTTGACTATGAAGCATCTGCTCTTGGTAAATCTCTCCATCAACTACTTCTACACGACAACACGTGGGAGTATGAATTACAACTTGCCAATCTATAAAGTGCTCTATCCCTTTTCCTAACAGACTAGGAGTATAGTATACTTGTCTTTGTTTGAGTTGGTAAAACAAACGGTTCGTTGGAGTACGCAGACCTATGGAGGTCAATATCGACGCATTCCATGTCCGGTCAACACGTATCCCTTTTTCCTCAATCAAACCAACGGCACTTGAACAAGTGAATATGACCCCGACGCGCCTCATACGACAACTCTCTACGATTTCCTCCAACTCCCCATAAAAGGCATGACCAACCTCATTGTAACAATCTCCTTGGACACACACTTCAGAGTTCGTTGTTCTTTTACCACGCCCATCTTTGTATGAAATTCACAAACATTTATTTTGTAACCATTATACCGACTTGGTCCATATCCGCATTGGTAGCTAGGACTTGTACATTAGCCTAATCGTTGATCCTCAATCAAAGCCTACAAAAAACTCCATCTTATTAAATGAAGTCATAGTTAATATGGAGTGTATATATATATATATATATATATATATATATATATATATATATATATATATATATATATATATATATATCGTGCTTAAAAAAATTGAACTTACTTTGTCCTTTAGCCAAAGTGCAAATTTTTATCACGATTGATTTGAATATCTTTATCAGTTATGCCGGGATGCTTCACTTTTAACTCGTCATCGTACAATCTATACCATGTTAGAAACATTAAAATATTGGAATAAATTTTTAACTTAAAAGATAAATTATCAAGTTTACATGTGTACCTCACAAATTCATCAATCTCCTCGCAATTGAGAAGAATGTAAGTATGTGCAACATGTAATTCTTGCTCAGAGAGGAATATGCGCTTCCCTTTTCCATAAGCGCGGCCTGATAGACCAAATAAAGAGAGTCGACCATTTAGTTCAACATTTCCCCCATCATCATGTCTCGATACTCGATTGGCCTTTGTTAAGACTTCGTTCGGAAAATAGTCTGAGACAAACGTATATATCTCATCGAAACTGTATGCCTCACATATCGACCCCTCGACATAAGCTCTATTCTTCACCTTCCTCTTAAGGTTTCCCATCACTCTCTCAAAAGGGTACATCCATCTATATTGAAATGGATCCCCAACACGAGCTTCATAGGGAAGATGGATTTGCAAATGCTCAATGGAGTCAAAAAAACCAGGTGGGAATATTTTTTTGAGTTTACACGTGGTCTCTATGATGTTCTTCTCAAGTACAGACATGTCCTTCTCATTTAATGATTTTGAACATAAGACTTTGAAGAAACGACTAAGATCCGTCAAAGCATCCCATATTGGTTTATCAAGCAGATCCCAAAATGCTATAGGCATGAGTCTCTCCATGAACACATGACAGTCATGACTCTTCATCCCTTGCAATTTCCCACCCGTAACACACCTTGCAATGTTTGACGTATATCCATCTAGTAGTTTCAAAGACTTAACCCATGTTCACACATCTTCAACTAGCTTTTTGGACAATGTGTACCTTGCATGCAGTTTGATAATCTTACCATTAGAAGATTCATAAAGTTCTAATCTAGGACGCTTACAAATATCTTTCATGTCCAAACGTGCCTTATCATTATCTTTTGTCTTCCCCGTAACATTCATCACGGTGTTAAACATTTTGTCAAACACATTTTTCTCAATATACATCACATCTAGATTATGACGAATCAAATTTGAAGACCAATAAGGCAGTTCCCAAAAGATGTTTCTTCGAACCCAGTTATGATATTCGCCAAACCCATTGATTATGTTTGTGGCATCAATCTTACCAAATGGGATAACCGACAATCTCATCACACGATCTCGCATCTCTGTTCTCGAAAATCGCGGTGCAGGTATATCATTGTCTACTTTCCCTTTCCTGAAGTGTTCTCTATTTCTTCAAAACGGGTGATCTACCTAAGCACTACCAACGATGATAATCAAACCAAGAAGGCTTTCGACCTTTTGATAGATTAAACGACTTTGTATGCTCCATACAATATGGACAAACCAACTTCCCGTGTGTACTCCATCCAGCTAGCATACCATAAGCTGGGAAGTCACTTATAGTCCACATAATCGCTGCCCTAAGGTTGAAATTTGTTTTCGTTGTAACATCCCAAGTTTGTACCCCATCCTCCCACAATACCTTCAACTCGTCTATAAGAGGTCTCAAGTAAACATCTAAGTTCTTTCCAGGACTCTTAGGACCAGAAACCACGAGTGAAAGAAACAAGTATGGTCAAGCTTTCATACACATCCAAGGAGGCAAGTTATCACGAAGTAACAATCACGAGCCAACATGAGTACGGAACAACTGAGTGGCCAAATGGATTGAAACCATCGGTGGACAATCCAAGCCTCACATTTCTAGGTTCCAATGCAAACCCAGGATGTGTTAAGTTGAAATCTTTCCAAGCCTGCCCATCTGTGGGATGATTTAGTTCTCCATCTTTAGCTGGAGATTTCGCATGCCAACTCATATGTTCAGCTGTTCTTGAAGACATGTACAATCTTTTTAGCCGATGTGTTATTGGAAAATACCTTCGAATATTAAATGGTATACTTGATTTTTTTTGTAGTCACACCCTCTTTATTAGACCTAATTCGGTCATGACTGCAAAACGTGCACCTTATCATCTGTTCATTTTCCTTATAAAATAACATACAATCGTTGGGACATGCATTAATCTTTTGGTATCCAAGACCCAACTTCTTCGCCATTTTCTTACAAAAGTAATAGTTACCAGGTAATTTCTCACCGTCAGGCAACATACTCTTAATGGCCTTCAAGAGCGACTCAAAACACTCATGGCTCATGTTGTGATCAGCCTTGATGTTAAGTAATGTCGCCACTGCAAACAATGTAGTGTGTTTGGTGCAACCATGCCACAATGGCTCGCTACCCTCGTCTTAACAACTTAAAGAAGTCTTTGGTATCGTAATTCATAGGTTGTTCTCCGCCTTTGTTCCCAATCAAAATCGCCCTGCAATATCATGAACCATTTCATTCATAATGATGAGTACTCTTGCCTTTAATTGTGTACTTTTGTGATGCCACCATCTCTTCTCTCCGCCCATGTGCCCACCAAAGATTCTTCGTAATTTTCATGAACCCATAAACAAGTAAATGATAGTTTACCACGTCTCATTCCATATAATTTACATTATTACACTTCAAACATGGACATCGTGTCTTCATGATCGACCATTCATACATTCCGGGTGACTATCGCGATACTCCAAAAACACTTGGCAACCAACTCTAAATTCAATTTGAAGATTTATCTGGGCACTTGACTTTTCGTCGTGCCATCCAACTACTGGCCCTGAATAGAGGTCCATGATTCCACGGTACCTACTACGCATAACATGAGCTTATTAATCATATGACTTGAGCATACTTGTAACCATATGACTTGAGCATACTTGTAAGCATATGATTAACATTTCAGCATACTTGTAAGCATATGACTTAAGCATACTTGTAACCATATGACTTGAGCATACTTATAAGTATATGATTAACATTTAAGCATACTCAATGTTAACGAATGAATGCAAATTAAAGCAGTATAAGAAACTTTAAATGTTATTAAATTTAGTATGAGAAATTAAGTAAATACTACTTAGTTTAATAGTTATATTATATCATGTTAATTTATTTTAATTTATTTTAAATTTGTTTTTACTGTTAACCGTAAGTGAATACGTAAGGTATTACATTCATTCTAGCTTTATATCAGTAATACATATTTGGTTGGTATTCAGATGCATTGAAATGTTTCCATAATCTTTCTATAAGATTTTATGTTTTGGGATAGTCATAACTTGGTTGAGCAATTTATAGCTTCTATAACATTTTGTAGCTTTATTCTTGTATACATAAGTGTTAAATACCCTTGTTTTTCTGTTCTAGCCAAAATAGTCTCTTTATTGACCAAGTGTGTCTAGTTACCTTCTCTGGTGCACTAACAGCTTCCCTAAAGATCGCTTATTTTGGCTTAATGACTTTCAATAGCTTACCATGTTGACAATCAAGCTTGGCTTGGCCCCGTGAGACTTGGCTAAGCTTGGCGTGGCCTCGTGTGGCCTCATGACCCCAAGCCCAAATTTCTTCATCATTTAACAACCCCTTAATAGGCTCTAGTGGATCACCAATATATTTATATCCAATTGATAAGCAGCACCCAGACTCTCCTATAAACTTATACTTATAATACTTATGAACATTTTTTAAACTTATACTTATAATACTTAAAAAAAAATTCGCCAGAGTCTCCCCTACAATATGGACTAGCCACATGCACAACGACATGTATATATGGACATTTCTAGGCACCCAAGACACAAAAAATTACCAAATAATATGAAGTCTCAAATCAAAGGATGTGAATTCCAATTTCAGCAAAATATAATCCCAACAACAAAATAGAATGTGCACAATTATAGACATGGTTTAATACCATTACACCAAAACAGTACTAAGCAATGAAATATCTGCATTTCTAAAGCAACAAGTAAACAAGAATTGGTTACTTACATAATATCTAGTAGGTATGTCTTTCATTCGGATGACCTATTTTACCTACTTCTTAGACAATCCATGACCACACCTCTTAGACATTAACATTCTTATCGTGAAGCTTTAAAGTGTCACAAGGACTGATTTTGGTTCCTTGAATTATAACAAGCTTAAGCTTCATAATTATAAGCATTAGTGGGTTGGAGTATTCTTGAGGTATTACCCCCCATTACAAGAGCATTTTTACTTTAGTTGGACTCCATATTATAGTTAGTATACACTGATACTAATTAAATCAGTCCTTAACTTGACAATTTATCAAACATATAGAGGGAAGTTTATATACTTGCACATAATACATAATTCTTAGCTTATTGACCCCAGCCTTATGGCTTAAAACAACAACAAGCACAGAACCATACTAAATAGTCCCAATCACAGCAGTTCACATAGCAATTAAAATAGTCATATATTGTATTAATTCCAATACATTAGCCATTTATCCTACTTAGTCCCTAACAGTCCAATTGCTATCATTTAAAGGAAAAGGAACGAAGGATTAGGACGGCCAGAATGAACTTACTTAATGATTCAAAGGTCACAAGTGGTTTGAGGAGAGGCGATGGCCAGTGGCAGAGTGGGCGGAGCGAGGCGGTGGCTGGATTCTCCTTCTTCTCTTCTCCCCCTTTCTCCCTCTTTTCTCTATCCTGCTCCCTCGTTTTTTTTCTTCTTCGCCTGTGTCGAACGAATGACTGAAACTGGTAAATGTTAATATGATCGGTACCGCTTTCGATCATTCATCGTGATGGCCGCTATCGCCGATTTTTAATGACGTGGACACATCGGTGACCGCTTTAACCGTCATTGATAGAGATTGGTCGCAAAAACTAAACGCGCCAACATTTGGCACCAATTTTTGGGAGGGAAAGTTAATCTAGTGACCACTCAGCGACCGCATGCGGTCGCTGAGAATGATTAGCAACTAGAAGCAAGTCCGGTTACATGAAATGGTAAAATCATTATTATTGATATGAATGACGAGGAAAGGGCGATCATTGAAAGGTTTGGTCACAGATAGAGAATTTTCTTGTAGTGTGTATATATGTAGAATATATAGATTCATATTGTTTATAAAATTCAGTAAATGTATTATTAAAATTTCTTTTAATATAATCAATATTAGTACTACCCATATTTTCTACAATATCTTCTAAAATACTTTATACACCTTGTAATTTTATAATTGGGTTTAATGCAGCCGCACAAGTAATAACAGATGGCATGTTTTCAATGTATTTTTAAAATTTTTCCTCCATTGACAAAATAAGGTTAGCCCAAAAAGGATCATACTTAAAATCTTGAAACATATTTGTTATTTCTAAACATGCAAACAAAACATGGTGAATTGTAGGATAATAAACACCACTTAATAGTTTTGTGTGTTTTTTAAAAACTTTAAGAATATTTAAAAGTTGACCAAGTAGATCTCAATCTTGATTTGTAATTCATGATCAGCTTGTGTATTATAAAACTCTATAAGTATATTTTTACGTTTATAGCTAGACATTTTTAAACAAATCATATGTACTAATATTCCACCTAATGTTATTATCAAATTTTGCTCTTTTAAATTTTTCTCCTATTGCATGACAAAAATTTCTAAAATTTTGAATTCTTCTATTTGAACCATAAGCATAATTAATCATAACACAAATTTTACATATTGAAGCTTGTAAGTAATTGAATCCAAATTGAACAATTAAATTTATTATATGACATACGCATCGAACATGAAAAAATGCACCATTTATTACAGGCATTAAATCAGTTTTTAACATTCTAATAGAACTAGTGTTATTGCTTGCATTATCTAAAATAATACTCATGATTTTATTTTTAATTTTAAAAGTACAAATAAGAGACATAATTTGAGCATATATTGTTTGACCATTATGAGGTAATTCAAAAAATTGATATCCTATAATTCTTTTTTGCATTTCAGAATCTATCCAATGAATACTAATACAAATATAGCTAACTCCAGATTGATGATCAGCAGACCAAACATCACTAGTTAAACAAATTTTACCGTCAAAATATTCAATTAGTTCTTTTTTAGCTTTATTATATAATTTAATTGAATCACGTTTAGTAGTCATTCTACTTACTTGTTTATATTTCGGTTGTAATGCGCCTTGAATGTAATTGGTACATCGCACATCGTCAAAAAAATTAAACGGGAGCTCCTTCTCGATCACTAGTTTGGCTTGCCACTCTTTCTATAGTATTTGATCATAACTCCAATTATGATCGGAACGATCAATTTGTGCTTGAGAGCTTTCATTGGTTAGTTTATGTTTTGGCAAACACGAATGGTAGTGTCGTTGTAATGTGTTATTGCCTTTAGTACCAAATAAGGCGTTATATATTTTGCATTGGGCTTTTTTAACACCTTCGGCAGCCCACACTTCGATGAAATGTTCCCAAATAGCCGCTATATGTTTGGTTTGTTCACCGGTAGGACGTGAAAATAAAGTACTCGAACCTGCAACGACACTTTCAAGCATAATGATATTTGGATCTGTTTGAATAAATTGCGGCATTTGTAGAGTGTTGGAGTCGGAGGGATCCATTGTATTGTAATAATAAAAATGTAATAATAATACAAATTAAATATTATAATAATAACAATTGAAGTTTGTAATTATCAGAGAATATCAAAATACTAAATAGAAAGATGTGAAAATTGTGAATAAAGAGAATATTGATCAAGAACGAAAGTTGGGGAGAGAAAGCAGATTGCAGGATATAGATATGTGAATATTTGTGCGGTTAATGAAATGAATTTTATAGAAACAAAATATAACTGTTTGTTTAAAAAAAATACTGCACACTATCCGTTTGTTTAGAAGTAAAAAAAAAGCAATTTATTTTTTCTACTTTGTCAGTGGAGCAGCTTTCAGCAGACAATAGATGAACAAATGATAAGAAAACTTAACTTTTTTTACTATTTGAGTTTTGACCGTTGTTTTTCAATCTCATGACTTTTGTATTAAAAGTTTCAAACAATGAACATGACAACATGTAATAAATGAACTGTTCCTGACTTGACTTTTGGTGCAACTCGTTTACATAATTACAATTTCGAGTTTTTGATAAGTAAACTTCTTGGTGCAGGTCCTGGACACAGTGGGAGATAATGGGCTAGAATTCAAACCATTAAGGCATTAAAGTGAGCTGGTGAGTCAGGTGACTAAGTCACCTAAAAATCAATTCAAGCCAACAACTTATTATCTTAAATTTAGTGGATTGGCATTGGCCCATGGCCCAATTGAAACTTGCAGTCTTGCCCACTTTCAGCAGGCCCTAAACGATCCGAGCCAGGGCCTCGGTTTCATTCGAAGCTTCGAGCCGACCAGGGCCTCGAGCCGAGGCAGTCAGATTTTAGAAGGCCGGACAGAGTGGATATGGGCCAAAAAAGTGAGGTCTGTTAGTAGCCTGCAGGCCGGGCATGACCGGTCCAGGCCTTGACTAGGTCGGGATTTGACCAGGCCGGACCAAGGCCAGGCCGCAGGCCATTTGTGAAACTCTATATTGGGATGGGTTGGGTCAAGAAAATCTATAAAATGGTCCGCTTGGCTTACTTTAATGATATTAGAATATAGAGGTTTCACAAGCTTGAAAATATTTTTCATTTTATAACTAATTTAATATAATTTGTTTAACTCACAAAAGTAATAATTTTTTGTTTTAAAATTAAAGATATAATTAGACTTTTAATTCAAATGATGACATATTAAATTAATGTGAAATATTTAATATCATGTAAATGTTTGCAATATGAACTGTGACACCCCCAAAATAGGTCCACACGACCCATTCTGAGTCGCCAGATATCACACTATAAAAATTAAATACAAACTTTATTTATACAACTATTGAACTGTCGTATAGAATACGACCACAGTTAACTGTGAGTTTTAATACAGATGTATGTAACTCTCATGGTGCCTCGACCACAACCTTTAAATTGTACTTTACATAAAAGTACAGTCAAAAACTATTTTAGATATTAAAATCTTTGGGAAGTGCTCAAGGAAACCTTCGTACATGGGAGGCCATTCGTCTAGGTTATGATAGTATCATATGTCCACAGAATTATTTTTGGTTGACCCAAAAGTTCCCAAAGAAAAACAAGAAGATTACTATTATCTTCTTTCCAATGGTGAGTCTTCTCTTGACATATAATTATCTCCGTTGTCTCCAAGTGAAAATTATATTTTAAATATACTCCAAGATCATATAGGTAGTGCTCGTAGATATACTCAGCAAGTGGATGTGCACAACCATGTCTTATGATAACACGAGGTTGCATGTCATTAGACATCTTGTATGATAGTGGCAAAACACCCTTCCAATGTTGGGTTCACCTCACCCTATTCAGTTATCCAAAATTAAATATCAAATGACTTATACAATACGACATACTTATCTAAAGTTCTCAATATAATTATTTCCATACTATTTAGGGAGAACCTCAACAACTATAGACCACCGTTCTATTCCTCTGTTATCCCCGCTCGACCCAACTACACTCTTATTACCTGAAAGGAATTGTGAAACAAAAAGGGTGAGCACAACTAGCCTAGTAAAGAATACCATGATTAAAGATAATTTACATCATCAATAGCCTTCATCAGTAATAAATCAGAGATTTAGAACATATGGTAGATGATAAAACTTTTCAACCATAGTTGCAGCAGAACGAGCAATCCATTAGAAGAGTCAAATAGACCATAAGGTCTATTATCTTCTCCATGTTAAAAGTCCACCAACAAGGTTTTATCCCTGTAACATCAATCAACAGTTCATGTCCAAAATCATATGAATAACTCATAATCATAATTGTGGTTCTAAATTCCTCTTCGTACCTAGGACGAAGATAATTTTCATCACCTATCTTCACCTGAAACATCAAAAATCATGGTTATACCAAATCATAATTCCTGCTCATAATCATACTAACAAATTCATCTTTACACTACGGCCAAAGATATACAAATCAGAAAACTCGATAATCATCAGCCATCTTTTTGCCTACGTGCCAAAGATATACAAATCAGTAAAACCACTAACTAACAATTCATCTTTTGCACCACGTGCCAAAGATATACAATCAGAAAACCAATAATACCGAGACTCGACTTAAATAGTATCACGACCACGAATTATCCATGCACTACGGGCCAAGGATATTCGTGTTTTCAATTACGGTCATGATTATACCGAATAATCCCTGGTCATAATCATACCAAGTCCATCTATGCACGTAAGCCACAGATGACTTTCAACACAATATAAGCATGAGGACCATGACAATGATATAAAGAATCAATCAAATGAGATAAAGGATAAATATTAAACATTTATCTAGGGTTCAAGAATATCCCAATGTTATCAAGCACTTAATAATCTCATAATCTAATATCATTAATATTATAACAATATTTTAATTATTTCTTAAACTTATAAATAATTTATTTTAATTGTTTACACTTTACCAAATAATGCATTTAATCATTCAAAAATATCATACTCATAAGATTTCATCACCAATGATCAAATCCCTCATCAAAAATCTGTATATACCTTATATAGGATTTTCAAGCCATAAAATCATATTTTCCAATTTTGTTACTTCACATAACATATTTAACTCATATGTTCGTAACTAAACCATTTTCATGAAAAATACCAAATCAGTCCCAAAAATTATTCATTTCTGGGATTTAGCAGAATATAGTCCCATATTGAACATATATTTTTCTCGGAATTTTTAAAATTCATTTACTATTTTTCATATGGCCAAAACTGCCGAATATTTAAACATTTATCATAAATTATACGTTTGTCCAAAAATTCCAAAATTTACAGGGTATACTCCTGTTATATATATGTACTCCCAATACAAATTTCATTAATTTTGGAGTTAATCACAAGGAGTTATAAGGGTTTACTTTTAAAATAGTCTTTTCCTGTAAAATTCATAACTCCTAATCTATACATCCAAAAATCGCCATTTTTGGACACAATCTAGAAAACTCATCAAATTATCATTTCAAATTTTTCCAGAATTTTTTAGGGTCAGAAAAATTATGAAATTACCCCTGACAGAAACCTCTTTTTAATGAAAATACTGTTCATATGAATACAAAGGATCATTCACCATGCATGCGGTAATCCACGTAGACAGGTTATTCCAACAGAATAATAAAGAATGGAATAACAGAAGAATTCACCAGGCATACGATAGACCACACAGATAGATTATTCCAACAGAATAATAAATAACGGAACCGGGTCATGCGTAATTCTTACAGACAAGATATTCCAACAGAATAATAAAGAATGGAATAGTAGGAGGATTCACCATGCATGCGATAGACCGCACAGATAGGTTATTCTAACAGAATAATAAATAATGGAACCAGGTAATGTGTAAACGCACAGACAGGATGTTCCAACAGAATAATAAAGAACGGAACCAGTTCATGCGTAATTCGCACAGACAGGATGTTCCAACAGAATAATAAAGAGAGGAATAACAACATAATTTCACCATGTATGCGGTACTTCGCATAGACAGGTTATTCCAACATAATAATAAAGAATGGAATAACAACCCTTACGAGTATTGAAAGAAAATAACTCTCTTCATGAATACGAAAGAATAATATCCCTTACTACAATAATGATATCCCTTACCTTAGAAGAAACTGGATATAGGAGTAGTGAAGTAGCAGAATACTTTTCTTCTTTCTCTCTATAGTTTCTCTCTCTAGAATTTCAGTGAATTCGTAAGAAATAATGAAGGAATGAGCTTCTATTTATAGGAGAATGGACTGAATAGTAATTAATTCATGAACGGTCCAGATTGATTTACTTTTAAACGGACGGTCCATAATGATTTACTATGCAGTATTAATAAAATATTCTAATAAAACAAAATCTTTTAAATAAAATATAATATATTCTATTTATAATCTAATAAAACGAATAACTTTATAAAAGTATTCTGTTTTATATAAAAAGATTTTACTATGCAAATACTATGCAGGCACTATGCAAACACTATGCATAATAGAATATTATATATTTTATTTATAGTCTAATAAAATAAATAACTTTATAAAAGTACTCAGTTTTATATAAAAAGATTTTACTATGCAAATACTATGCAGGCACTATGCAAACACTATGCATAATAGAATATTATATATTCTATTTATAGTCTAATAAAACAAATAACTTTATAAAAGTATTCTGTTTTATATAAAAAAATTTCTGTTTTATTACATTTATAATAATAATAAAGCAAAACTTATCACCTTTATTATAATTGTTGGGCTTCGGCACAGAAACGCACAGCGGAAATTAAAATTTTAAAGCAATTTCCGAAACCCTAAAACAGATCCATGCGAAAATCAATTAATTCGAGAGGTTTAGAGATTATACGGATATAAAAAAACGAGAATCGAGACCGATTGCGCCTCGAATCTCCAACGCAATACAAACCGATTAAGCCTCTATGGTATCCACATTTAACGCCGCATCAACCGTCGAACGATTCTCGCAATAAGAAGGACTTGCATGTACTAGCCACCAAAAGGAATGGATTTTCTCAAATCTGCTTTTCTCTAGTCTCTCTCAAGAAATGGCTAGGGTTTTTTTTAATTATGATATCTTACCCTAAGTAGTTGCTATATATCATATATATAGTAGTTAAAAGAAATTAATCAAATCAAAACCTAATTTTATAAAATCCGAATTTATATATATATATCTCTTAATTAAGTCTTACTTAATTAATATACATATATACAAATTATCCTTTTAATTTAAATTCGTGATTTAAATACTATTAATCATATTAATATATTTAAATCCTTAAAATTTAAATTAATTCCCTTTTAAATAACGTTACTATGTGTGTGACCTATAGGTTATTATTACGTTGGCAATAATTTTAAAATCATATTATAAAATTATAAACAAAGTGAAATGCATCTAGTAATGCATCACTGCTACCCAAGTAATAATAAGATCGATGATTCGATACAACCTTTTCGTGACCAATGTTTCAATGTAATTTAATCCTTTTAACCTTAATATCCTAGATTAAACTCGAGTCATGGAATGTGTCATACTCTTCATAATTTAATCTGAGTTTTCTTGATCAATGAGTAGACTATATGAAACAAATCACTATTTGAGCATGGCCATGCATTTCATAGTCCTACTCAATCAAGAGGCCTATGGATATCACCCATAATATATAGGATGGTTAAATTCCATCTAGATCACTCATATTTCTCACACGATTAATGATGAACCTAATAATCACCTTTATAGTCCACCCTATTAAAGGTGACATTTGATGATATCAAAGTACATAAATTCTCGTAGTAATATAGCGATTTCGGTCGGAGGACCATTACATCATTGTCACTATGAGAATTGCTAATGACACTTCGCATAATGCTCCATATAGAATTCTCATGGTGGGTCCGCATCCAATTACATCGTTCTCTAACATGTACCTCCATGCATTGACTTAATATCTCATATATTTATGACCAATGAGATTTGGTCATCAAATCGATCCACATATTAGTCTCAATGCATCATTGTTGTCCCATCAACAATGATACTCGACTAGGACATTTAAGAACAATCGATACTAATGGTAATATATAATCTCATGTTCAAGTCACATACTTGAAACTATATAATTTGTATCACTATTCTAAGGAATTTTATTATGTTAACAATTATATTACGCAGTAAATAAAACCATAATAAAATCATATATTTATTCAATCAAATATAATATCAAAACGTTAAGCAATTATATCAAATAATTGGCCTCTAGGGCATAAACTCTAACAATAATTCACAATATTAATCGACCAGGTCATTCCCAGGAAAAAGGGGGCTTTCCAATAAGGATTTCTCCCAATTGGCGCGCAATTAGGTGACCAAACCTCTCATTGGCAGAACTTCTAGACATCGTTAATATTGCAAATAATAATATTAATAACTTTGTCGTCTCAATTATTGATTTAATAATATATAAAATATTTACAATAATTGAATCAAATAACGTGAGATACTATGCAACAATTACTGTAGCAATAATTAAACCAAACTGAGTGACTTCTCACGTAAGCATAAATAATCAATACCGTGTGCTACTATCCAACCACGCGTATTACTATACTTTTACTACCGAGTAGTTCAACAGTTTTAACGGTAAAACTTCCGCCGTTATTTTTCATAAAAAATATTTTTGTCGTTTTCTCAATCTGACAATAATTCCGTTGTGGGGTCCACCAATGATTGTACCGTTGGACGGATATTCCCCGACAAATCGAATATTCCCTGACACAACGAATATTTTATATCAACTTGCCTACTTTGCAAAATTTTCACATATTACTCTTAACTTTAAACTTTTATCAATTTAACTATTTACCAAAATAGAAAAATTAAATACTTTTATTTCATAAAATTCGGGGTCTCACATGAACGGTCACGATATATTGGATATGAATCAATCCCCTTTTATCCAATAATATTGGCAATATGTATTATTTAACTTTTATTCAAAAAAAGTATATAATTATTTAGTCATGTTTTCTATGTATTCAGTTGTAATTATTCCATACATTTCCAAGACAAAAAGGAAAATTTATTGGTATGGTATGGTGTTCACAAATGTTGGCTAGACTTGTACTAAGATCAGTAACGTTATATTAGAAATTTAATGAAATGTATTGCAAATCATGGGTATGTCATTTGTTTGCTTTCTTCCTTTAATTTGATGTCAACGATATCTATAAATTTTGGCATATATATTTAGATTCAAGTTAATTTTCTTATTTTTATGCAGCTTGTGCCGAGCTTTCCATTTCAGATCAATGGAGATCATGAAGTCAATAGGTGCAGGAAATGGGGATCTTTTGAGATCAAGTACTTGGTTGGATGGATTGAACATACAAATGTTTACAAAGATACCAGATTGTGGTAGGCAAATATCTTAAGGCAATTCTAATCTACATAATTAACCATCGTAATGTACCAATGTGGTATCTGTCAAAAGGACGTCGCCATTAATTGCTAAGCTTTATTAAATATTACCATAAACAGAGTAAAAAAAGCTGAAGAACTCAAACACATAATAACTTACACAAGCCCGATATCATATCATATGAGATTTTAATCAATTTTTGTATCCATAGAAAAGGGAAAAATAACACTAAAAGATAACCACCACTGTGACACCCCCAAAATAGGTATACATCACCCATCTTGAGTCGCCAAATACATGGTACAAAATTCAAATACAACTTAATTATACAACAGTCTTGTAAAATACGACAAAACATAATCTAAGAGTTTAATAAGAATATTGTCATCTAGACAATATCCACACTCAATGGAGTCCTCATTACATTTATTGTCACACTATTTAACAGAATAGTGAGGACTACTAATGTTATCATCTGGACCGTCACTCCGTTCCCCGATTAGTCCCTTGCTACGCTCTCATTTCTCAAGAGAGGCGAAGAAAGAAAAGGGTGAGCTCAACTAGCCCAGCAAGAAATATTATGACTTAGATAATGCAGAATAAATTATCATTAGCCTTCAACATTGTTAAACTGATAAAATATAATAAACATCAAGTTTAACTGCAGCGGAACTAGTAATCCATTAGAAGAGTCAAGTAGAGAATAAAATCTACTATCTTCTATGATTTAAAAGTTTTTCATCACTTTTATCGCTGAGACTCACCTTAATAAATAAACCACATCATCCCTATACTACGGCCAAGGATATTCATTAGTATCACGACCACAAATTATCCATGCACTACGGGCCAAGGATATTCGTGTATTCATCAATGGTCATGATCATGCCAACAACTGTCCATCAATGCACTACGGCCAATGAGGACTTTTACCACATCATTTATAACATTACTACCCATGATTATACCGAATAATCCTCGGTCATAATCATACCAAGTCCATCCATGCACTACACAGGCCGAGATGACTTTCAACATATTACAAACATGAGGATGATGACAATGATATAATAATTCAATAAAACAAGTTCAAGGATAAATTTGTAAAGATTTATAATTTAATTTATCCGTAAATCAATAACGTCCAAATTGTCAACATGATCTTCGCTTTGTGGAGTAAAATTCAAGAATGCTCAGAAGAATATTTTCATGAAAAGATACTGGATGAAGCGCAAATATCAAGGATATTCCACTAATTTCATGGAGTATAGAAGCCAAAACTTTAATCAACTGAGTATAATAGAATATATGAAACCGCAAATGGATTTTTGCCACCATGCGGTAATCCACGTAGACAGATTATTCCAACAGAATAATAAAGAATGGAATAACAGAAGAATTCACCAGACGTGCGTAATCCGCACAGACATGTTATTCCAACAGAATAATAAAGAATGGAACCAGGTTATGCGTAATCCGCACAGACGGGATGTTCCAATAGAATAATAAAGAATGGAACCACGTCATACGTAATCTGCACAGACAGGATGTTCCAACAAAATAATAAAGAATGGAACCTAGTCATGCGTAATCCGCACAGACAAGATATTCCAACAGAATAATAAAGAATGGAACTAGGTCATGCGTAATCCGCACAGACAGGATGTTTCAACAGGATAATAAAGAATGGAATAACAACAGAATTCACCAAGCATGCGATAGATCAAGACATGCATAAAGTTATTCCAATGAATAATAAAGAATGGAATAATGAGAAGAATTTCACCATGTATGCGGTTTCTTGATGAGTATAGTTATTCCAACATAATAATAAAGAATGGAATAACAACTCTTACGAGTATTGAAATAACTCTCTTCATGAATACGAAAGAAATAATATCCCCTTACCTTAGAAAAACTGGATATTGGAATAGTGAGGTAGCAGACTTCTCTTCTTCTTTCTCTCTATAATTTCTCTCTATAATAATTGCTGTAAATCTTTTATGAATTGGTGAGAAATGAAGGAAGAATGAGCTTCTATTTATAGAAAAATATAGTTTCAATAATTGCACGTTTTGGGGCTCGAAATATTACAGTATAATACCTTCCTCTTTTTCTTCATTTTTAATTTAGTCCTGCAAGTATTATTAAACTTGCACCACCTCCCCTAATAGTAAATAATGTAAATTAATAGTTCATTCATGTGACTCAATAGTATAATCATGTGAAAAAACTAATTACAGTATAGTACCTTCAACTATACCTTCATTTTTAATTTAGTCATACAAGTATTATCAATCTTGCACCACTTCCCCTAATAGTACATGAATATGAATCAATAGTACACACATGTGAATAAATAGTTATAAGCATGTGAAATAATAGCAATTAATTGCTCATTTATCCGATTAATTACCCGATTGGTCAATATAACCTTCAGACATCAATTATTATCGAAATAAATGTCGATTTCCACTAACACTAATAATCCCAACACAATGGAACTATCAATTTCATCTTTAATCAACACAACTTATTCATCATTAATATTATAACTCATAATATTTAACAATCAGGTCGTTCCCAGGAAAGAGGGGGCTTTTCGATAAGGATTTCTCCTTATTGGCGCGCAATTAGGTGACCAAACCTCTCCTCGATGTAAACTAGACATTGTCGATATTGCAAATAATAATATGAATAACTTTGTCGTCTCAATTATTGATTTAATAATAATAACTATTATGCAGATGATACTGTGACAATAATTGAATCAATAATATGAGAGATATAATGCAGCAATTACTGTAGCAATAATTGAGTATAACTGAGTGACTTCTCACGTAAGAATCAATAATCAATACCGCAGTGCTACTACGCAACCACGCAGTATTCTTTGTACTTTTACTACTTGGGTAGTTCAACAGTTTTAACGGTAACACTTTCGTTGTTATTTTTATAAAAAGATAATTACAGCTGTTTTCTAACTACGACAATACCTCCGCTTATGGGTCCACCAATGATTCTCGCCGTCGCAATTAATATTCCTGTTAAAACGAATATTCCCAGACCAATCGAATATTATATAACCACTTGCTTACTTTGCAAAATTTATAAATATTACCCACAACTATAACATTATATCAAATCCACACCATAATATTCAAAAATATATTTCAAAAAAAATATTCTTTATTCATAAAAGTTGGGGTCTTACAACCACCTAACTTAAAATTATAGAAAAACTTTTCATTCGAGAATAAAAAGAAAACACAACTGAATTCAGGAAAAAAATCATAGCCATCGCTTTTAAAGCACTAATCACTGTCACTACCCGTAGTGCTACACACCCTCAAATACTTGTATCACCCTTTCACTGCAAGCATTTAAAAGCAAATAATTAGGCAAAAGCATGTAATGACGCCAAGAAAAAAAAATGTGACAATAACAACTCTTACCAAAGTAACTAATATCCATTATCAATAAGATAATCACCAAGCTTTTCAACAACAATATTACATTGCCCTGGAGTCATTGGCTAATCGTAGATTCAGCATTCATTGATGCCAATTGAGCAAAAGTTTCCCCCTTAAGTTCTTAGTATTAACCGGTAAGAGTGTACCTCAGCTGTTCTTTTTGTAAAGACGAGAGAGAATTGACCTATTAGGTGCGCAAACACAATATAATGATGACAATTGAAAAAGAGAGCATAGTCAAGCTTTCCTATACCGGATGGGAAGATAAATTATACCAAATTGCAATTTAAAACCTCATAGAGCAAAATATTAAGGAGACAACTAATCACAAGAATAGGGTCCAATAGAAGAAGGAAATACTTAATACGAAAAAAAGATATGTCATTGGATTTGGTAAAGATGTATAATACAGGGGCATATTCTAAGATGGACAAAAGGCAGGACATAAATTTGTTAGGTTCCTTAAGTTAAAATTTTGGTAATAAGGACTCTTAGGCAGACTATGGCTCCCAATTTACTGTAGTTTGTCCGTCTAAACTGCCCTTTTAGAAAATGATTTATTGTAATCCATCTAATTATTCTTCAATTTTTGTAATTAATTATGATCCCATCTAATTCTTAGTAATATCTTCTTGCATTATCTATATAACACCATAAGTTGAACACATTTTCTATATACAATATCTTGGTTTTAGACATTTATATAACTTAAAACATCATTAACTGCTGCAATATTGAAACATGCTTGCAATATTGAAAGATATCAGAGTTCTTTACATAATAAGGATGCTGCAGCCACAGAAACATGCTTGAAATATTCAGTACTGGATGCCGGAAGATGTATCAAAGTTCTGTATATAATACTTAAACAGTAATTATAAGGATGTTACATCGTCCACAAAAACATGCATTTTGATTGCATCCTGGATTTACAAATCATTAGGCATTTCCAAAGAAAATTGCCTTATAATGTCATTTCTTTCAATTATTAAAATCTGATTACACAACATTACATATCTACAACTAATAAGAAATTCTTCTGTAAATAAAAGACTAACTTCCTAAAATAATAACAGTATGAAGATGAAGTTAAACACAAATTCGGTTCTTCTTGGATTTGGATACAATATTTGAAATTGACATCATATAAATCAACAGATGCTCTCCAAAACTCTTCATAGATGAAAATGGTAAGGCGTAAAGAGCTTTCTTCAAGAAAATACCTACAAATAACTTCTAGAAAAAGAAAATGACATAGTTATTCGCAGGCGGGTTTAGTATCAAAGCTGCTTAAACATGTAACAAAGTCTTGGAAGGCAGAGAGGGTAGCGATAATCCATGGTAAAAATTTCCTTCCCAAATTATAGTATCACTTTCTCTTGCTCTAAAGATGGAATGTTTTGGGATGAATCAACAGCTATAACCAGCCGGAAGTTCTTAACAGAAGCCACCGTGACACGTCCTTTAAAATTCAGACACAAACATTGCAACTGCTCATGCCATCTAGGAGCTTTATTTTTCAAGTTATATAAATACTCCACCAAATCAGTGACGCCAACTGTCTTAGGGAGGGAGGGAGGGAGGGAGATTTGGAAGTTTTTCATGGCCTTCAAGTCTGTTGGATGTAAATTTGTAATCCCATTGAAATCTTAAAAGAGCTTACGACACCACAAATAACTTGATATTCAACCAATTATAAACATACAATCTACCATTACAATGCAATATACCTGTAAAAGCGTCAAGTCTCTCAGTATTTCTATGTTGTCAGGATCAATCCTCAACGCACTTCGGTAGCATTTAATTGCCTCCGTATATTCTCTGTCTGACCTATATAGAAAACCATAAACATGCCAGCAAACATGACTTTTTAAATCATTCAGCATTGAAACCAATGTACGGTTAAGCTTCACATGAGAAACATGGAACAAAGATGTCGAGCCAAGTAATTGAAGTACAGTGAAACATTTCTAGATATACAGACAGCAAAATAGAAGAAACCGAATTAGACTAACATGCGCAGGAAAGTGTTCCGCTTTGAGTTGTCTGTGCCTGAAACTATATCTCATTCTTGCATATCAGATAATCAAACAGGGAAAAAAGTGACATGTTAAGAGGACATACATGTCACACAGAATATATTACGTGATTTGATAACAATAGATTAGCATTTTAAAGAAATTCCATGAATAAAAACAATATAGTTATAGTATTATAATTAAATATAATGAATCATGTTGAATATAATGAATTATATAAAAGAACTGTATAATCTCAAATAATACGGAAGTTTCACCCAAATAATCCAAATTAAAAACTCAAAGATGATTATACTAAATGTCTTTAGAAGTTACTAATATTTAAAACAACCAAGTTACGTAGTAAAATGAGATAATGATTGAAATTAATTTGAAGCAGTAAAGTTGTCATCTTTCTCGATTTTGATCTTCTTTTGCATTTTGTTGGTTGATATTTCAACATTAGTTGACTGAGATCCTTGTACATCATCATCGCCGATTGAATGTATAGGCCTTTTACTTATAGGTGTGACACAGTTGACAACATCGAGTAATGACTCACCATGTAAAGACTGTAGTAACATAATTAAACTTGTGTAGGATTCAATTATTTTTTTATATGTATAAACAAATTTATTGTAGGATTCAACATCAACCAAATTATATGTGTAAAATTGATATTACCTGAGGTTCATCACATATACTTGTGTAGGATTCAATTATTTTTTCTTCGTTAGACATTCTAGCAATTGTGTATGTGGCATAATTTGCCTTCAAATTATAAGATAATATCTTTATTTTGAAAAGGAACCTCTTTTGCAACAATAAATTGAGTTCATCCAGAAAACAATCAGAGTCTCCATACTTTAACACATTTAAAAAACATGAATTAAAAACAGTTATGTACATAAGTTTAAGACTATATACTTTAAATATGTATTGCATTTTTTCTATTTTAATTTTACCTTAATCAATTGTTCCCTCAATTCATAAGCTGACTTTCCTATGACGTGTTGGGCCTCACGATCAAATAGAACAAAAGATGCACTAAACGTATCATCCATTACTTTAACTTGAACTTTAAATCTACAATTAAAAGTTACATTTATGAAGTTAGATGATATTAACAGAGTGAACAAATTATGAACATAAGGTAGATATAACGTATAACAAAATACTGTATCACAATACCTTGGTGTAACAGAATAATTAACATGGTCAAAACATTTATCACACCAATATTTTTCGCTGTCTAGTTTTACTTTTTTGCGGCATTTTTTGCAGGAATTGTAGAACCAATTATATTCGGTTTCTATACACAGAATAGTAGCAAGTACCACACATGATGACTCCTGGAGTTTAAAAAAAATGAGCAACGGAATATAAGTTAATGTTGTGAACGAAGTAAGGTGTTTTAAAAATGGTTTTACCTTTGTTGCATCCCGTATCTCCTCAAGAGTTTTCCTATCACAAATTTGGAGGAATTCATCTGTAATAGATAATGCGCTCTGGCTGGATAAATGAGTTATTGTAGTTTTACCGGAATTGGCATCACAAATGCTGATAGACAACAGTGATGGTAGTTAAAGGGAAAATTAACTTGTAGTAGTAATAGATTTTAATAAGGAGTTCAAAGAAGAACACAATATACCTATTTTTAAAAGTAACAACCTCATGGATATTTGAATTTATAAGAAGTCTCGAAAAGAACATTAAGTTGGACAAAGCTGGTGTACCTAGGTAATGGCAGATGTTGCATAGTTAATAAACATATATTTGGAATGATATTGTTCATCCAAATATAAGTATTAGTACCTTTCCAGAACTTGATTTTTGCAAATTGTAAAATAATTATAATGTTTTTTTGTTTTTCAATTTCAGCAAATGAACAAATTTGGTTTACAAAGTCATCCCACAAGGTGAAGCTCAATACATTATAACTGTTAGAAAAATACAATGTAAGATTAATTTAAATGATCATAGTTATTAATAAAAGAAGTGTTCATACAGTATAAAAGTTTACCTATTATCTGTTAATTCAATATTAACTCTCTTGCTCTGTTTACCATTACTTGTACTGATTTCTACACTCCCTATCGATCTCAGTTGTCCAATAACATCTGGTTATACGCAACAAAATTATGTAGGTAATTAAAAAACTCAGTATATAAAAATCTAAATGGTTAATTATTGTTAAACATACCAACTAAGTATGAATCATCAACCGCAGATGATAGTATTTGATCATATGGAGTGAATTGAAATCCATATATATGAATGGGAGCCTCATCCAACTCTCGCAGTGAGGTGGAATACAGAAAATTAATTTTGTATGGATGTTGAGTACCTCTGAAAGAACCACTTGTTAGTTTTTGATTATGTGATGTTTTGATTGATGACTAATTTACGTGCGCATGGTTCATGGTGTGTTATTATATTATTAAATTTGCATGGATTATGGTTTATAAAATTATAATTGGTATGCATGGATCATGGTTTTTACATGAACATTTGTGGCTGACTTCCTTACGTTTGGAATGTTTTAAAATCAGTTCTCATTTGAATTGAAGTGTTTTAAGGAAGATTTAATTTGGAGTTTATTAAGGAAAATTTGATTTGGGTTTTATTAAGGTATGTTAATAGTAACAGATTTTATGGTTATTAAATCCAGCTAACCCAATTTAATTCACCTATGTCATCGTGAGTATTTCGTATGCGTTGATTTAGTTAAGGATGTTATCTTGCTTAGTGAGTCCACATTATTTGTACTCTATTTTGAAAGGAGTCCGATCGAAGCTATTGGAAATTATCCTTATTTGTCTCCTTTATTAATGTTTAACATTGTTTGTTTGTGGGTAGTGTTTATCTCCTTTATTTCATTCTGCAAAATCAAATAGCTGGTGCATATCTGCGTAATATCTCTCTTGTGATTCAAAGCTGCTGAAATTATGGGAGGTGTCTAACGGGTCTGAGAAATCTTAGCATATAGTCATTGCTCCTTATTCGTTATATAAATCTCTTCTTCTTGCTATTAAGAGACGTAATGCAGAATCCGGAAATCAAATTGAGAGATTATATCAGAGCTTATCAATTGTTTTATCCCAGCCATATATTCTTATCTATTATATTCTTTTGTGCTGGAAATTTTATTCTTTGTAAACCGAACATAAGCATAGCTTTGGCTTGAGAATTCTTATTTAGTTAGTCTATTCATAGAAGGCTTCAAGGGTCTTAGAGGTGAGAAGAGGTGCAGAGGTGCACAAGTTGCAGAGGTGCAAAAAGGGGGCATAGGTGTCCAACATCAGATTTGAGGCTTCTTTGTAACAGGGAGTTCTTTTTATTGTATTTAATTGAATATTACGTTTAATAAAAAGAGTCTCCAATCCTAGTTGGGATTGGACGTGGATTAGGCCACTAGATTAGAGGATAGGGGCTGAACCACGTAAAAATCTTGGTGTGATTTTTACTTCTGTTTATCTCTTTAATTGTCATTCACGTTCTGCACTTTTTGTTATTCACGCCACTAATCCAGACACTAAAGCAGACAGGTCTAGCTGTCTGATAATAAAAAACGAAGAACATAAGCTAAAGCAGACACTAAAGCAGACAGGCGTAGCTGTCTGAATTATACCTGTTGCAAAAAATTTCAAAAAGTTTTCACCGTTTAACACTTTTAGCTTAAACACCTATTCACCCCCCCCCCCCCCTCTAGGTGTGCACATACATAGAATTACACCACTGTTCTGACTGACAACAAAATTGGTGATTATAAATATTTATTGTTCCTTGACTGATGTTTAAAATTTTGTAAAAAAGAGACCTTTTGATACTCGTTTGTATTTTGGTGTCCTATAAAAGTATAATATGCATATGGTAAGATGTTTTAATTTGGAGTTGTGTATATATGTGTTTGTATGTATATATATATATATATATATATATATATATATATATATATATATATATATATATATATATATATATATATATATATATATATATATATACTATCCGGATCAAGTCACATACCCTTTATCTTACTCACTCGTGTTCACCCCCCCTTTAGGTGATTTGCTTTTAATATATAACCGCTGCCTATACTTTTAAGCGACGCTTATATGTTGTCATATGCTTCAAATGCGGAGGGAGGACACATCACCAAAATCAGCGATGCCATCCAAAGCATGTTATAATTGTGGAAGGGAAGGTCACTTAGCTCGATTTTGTCGTTCACCGAAGACAAGTTTAGCTAGGATGAAGGCACCAAAGGCCGTCCCAGAAAAGTCAAAGCCGGTAGTGCAAGGGAGAGCGTTTGTTGTGACCTCCCAGAAAGCAAGGAACCCGAACGAGGTTATCAAGGGTAAGCTTATCATAAACTATAGTGAAGTCTATACCTTATTTGATACCGATTCTACCCATTCTTTTATTTCTCCTACTTGCGCTCAACGTTTAAATTTGACTCGCGAAATTAGACTTTGACTTATCTGTTGAAACTCCATTAGGAGAAACCTTCATTACATCCACTGTTTATAAGTCTTGTTTGATTCAAATCGATAACCGCACGTTACCTGTCGATCTTATCTCCTTAAAAATACTTGCATTTGACGTGATTCTAGGGATTGATTAGTTAACTACTCATCATGCTAAAATTAATTATTTTCGTAAGGTTGTTAGCTTTCATTCCTAATAAACCTATTATGCGAATTCAACCGACCAAACCATTAAAATCAATCACGGTCATCTCAAGCCATAAAGCTTTTCGTTTATTGAAAAATGGATGTCAAGCTTTCTTAGCTCATGTCACGGATTTAAACAAAAAAAAGTCAGATTTGAAGGATATTTCTATTGTTAATAAATTTCCCGACGATTCCCCTCAAGAACTT